>CM062811.1:964387302-964987302 GCA_031772625.1 Pinus tabuliformis
AAGCCTTCCTCCCCTTGATCTACCCCTGCACAGTCAAGACCCAGTAAGAAGCACAGTCATAATAACTCCAACAACTTGAGCAAAAATACAAAAACATGTTCTCTTCAGATGAAAGCAGTTTAGACACATGCATCTCATATCAATAGAAGTAATGGCATCACTTTTAGAAGTTGCATTCCCACCATTGCATCATAAGGATTAAGCTGGTAGAATTAGGGTTTACTAGGGTTTCCATGTTTTGTTGGCTTTCAGTTCATTCTTGCAAAGTAGGTTAATTTCCTTTGAGATAGCTTTCGTTCATCACTTAAAATGCTTCTTCTGAGAACATATAGAAGTTGGCTTGAGCCCTAGCGGACTTGTGCCAGCTGACCAAGTGACAGCTGTGACAAGAGCTAGTACTTGTGCATACAGCACCGTCGCTTCCAAGTTTGTTACGAACTACCGGGTTGATAAAATTAGAGAAGGAAGCTCCAAGAGTTGTAGCATTATTGCTACAATACTGGAGCCCACCATCTTTTTGGCGCCGTTGCTGGGGAAGCATCAGAGTATTAGTAATTGTTGCTTTTCTTCTATTTTCCTACTCTCGCCTTCTGCCAAGTAGTTTATTTCATTTCCATTCTGCAGAAGTAGCATAGACATTTCCTGCTTTCATAGATTAACATTTCAATTCCGCAATTTCATTTTGCAAGAATAGATTAGCATTTCAATTCTGCAAGTGTAGACTAGCATTTCCATTCCTGCAATTTCATTTGAGCAAAGTAGATTAGTTCTTTCCTGCTTTCATTTCAATTCTGCATTTTCATTTCAGCAAGATAGTTAGTTGTAGATCAATCTGTTTCAGTTTTTGCAGGTACCAGAGAAAAAACACAAAAGCAATCAAAAGTCTTTCCATTTCATGCCTCGTAGGAATCGAGATAAAACAGGAAAATTCTTACCCAACACCCCCACTCCATCACTGAGTCACCCTTCTCTCTTCTTCGGTGACAGTGATCCAGAAGAACCTATAGGTGAACCTCCTGAGATATACGAAGATCCTATAGCAGAAGAAGAATTAGAGACCATTCCATCTGAAGCCATGGCTGACAATAGAGGAGAAGATGAGAGAATAGAAGGTGCCTTCCCCATCCGGGAGACCAATGGGGACATGAAAATGAAGAACATTAGCCCCTCTGCTTTACCTCACTTCCATGGACTGACTACTGAAGATCCTGATACCTTCCTGTTTGAGTTTGTTGTCATTTGTCGAACCTATGACTATACTGAAGATGAGCAGAAGTTGAAACTCTTCCCCTCAACACTTAAGGATGCAGCATTACGCTGGTTCATGGGCTTACCTGGGAACAGTATCACCACTTGGGCTCAGATGCAGCAAGCTTTCAATACTAAGTACCGGGACTACTGTAGGTCCAAGGAAACCAAGGGAGAAATCTTCCGGATGACCATGGGAAATGATGAGTCCTTATAGGATTATGAGGAAAGGTTCCAACTTAGCTATAAACTGGCCAGGTGCACACTTGGCCCTGAATCCCTCAAGTTGGTCCTGCTCTGAGGAGTCCCTGAAGACCTCTTAGATACCCTTCACATGTTAGATGGAGGAGATATTTACCAACTGCCTTATGAGGACATAAAGACTGTGTTTAGAAACCACTCTAGGGCAGCCCGGAAATGAGGTAGAGGAAACCTCCTCTTAGCTGGTATTCCTTTCTCCAAACATGAGTTTGCAAATCAATTAGAGGATCTTAAAAGTGAGGTGAGACAGACCATTGCCATGCAGCTTGATACATTCAGGATCTAGCAGAAGAAGGAAGAAGCTAAGAGGGCCTTGGCTATCTTCTGCCCTAGGTGCACAAGGAAACACCCTAGGAACGAATGCCCATTACATTCGGTTGAAGTATGTTTTGTTTGTGAGGAGGACCATCCCACAAATCAATGTCCAACCTTACCTGGGCTTAAAGCCATGTATCAAGGGACAGAAGCCCCCACTGAACCTCTCTATTTCCTCAACCAAAGGAGGCCACAAGGACCTAGACCTTACCAGCAGGGGATGCAAGGGGCACCCCAAGCTTATTACAGCCCCAACCAATCTACTCCTATGCCTTCCTGGGGTCCCCCTGCTCATCCTTCCTGGTCTGTGCCTCCTCCATGGTCTTACCCACCTCAGTATCATACTCAACCCACTACTCATTTGTATCACTCACATGCCCAGCCACAACCTCAGTGGAATGCACCTCAATCGGGGTGGAGGCCCCAATACAATACTCCTCCCGCCATTTTGCCTCCACCACCAGCTCAACCACAACCATTACCTCCTGCTCCCCCAAGGCAACCTCAAATGCCTGCTCAACCGAACCTGAACCCCAACAACAGACAGGCCCAGCAGGTATATACTGGGGAAACATCATGCCCTACCTATGCTGTGGAGATCCAGGAGATAAATCTTTGATCTGGAAAGACTCTTCCGGATCGCCAACCTCCTCCCCCAGAGGATGAGGAAGATAAACAGGAAAGTGAACCAAAGGCTATTTCACCCTTTCCTGAGAGACTAACGGCCACCACACTACCCAACCCAGAGGAGGATGAGCTTCTGGGAGAACTCAAACAGTTGTGTGTGAAAATTCCACTTCTCCAAGCCATAAAAGATGTACCGATATACAACAAACTGGTTAAGGAAAAGTGTTTCAGACACCCAGGCAGGCGAAAGAGAGATGCTTCAACCATCAATGTCTTAGGACAACTGTCTGACCTCATGTTGGGACAAGTCATCTGTCCAAAGTATCTAGATCCTGGGAGTCCTGTAGTAGATGTCCACATCAATGGCACCATCATACCTCACACCTTGATTGATCTGGGGGCTGCCATTAATGTGATGACCAGGGATACCATGCTTGAACTCAACCTTCAGGGTTCCTTGAGGAAGACCTCGACAGTCCTGCAACTAGCAGATCGCTCCACCGTGACTCCCGAAGGGATTGTGGTGGATGTCTTGGTCTTCGTTGACTCTTGGGAATACCCTGCAGATTTCTTGGTTCTGCAACCAAAGGCAAAACTTACTGGATACCCTCTCTTTTTGGGAAGACCTTGGTTAGCCACTGCAGATGCTTACATAAGCTGTCATGCGGGAAACATGACCATCAAAAATGGTCCTATGTCCAAGCAGCTAGTCCTATACCCTCCTGCCCAACCCTCCTTAGAGCATGACTTACCACTTTTGTTGGAGGAAGGAGAAGAGGATGAGGTGTACTCAGCACCTTTGTGCACCCAGACACCACTAGAAGAGACCCCCCAACCGAGGATGACTTGATTGAGACCTTGATCCAGAATCCACCTCCCAGTGCACTATCCTTAGAGAAATTGGTGGAGGACGCCCAAGCCAGCGCCCTAGTGGATCTTTGTGCGACCAACCCTGTCACTCCCAGAGTCAAGAATGTGGAGTTCGGCCCTGAGAGAACATTAAATATCAGCTCCTCCCTATCTCCTTCCCAGGAAAAGGAGCTGTGTAGCCCGTTGGCCAGTCATATAGATGCTTTTGCTTGGAGCTATAAGGAGATGAAAGGAGTCCATCCTTCGGTTTGTACCCATCACATATACATCAAAGAGGACTGTAAACCGGTTAGGCAACCCCAGAGGAAAATGAATCCAGCCCTTAAGGACATTGTCAAGGAAGAATTGCAAAAACTGTTGGATGCCGGATTCATCTACCCCATCTTGGATAGTGAATGGGTGTCCCCTCTGGTGTTGGTTCCCAAGAAAAATGGGAAGTGGAGAATCTGTGTGGACTACCGAGAACTGAACAAAGCTACCAAGAAAGACCATTTTCCTCTACCTTTCGTAGATCAAGTGTTGGATGGACTGGCAGGAAAGAAGTTCTTCTCTTTCCTAGATGGGTTTAGTGGGTACAACCAAGTCCAAATCAACCCGGAAGACCAAGATAAGACCACCTTCACTTGTCCTTGGGGTACCTTTGCCTACCGAGTTCTTCCCTTTGGGCTATGCAATGCTCCTGCTACCTTCCAGAGAGCCGTCCTGAGCATCTTTTCTGAGCTGGTCCATGATGCGATAGAAATCTATATGGATGACTTCACTCCTTATTGGTCCAACTTCCAGGAAGCATTGTCCAATCTGGGAAAAGTCCTAACCAAATTCATTGAGATGAACCTGTCCCTTAGTCCTGAAAAATGTGAATTCTTGATGACTGAAGGGACCGTGCTAGGCCATACCATTTCTTGCCAAGGGTTACAGGTGGATCCTAACAAAATTGCTCTCATCAAGAAGGTTCCACCTCCTCAAAAGGTAAGGGATGTTCAGAGTTTCTTAGGATTAGTAGGGTATTACAGGAGATTCATTAAAGACTTCAGCAAGTTAGCCTCACCATTGTTTGGCCTCTTGGCAAAGGATGTGGAGTTTAAATGGACTGACGATTGTCAGAGGGCTCTGAATGAATTAAAGGACAAGTTGGTGTCTGCCCCAATCTTGAGAGGTCCAAACTGGGCCCTACCTTTCCACATCTACACTGATGCCTCGAACAAAGCCATAGGGGCAGCCTTAGGACAAGTTGAACAAAAACTTCCATATGCCATTTACTTTGTTAGCAAAAACTTATCCAAAGCTGAACTGAATTACACTGTAACCGAGAAAGAATTTTTGGTCGTGGTCCATGCACTGAACAAGTTCCGACATTATATCATTGGCTATCAAACATTTGTACATACTGATCATGCTGCAATTAGATATTTAATGAATAAACCAGATGTGAATGCTCGTATTATTAGATGGTTACTTTTGTTGCAGCAGTTTGATTTGACCATTGTTGACACACCAGGTAAAGAAAATGTTGTTGCTGACTTTTTATCTAGATTGGACTTGTCTGCAGATGAGGATGGAACAGTGGATGACCAGATGCCCGATGAACATCTGTTTGCTATTTCAGTACTTTCTCCATGGTTTGATGATATAGCGAACTACCTTGTTTCCGCACAGTTCCCTCCGCACTTGTCCTCAAGAGAGAAGAGAAGAATCGTCAGAAAAAGTGCCTCGTTCACTTGGATCGGGGGCAACCTGTTCAAGCTTGGCCTTGATTAGATCTTAAGGCGTTGTGTAAGGGAGGAGGAAGTCTTTGATATTCTCCTCACCTGTCATGATGGGCCTTGTGGAGGACATTTTGCAGCAAAGAGGATTGCCTTCAAAATCCTGTAGGCAGGCTACTATTGGCCCACACTTCATCAAGATGTCAAAAGATATATCAACCAATGTGACCGATGCCAAAGAATGGGGAAACCGACTGAAAGGGATGAGATGCCTCTCCAACCTCAAGTGACTCTTGAGCCATTTGAGAAGTGGGGTATGGACTTTGTGGGTCTAATCAACCCTCCTTCGAGGCAAAGGTCTTACATCATTGTGTGCACTGACTACCTGACCAAGTGGGCAGAAACTAAGGCAATCAAAGCAGCAACAGAAGAAAAGGTGGCTGAGTTCTTAAGAGAAAACATCTTCTACAAATTTGGCTACCCAAGAGAGCTAGTCACCGATCAAGGAAGCCAGTTCACATCCAACTTAATTGAAGACCTACTAGCTCATCACAAAATCAAGCATAGGACTTCCACCCCCTATCACCCTCAAGCAAATGGGCAGGTGGAAGTCACCAATAGAGCATTGGAAGGGATCTTGACTAAGGTGGTGAGCAGCAGTAGGAAGGATTGGGCAGATCGCCTGGTTGAGGCCACATGGGCTTACAACACCACTTGGAAGACCACAACCGGCTTCACACCTTATGAGCTGGTCTATGGGAAGAGAGCCTTGTTGTCTATCGAATTTGAATACAACACTTTGAGGATGGCAGCTCAGCTGGACCTAGACCTCAGCCATGCCCAACAAGAAAGGTTATTGCAGCTGAATGGATTGGATGAGCACCGAATGCAGGCCCTTCTTCACACAGAAGTGGTTCAACTTCAGAGGAAGGTGTGGCATGACCAACACCTCAATGACAAGCAATTTCAGCCAGGAGATTGGGCACTGTTGTATGATTCCAGGCATAAAGATTTCAAGGGGAAGCTGAGAACCAGATGGCTGGGACCATATGCAGTAGAGAAATGTCATGACAATGGATCTGTCCTCATTCGGACTATTGACGAGGAGGCCATCCCCATGCTTGTCAATGGGCATCGACTGAAAATCTACAGGAAACCTCTCTCAAGACAAGAATTCATTAAAACTGTGGAGAAATCAGTGCTGGTCATAGAGAAGGGTTCTGCCTCTGTTTTGGGCATACCCTGAAGATCTTAAAAAAAAAGCAGAAAAAAAAAAAAGAAAAAAAAAAAAAGAGAAAAAATAAAGATCCTTGGGTGAAAACCTCTCTGAGGCTCCCAAGGCAGATGGTAGGGGTGAAAACCTCATTGAGGCGCCCCTGCTGTCTTTCAAAAAAAAGAGAAAAAAAGTATGAAAAAGACCCTTGAGTGAAAACCTTTCCGAGGCGCTTGAGGCAGATGGCAAGGGCGAAAACCTCATCGAGGCACCCCTGCTGTTTTTCAAAAAAAAAAAAAAAACAAAAAAACAAAAAAAAAAAAAAAACAGGGACAACAAGTTCACAATGTGGTAATGCATGCAGGTTGCAGGTTTATGAAGGAAGAAGAGGTCCCTCAACTTGAAGACAAGGGTCCATATCATGCTGCCAGGAGACCCTACCAGCACCTCCTCCGAGAACACTCATCTTCTCCAAGGTATGGGCACGATTTCATCACAGCTTAGTCTTCTACAGGAAGTTACAGACTTTCTACAGGAAGTTACAGACTTTCTACAGGAAGTTCTGTATTTCTACAGGAAACTTCCTGTAGAAGTTTTGGACGGCCCAGAACTAATTGTATGAGGAGATCTAACGACCAAGGTCCGGTATGGACGCATGCAAGCTACTATTTTCTCCCTCACACACTGCTGTCACCTCCTTCTACCACCCCTGTCGACATGCAATGAAGATACCTGCACAATCAAAGCAGATCAGTGAATTATCAAGAGGAAGCAATTCTGAAATGAAAGAAGACGCTGAGATGCCATGCAATACTCAACCCAGCTATCCAAGGGCCCTGCGAGTGTGATCGTGATGCCACTGTCTTCATCGTTCAGCATGCACCCAAGGAGGACAAACTGCTACAGGACATCCTACAAGAATCCCGTAGCAGTTTAGCCAACTAGAGTGTACACCATTCGATCGCCTGCAACATGCAATAACAAAGCAGGCGCATGCAGCGGAGTCATACGCTTCATCATCAGCAGCAGCAAGCAAATCCGGACCTGTGCAAATAGCAGCAACAACAAGCAAATCCGGACCTGTGCAAATAACAGCAGCAAGCAAATCCAGACCTGTGCAAATAGCAGCAGCAACAAGCAAATCCGGACCTATGCAAATAACAGCAGCAATCAAATCTAGTCATCGTCATCCTGAAGCCTGGAAAAGCATGTCGCGGCCGCACAGGTAAGTGCCTCGCCCTTTCTTTCGTCGAATTACATGAATATTACTTTGAAATGTTTGCAAGCATGAAATGAATGGGTTGAGCAGTTGCATGGTCATTCAATTGGCCACGTCGACCAGTCAGCTGGTCTAGTCGGATGTGTAGAATGGTGGCCGTGGAAAAAGAACGGGTAGTGGACACGTGAGAACCGTCCAGTCGGGGAGAAGCGCGTTTTAACAGAAATGGCGGTGGCGGATCTGCGGAGAATGATGCAGCAGTCAGGGAATTTGCAGGGGAATGAGTAGATGACGTCATCCAACGGTCTGGCAGGGACAACTCACCCCCATGCCACAAATTCCACCGGATTCAAATCTATCGGCTAGATTGCCACCCCACGCATTTATCATCAGCTGTTTGGAAGTCGAGTGAGCATCCGCATTCCTCTGAAGCTCGACACTCCAAGCCTTCGGCCGTTCGAACGTCTGATAGCAGCACAGAAGGCGCAGACCCACTGCAGTATCCTCCAGAATTCATGCGCTGCTTCTACAGGAAAGCTGCTTCTACAGGAAAGCTGCTTCTACAGGAAATTGGGTTCCTCACGTCAAAAGGTGGCGGATTAAAAAGGTAAGCCTGAACCTTCCATGCAATTGGTTTCGAGGGTGGCAGAGTCGACGTTCTACAGTCTGGTCGTAAAAAAAAAATTGCAAGTATTGTCTGCCATTTGCATGAATTGTCGTCCTACAGGATGTGAGTTATAATTAAGCCGTGTTAAGGCTCATCGGGGGATAAGTTTTCGTGAATTGTATGCGTGGCAGAGGCGTAATTCTACGCTCTGTCCCAGTAGGCCAATTTTCTTCCGCACTCGCCACCTCCAGCTAACAAAGCAGTTTTTCACCATGCCGGGTGGGTTCATCAGAAGGGAACCAACCGACTCAACAAAGCTAAGAGAGAATCCTGAGGTGGTGGAGCTGTTCAAGCAAGCGCAATGGATGTCGTTCTGTGACAAATTGCAGGGCTATGACGATGAGGTGGCAGAGGAGTTCTTGCAAGCTTTGAAGCCGAAATCCAAAACATTGGCCACCGTCAATTTTAGGGGTTTGAGTCTCAGACTCACCGCACAGTTCATCAGCCGAGTTACCGAGCTCCCAATGGGAGTACCATGGGACAAAGAAGAGAGAAAATTAGGCCAACAGGCTAAGAAGAAATTCTTCCCCCCAGAGGAGGAATTCTCAGAAGATAAAAACGGGGTTCGTAGAACCAGCTTACTGCCACTTTGGAGTGAAGTTAGCCTCAAGATTATGAAGTACATCACCTGCGAAGGTCGGTTTAGCATTGTATATGGGTACCATTTTTGGTTACTCACGGAATTAAGGCATCAGATGGACCTACCTGTAGAAAACAAACTAAGTATCCCCTACTTTCTACTACAGTCTATGATTGAATGTGCCACCAAGTTGAAAGAAGGCACACCAGACCAGGTAGCCCACCATGGACTCATTAAACTCCTCGTGGAGGATGCGCTCCACACATACAAGGTTCCTCTCTCATGGGAAGCCTTCAGAAATTTGACCAAGGATGGTGATATAAAGATGTTGACCGAAGAGCTTGGTTCATCCAGCAGTGAGGAGACGGAGTCAGTGCCCGCAGGGAAGAGAGAAAAAGGACAGAAGACCACGACCATGGAGCAGAAGAAAGAGCAAAAGAAGAAACAAGAGAAAAAGGGTGCCAAAGAGAAGGATGACACACCCATGTTGACAGCGAGAGAGAAAAGATTACAAAGCAGAGTGGACAAGGCTGAGCAGGTCCACGTCAGCAAAGGCACCTCGACAACAGCCGCAACCAAGTCAAAAAGTAAAACACATTTAGCAAAACAAACTAAAGCGGTGCCACCTGTTTCTATAGGAACACCAAAACCAGCTTCTACAGGAAGCTAGAAATCAACTGAAAAAGGGTCTTCTACAGGAAGCCCTGAGAAAGCGAAACCCAAGGAGAAGAAAGCTGACATTCTTGCAAGGGAGGCAGCAGCCGTGTTGGCCGCCCTCAGTACACCTCCTAAGCCAAAGGAGAAGAGAAAGAAGGAGACCCCTCTCTATTTCAAAGCTAGGAGAAGTGTGATAATAAAAACGGGCAAGCCACAGCCTCCATCCAGCAGCCCAATCACTATAGAGGATGCCCCTACTTTGCCCAAGGAGAGGTCCCCCCCCAAAGATATCAATCACCTATGAGAGGGGGAGCCCGAAGAAAACTACTTGGAAGGATAGGTTGGACCAGTTGGCCTCAAAAGCCCGACTACAGGATGCTGAGGATGCTCTATAGGAAACCTTAGCCCGGCTTAAGGAGACCGATAGGATGGAAGGAGAAGCACCCTCATCACCACCAAGGGAGGGCGAAGTAGAGCCACCAAAAGAAGTAGAGAAAGAGCATATTCCAGAGCCTAGCCCTCAGCCAAGTCTGAGTTCATATTACAACTTCTTAGAGGCTGGCAAAATTATACCTCAGAAATTCACTGTGCCACTGTTTTTTGCATTGGAGGAAGAGCGAGTACGAACCCACACGTGGATGAAAATAGCCAAATCAAAAGGTGTGGCAGACATAGGCCCCTTGGAGGAACAACTCAAGGAGGCTATGGCTAAACACGTGGGAAATTTCCAGCGGGTGTTCCTACAGGAAGAAAACGAAAAACTTAGACTGCAGCTACAAGAGCTGAGAAGAGGAACAAGCACACCCTCAGGGGACAACACAGCAGAACAACAAGGCAAAAAGGAACTGCAAACCGGTCTTGGGGAGCCAACCTTGCATCTACAGGAAGCAGAACAGCAAGCACAAATTGAGGTGCAAGCTCTCAGACAACAGCTGCAGCAGAAAGAGGCACAATTGGCCTGCATGGCCAGTTGGGCCATGGATGCTATACAATGCAGACAGCCGGCCAAATCCTATGGCCTGTACCTGAAAGACCAATGGTTGCAATTTCAAATCAATACCTTGGCGCAAAGGGGTATCTCTCAGCTCCAAGACCCGCAGCAATTCACTGAATTATGTAGTACCAGCTCATCAGAGGATAAGGCCAAATTAGCGGAGTTCCACCTCCATAATTTGGCCCTACCTAATGTAATTTCATGGGATCCCAATACGGCCTTAGGAGATATGCAATTAATGGCATTTGCCTCATGGTTGAACCATGAGGACAAAAGAGCAGCAGAAGCCAAAGTGGTCCTGAACCGAGAGCTGAATGAGCCATTGCTAATTAGAGCAAAACCAGGGGATCCAGTTGCACTAATCTCGGCACACCAACACTTGTCCACCGACCCTCAAGCTTCATTGAGATATATCGATCAGCAGGCCCAGGCCATAGCGCATTTTGAGGACATGGAGAGACTGTTAGGAGACAACTCTGTCCAAGCTTGCACCCGCCGATGGAATACATTGGCCCACAGTCTGAAAATCAGAGAGTATCATACCCCAACTCGGATGAGGGAATCTCTAGTACGGGTGGCCCTCTATAATAAAGCCATGCAAAACCTCCAGGCCAGCTGGATTGGCCTCAAGCTAAGCCCACCACTGCTGCTAGGATTGATGGAAGGCAGCACAGAGAAAGATGATAATGAACAGTGGGAAGAGGTGAACAGAAAGGCTGGGTTCCATATCAGCAAGGAGGACACTACTACAAAGGCTTGGGATGTAAGGGTGGCAGTAAAGGCAATGAAGGATGAGGAGCTGGATTAGTTCCTCAAGGATGAGCAAATATTTTAGCTGGGGGGTGATGATGAGCCCCAAATTTGGTAACATTTTGGGCTCATTTGGCCTCACTACCCTTGCTCAACCCTTCATTTTTCATGACTTATGCATCATTTTTTAGTATATTTATGTTATTTGTGCGAATGAAGGGCAGTCACTATTCCTAGGTGGCTAATACATGTTTATTTCAGGTTTTTTGACATTAAATGGAGCAAAACCACGCAGATGAAGGCTAGGAGACAGCCAAGGTGGCATTGAGGTTTTGTAGGAAGGTTGTCCACGGCATTGAATGGCCTTCCTCGTGATCGCCACCCACAAATCCGAGCTCCAACAGCTATCACCACTGAGCGAGAAGGTAGCCAACGGATTTTAAGGGAACAACAGTTTACTTTTAGTTGGTCAGCCAAGCCCCACTAATTTAGGAGGCCAGCTTGGCCCTCATAATGTATAAATATTGAGGCTGTAGCCTTCGAGAAAAGACTTTTGAAACTTTGTTGCAGATTCTGAATTACGAGCTATAGCCCTGTTTTTCTCTTTGTAAGCCATTTTTGGCATGTTATCAGACTTTTGACTATTATCTTTTAATGAATAAGCAGGCAGATTTGAGGCAGCTCTGAGTTCTTAAAGGACCTTAAGCTCTCAGGGTTGGGCCCAACCTGAGAGCCTAAGGATTCCTTCCTTTGTATTGTTACTTTTCTTTCAGCATTGTATTTCTTTCCCTTTACATGCATTTGGAAACACAGTTTGCTAAGTTGAATTTCTTGAGGTCATTAAGTAGGTTAGTTTTATGAACAAAGTGCTTTCAGTAGTTTAGATTAGAGTAAGGAGATTAGAGTTAAGCGGAGCTCCAAAAAGGGTTGATTGCACACTCACTTCCACCTCTGTTTGGGGATTGGGAGTGCAGACCGTGCCAACTACCAAAAACACAGTTTTACATGTTCATGCAAGCTTTAACGTAATATTTCCATTTGTAGAAGTGTCCATGCATTTAGATCTTGAGCAATAACTCTTTGTTTCAGCACCATGCACGATTTTCCCTTAAAAACGACATTGCTGTTCTTTGGTTTCTAATAAAACAGTTAGAGTAGGTTGATGACATTTCGGTTATACGCAAGACAGGGGTGATTTGTTCCATTTACACTGCGCAACACCACTCCATCGTTTCCTTATCCTTCTAAGCCGTGCCTAGGCCATCTACTTATCTCCCAGTTAGATCATTTGCCTCCCAACTCTTCTATCATCCACGTTGTTTTATCTTTTCGGCCTTCCATTGCCTCTACCCTCCTCTAGACCAACCAGCTTTACACACCCCCTCTCCATCTCATCTCTCTGTCCATAAGTCATCAAAAGCTCCCCTCCTACCTCCCTATCCACCCATACAGCTCATTCACTCATCGATCACCCAAAACTCCGATTGCAGAACATCCTGTACAAATTACAGGACTTCCTGTAGAAATCCTAAACTTCCTGTAGAACCCCCTGCAGACATCCTGTAGAAGCTTGCAAACACAGTTGCCAGGCATCTGAACTTTGTGAACTTCTGTGGAATGATGTTAAGGATCCCTTGGACCCTCTCAGAGTCCTCCTGACCTTTTCCAAGCCTTACTCCCCTTGATCTTCCCCTGCACAGTCAAGACCCAGTATGAAGCACAGTCATAATAACTCCAACAACTTGAGCAACAATACAAAAACATGTTCTCTTCAGATGAAAGTAGTTTTGACACATGCATCTCATCTCAATAGAAGTAATGGTGTCACTTTTAGAAGTTGCATTCCCACCATTGCATCATAAGGATTAAGTTGGTAGAATTAGCGTTTACTAGGGTTTCCATGTTTTGTTGGCTTTCAGTTCATTCTTGCAAAGTAGGTTAATTTCCTTTGAGATAGCTTTCGTTCATTACTTAAAAAGCTTATTCTGAGAACATATAGAAGTTGGCTTGAGCCCTAGCGGACTTGTGCCAGTTGACCAAGTGACAGCTGCGACAAGAGCTAGTACTTGTGCATACAGCACCGTCGCTTCCAAGTTTGTTACGAACTACCGGGTTGATAAAATTAGAGAAGGAAGCTCTAGGAGTTGTAGCATTATTGCTACAATACTGGAGCCCACCACCATTCTATAAATTTTTTGGTTAAATGCCTCTTAGGATTTTTATTAAGTTAATTATCCTACAATTTTTTTAATTTTTCATTTTTTTAGATTTTCGTTTTGATTGCTCTATTGAAATCGATTTTTTGCAAGCTTTCCATTAATACTTCTTTCGCCTCATTTGGTCAACTGGTTTGTAAATGACACTCCTTTGAAGTCTAATCATTTATGTCCCCTGGGTTAAAAAAGCATAAAATTTACAATATTCCATTTTTGTAATTAAATTATTTCAATAATGGATGTATTTTAAATATTAACCCCTAGTTAGTTATTACTAATATTTTAAATATTAACCCCTAGTTAGTTATTACTAACATTTTAAATATTAACCCCTAGTTAGTTATTACTAACATTTTTCATTTTTAGTTATACAGCCAAATCATGAAGCATCGGGATTTCAATAATTTACTCCAATTTTCAAATAAATTACTAATCTTGAAAACCCAAAATGTCAAAGTGATTGTAGTTTATTTTTTTATTTTATCAAAGTGGTTGTAGTTTAGATAGGTAAATTACGCTTTAAATAATCTCATAACTTAAATAAAATTTATTAAATTTAAACCAAAAAAATAAAATAATATAAAATAAAAAGTATATATATATATAATAAAAAAAATTTATTACACGATCGGAAGATCGCATCGAAGATTTCAATCGCAACATTCTAAAAAACCTCTACAACCTCACTTACCCGATTTAATGATCACATCGGAACTTTCAAATGTGACAAGTTTAAAATCCTCGACAACTCCCGATTGCCGATCTCCCGATTAAACAAAAGTCAAAGGGGCATAAGACATTAAACCAAGTTTCATTGTGAGCTTTATAATTCATTTGTTTTTTAGTTTCAAACTCACTCATATGAATGAGTGAAATGGTAATGGAGTGGTAGGATAATGTAGTTTAATATTAAAATAAAAATTAATATTTAATATTAAATTTTAAATTAATTAATATATAAAATATAATTAATTTAATTATTAATTAGATCAATATTAATTAGTTTATATATAGTAAATATTTTAGTGAGTTAAATTAATATTAGTTAATAAATAGTTTATTAAATAATTAGTTTAGTTTATAATTAACAATTAAATTAGGATTAAATTTTAGATAATTAGAGTCTAATTTAGGATTAGATCTTTTAACTAAAATTATGATTTTTAGCCCACCAACAGAATTTCCAAAATTGTGCCAGATTTGACTCATCAACTTTGGAAGCTCATAGTTTGAGTTTTACTTGGCCAAATGAGGCCCACGACAACTCATTGAAAAGATAAAATCAAGAAGAATATTTATGTGGAGGTTTCCTAATAGATTTAGTCATTTATTGGGCCTAAAAATAGGCAGAAGATCAAGCTTCGAATTTTTAAACAAAATCAATTTTCTGAGTTTTATTTTCTTCATTTTTATGTGCCCAAGCCTCTTGTAATTGCAGATTCATTTATCGATAATATCCTTGGCCAATTAAAATCATCTTATGCATCAATAGAAAGCTCAGATTTCATTTTCAATTAATTAATTGTATTTGATTGGATTTGTTTTAACGCAAAAAATGGCATCTTGATTTTATTTTTGCATCTTAATTTATTTTGATTTCTTTTTTCAAGAAAAAAGTAGAAGAAATATGGAGAAAAAAGATCTCAATCAATGAGAATTCTTAAGCAATTAAAATATTGCAATTTTGAGCAAATAAAATTGGAATGGGCAGATTTTTCTTCAACAAACTTTCCTCTCAAAAATACCTTTAGAAAAATTATAAATAGCAGATTGCAGAATGTAATAAGGGCTGCTCCCCTTTGCAATTTTGGACTTCTAAAAACACTTTTACAATAGAAATTTAGAGTTGTAGGAGGGAGGAGAGAAAATCTCAGATCTGAGGATTATTGAGCATTTTTCCTTTGTATCTTGAATTATGTATGATGGATGGAGTTTGCACTATTGAAGCTCTAGTTTTGAAAGCAGAAGTTCATGCAATTTAAAGGAATGTTGGAGAGCAAGGTCAGAGAAATGGGTTTAATAAATTGGTATTTCTAATACTACTATTTCAAATACTAGTTTCATTTTTATGATAACAAGAATGTGGCATTTTATTCATGTTTGTGCACTTATGTTGATATGGGTAATTTGTCTCAATATTGTTATTATGTATCTCTGCTCTTATGGATTAAATTCTAATTTCTGAGTAACTATTTACTCAGAAATCTGTCTTATAACACTGATTTATTAAATAGTGATGTGTTGTGAACTATTTCCGCATATTATTATTTAATTATTGCATTCACTGATTTAACAATCAATATCATTTTTGTGAATTACTTCTTGAGTGTTTTTGGTTTATTATTTCAGTTAAGAGGTCTCAATAGGATGTGTTTCAGTATTCAAAAATGTCAGTTAATTAAATTACTTCATTAGCTTATTATTAACTAAAAGCCAAACATATTTAAATCTTTATCATTTAATTATGTTGCTCTTAGTTGAGTTAGATGTATATTTTCCTAATTGAGATAGGATTAGGATTAGTTTCCTTTGCTTGCATTATAGAATAAGTTTGCATTTATATTAATTTCTATATTCTTTTAAGTCCTCTTCTCAAAGAGGCAAAAATTGTAGTTGTGGCTTGGCTAAACCCAAATCAGCTTAAAGGTCATTCTCTTGCCCAATTAGCAAGAAGAAGTGATCTAATATCCCTATCTATTGGTAGTTAAAGATACATCGTAAACCAATAGTAATAGCGAAAAGGTAACTGGACCTAGTTAAACCAGTCGGAGCCACTACTCCAAATGGAAAAGGAGCTGTGTTAAGGTCCAGACCGAGTGGTTATCCCCTAATGTTGAAGCAGACATTTTTGGCCTTCAACTTTTTTGGCGCTAGAAGGAGGGCCTGATATTTGTTGTCTATTAGAGTCTTTTCAATTTTAACATTTTATCTAATCACAATGGATCCTCTTAAACTTCCAATTTGGAGTTGTATCCATGGACATGCATCTTCAAATACTCCACCCGAAGTGGTAAACCTCTTGTCTCAGGTAAACTTTAACGGTAAGAGGAATTCTTCTACTTTTAATCATGTCTTTCAATTTATTCAAAATGTTTCAAGTTATGATTTTCAAGGAATTGATGAAGGCATTTTATGTAGAATTTTTACTCTCAAATTTGCGGAAAAAGCCAGAAACTGGTGTAGAACTCTTCTGGTTGCCTCAATTCACCGTTGGGATCAATTTGTTACAATTTTCATTTGTAAATTTGACGGCTATGATTATGAACAGGTATGTGATGAAATTGAATATCTACAAAGATTTGAAAATGAGTCTGTT
Organism: Pinus tabuliformis; assembly: GCA_031772625.1. NCBI lineage: Eukaryota > Viridiplantae > Streptophyta > Pinopsida > Pinales > Pinaceae > Pinus > Pinus tabuliformis. The sequence continues at coordinate 964,403,939 of CM062811.1, forward strand.
AGAGATTTTAATATTTGATTTCATTTGAATTGTTTAAGATTTAAAGTTGAAGTTAAACCTACGAAAGGAGAATCACTAGATTGGTTTGAATATGTTTGTTCTATTCCTCCCATTCCCAATCCAAATGAAATTAGTTTAAGCTTTGTTCCATCCCCTTCCAACATAAATGAGAATTCTAATGTGGATGTGAAAATAAATTATGATGAAGTGGTCTCACAAAGCTTAGAAATTATTTCTTACCAAATGCAAGAAAACAACAACAGTAATTTTCAAGAAACAGCTGCCTTGAAATCTGAAAGTTACTTTGTAGTGATCTCAGAAAATCAGATTGCAAATCATCAAGTACAAGCAGCGATCAAGGTAAATTATAATACACAAACTGCTGTACAAATTTCTGAATTTTTTCATGATGAGCAAATGCCAAATTCAGATAACCAAAGCACAATTCATCAGGAAAGCGTGAGTAGACAAAGGAATGATCTACACTCTGAAATTTACAATGAGAATAATGTACAAGAGTTCTCAAATAGAGACATATTTAAATGCATTGCTTCAAATTCGCATTTTTCCCTTTATCCTGATATTTTTACTGATGGTAATTTTCCTCATCTTGTTAGTAATAATATTTTAGAAAAATAAAGAGGTTGATCTAAATGAATTACCAATAAGATTTTATCAAGATAAAGAAACAATTATTGATCATTCCTTTGTCATTAATGAACACGAAATTTTTATTCCTCCTTGTTTTGATATATTGGATGAAATCAAAGGAAATTCTAGAGAATATTCTGAAGTCGTTTATGATAATTACTTTGAAATTGAGGATGTTTATTTCTATTCTTCTCAAGAGAATCCTCATGATAAAATTCAAATAACATAAGAGAATGAGGAACCTTTCAACTTAGAAATTATTCCAACCAATCCTCATTCTAGAGCAACAAATTATCTTCATGATTTCACCATTCGAGAAAACATTCCAATTTGTGATTCATATCATGAGAAAGCTCTCATTCCTACTCATAATCATAATTCTCTTTCTAATTCACAAGTTGGAATTGGAAATTATTCAAATTCCATTATTCTGGTCAATCCTTGTGAAAAAAGAAATTATTTCAAAACAATTCCAATTGTGTTGTAACATTAGTTGTACCAATAGTGATTTCATTTTATTTTTTCTTTTACAATTATTTTGTTTAAATTTAGATTTATTTATTTTATTTTATTTTTCAAAATTTTGGCACTTTACGCTGGCATATTGAGCACTTTAATAGTGAACACTCAATTGATGCGTTGCCCATTCGGGAAATTGAAGTTTCATATTATAATCATGAACATCAAAAGCTATTAATATTTCAATTTCAATTGATGTTTGTTTCTTATCAATTGTGCTTTTCTTCTCAAAGGCAGTGTCAACAAGAGAGTGCATTTTGACAACCTGACCAAAAATTTAATCCAATTAATAATTTTCAATTTTATTTAATATATTTTCATCCATTTTTTGGCCTATTCGAAAACTATTTGGAAATTTTTCCTTCAAGGAATATTGTTAATAGTTTAACATTTGTAAATAACACTAACAAATTTTTTCAGGCCTTTGGATCTAAAAGCTCAACTCCACAATCTAGCTTGTTATCTTCTCTTTTCAAACTTTTTCAATCATTAATAGAAATCCATCCAGATTTATATGATCCAATTGGTATTCAATTTGAAAGGAAATTTCAAGAGAAGAAGATTTTAATTAAGTTGCTAACAATAACTGTGAATTCTACTTACACATTTATTTTTCTTATTTCAATTAGATTTGTACTTTTATTACTAACATTTGATCTGTATATATTTGAAGGAATTAAAATAAGAGAATGGCTACACTGGAAATATGACTATACTTAGTCATTTTCATGTATATAGTTAGAATAACAATAGAATTAATTTAGTTAGTTTGTTTTATGTAGTTAATTTATTCTTAATAGTTCTGTAAATTAAAAAAATAAAGCAAAGCAATCAGCCCTTCTCATACACATTGAGTAAAACATTTTTTTCTCATCAAAAACTTTTTTATTCTTGCTTTCCATTTTTAAATCAAAATATATTGCAACAATGCCTCTACTCATGACTATATCTCTGCCTATTTTGAATAATGTCTTGACTAAATTCAATTGAGTTTTCACTTGGCACCGATCACCTCAAAGCCACTTTTCTTCATTTTGAGATTTCCTTCTAAGATTTTCTTTTGAAATTTATATATCGAAGGTTTCGATGATACAAAGCTTCTTGACATCATTATCCCGTGAAAAATATAACTGTCTGAGCTCAAAATCTTAATACCAATTTGATTATTATTAATCAGTCTAACTTTTCACTATAATCACATGAAGCTTATGTTATTTTCCTCAAAATTGGTTAAAATGACCTTAAGGGTGTCCATGCTATTATGTGCACACATTTGAATCTGTAATTATATTCTTTCATAATGAGTGGCTTTATCCTATTCTGATCTTTAGTTTATTATCTGATGTTGCAATACGCATCATATTTATTTACTAAAAGCATTGTTGAACAGTCACTATAATAATACAGATTTTTCTCAAGTTAATTCGGAATGAGCAGAGGTAATAAATTGTTGTTGCAATTCAAAAGGGAGCATATTCTCATTTTCTTTTCTGATGAATTCTATGAATTTCAAGTTTTCTGAACATGAATGATTGATTTCCTTTAGCTTGATTGCCCACTCTAATTTAAAATAAATAATGAGATGATTTTGAACAAAGTCAGAATTTTAATAAAGCCAAGGAAGAATTTGAAGATTCATGAGGTAAAATTTATAAACAATTTCCTTCTAGGTACACATTTACAAGTTCATTTTCATTTATTTTCTATTTTCTTTAGTTTATTTCTAATTCTTGTTTTGTTTCATTTGCAGGTTTCCATTTATTTTCGAAACTTGAAGTAAGCAGCAAACCCATTTCAAATTTGCAAGAGGTTCAGGGAAATTTTATTTGTGATTCATTAGAATTTGAGCATTCTTTAACTTTTCTTTCATTCATTAGAAAACCCAATAGACATTTAAAACAGTATCAGAAGATTCATATTGGAACATTTCATATTGCCAATACTACAAAATCCATACATCTCCGATGTTCCTTTTCACTCATTCTCCGATAAAATGACTTTACCAATATTGTGTTGTTCACACAATTCTGGACCCGATATGAAATTTAAATCAAGTTCATAAAAATATCGCATCCATTCAATCACAATAATGGTAGGGGCATAATTTTAAAAGTACCGATGTCTTGGATTCAATATGATATTAAATTCTCATAATAAATCTATCAAGTCCATTCTTCATCGCATATCGACGTATCAAGAATATTACATCCTGTACTTAATTTTGCCAATCGTCGATTTCTTTTAAGATCCAAAGATGGTCCCACCTAAGAGCCACGTCATCCATCTCATTCTTGCTATCGCAAGAATCATATTGTATTACATTTCCGACATGACTATTTTCCAATATTTTGATATGCCAATATCGCAATTGCTTCATCACATTTTTATTTATGCTCATATCGCAATTCTGAAATCAGCAATGTGTGATGTGTGACGTACGATGTGCAATGTGAAAAGTATAAAGCACGACATGATTATTCCCCAATCTTCGATATGACATTTTTTCAATATTGTGATCGCTCCATCTCATTGCATATATCCTCATCACATGTTCTCATATCGCCAATTTGTCATTGCAACTTCCGATGTGATAGACTCCAATGCATGCCTCTATTGCATTAACATTTAATCGATATATGGCATATCAACAAAGGTGAAATTTTGCAGATTAAACTTTAAGCATGGGGAAGAAACATGCAATGTGAATCATCCGATAAGGCGTTGTGTTATTTTGAAAGCAATATTGGGTAACCGCTATAGTACTAAAGAAATTGATGACAAATTTGCAGCATATTTAAATCATTCCGATTTCTCTTATATCTCAGTTTTAAATGTATAATTCTATAGTTAAATTTGAAATTCAAGACCTCTCTCTCTCTTCACATTTAAATTTCATTATCTTGGATTTGATCTTAATTTTGGACAATTTATAAAAATCATGGAGTTTATATGAAACTTATAATATTCTGAGAACATTCATCACTACATATTCTCATTCTCATTTCTGATGCATTTGTTTTAGTTTTGATTCCCTTGAACACAAAGCATTCCTTTTTTTATATTTTACTGCTTGCTTTAGTTTAAATAAAATAAATATTGATTTTGGGTTATAAGATTTTGGTTAGTTTGACTTCTTCATGCTTTTGATTTTAACTAAAAGAAAAAGTCAGTTAGTATTGGAGAAACTGATACCTCTCAGGTAAGATCAAATGCAATTATCCAATGGTAAGATTCATGTACCCACTTTCATTAATTTTTATTTTGTTACTTTAGTTTCATTTTTGTTTTTAAATTATATTGATATATAAATCTATTTTGCAACCCTTCACAAAAGCTTTCAGTCCTCTGCTAGATCATATGTTGAAGTCCTATACCCTTTTCTCAGTTCGCTTCTAAAAAAACAACAATAATCTACGTTGAAACAGCTACACTAGGAAGTTTCTGAACCTTTAGTTTGTTTCTTTAAGCATTCCTTTTATTAGAAAATGATTAAGATGATACTTTGAAACAAGAAGATTAACATCAGACAAAAATTTTCATTGTGGCTGAATTTTATCATCACTGCTATCTAAAGCCTAAAAGATTTACAACCCTACAAGGTATAATTTATCTGAATCTCAACATAAGAAGGAATGATTACATAATTATTTTCCTTTTCTTCATTTTGTTGAGACATTGGTATAAACATTCTTGTTAGAGTTTGTCTTTCAAAATTTGGATTTTCCTTTCCACTTTTAAATTTCTTCCATTTTATTTGTGTTGGCTGATTTCTTTTCTCACTTTAGCTTAAGAATTTTTTTCCTTTGGTTTTCATTTTTAATTTTGGTAACTTTGCCATCATTTATATGGAAATCCTTCTTGTTACCTAACAATGGTTGGCATAGATAGGGAAAAATTATTAATAGTCTACTATTAACTTTTTTTTTTAAAAAATCTTAGTAAAGTTTGTTTTTTATTATTATAAAGGTAGACATACTTAGGGAAGAGATTACAAAACAAGCGAAGTTGACAAAGTATCATAAAACCTGACAAATTTATTTTTCATCAAAATTGTAATTGTTTTGAGATTTCAATATTTTATTAAGATCTTTCAAAATTCTATGATCAATCAAGAAAATTTATTTTTAACCAAGTAAAGACACTTTACAGCAAAGTACATTTAACTCTAAAATTGTCATTCTTAACTCTTAAGGAGTCAATGATTCTCCCTGTCCAAAAAAATCTTATTTTTCTAGAGTGTAATCCAAAAATATATTGAAACTTAAAAGATAGAGGTCTTATCATGAGCCTGCTTACCATGATCATAGGGGAAAAATAGGTTGACATTACCAACTCTGTTAAACAAACCAGGGTAATGGCTTATGATTGCAAACAATTATAAGACAAGGGGTCTCATCACGAGCCAGCTCGTTCAGTCTAATTATAACCAGTGAATGGCATTTTCAATTATATGGCTACCAAACTAGGACAATGGCTTTTAAGAACTAAAAAAAAAAAAAAAAAAAAACAAACAAACAAATACAAAGAAAATAAACATATATAAATGGATTTATCTCTAGGTCGATAATTCTTAAATAGAAGGGATTCTGAATCAGCGATGATTAAAAGGTAACCCTGTCGAGACTATAAATGTTTGCTGGCAGCAATGGCTCTACTTGTGACAAATGAGTATATTTTAAAAGCTAAGTTGTAAAGTGACCCCTGCTTTTTCTCTAAAACTAATTAAGGACTGATATAGAGTTTTGAAATATTTTAATTTATGAGGAATTTTAAGAAAAATTACAATAAGATGATTCTTGCTTTTATTCATATTAATGAACCTAGTCAAGCATTCTAAAAAAATATTTTCTCTTCTTTAATTATTTTTACTTTAGTTTTAGGAAAATCTCATTCATATCAAACAGAGATAACTAGTTCTTCTCTCGTCTGTCGCCATTGTTGTGGTAAAACACAACCCCCCATTTTTTACTTGTTTACTTCAAATAATGGGGACCCTTTCTATAAAGTTTTTGGCTAAATGCCTCTTAGGATTTTTATTAAGTTAATTATCCTACGATTTTGTTAATTTTTCATTTTTTCACATTTTCATTTTGATTGCTTTCTTGAAATCAATTTTTGGCAAGCTTTACATTGATACTTGTTTCGCCTCATTTGGTCCACTGGTTTGTAAACGGCACTCCTCTGAAGTCTAATCATTTATGTCACCTAGGTTAAAAATTCGTAAAATGTACAATGTTCCATTTTTGTAATTAAATTAGTTCAACAATGCATTTATTTTAAATATTAACCCCTAATTAGTTATTACTAACATTTTTCATTTTTACCTATACAGAGAAATCATGAAGCATCAGGATTTCAGTAATTTACTCTAATTTTCAAATAAATTACTAATCTCGAAAACCCAAAATGTCAAAGTGGTTGTAGTTTAATTTTTTATTTTTATCAAAGTGGTTGTAGTTTAGATAGGTAAATTACGCTTTAGATAATCTCACAACTTAAATAAACCTTATTAAATTTAAACTAAAAGAACAAAATAATATAAAATAATATATATATATATATATATATATATATATATATAAAATTAAAAAAAACAAAAAACAAAACAAAACAAAAACAAAACAAAACTAAAATTATTACACGATCGGAAGATCGCATCGGAGCTTTCAATCGCAACATCTTAAAAAACCTCTACAACCTCATTTACCTTATCAGAAGATCACATTAGAGATTTCAAATGTGACAAGCTTAAAATCGTCGACATCTCCCGATTTTCGATCCTCTGATTAAACAAAAGTCAAAAGGGCATAAGACATTAAACCAATTTTCATGGTCAGCGTTATAATTCATTTGTTTTGAGTTTCAAACTCACTCATACGAATGAGTGAAATGGTAATGGAGTGGTAGGATAATGTGAAATGGTAATGGAGTGGTAGGAGAATGTAGTTTAATATTAAAATAAAAATTTATATTTAATATTAAATTTTAAATTAATTAATATATAAAATATAATTAATTAAATTAAATTAAAATTTAATTACTAATTAGATCAATATTAATTAGTTTATAAATAGTTAATATTTTAGTGAGTTAGATTAATATTAATTAATAAATAGTTTATTTATTAATTAGTTTAGTTTATAATTAACAATTAAATTAGAATTAATTATTAGATAATTAGAGTCTAATTTAGGATTAGATCTTTTAACTAAAATTCTGATTTCTAGCCCACCAACAAAATTTTCAGAATTGTGCCAGATTTGACTCATCAACTTTGGAGGCTCATAGATTGAGTTTTACTTGGCCAAATGAGGCCTAGGACACCTCATTGGAAAGATAAAATCAAGGAGGATATTTATGAGGTTTCACTAATATGTTTAGTCATTTATTGGGTCTAAAAATAGGCAGAAGATCAAGCTCCAAATTTTTAAACAAAATCAATTTTCTGAGTTTTATTTTCTTCATTTTCATTTTCCCAAGCCTCTTGCAATTGCAGATTCATTCATCAATAATATCCTTGGCCAATTAAAATCATCATATGCATCAATAGAAAGCTTATATTTTGGGACAAAAGAGAGAAGAGCGAGGGTTTCGATCTCTGCAATAGCAATGGCCCCTACTCCGTCAACCAAACCTCCGGAGTTTCCATAAACAAGAAGCCTGAATCCGCGTGACCTACTCTGTTCATATTCAGTTCGTCGAGAGTAAGGTTACTATGTTATTTGCAGCAATCAAGGTTTATAAGGAAAACGGAGGTGCGAATTTGGCCAGATCTGTTGTATGCGGGTTATCCTTAGGCGGTGAAGACAGCTGGTAAACCCCTAATCGGCATAAACCGGTTGGATGAGCTTATGAAATGCTCACGAATTGGCCATTTGACAGTCTTCTCTAAGGCAGTAGCTAACTTCGAGATCACGCTTGGTGAGGGTGTTGTCTCTAGCAACAATGGAGCCCTCAGGACGAAAAATCGCCGACTCTGCCAAAGGTATGAAGAAATATTCTAGTTTTTTGCTTATCAGAACGTTGATCTGTATTATTATGATGCTGATCTTGACATCCATCTGCCATTGAGCCCTGATTGGGCAACATATCCATCGCTCCATGGCATTGAGTACAGATCGAGTCTTGGGCTTTTAGATCCAGACCTTCTTGTTGCAGAACGACCCTCTTTCTGGTCAAATCTGGAAGCCCACTCACTGAATAAGCTGTGCCGATGTGAACAAAAGGTGCATAATAGAATCACAGGGTCAGATCGGCCAAAAACAAGATCTGGAATCCTGGTAAGAAATCACAGTTTCCAAGTATTTGTAAAAAACCCATAAGGAAAATCGAAAATAGTTTGGGTGAAAGAGACAGATACTATCGAGAAAATGCAGGAAATTATAATGCAACAGTTGGGTTACCCCATCAGAACACAAAACCTGATACAAGGGGGTAGAGTGTTACAAGACACAAAATACCTTTGGGAATACAGAATCGCACCTCTGTCAATAATCATCCCCAATCTAAGGTTAAGAGGGGGTGCAACCAACAATAACACGAATCTAGACAGGGTGGGAGGAAGTGGCACTGGTTCAATCGGGAAAAAACCAGGCAGCATTTCCTTCAAAAATCTCCTACAAGGGAAAAAAACAGAAGGAGCGGCACCACACCAAACAGGTATGGATGCAAGGCCATACATTGTGGAACAGCTGAACCACACCCCAGAATACAACATAGATGTACCAGAAATAGATGAGCATTGCACCATATATGGAAGACAAGCACTAATATGTAGATTTAACTGCTTTTGGCCCAAACCGGCTGATCTTTTTCTTTGGATCTTTACGAACTGGACCACGCACTACGAAATACATCTCTGCTCCAAAGGTTTTTTCATAGTGAAATTTCTATTAGCAATAGACAGAGATGCAGTAATGCATGAAGGACCTTGGTTCTAGGGATCTACTGGACTATTTATCACACCATGGTTCCCAGATTTTGATGCAAACACAATGGTTGTCTCTAAGATGCCAGTTTGGGTGCAGCTACAAAACCTCCCAATATATCTCTGGAATCATCAAGTAATCGCTAGAATTGGAAATGCTATTAGGTGTTACATTAAAATGGACACCCAGTGAGTGGAGGAAAGAATATATACTTTTGCACGAATATGTGTGGAAGTAGACCTCAGCAAAGGCCTTCAAGACCAAATTCAGCTGAAGCATGGATAGAGAAGCTGGACATAGGTAATAGATTATGAAAACACTGCATTCAGATGACGAATCTTTCGACAAACATGACACCTACAAAGCATGTGTCGAGCAGTCAAAAAAGAAAACCGCAAAAAGAAGAAAACGGAAAAATCAGTAAAGGGATGGAAATTTCCACCACCTCCCTCGGATGATGAGGAGGAAGAAGAGATGGATTATGCTAACCCAAATGAGAACAATCAGATGAATAAAGAACTAGCTGCAGAAGATACAAATCCACAGGAAGATATAGACACAGCACTGGCAAGAAGATCAGAAATAGATATGGGCAGAAATAAACGCCAACACATATTAGACACATCAGATTCTGATAAAGATAATCCACAACCTGTGGCTGAAACTGCATTAGCACTCATAACTCCCACAGAGTCACAAGGGTTTTGGAGAAAGGTTGAGAAGAAAAAAGGGTGAAAAGTCTGACTTTTTCCCCACCTGTACATACATATTTTTTGCTATTTATGTTTATTTCTTGAAATCCATACACCCTGCGTGGTGTGAAAGGATCTATGCATCTTTTTGAGCACCTTTTTTGAAATCTTTTTACAGTATATGCCAAGAGGCATCTACAACATGTAATTTTTCAATCATAATGAAATATTATGATTTTTCCAGTGGAAAAAAAAGGCTCAAATTTCCTTTTCAATTAATTAATTGTTATTTGATTGGATTTGTTTTAATGCCAAAAATGGCATCTTGATTTTATTTTTGCATCTTAATTTATTTTGATTTCTTTTTGCAGGAAACAGTAGAAGAGATATGGAGAAAAAAGATCTCAATCAATGAGAATGCTCCAGCAACTAAAAAATTGTAATTTTGAGAAAATAAAATTGGAATGGGCAGATTGTTCTTCAACAAACTTTCCTTTCAAAAATACCTTTGAAAGAATTATAAATAGAATATTGCATAATGTAATAAGGGCTTCTCTCCTCTGCAATTTTGGACTTCTAAAAACACTTTTGCAATAGGAATTTAAAGTTGGAGGGAGGAGATAAAATCTCAGATCTCAGGATTATTGAGGATTTTTCTTTTGTATCTTGAATTATGTATGATGGATGGAGTTTGCAGTATTGAAGCTCTAGTTTTGAAAGCAGAAGCTCAAGCAATGCAAAATACTGTTAGAGACCAGGGTTAGAGAAATAGATATAATAAATTGGTATTTCTAATACTATTGTTTCAAATACTAGTTTCAATTTTATGATAACAAGAATGTGGTATTTTATTCATGTTTATGCACTTGTGTTGATATGGGTAATTTGTCTCAATATTGTTATTATGTATCTCTTCTCTTATGGATTAAATTCAGATCTCTAAGTAACTATTTACTCATAAATATGTCTTATAAAACTAATTTATTAAATAGTGATGTGTTGCAAAATATTTCCACATATTATTGTTTAATTATTGGATTTATTGATTTGACAATAAATATCATTTTTGTGAATTACTTCCTGAGTGTTGTTGGTTTATTATTTCAGTTAAGAGGTCTCAATAGGATGTGTTTCGGTATTCACAAATGTCAGTTAATTGAATTACTTCATTAGATTGATATTAACTAAAAGTCAGACATATTTAAATCCTTATCATTTAATTATCTTGCTCTTAGTTGGGTTAGATCTATATCTACCTAATTGAGATAGGATTAGGATTAGTTTCTTTTTCTTGCATTATAGAATAAGTTTTCTTTTAGATTAATTTCTATATTCTTTTAAGTTCTCTTCTCAAAGAGGAAAAAATTGTAGTTGTGGCTTGGCTGAATCCAAATCAGCTTAAGGGTCATTTTCTTGCCCGATCAACAAGAATAAGTGATCAGATATCCCTGTCTATTGGTAGTTAAAGATACATCGTAAACCAATAGCGTTAGGGAAAAGTTAACTGGACCTAGTTAAACCAGTCGGAGCCACTACTCCAAATGGAAAAGGAGCTTCTTTAAGGTCTGGACCGGGTGGTTGTCTTCTAATGTTGAGGCAGACATTTTTGGCCCTCAACATCTCCCTGAGTCAGAAGCCTTTCTCTTCTTTCTCCTTATTCATTTTTCATTTTGAATTTTTTGACTTTTCAATTTTTTTTTTCATTTTTCACTGTGCATAGGACTATATTCATTTCCAAGGCAGAAGGGGGATCCTGACTTATTGAGTGCAGAGGAGGTTGTTCCAGCAGAGAAGTAGTTTATTGTATCTATGACGTGCCTATTAAAGTTCCCCCCCTCACCTTACTCTACTTGACTGAGCCGACAAGGTTTAACCCTAAACAACTGACTAGAGAAGGTGACACTCGTTAGCACGCAAGCGTTGTGAACAGTACGTATTTTCCTTCGACGTATCATGGAATAAAAGCAAAAATCTCATCATACAGAGTCAAGATTACAGATAACCAAGTAGTGATAGGTCTACAAGCCCTCTTGTACTTTACCCAATGTTGTGGTGAAAAGTATCCGATGCGGATGACACTAACCCTTCTAAAGGTGACAGTCTTTAGCAACAACTGAATGATAAAGTTTTCATGTTCCACTTTATGAAAGTACAGAGAGAATAGTAAGAAGGTCAACCAACCTGGTGTCTTGCGCTTAGTCGATCCTTGTCCTTCTCTCTTCGTATCCTATTCCCAGCTCTTTGCTCTCCTAGCCGATCCAGCTACATACAGATCCTGCACAAAACAAGAGAGCGAACTACAAGATACATGTACTCATAACTGAAGCATGGATTAGGGTGCATCAAATATACATGTAAACACAAAGCATCTATGTAAAACAAGTATATAGGAGAACATGCAAACTTTATTGATAGAAAGTAACAGGGTTCCAGAGGAAGTTACAACCAATGATGTTGGATCCAATCCAGCAGCACTTCCTCGGCAGCAAGAACTCTCCTCTTCACCTCTAGTAAAACAATCACCCAATAATCCTGGCGGTATACCAACAGCACCTCCTTGCTTATACAAAATTCCAGCCTCCTTAGACCTCATAGAAGAGCTCTATATATAGGAGGGAAGAGGAAAGGATGAGTCAACTGGAGGCTGGCATATAGCTGACTAGTGTCCTCTCCATCTTCAGTTAATCTTCAGTTCGTGTGTCCACTTGGAGATCCTTGCTTACACATGGTGATCAAGTACCTCTTACTCATCACAGGGCGAATCTCATGAACCAAGTGTCATTTTGGAAGCTTCCTGGGCAATTGACACCTTGCAGGATGACTGTGCCACTTGGCCAATCTCGCCCAGCGCAGGTAGCCTTCATTGTTTTTGACTTCCAGCGCAGGTACAGAGTGGGACAGTTGCAATACAGCGCAGATGCTCAGTTAAGCAGCTGACATGATCCAAAATAAGCCTGTTTTGAAGTGTTTTCAGGTGGAGAACTGATTGGAAGTGCTGTTGTTTGATGACCTTGTTCCTTTAGGGGTAAGAACAACATGTTTAGGGACTGAGGATCCCTGTAATTATCGACATTCCATGCTCCATGACGCGAGGCACAAAAATGTCTATAACAGTTGCCCCCTAAAGTATGAGGTCGTTTATCGGGTGAAATGCTTTAGCTAGAGGATTCGAAGTTCGTTCCAGTGCTGAGGAGAGTGCCCTGTAATACAATACAACACAATACATTATTTTTCATTCATCATTATTCTCATGATCTAGCTGAGGCAGGCATTCCCATGCTCAGCTTTCTATAAATACATTTTGGTACATATGACAGACGATCGTCTGAAGATAGACTGATAATTTTCTGCCGAAACTATCATCCTTTGAATAGGATGATCATCTGCTGCAATGATGTACATGGCAAATGTTTTTATATTTCCTGAATATATATCGCAGCCCGGATGGATGAAACTAGATCCGGGGTCTTCAAACTCGTTCGATCTTCACTCTAAGTACAAGTCGATCCATGTGAGAATTGCGCTGAAGTCGAACATGGAAAGACATCGCTTGATTACCGGTCAATAATGAAAACCGTTAACAAGTGCGAGAGGAATCACCAATAATGACGATGACCCTCAAGGTACTGCAGTACAATTCACGTGGCGTGAAAAAGGACTTGGCGTCGAACGCCACGCAAAATCTTCTGGTCGAAGGTCATTGATGTATACCTGTCGCCGGAAGTGAGAAACTTGCCATTGAGGCATGCAAGCTTCAAAGTACTGATGGGGGTGTTCCTAGATCAACTTCTTGGATAATGAGCTGAAGTCGACAAGAAGCGATCCGTCAAAGGAGGGCCTTAATGAATCCCACATCAATGACACGGAACGGAGCTAATGACTTTAGTGGAGGTGAAAACAAACTGTGAAATATGATTCAGGGTGGCGATCATGAATGGATGAAGGATAATGTATGGTAGTGGATGGGACACGGTTGACACTTCCAGAATGACCCCTCTTGAACATATAACGACACTGATGCGATGGATCGGTAGCATTACCCCAAATGTGGATGGTGTGGCGAGGACCATGGTGATGAGACCGGTGAATGAAACAACCCAACCCGATAAGGTACGGAGGAAAAGTGTCATGTCCAAGAGTGACTTGCTACCTTTAAACTTTGATGTTCTCCCAATTTTTCCCCAGTCATTTCTGACCAGTACCTCTTTATTTTTGTCAAGCTTGAGGAGGATAACATATGCTTGTTCTATAACCTACCCTTCGGGCAAGCCTATCGCTATGATTTAACGAGCCTAGCGATAGGGAAACTCGTTCTCGTCTAAAGACAAGTTTGTCGCTATTTAACCATTTTAACGAGTCTAACGACAAGGAAAACTCGGTCCTTTTCATTTTTAGAGAGTCTAAAAAGGTACAGAAAGTTAACTCCATAATTCCTTTTTCGTCAGCAAATCCCTTAAGTCCGAAAAAGTATAAAACAATACAGAAGGGATGGCTGTTCGGTACTTTTAACGAGCCGAACAAGACAAGCGCTCGATCCTTTTGTGCAATAATCCCTCAGATCCAAAAAGATTAAAATTTAGAGGAGGGATAGCGTTCCGGTCCTTTAACGAGCTGGAAGGCCAAAACTCGGCAAACTTTTCATATTTTACAAGTCAGTGAAAAGAGCTGAAAGAAGACTCGTCTTTTGAGGAACGAGTGATAAACATGGATAGCTACGGATTCCAGGTACAGGTTGGAATTTTCCAATCACGGCAGTGTCGCAAGGATGGCTAGGTGAAATCACTCTTCGCAGCTGTTTCTCAAAAGAGGTAAACACACAAATGGAAGTGAATGATCGGCCAAATGAACAGTGGAGGTGATGGATGAAAACACGATCAAGGTTCTTATGGCTGATGAATTTACGATTTCAAAAGGTTATTTACCGGTTCATTTTTTCCATGAGCTTGAACTCTAGGGGAAACTTTTGCTCACACTTTTCTATTTTTTAACGAGCTTAAATTCAGGCCTAAAACTGCTCGAAATTGCGTTTATTTTTTAACGAGCATGAACTATATGCTAAAACTGCTCGATATACCAGTCATATGAAGAACGCCTCTCGTAAGGACCAATTTTTATAGAGCTTATGCCTTACCACAGCTGTGCTCACTTTTGGCAAATTTTACTTCTGCCCCACAGGCTTTCTTTCATGCAAGTTCGGAAACGGCTAATCTTAAAACCAGATAAATAACCGCCCCTAGCTTGCACTCCAGAAAGTTTGCATGCCCCCAGGTATAGGATAGAATTTCGAGGCTGCCCCTCCTCTCCCCTACTTCTGTTTTTCTTTGGGTGTTCTTACTTATTTGTCATCTTGCTAATCTAATGCTAACGATACTTGTCTTCTCGTTATTTTAAGGGGTCTTACGCAGTACTCAGACTTCCTGTCGGCCCACTTTGAACAAACAGCTATTTGTGACAATAGAAGAACACTACTCAAAGATAAAACACTGGTATTATTGAGGGAGGCTTGCCTCTTTCTTATTATCCGAAGAGTGGTTCTATTCGCTGCCGCAAATCAATCTCTTTCTTCGGCGGTGTCTATCATTGGGTTGTCAAAAGATGGTTACCCTCTGTCACAACAATACGGTCTCCTTCTTAGTTTACTGCCCCTGCTTATCCTTCAAAACATATGTTTCGATGGGCGAGGCTTGAATTTAAAGATGGTGACTACTTGTTACAATAAGGGAATTCCTACTTGGGCATTGCCCACTTTTTTAGACAAAGGTGAATGATTCCCAAACACATAACTTTAACAAAAGATCATTATTCCAGAACAACCCCACTTCCTTCGGACGGGGTACGGACTAGTCATGTTCTTCTGCGGAAATTCTTCCTTATACCCGGAGTTTCTTCTGCCCGAAGCAGACCAGGGTGCATGCCCCCTGGGTCCTAGTCTTTCTTTCCGAATCACTCACGCTCATCGGGAAGGAGGACCGGGGGTGGAGGCGAATCTTGAGTGAACAGACCATTTAGGATTGGTATTTGACTATTTGCGATGCGAGATCCCGGAAATGAAAGTTGGTCTACGAGCTTGACCACCCTTCCTTCGTGTGGAAAACACATTACTCTAAAGAGTGAGGAGACTATCGCTCCCATGCAATAAATATAGTCGCGTCCAAGGAGTAGGTTATAATCCAAGGGTCCTTGAACTACCAACACGTTCATCCTGACGGTCTTCCCTTTCAATGTAATAGGTACATCGGGGAGGATCCCTAATGGTCGACTGGTTCCTTTATCGAAACCTGAGAGATTTCTCAACTCAGGTAAAAGCGCTGGGGAACCCAGTGCTTTCCAAGCAACAGAGGAAAGGATACTCACAGACGCCCCTTCATCAATGATAATACCAGCCATAATCATTCTATAGATCTGGACAATGATTCTGAATGGAACATTGGCTGGTAACCGGGGTCTGCCTAGTTGATTCCAATCAAAGGATACAACCAGGTTGCTTGGTGGTGGGACCGAATATACGGCCGGATACGACTCTGATGATGTTCCTCCCTGCGATAAAGGAATGGGCGCATTGCCCTGATGCTCATCTGAGTCGGTGCTGATGAAAAGAACCTGGATGGTGTCATCCTTGTTCTCATCAGTGAGGGTGTCGCCTGAAGATGACTCTTCGGCGACGGTGTCATTTGAAGACGGGTCTTCAATGACGGGGTCATTGGACGATAGAACCTCTGAAGGAAGAACCGGGCCAACTGCCGTATCGACCTTTAGACTTTCGTCTGGTCTAGATCCGGTAGGTTCATTCTCAATGACCGACACTTCAGCTGACCACCTGAGTGGTTCAACTGGATTTTCAACTATCGAGGGATTAGGCGCGAGTTTTCGGTATCCAGGAGGAAGTTGCACCGGTGACACCGGGCGATCTTCCAAAACTCTCTTGGCCTCATCTAAGAATGGACATTTGTGGATGGCATGATGACCTTCACACAATAGACAGGGTGTTCTTGGTCCCCTTCTTCGTCCTTCACTCTCGCTAGTTGATGGAATGCAATCAACTTGACAACCAGAGGTTGATGCTACCGGATTGTGCAACCTTGGGGACCAGTCCCTTAGTATCCGGGGAATACAAGGACAATCACGATGGAAGTGGATCCCTTTGCAAATGACACATGGCGTTTTAGGCCCGGTCGGTGCAGTGTGTGGGTTTTTGTCAGATTTCTTCTGCTTGCCCCCAGTCGCCTTCGCCAGAGGCTCCTTCTGCTTCTTTTCTCTCTTCTTCTTTTCCTTCTTCTCCTTGGGAGGCTGACTTTTGCCAGCTCTACCTTGCGAAGATGAAGGATCAGAGGAAGTATCACAAGAAGTGGAAGGCTGGTGGGTAGTTCTAGATTGTTCTGACTGTTGATTCGAATGCTCAGGATTAGTGGCGATCTGGACTACATTAGTTGAAAAGAGCCATACAGGGAGGCCGATTGTCAATCCTGGAAGCGACAATGTAGCCATATGAGGCGCACCAACATCTCCCCAAGAGGAGAAGGGATTTGGATTTCCGCCAAGGTTACTTCCTTGGTTGGTAGGCTCCATACTTTTCAACTGAAAGATCAACGTGGGAATAACAGGTGATTATGTTCCGCTTTAAAATAAATTTTATTTACGACGCTTTTAGACACAAACTTGCTTTTTCATGTTTTAAGAGTCGAGAAAAAGCTAAAGATGACTCTAGTCGCCTTCGATGTATTAACGAGCCCGAAGTGACAAATGCTCGGTTGGACCTTTTCAGTTATAGAGTTTGAAAAGGGCCAAAAGAAACTGCTCTGGAGATCTAGGCAGAGGGTGTGCCAAACCTTTCGCGAAACCACAGAATACGTTTTACGGTACGGGTGGTCGATCTTCGTGAATGCTGTGTTCACTGCATCGCGATCAGTAGGGCGGCCGACACGGTTTCCTAAGGATAAAGGATAAAAGCCTATAGGGGTCTCCCAATATACGCGACGGTACGCGGGAGCTCAAGTCCGTGTTAGTGCCACCGACTCTCAGGAGGAATCACCCACCTTCGTAGAGATCGACAATCACTATGTTTAACGACGCCGGAACACGTCTCTACCTAGACCTCTAGATGTTTGCGTTAAATTCCAAAGCGTTGTTATGTAAATTGAGTTTATTTTAATGTTGATCTTTCTTAACAGTTTGCCTTTCAGGTTCGCCACGAGATGTATATATACAACTTCCTATATGCAATCTAAGAATGAGAAGCAAATCTTTTCAATCTTTCAACTTTTGAAAACCTTAATCTACTTGAGGGAAAAGAAAGACACAACTTTTTCCACAGATCAAAGAACACACACTAAAATGCACATTTTCCTAAATCGTCAAGCACACAGTCAAATGCAAAATGCACAATGCATGTATTTCTTTTCGTTATCCTTAATGTTGATGCTAACAAAAGGAAACTGTTGTATGATTTTTGAATCAACTTTCAAGTAGAAATAAACAAGCTTGTCCACAATCAAAAAGACACCTTATGATAGACTTGTTTAAACACAGGAAAAGTATAGATTCAAACCATAAAAGTGAAAAGCAAACAAACTCAAACAGCCATGAACAGTAATAAAACTAGCTCATAAGATCACAAAGACACTTTTACAGTTCAGGATCTAAGAGGTCACAGCTATACTGGTTTGCTTTTCACAATGGGAAACTGTAACTGAAACAAGAAATACTGAAAGAACATTCACAGTTTCATCACACAACTGAGGCGGAATAAAGTCAAGGAGAAGTGGTCTACAGCAAATACAATGACCAGCAAGCAATCAGCCAAAAAACAAGTGCAAACAGGGCCAAGACACAAAAGGAAGACTGAGCAAGACAAGGGCTAACTGGACCAGCGCAGGTTCTAGTCTGCCAATCTCACTCTCAGCGCAGTTCCCGAAGGGAGCACCTGCGCTGTAATGCAGGCTGCCTGTGTACAGCCTGCACTGACTCACGAGAGTTACGTCTGCTAAGAATTCCGGGTCATAAAAAGCTCAAAAATGCACTGTTTTTACTGAAATAAAAAGCTATAGGTCAAGTACAGGCTAAGGGATGATCAAGAGGATAAAGATCTATCACAAAGAGTAAAGATTCATCTGTAGATTAGCTCTTTAAATCTTGAATTTGCTCAGCAAAGGAGCAAGAGTAGCAGTCCCTCTACTTCGCTTTTGATATAGTCAAAAGCTTTTCGATTTGGTACTCTTTTCTTCAAGAAATGAATAGAAAAATACTACAAACAACAACAAGATACTAGGTTCCCCAGCGGAGTCGCCCGTTTGTTGTGGGGAAAAGTATCCGATGCGGATGACACTAACCCTTCTAAAGGTGACAGTCTTTAGCAACAACTGAATGATAAAGTTTTCATGTTCCACTTTATGAAAGTACAGAGAGAATAGTAAGAAGGTCAACCAACCTGGTGTCTTGCGCTTAGTCGATCCTTGTCCTTCTCTCTTCGTATCCTGTTCCCAGCTCTTTGCTCTCCTAGCCGATCCAGCTACATACAGATCCTGCACAAAACAAGAGAGCGAACTACAAGATACATGTACTCATAACTGAAGCATGGATTAGGGTGCATCAAATATACATGTAAACACAAAGCATCTATGTAAAACAAGTATATAGGAGAACATGCAAACTTTATTGATAGAAAGTAACAGGGTTCCAGAGGAAGTTACAACCAATGATGTTGGATCCAATCCAGCAGCACTTCCTCGGCAGCAAGAACTCTCCTCTTCACCTCTAGTAAAACAATCACCCAATAATCCTGGCGGTATACCAACAGCACCTCCTTTCTTATACAAAATTCCAGCCTCCTTAGACCTCATAGAAGAGCTCTATATATAGGAGGGAAGAGGAAAGGATGAGTCAGCTGGAGGCTGGCATATAGCTGACTAGTGTCCTCTCCATCTTCAGTTAATCTTCAGTTCGTGTGTCCACTTGGAGATCCTTGCTTACACATGGTGATCAAGTACCTCTTACTCATCACAGGGCGAATCTCATGAACCAAGTGTCATTTTGGAAGCTTCCTGGGCAATTGACACCTTGCAGGATGACTGTGCCACTTGGCCAATCTCACCCAGCGCAGGTAGCCTTCATTGTTTTTGACTTCCAGCGCAGGTACAGAGTGGGACAGTTGCAATACAGCGCAGTTGCTCAGTTAAGCAGCTGACATGATCCAAAATAAGCCTGTTTTGAAGTGTTTTCAGGTGGAGAACTGATTGGAAGTGCTGTTGTTTGATGACCTTGTTCCTTTAGGGGTAAGAACAACATGTTTAGGGACTGAGGATCCCTGTAATTATCGACATTCCATGCTCCATGACCCGAGGCACAAAAATGTCTATAACACCCAACTTGCTTCAAGAGTCATAAACGGTTTCATGTAAGACTATCCTACGAACGAAGCAAACGAGCTAACAAACATCGAAGAAAAGCAAAAGTAGAAGTCAAAGTGAAAGCAAAGAAATTAAGCAAACAAACAAGCAAACAAAGCATATAAGCAAACAAGCATGCAAGCAAACAACTGAAAGCAAACACTACTCCTACTCCTACACTGACAGTGCATGGGCCTGATCACGTGAAGTGATACTTCCTGTTATCACTCAGGTTGTCCTTAAGCTCCTGAAAGGATACGGCCGAGGTAACCACAAACCAGCTTTGGACTGCAGGTTCTAGCCTGCCTGCAGTCATAGAGGGCTCTCTCTTTATGATTTAGCTTTGTTTGAAAAGGATTTTAGGCTAGCTATTGATTTCAGGGGTTTGACTTGTAATTTGGTAGGAAGGATGGTGCAATTCAAGCAGAGAGGCAAAACATTATCTGGTCTATTTCAAACCATTGGGCATGGAGTCAAAGAGTAGGACTGCTGGTGCATTTTCTTGGTCAAAAAGACAAACATGGAGCAAGGTAGCTGAATATGAAACAATCTTTCAAGCTATAGGGTGGAGTGAAAACTAAGGCATGAGAGGCAATTAAGAATCTCTCAAACATGTTTAGCAGAAGGAAGACGAATAAGCTTTGCCTAGGAGCAATTAAGAATTCCTAGTTAACAGCCATTCATATGTAAAATAGGTTAAACATGAGCCATAAAGGAATTCATATTCATCCCTAAATCAAGAGGAAAACATTAAGAGACCACAGAAATTGAGCATAGAGTGCAAGCATGCAAATTCTAAACCAATCTTTCTTTCTGTGATTTGAGCATATATGAGATGAAAATAACAGAGATGAGGAACACTTATTGTTTCATATAGCAGCGCAAGAATTCCACATTAACATCTTCAACCATTAAACACTGCGCAGACCGATGTTCTCCAAAACTTTTGAGCAGTCTTTGATTATAGAAAAATATCAGACATACAGTGCGAGTCTCTCTCGAGATACATTAGCCGACCAACCCTTCTAACAATGCAGAGGGTCGTATTTATACAAAACTTGAATACAAAAATATCTAGGCAAGAAGTTAATAGCTCATAACTTCTCTACCAACTCCTAAGGAGTGGTTGATGAAAAAGTAAATGCTGGAATAAATACAAGTGCAACAGCTGTTCTCTTCTGGCAGCAAATGTTGACTTTTGAGTCGCTTTGAGTCGGCTGGGCCGCGTTCTTAGAAATCCGCGCCCCTAGGTTCGCCATCTCAGCGTTTTTGCTTGGTAACTGCTCCTACCTGTCCTGCGCCTTCTTTCATTGCTCTGTCTAGTGCATTCTGTGCCTTAATCTGGGCTTGCTGATGACCTGCAGCTGTCTGTGATTTTGAAATAAAAAAAAAGAGGGAAAAACTGAAATCACCTGGGTAATACGGCCAGCATTGCTTGCCACCAATTCTCAGAAGGCCACTGATGTCTTTGTATTTTGACAAGTGTTTCATCGGCCTCTGTGTACTTGTAATAACTAGGCGGCATCTCAAATAGATGATTGACCTCGTGCTCTAGGTAAAATAAGCTTTCCAGTTTGTCGTAGAGCGTCTGTCCTGTAGGTGGCCCTGCCTCTGTTGCGGAACTTGATGCAGCAGTAAGCTGATTATTGACAAAGTTATTGAGCCTGGTAGAATACTGGTCACATGTCAATAGTTTTCCAGCATTGGTCAGCAGGCTGGGTAATCCCCTGGTTTGTAATGCTGCAAGCCCTACGTCAAAATTGTATACATCTCTTTGTATATCCCGACATCTTGCCTCCAGAGTTTGCACCAGGCTTCTCAATGTGAGCACACTTTTTGCTGTCAGTATGGCATCTGTTCTGCTCACGATATGGAGTGCTGCCAGCTCTTCCCTAGTCTGATGATTCAGAAAATTGATCATTCTGTTGGCCTGGTCAGGCATATTTCCTAATGCTGCCTTGGCTCTCTGGCTTTCAGTCTTAGCACGACCAAGCAGTTCCACCTGTTCATATATGGCCTGAATTGACCTCCATTGGCCAGTGATTGACTGATTTATTTTGGCCCACAGGATCTTCTTTACTTCAGCCAAAGTCTTATCCAATGACAGCTCTTTTTCCAAGGTTTTGATTCTGTCCCTCAGGGCCTTGATTTCTCTTGATTGCTCACCCACTGTCATTTTAGATTTGTCATATTTTGTTTCTAGCTCAGCCAATTTTTCTCGGGCTTGTTTAATCTCTGTTGCCTGAAGCTCTACCTCTTTGATAATCCTTTTTAATTCGTCCATGCTCATGCTAGACCCAGGAATTGTTGTTGTTGCTGCTGTAGCACCCGCAGTTGCTGTGGTTGTTGGAATAATTGGAGGGGTGGCCATTGCATGTGCTGGAGGAATAGCAATGCCAGTTGGAAGTGTTTGAGGCGGCTGGGAGGTCGACTCTCCCTGTTTTTCTTGCAGTGCCTTCTCCAATTCCCCTTCCAAATCAATCACTCTTTGGTTTAATTTCATGATCAAATCCAGTTGATCCTCAGCTTCTTTTTCTTTCTGCAGTTCCCCTGTTTGAGGATGCTCAGTAGGAAGCAACCTCAATCTCTTTTTTAATGTAGCAATGTCGTCGTCTTTCTTTTTCATAAGGGTCCTCACACCCTTAGGATCTTTAGGATCATGTCCTAAGTCCACAATAATCTCCTCCAGTGTTCTAATTCTATTATCTTTGGTCATGGACGACAGTCTACCAGTAATTTGCCCACCTCATTGAAATGATCATAAGGAAATGGAGGTGGTTCTTTTGGTTGGCAATCTGCCCTCATAAATGTTTCAGCAACCATTTCAATCTTGGTACCAAGTAACCACGAGGCCTCTTGCAGCAAACTATTTATGGAAAAGGGCAGTAGCGTGTGACTTGTTTTGAAGTTCAACATCTGGTTGATGGAGTCAGGAGTAGTGTAGAAAAGTATGCTTCCAGATGAAGACTTGACAGCCCTCTGACTCGGTTCATAATTTGCAGCACAAAGGTGAATGATCTCAGGAAAGACGTTGACAGAAGGGAGGAAATAATGGGGCAGACCGGACTCCCATATGCAATACTTGTCAGTTCTGTCTATGAAACAGTTTCTCAGCTGGCAGTAGGTGCGTAGATGATTTCTTTTGGCAACAAAGTCTTGAATGAGGTAATCTGTATCGGCCAAGGGCATGGACTCCAATTCTTTACTTGGCGGGTTGATGGGAGTAACATTCAGAGCAGATGGAGCGGCCATTATGCAACTTTGCGTGCTTGAGCTGAAAGGAGGGCTACTGAAACAATCGGCTATCAAATTTGCTCACAACAACCAGCAAGAGTAGGCAAATTGAACTTCAAATGTGATAGTAGTTGAACGGCTTGAGAGCCTATGCTGTAAGAGACCAACTTGGAGGAGTTTTTGGGTCAACCTCCCTTTTCTTGGTAAATTCTCTGGAGCTAAAGACTGTGAGGAACAATGCAGGGGAGCAGAGGGAAATTGCAGTTTCAGTGGACGGATTTGAACAGCGGAACGGGGTAAAATTGGGCAATGCTGAGCTGCTGAGCAATTTTTACTGGGGGCCGAGCTTTAAACAGAATTCGCCCGCAAAAGTGTAAATGGGCATGAGGTTTTCTGAGATTTTTCTGAAGTGAGGGGCCTTCAGCAGGTTTACTGAAGTCTCAGGCGCAGCAGAACTACGAATTGGGGAACTTTACAGGTTTACAGTGAGTGCAGTGGATAAAATGAACGAGCAGGAGCGAAAAAGAGGAGGATATGACAAATACCTGGTTCAGACTGTGCCGAAGGTGGACAAACTGGTACGCAGATAGACGATGGAGCTGAATTGCAGTCCGCAGTAGCTTGCCTTGTCGCTTTGAAGCTTCGGGAGTGAGAGAATGAATGGAACAAGGAGCCGGCGCGTTCAAATGAACCCATAAAAATGAATTACAACGGTCATCCTGTTGTCGGGAAAAATGCCTATGCAGGACGATCCTATCCACCTAAGGTGTGACAGTGCCTTAGTAACAAACAGAGACAGCTATTCTAGTATTCTTCCTTTATGAATTAAGAATGAAGAGAGAGATGGATGGACTAACCGGTGTCTTCCGTTTGTCCCTCGATCCGGCTTCTCTTCTCTTGGAGAGTTCCCGGCTACTTGCCTTCTCGCTCGCCCAACTTCAAGAGGTTTCTGCAAGATCACAAGAAGAGAACACTACACAAGACATGGATTCATATTCATAACTAGTTCAGGATTAGAAATAAACTAAACATACTAATGCAATCATACATCAAGCATACATCAGCATATAGGAGAAACCAAGATAGCTTTATTGATGAATAACAAGGTTCAGGAAGAGATACAACCCAGAGAGCTCCAATCCAGCATCTCCTTCCCAGCAAATGGAATTCCTACCTTCACCCCCTTCAAAGCATTAAGCACCCAATGATTCCAATCTCAAACCAACAGCAATTCTTTGCAATAAAAAAATTCCAGCCTCTAGATCTCATGGAGGAGAGATCCATATATAGATGATTGGAGAGAGGATGAGTCAGCTTGAGATCTGACTAGTGTCCTCTCCCTCTGTCAGTTCTTGATTCCACTTGGAGGTTCTTGCTTCCACTTGGAGATTTGGAACCTCTTACTCATCACCAGTCCAATTCCCTGAGGCAAGTGTCATTTTGGAAGCTTCCTGGGTTCTGACACCTTGAGAAATGAACTTGCCACATGTCCACTCTCGCTCAGCGCAGGTAGCCAGTGTTGCCTTTGACATTCAGCGCAGGTAGCCAGTGTTGGCTTTGACATTCAGCACAAACAGCTAGTGTAGCCACTGAAATGATCCTGAATTGACTTGTTTTTGAGCAGTTTCTGGTGGAGAACTTCTGTGAATTGCTGTGGTTTGTTAGCCTTGTTCCTCTAGGGGTAGGAACAACATGTTTAGGGACTTTGGATCCCTTAGATTATGGACATTTCATGCTCAATGCTCTAAGTTACAAAAATGTCTATAACAGTTGCCCCCTAGAGTATGAGGTTGTTTATCGGGTGAAATGCTTTATCAGGGGGATCCGAAGTTCATCCAATGCTGGGAGGAGACCTGTAATAAGATACAATATAATACATTATTTTTCATACTGCTTTCATGATCTAGCTGAGGCGGGCATTCCCATGCTCAGCTTTATAAATTCATTTTTCAGTACATAGAACAGACAATCGTCTGATGGTAGACTGATAATTTTGATGAAATTATCATCCTTTGAGTAGGATGATTATCTACTGCAATGATGTACATGTCAATGTCTTTATCTTTCCTGAATATATATCGCAGCCCGGATGGATGAAACTAGATCCGAGGTCTTCAAACTCGTTCGATCTTCACTCTAAGTACAAGTCGATCCATGTGAGAAATGTTTTGAAGTCGAACATGGAAAGACATCGCTTGATTACCGGTCAATGATGTAAACCGTTAACAAGCGCGAGAGGAATCACCGATAATGATAATGACCCTCAAGGTACTGTAGTACAATTCACGTGGTGTGAATAAAGGACTTGGTGTCGAACACCACGCAAAATATTTCGGTCGAAGGTCATTGATGTATACCTGTCGCCGGAAGTGAGAAACTTGCCATTGAGGCATGCAAGCTTCAAAGTACTGAAGGGGTTGTTCCTAGATCAACTTCTTGGATAATGAGCTGATGTCGACAAGAAGCGATCCGTCAAAGGAGGGCCTTAATGAATCCCACATCAGTGACACGGAACGGAGCTAATGATTTTAATGGAGGTGAAAACGATCTGTGACATATGATTCAGGGTGGCGGTCATGAAAGGATGAAGGATAATGTACGACAGTGGATGGGACATGGTTGACTTTTCTGAACCACTTCTCTTGAACATATGGCGACACTGATGTGATGGATCGGTAGCATTACCCCAAATATGGATGGTATGGCGAGACCATGGATGTGACCGGTGAATGAAACAACCCAACCCGATTGTGGTACAGAGGAAAAGTGTCATGTTCAAGAGCGACTTGCTACCATCAAAGTTTTCTTTAGTTTCTCCCAATTTTTCCCCAGTCATTGCTGACCAGTACCTCTTTATTTTTGTCAAGCTTGAGGAGGATAACATATGCTTGTTCTATAACCTGCCCTTCGGGCAAGCCCATGGCTATGTTTTAACGAGCCTAGCGATAGTGAAACTCGTTCTCGTCTAAAGACAAGTTTGTTGCTATTTAAAGATTTTAACGAGTCTAACGACAAGGATAACTCGGTCCTTTTCATTTTTAGAGAGTCTGAAAAGGTACATAAAGTTAACTCCAAAAGTCCTTTTTCGTCATCTAATCCCTTAAGTCCAAAAAAGTATAAAACAATACAGAAGGGATGAGTTTTCGATAGTTTTAACGAGCCGAACAAAACAAGCGCTCGATCTTTTTGTGCAATAATCCCTCAGGTCCAAAAAGATTAAAATCTAGAGGAGGGATAGCTCTTCCTATTCCTTTAACGAGCTGGAAGTCCAAGGACTTGGCAATCTTTTCATATTTTGCGAGTCAGTTGAAAAGAGCTTAAAGAAGACTCGTCTTTTGAGGAACGAGTGATAAACAGGGTTAGCAGCTGATTCCAGGTACAGGTTGGAATTTTCCAATCACGGCAGTGTCACAAGGATGGTTAGGTGAAATCACTCTTTGCAGCTGTTCCTCAAAATGGGTAAACAATCATATGGAGGTGAACGATCGGCCAAATGAAAAGTGGAGGTGACGGTGCAAACACGACCAAGGCTTTAATGGCTGATAAGGTTACATTCACAGTGGTTATTTACCCGGTAGGTTCATTTTTTATTTTAAAATGAGCTTAAACGCTGGGGGAAACACTTGCTCATTGCTTATGTTTATTTTTTGACGAGCATGAAGTCCGCGTTAAAACTGCTCGGATCTTGCGTTTATTTTTTAACAAGCATGAACTGTGTGCTAAAACTGCTCGATTACCCAGTCATATGATAAGAGTGTCTCATTGAGATTCTATTTTTTATGGAGCTTCATCTCACAAAGCTTTGCCCCGCATCCTTTCTTTATGCAAGTTAGGAAACGGCTAACCCAAAAAACAGATAAATAACCGCTCTTTGCTTGCACTCCAAAAGGTTTGCATGCCCCTAGGTATAAAGTATGATTTCAAGGTTACCCCTACTTCATTTCCGTCAAAACATTCGTTTCACCGAGAGAGGCCTACCTCTTTCAGGTTACCCAAAGATTGTCTCGTTAGTCTTTCAAACAAAACACTTCCTCGGCAATCTCTACCGAAATAGACAAAGGTGAGCGACGTAGCCCGCCAACTCACATAACTTTGACAAAAGAATCTTATTCTAGAATAACCCTCTTCCTAGACGGATGGGGTACAGACTAATCATATTCTCCAGCGGAAACCTACTCTATACCCAAAGTTTCCCTGCCGAAGCAGACCAGGACGCATGCCCCCTGGGTTCCAGTCATATCCTCCCAGATTAATCACGCTCATCAGGAGGACGGACCATGGGTTGAGACACTTCTTGCGTGAAGAGACCATTTAGGGATGGTATATGACTATTTGCGATGCGTGATCCAGGAAATGAAAGTTGGTCCACGAGCTTGACCACTCTTCCTTCATGCGGAAAACACATTACTCTAAAGAGTGAGGAGACGAGGGCCCCCATGCAATATATATAGTCTCATCCAAGGAGTAGGTTATAATCCAAGGGTCCTTGAATGACCATCACGTTCATTTGAACGGTCTTCCCTTTCAATGTGATAGGCACATTGGGGAGGATCCCTAAAGGTCGACTGGTTCCTTTATCAAAGCCTGATAGATTTCTCATTTCAGGCAAAAGCGCTGGCGAACCAAGCGCTTTCCAAGCAATAGAGGAAAGGATACTCACAGATGCCCCCTCATCAATGATAGTGCCAGCCATTACCATTATGTATATTTGAACGATAATTCGGAATGGTATGCTTGCTGGAAACCGGGGTCTGCCTAGTTGGTTCCAGTCGAACGAGACAACTAGGTTGCTTGGTGGTGGGACCGAGTAGACGGCCGGGTATGACTCTGACGAAGTTCCTTCCTCCGATAAAGGAATGGGCAAATTGCCCCTTTGTTCGTCGGAGTCTGTGTTGATGAAGAGAATTTGGACGGTGTCGTCTTTATTCTCCTCTGTGATGGTATCATTCGAAGATAGAGCCTATGAAGGCAAAACTGGGTCAACTGCCGCCTCAACCTTTTGACTTTCGTCAGGCATGGATCCAGACGGTTCATCTTCAATGATAGGTGCTTCGGCTGGCCACCTGGGCGGGCCAGCCGTGTTCTCAACTAGTGAAGGACTTGGCAGGAGTTTTTGATATCCAGGAGGAAGTTGCACTCGTAAAATCGGGCAATCTTCCAGAACTCTTTTAGCCTCGTCTAAGAAGGGACAACGGTGGATGGCATGGTCGTCTTCACACAGTTTGCAGGGAAATATAGCTTTCCCTCTCTGTCCTAGGACTTCACTTTCACTAGTCGACGGTGAGCTGTCAACATGGCTATTAGAGGTCGACGCTACCGAATTGTGCAAACAGGGAGACCAGTCTCTTAGTATCCGAGGGATGCAGGGACAATATCTGTGGAAGTGCTCTCCCTTGCATATGACACATGGCAATTTAGGCCTGGTCAGTCCTGTGTGTGGATTTTTGTCAGACGACACTTGTTTGCCCCCAGTCGCTTTTGGCTCCTTCTTCTTCTTCTCTTTCTTCTTCTTTTCTTTCTTCTCCTTAGGAACTTGGTTTTTTGTTTTACCAGTTCCGTCAAGCGAAGAGGAAGGAGGAAAGGAAGAGTTAGATGAAGTAGAAGGCTGGTTGGCAACTCTGGTCTGGTCTAACTATTGACTCGACTGTTCAGGAATAGTGGTGTTCTGAACGACATTGGTTGAAAAGAGCCAGACTGGCAGGCCAATTGTCAGTCCTGGAAGCGACAATGTGGCCATATGAGGCGCACCAACATCTCCCCAAGAGGAGAAGGGACTAGGATTTCCACCAAGGGGAATTCCTTGGTTGGTGTGCTCCATTTTTTTTTTCAACCTAAAGATCAACACAGGAATAAAGGGTGATTTTTCCGTTTAAAATAAATTTTTAACGACGCTTAGACACAACTTGCTTTTTCACTTTTAAAGAGTCGAGAAAAAGCTAAAGATGACTCTAGTCTCCTTCGATGTTTTAACGAGCCCGAAGTGACAAATGCTCGGATGGACTTTTTCCGTTATAGAGTCTGAAAAAGGCCAAAAGGAACTGCTCTGGAGATCTAGGCAGAGGGTGTGCCAAACTTTTTGCAAAACCGCAGAATACTTTTTAGGGTACGGGCGGTCGATCTTCCTGAATGCTGTGTTCAGTGCATTGCGATCAGTAGGGCGGCCGACACGGCTTCCTAAGGATAAAGGTTTTATGCCTATAGGGGTCTTCCAATATATACGCGATGGTACGTGGGAGCACAATCCGTACTGGCGCTATCGTCCCTCAGGAGGAATCACCCACCATCAACGAGATCGACAGTCACCAGGCTTTACGACGTCGGAACACGTCTCTAGCCTAGACCTCTATGTTGTGCGTTATGTTGCAAAGCGTTGTTAAGTTCATTCAATTTATTTTAGGTTGATCTTTTTAGAAGTTTTCCTTTCAAGGTTCACCACGAGATGTATGATACAATTCCTAAATGCAGTCTAAAGATGATAAGCAAGCTTTATATCTTTTCAACTTTGAAAATCCTAGCTACTAAGGGAAAAGAAAGAGACCATCTTTTCTCCAAGAGCAATTAGCACACTCTAATGCACTTTTCCTAAATCAATCATGCAAACTATCAAGATGCAAATGCACAATGCAGGTGTTTGTTTTCCGCTTTCTTAGTATTGATGCCTACAAAGAAAGCTTTTTGTACAACTTTGAATTTGCTTTTAAATGACCAATACAAACAAGTTTACTTTTTCGAAATCAGAGAGGGTAGAAGAGATTACAACACTTAACGATTTTCGAAATGAATACTTGTTTCGACACTTAAAAGAGACAAACTCAAACCAATAAGCAAAAGCAAATGTATAATCAACTGCAAACAGCCAATGAATTGTCTTCTAAGATCACAATCAACAGATCTGAATCAAGGGCTACAGGATGATTATTTCACTCATGCAAAGGAAAACTGCAAATGATGCCACAAACACATAAAAACACTCACAGTCTTTTTATACAAAAGGAGGCGGAAGTTAAGCAGAGAAAATGAGTTATCAGACTGGTACCTATGCTGGTTACAGGCTGCAAAAATCAGAGATCAAAACAAGGCAAAACAGAGCAGAGAACCCCAGCTGCACAAGGCCAAATTGGTTCAGCGCAACCTCAACACAGGGGTTTTGACATTCAGCGCAGGTAGCCTTCACGGGACCTGCATTGAAATGCATAACCTCTTCACAGCTGTCGCGCTGAAGGAGAAACGAGAGTTTCTCACTGGGTTCTGGGTCACAGATTGCTATTTAATCTACTGTTTCAGGCCAAATAAAAGCAACAAGCAAGGTACAATCAAAGGGATGCTTTGAGGGAGTACTAAGATCTATCACAAAGGATCATCAAATCATTTGTGAGCCCATTGTTCAGATCATAGACAAGTCCAGTGATTGGATCAAAGCAGCAACTGTCTACTTTGTATCTGGGAATAGCAGACGCAGTTCGATTGTTGTTGTCAAGTCTATGAAACAAACAATGATAGAAACACAAATAAAATGACTAAACATATTTTTCCCCAGTGGAGTCGCCAATTTGTTGTGGGGAAAAATGCCTATGCAGGATGATCCTATCCACCTAAGGTGTGACAGTGCCTTAGCAACAAACAGAGACAGCTATTCTAGTATTCTTCCTTTATGAATTAAGAATGAAGAGAGAGATGGATGGACTAACCGGTGTCTTCCGTTTGTCCCTCGATCTGGCTTCTCTTCTCTTGGAGAGTTCCCGACTACTTGCCTTCTCGCTCGCCCAGCTTCAAGAGGTTTCTGCAAGATCACAAGAAGAGAACACTACACAAGACATGGATTCATATTCATAACCAGTTCAGGATTAGAAATAAACTAAACATACTAATGCAATCATACATCAAGAATACATCAGCATATAGGAGAAACCAAGATAGCTTTATTGGTGAATAACAAGGTTCAGGAAGAGATACAACCCAGAGAGCTCCAATCCAGCATCTCCTTCCCAGCAAATGGAATTCCTATCTTCACCCCCTTCAAAGTATTAAGCACCCAATGATTCCAATCTCAAACCAACAACAATTCTTTGCAATAAAAAAATTCCAGCCTCTAGATCTCATGGAGGAGAGATCCATATATAGATGATTGGAGAGAGGATGAGTCAGCTTGAGATCTGACTAGTGTCCTCTCCCTCTGTCAGTTCTTGATTCCACTTGGAGGTTCTTGCTTCCACTTGGAGATTTGGAACCTCTTACTCATCACCAGTCCAATTCCATGAGGCAAGTGTCATTTTGGAAGCTTCCTGGGTTCTGACACCTTGAGAAATGAACTTGCCACATGTCCACTCTCGCTCAGCGCAGGTAGCCAGTGTTGCCTTTGACATTCAGCGCAGGTAGCCAGTGTTGGCTTTGACATTCAGCGCAAACAGCTAGTGTAGCCACTGAAATGATCCTGAATTGACTTGTTTTTGAGCAGTTTCTGGTGGAGAACTTCTGTGAATTGCTGTGGTTTGTTAGCCTTGTTCCTCTAGGGGTAGGAACAACATGTTTAGGGACTTTGGATCCCTTAGATTATGGACATTTCATGCTCAATGCTGTAAGGCACAAAAATGTCTATAACACATCCGTGCCCTTTTAAGCGAAAAAATTGTCATTTAGCGCTTTTGGCGCTTTTTCGGGATGACGTCAGCATGACGTCATCGGCGGGAAACAGGGTACGTATGGGTGATGTGGCGGGATGACGTCATCATGTACGGATGGGTGACGCGACCGTACGGTGGCAGGGACACGCTGGCAGTGACACAGTGGCAGGGCGAAGGTACAAAAGGATGATGTGGCAGCAACGTGGCATGGCAGTGGAGCAAGGAAGGGGACGTCACAGGGGAGGACGTGGCGCTGACGTCACGGGAGCGAGGTGGTAAATGGTTTTGGGGCGCACCACCTTAGCGCCTGGGCGGTTTTGGGGGGAGGGGCTCCGCCACACCCCAACGCTTGACGCGTGGCAGGAGTACGACGGGAAAACCGCCGAACTCCCGGACACTAATGCTCGGGCATGTTGTATATAGAAAAGCCCGCCCACTGTAGATCTGGGGCTGGCCAAATCTAACGGCTGGCGGGACAATCAATGTGACGGTGGGTTATGGCGGGGACCCGCCCGACATTTTATTTAATTTATTGATACAGCAGGGGGGGGTAGACCATTAATAAAGTGGATTTGGGTTTGTGTGAGCGCGGGGGGGGGTTAGAACTTTGCAAAGATGGGTTTTGTGGGTAAGGTTTAAGCGAGGGGGAAATGAACAATTTAATGTTTAATGAGGTATTTTAAACATTAATTGTGGGAAACGACTGCGGAGGGGGGATGAAACGGTTATCAGTTCACCAGAGGTTAACTGATCCCAAGGGACAGACGAGGAAGGTTAAATATGAGTCCCAGATGGACTTAATATTTCCCTATTTTCAGAACATATGGCTATAATTCCCGGGGGGAATATTAATTTCTTTTTTGGGATTTTTATATAGTTTTTTGCAGTAAATAGGGATAGGGGAATGATTTAGGGAGCTACATAGTAAAATTAGGAGTTAATATGGATTGTGAGGTGAAAGAAGAGCAGAAGGCTAAGTTTCAATAGTAAAACTTAGATATAGGGGCAAATGACTGTGGGAAAGTGATTTTAGACAAGAAATGTGGCTTCTTTTCAATTAAGAAAGCCAACATTTTGACTTAATGTTTCACAAGAATGAAATGGACTGAGGACTTGTTGGGCAGATCCCAAGGTCCTTAAGGGGATGTTAGTGAGGAACTTTGAGGGGGAGGAGAAGGGAAGTTAGACATGCTTCCCAAATTCTGCCATTTATGAGATGAGTTATGCTTGTTAAAGCCAGAACTGAAGACAATCTTGTTTCTGCAACCCCAGGCTACCTACCCTTTTAACAACACCTAGCATTTTTTGTTACTTCAGGAAGGGTGCATTTAGACTTGCAAACCCTGATTTCTTTTTCTTTTCAACTGCCTTCCTATCTAAAAACTACCCTTATTTCTGCCAGGGGCTCAGCTTGAACTGTTGAGCTCCCAAGATTCTCTACCTATCTACACATCTGCCAAGCTTAAGTTGTTTGGCCAGATATTATTCTCTATATTCTAAGACAAGCAATTTAAACTTTAGGGAAACCAAGCTTAGGCTGTTTGGTTTTCCTTTAACTGAGCAACCTTTCAAAAATGGAACCTTTGCAGCATGGAAAAGATGAACATTTTTGGCACTTCCACTGTCAATCATGAAATATGAAACCTGTTGCAACAGGAGGCTAACACTTCCAATGCAGCCATTAGCACATTGGCATACCCATGTTGATAAAGGCTTGGTCCACGTGCAACCCAGTTGTGTGAAACAACAAGCAAGAAAGATATAACAATGCGGACACCCACACTTCATGTTTCAAAGTGCCCCTGGGACATAAGTTTGTGCATGTGCATGATGGACAGTCTATGGACTTATCATGGTGTCGGGTGACACTACATGATACTTTGAAGCATAAGCACACTCTTGACTATGACATGCCAGCAAATGAAAGAAACAAATATAAATTGTGTCATGAACAAGTGCTTGCAATGTAAGACTCCTCCAATGCATGAGCAGTGGGATCGTGCAGTTTGAGTGGAGGAAGTGTGATCTATGAGTGAGATGGATCTTCAAGGCATACAAATGAGTGATGAGGATCCTTAGGTGATTGAACAATTTCATGATCGGAAGTGAGACTAACCCGAAGAGAGCGAGGACCTAACATAACCATCAGCTTGGGTTGAAGTGCCTAGATAGTCTTGCGTGTCTCAACTTCATCATCAGGTAGATCATCATAAACTGGTGGCTTCAAAAGATCAACTACGATACATTCATGATTGTGATAAAAATGGAATTAAATGGATCACGACCGCCACAATTAGAAAATTCAATGAATTTATCAACGTCCTCATGATCAGATGAATCAAACAGAGGGGTAGATGAAAAGCGAACAAACTCATCCTATGTGTTTCTAGAAAAGACAGATGAAGGATCAAGTGGATTTTCAACAAGTAATTTATCCTCTTCGTTTTCGAATGATGGACTAACATCCAATGATTGTTGCGAGTGATCAAAAACAGGTGCATCTATGGATGAAGACACGCATGAAAAATCATGGATGACAGGCTCACCAAAGGGGTGAGGAAAGAACGGAGGGGGCTCAAACAAAAGGGAGTCATCCTTTGTCGAGTGTTTTTGTTCAAGCTCCCACTCATACTCTTCCTGAATGACAATACATGTTGGTTGTGCAACACCAACTCCATCAATGGGTTGTTCCTCATTCACAACAAGTGAAGAGTTCAGAATGGATGAACACAAGAGATCATCATTAGGAGGAACACCTAAGTGTGAAGACAAAGGTCGTAGATAGGAATGCATATGAGAACTCAAAGGACTCACAACCAAATCTGCACGAAAATTGGGTGAAGTGATGTTGCGAGAGTGTGAAGGATGAACAAATGTGTGAGCATGATATTCAACATCACTTGGCAGTGGTGGAGCTGTTGAATGAGAGGGAGGCAGACAGTCATTTGAGATGGTGTCCACATCCACATGAGATTGCACAGCTCCATCGATGAAGAATGTTGAGTGAGGCTTGATTTCAAGCTTTCTCTGGGGACGGGCAGATTTCTTAAGGCAATACTTGAACCAGTCCCAAAGATAGGAAAATTTCATCTAGATCCTCAAAGCTTGAAACTACAAGTCATGGAAGCATGGCCAAAAATCAAGAACTGATTCATGCAAAGCCCTACGTTGCTATAACAGTTTCCTGTCAAGATGGTCTGGATCAAAATGATAGAACATGTCTTCAATGAGATGACATAAGTGCTCAAATGAGTGCACGTGTTAGCCAATAGGCTGAGTACCCAACGAAATGGATATTCGTGAAGTGTGTATGGAAGCTGCAAACCAACCTGTTCATCAGAAAACTCATCTTCCTCATGAATCATGGAAAGAAAGTTATGTAAGTGCTCAGGCCAAGCCACTTTTCCTTCACCGTCATACGTGTGAGTGGACAAGAGATTGAAAAGCTTCCCTGTGATGGAGACATCTTCAGGACTTGAAAAACACTGCGGAGGAAGAAGAGTGAAAGACTCCATGAAATATGTGCAAAGGTTCAAAACAAGATGAGCCGAGAAAGCTTGTCATCAGGCCCTCTTTCTAGCGGTAGAAATGTTGATGGTGCTGGACCTGCCAACATGTCAAGGGGATCTCTCCAGTAAGAAGTCCCAATTAGACCTTAGATCCTTTAGTGTAGGAGTCCTAGCAATGGGTCGTAAGGTAATTCCTTTACCGCAATGTCACATAGAGGAACGTAAGATAACTTTGTCAGTAGCAAGGGTGTGACCGTTGTAATGAGTCAAGGAAGATGTACGAGAGGTTCTAACACAAAAGGGGGGAGATAAGGGTGAATGTCAGTTCCAGATTGAAAGGGATCAGTCCCAAATCAGCTAGGAAAACACAACACAAAAGGACATACACATCTTCCACTGGAGCAGTCCACTTGGATGCAGCAGTCACAACATAAAAGGTAGGATAACACGTACAACACTCACGGATCAGTCTGAATGAGCGCAATGGTTTTTACATCAAGGCTCATGTGAAAGTTCTGTCTGGTGTCCAACAGAGCAGTTGACATAGACATGATACCATTAACAGCATATACAACACATTTTCAATAAGATTCATATAATTACATATGAATCAGTTCATACACAAATACGTGAGTTAAAAAACATATATCATTAAGGAAACCAGAGCAGTCCAACTACAATAACAAAATATGCATGAAAATGTGCTAGCTCTTATTATATAAAAATGTAAGTTCCAATCCTACAATACATCCATGTAAACCTACTGGCCCCATCAATGAAACGTTACAGCCACATCCGCCAGCTCCTCCAAAGATATGTACTAACTCCATGTAGTGGAGAAGCCAAGGCACATTACAATATTGTCCAACCTTTCTTCAAGATAGTCTTAATAGAAGGTTAGATGACCAAAAGCCTTTACAATGAGTTATGAGGGAATATTTATAGCAAAGGGTGGGGTGACCTTGACATTCCCCTTTGGGATAGTTCAACTACCCTCATGACTCTTCGCCTGCTCTATGACTGTTACATCCAACTATTGACAGTTGAATTACACTTGACACGACTCAACATTACAAAGCACATGTACTCATTTGAGACAACATGGCTTGAGAAAGCCTTGCAAGACATCACCGACACTCGGTCCGTTGTGATGAGACCAATTCTTTGACATGCTTGTGATGGTGAAGGTTGTGATTTGATGCCAAGCTTGGTCGTCCATGATGGTGTGCATGCATCTCATGGTGACATATTGCTTAAGCGGACTCTTGCCTCCGTTGCAACTAGTGCATTGGTTCGGATCATTCATCCAACTCATCTGCTAACATGTACATGGTATTCCTGGATGTGGCGGAACCAACAACACACTGATGCATAGTTTCCATGCTAATCTTCAAGTGTGTGCTGGTGGTCATGAACATCAACTTGCCAAAGTACATGTTGAGCTCCAGTTGGAATTGTTTTTTGTCTTCACCTTGGTGAGTGTGTTGAATGGGTTGGATTGCATGTGTGTGCTCAATGACATGCATGATGTTAAAGCCCTTGCATGAGTTCAACAACACTACTCACCATGGCTTCTCTGTGTCAGCTGCTAGGATGGATCTTTAACTTGTACGGGCGTAGTTTCAGTCGTGAGTACACGTTGCACTCACTATTGTTCCTCTTCCTGCTACAACTCATTCATATGTTTGTGCAGCTTCATGTTCTTCCTAAGTTGTTGCTTTAGTACATGAAACTCCTTCTTTTTTCCATCCTCTACATGATCTTCATGTAATACCGTCACCTCATAGCTGGAGTCTCCAAATTTTCTTTCATAATCAATGGATATGCTTGAGCTTGCAACCTTGTTCCGCCTCCATGTTGTCAACAACCCTACTCTTGCATTCATTGCATTTGGTATGTTATCTTTAGTTGTTGTTCATGATGCTACTACCTGTGATGCTTTTTTTGTCATATCTTGATGTCCTTGACTATGAACAACTTGATGTATTCGTGGGTAGGCAAGTCCATAGACACTTGATCAACTGCATCCCCAAGTGTGCTCTGAATGGTGTCTTCATCTCTGCTCTCCTGGAAACCATTGTACCTGTACTATTGAGAGGCAGATGAACACCTACAATACCTAGAGACATCGCAACACTCATGGCAAGCAATCTGTCAGTCAAAAACCAAAATGAATATGAGCACTGACTTGCAACATACCTGGGTGAATTACCATGAAGGTTGCGCAATTTCGGCCGAGAGGTTGGGAGACCGACTGCCAAGAATACAAAAGGCACATTCTGGGCTTCTGAGAGACTGACTGATTCCTGGAATTGTGCAATGCACAATTGAGTCTGGTTGCTGATTGTTGGGATTGCGTAATGCACAATTACAGCTAGGAAGGACTGCTCGCCTAGGGACAAATTTGTGCAATTTCTTGGGCAAAGTAGCCATTGTCCTCCACAAATGTGCAAAATAGTCCTCAAGTCTAGTGCTAGGTAGGAATGCGTAAATCTAGAGAGGAAGATGACCTTCCTTCCCCAGATTGTGCAATGCAGCCTTGGTGAAGGTAGAGTCAGGGCCAAGGTTGGTCCGACTAGCCGACATGCAACTGAAAGGAACTAAGACAGTAAATGCATCGCGGCACTAAGTGATTGGAGAAGTGATTGAGAGTGCATGAAAAACATGATTGAAATATTCAGCAAGCAGATCAATATGCATGTTGGTGAGGTAGTTCGCCGGTTGGGTGAACATCTATGCAAAACAGTTTCATGCATGCAACAACAGTGAGATAGCAGAAAAAATTGAAACATAGCTAGGACAAGGTAGTATACATGTAAATGACAACGAGAGTTCAAAGAAGTCAAGTAAACAGAACTCTCACAAGCAAAAATATAAAAAGCGACAAAAATGCAGCACAAGGCATGGCAAACGGGCTAACCCGAAAGCAGCTGAGTTGAATGTGTCGACTTCTCCTAGATGTGATGTGGGATGTCAAACCTACAAGGTTGATGTGAATAATGAGCTCTGCATCATCTGGTTGATGTGTATTAATAACATCAAGGTTGTGATGCACATGGCACAAATATAGGGGAAGCGACACTTGGTGGGAGGTTTTTGAATTGCTCCTTGCATGTAACCTCCAACTGCTAAAAATAGATCATTGAGACAAGGGATGCCTTGGCATGCTACCTTAGGAGAAGCATCCTATGCATGCTAGTTTTCTTTGCTGAGTCCCAGAGGGAACCGATCAAGTCAGTTGCACATGCAAGAGGTTGTTCGACTGCTTGAAGGAAATACACATTTCTAGCTGGGAGCTGGGTTGACTACCCAAGAGATTTGCGCAATTTCTGGGCAGAGTAGCTGACTTCTACACATATTTGTGCAAATTTTTGGCTGAGTAGCCTTGTTGGGGAAATTTGTGCAAATCTTGCTAGGAGTGTTGGGAGGCAAGACTGCGCAATCATGAAGCCTAGCAGGCTGCCAGAGAGGATTGCGCAATTTCTAGAGGGAAGGTTGGTTGCCTTCAAGAAATGTGCAATTTTCAAGGGGAAGATGCTCAGCCTACAGCTGGCCCAAGTCTGGTTGAAAAACCTGTGAGGGGAATGGATTAGGTTGTGACAGACATGCTTCCTTTGTGCAAGAAGGACACTGAAGCTTGTGAACTTGATGAAGCAAGGCAAGCTGTTGTGAAGGTTGGAAGGGAGGCTACAAAATGAGGCTAAGGAAAACTTTTGGAGGGTGGTGGTAGCTGCTACAACATGACCATTGGCTCTCCCAGGTTCTTTGCACAAGATGCCGAAGTGAGTAGAGAGAATGAACATCAAGTTCAACTCTGATAGCACGGTGAAGGCAGAAGACCATATGGACAACTTCTACATACGGCTGTAGACCCTTGAGGTACGATATGATGATGTAGCATGTAGATTGTATCCATGTACCTTGCATGGTTGCATAGCTACATGGTATCACAGGCTTCCACCAAACTCCATACAGAACTCGGGTGCATTCAAATGCATGTTCCTTGAAAAGTTTGTTGATGACAAGACCCCAGCTATGTTACTCAAATAATTGGGAAGCCTGAAGATGGAGGGGAAAGAAAAGGTAAGAGATTTCAATCAGATATTTACATGCATATTGAACAAATTTGCAACGAACACCAAACCTCATGACTCCATCAATGTTGATTACTACACATCCGCACTGCCAGCTAGCATTGTGCAGTTCGTCAAACGACCTGTGAAATCAACACTATTGGAAAATTGCGAAGATGCTAATGTTGTTGAGAAAGACTTGTGCACAATTGGAGTCATCAAGGGTGATGAACCACCAAAGGACTCCAAAGACGCATGCGGAAAGACCCAAGCGATGATGAGCAAGGGTAGAGATAGGGAGACAAATGATATTGAAACCCTCACTCACCTTGTCAAGAACTTGACAACGAAAGTGTCCGAGCTTATACAACGAAAAATGGACACATCTTCAAGCATTCATCCACCCAAACAGAGACAAGGAAGCAACTCATCAAGCAGCAACTCTTTCACTCCAAAAACTATGTAGAGCTCTATGTTCCACCTCGAACAGTGCGTAGATGTGAGTTCTATTCATTCCATGAAGAACATCACCCCGCGAGATATTGTACGGAGTGGAAGCGAGTCGCAAGATGTGTATACAGTCATACATTTGATGCAGAAAACAATATGCAAGAGTAACCGAAAGACACTGATAATGATGAAGGTATTGCACCTGATGAAGCAACAAGTTATAGGCATGTGGTTAATGTATATCAGTGCTCGCAAGAAATGATGAAGACATACACCGAGGAGCCCCAAAAGAAAAATGACTGTTAGGGGCTCCCCCTACACTTGGGGAAGTACAAGAAAAGATGACACTATTGTTGAGGAAGGCTAATTCACTATCAGCCCCAAAGCAGAAAACACAAAACAAGTCTAGGAAGAAAACGACAAACAATAGAATGTCCATGAGCAGTAAACTCCAGAACACTCCACCGGACAACATAAACATCAATTCTACCCTAGACACCTCAGTGAGTCTACCACCTCTAGACTACAAATTTGTAGATGACATGAATAATACTCAAGCGAACATCATTTTTCTTGAGTTAGATAAGATCGAGAGTTAGCGAGAGATCTTGCTACATGCATTGGGACAGACAACAATGGACAATCTAGCCTCTACCGGCAAGGGAGCAAGCACACCTCCTGTATCACTTTCTACTGTGCTTAACAAACTCTGGATGGAAGAAGTGAACTCAGGTTTCCCTCCATTCCTGCAATAATTTGAATTTTTTAATTGTAATGTTCATAAATGCTTGGTTGATTCTAAAGTGGTAGCCAACGTCATGCCACTCTCCATTGCTAAAAATATCAATGCACAATGGAGCGATACATCTACGCGAATCATCCAACTTAATCGAACATCAGTACCAGCCATTGGTGAACTTTGAGATGTGATCTTCTGACTATCTCATGATGGTCGAGTCCACCAATGCATCAACATTATCATTGTGGACATACTGGAAGCATACAATCCACTAATCAGAAAAGACTGCTCCAGCAAGGTGAACGAATATTTTGCTACAGACTGGTCACATATGTGGCTTCTATAGAAGGAAAAATTCAATCAAATCCAGGTGTTATCCGAGAGGTATATGAAGCACAATGTTACTCCCCATAATGGCGAGAATGGACCATTAGCCTTCTCAGAACTCATGTTTGGCAACTTCCTCCTCGAAACAACGTTGGGGTGTTATCCTGCATGAGCAGATCCAACCCAACCAGACACCCAGTTGGGACTCCTTCCTTACCCAATTGATGGTAATGAAACATGTATAGTACATTGTACCAACAGCAGCAGTAGTAGTAGCAACATTAGTAGCAATAGTAGTAGCAGCAGTACAAGCACGTCAAATGATCTGTGTACAGACAAGTTGTGGACCATGTACTTTGAAGGTTCAAAGACACATGATGGATTAGGAGCCGGGTGTGCCTTAATCATCCCATACAATAGGAAGCATATGGTTTTAAGTCACTTGGAGTTCGAGTGCATGAACAATGTTACTGAGTATCAAACATTCATGTTGGGCTTGTGAAAATGCATCAGCCTCAACGTGGTCATGCTCAATTGTGGTAGGTGATTCAAAGATAGTTGTACGATAGGTACATAACATCATTCACTATTTTTCATGGCATCTCAAAAGTTACCAGCAAGAGGTATGGTGACTAATCTTTAAATTCCAAGCATTTAACATCATTTTTGTACCACGTACGCATAATGTAGCTGCTAATGCTCTGTAAACGCAGCGTCACGAATATCACCAATTAGGGATAGATTTACTATTGAAAATTTGTACAAACCATCTATCCCGAATAACATAACTAATTTACATGTGTTTAATGATGATCAACAGAAACTGGATTCATGGCAAATGTTGATGTCTTCAAAGATGCAGTGATAAATGATGACAAGCACGAGCACTCTCTCCAAGAATAAGTTGGTAACATGAAAGGCCACCTTATCACAAAGGGTGTGGCATCATTGGAAAATCTATATGACTTGCAAGAACGTTTTCAGGGGCCAAGGAACAACAAGACCCACAGTTCCACCATGATGCACAAAATGATCAACCTAGGAACTTAACGAGATCCAAATTTCGTCAATATTGGTACATGTTGCACATAGCAAGAGCGACAAGCCTTTGTCTACTTGTTCAAACACTACCACGATGTGCTCGCATGGACTTACGATGATTTGATAACTTATGACACACGGATAATCCAACACATCAATCTGACCAAAGAAGGGGTGAAGCCATATCAATAGAAGCTGAGAGAATTACATCCATCACTTGAACCCCTTATACAGAAAGATGTTACTAATCTGTTGGATGCACGGATCATATATAAAGTTTGTCATTCCATGTGGGTTTCAAACCTTATTCCTATATGCAGGAAGTCTGGGGAAATCCACTCGTGTGTTGATTTTTGGAATGTGAACCATGCCTCGAACAAAGACAACTACCCCGTGCTATCTATGGACCACATTTTGTAAATAGTATCTGGGGTAGAGATGTTTTCCCTACTCGATGGTTTTTAGAAGACAATCAAATTCTGGTAGCAGAACCTGAAGGACTTAAGAATACATTTTGTACCAAGTCGGGTACGTTCACTTACAGACGAATTCCATTTAGGCTTGTAAATGCAGGCGCAACATTTTAACGCGCCATGGACATTCCTTTTCACGGACTC
Source organism: Pinus tabuliformis (assembly GCA_031772625.1). Taxonomy (NCBI): domain Eukaryota; kingdom Viridiplantae; phylum Streptophyta; class Pinopsida; order Pinales; family Pinaceae; genus Pinus; species Pinus tabuliformis. The sequence goes on from CM062811.1 coordinate 964,446,722, forward strand.
ATCGGACATAGCGTAGTGATATACCTTGACGACATGATTTTGTTCTCAATAAAATGTGAGGACCACATATGCCATGTGAAGAAAATTTTTGAGCGATGTCGGAGATACGAGATTTCCTTGAATCCCCAAAAGAGCGTATTCACAGTGTCTGAGGGGAAACTTCTCAGACACATTGTTTCCAAAAATGGGATCAAGGTGGATTTGAACTAGATCCAAAATATTACACAGATCCCTCACCCAGCCAATAAGAAAGCCATGCAGTCCTTCTTGGGCAAGATAAACTTCCTCCAGAAGTTCATCCCAGATTATGTGCAGATAGTCAAGCCCATGCAAGACATGATCAAGAAAGATGCAGTCTACAACTAGGGTAAGAGGGAAATGTTTTCATTCAACTAGATCAAGCAAGCTATTGCAGAAGTGCCTGCACTCTACAACCCAGAATTCAAGAAGGATTTTTTGTTGTACACCTTTGCCTCTGATAATTTGCTCGCTGCAGTACTCACTCAGAAGGACGAGATGAACGATGAATGCCAATCTCCTTCATGAGCACATGTATGGAGGGACCAGAACTCAAATACCCCGGCATTGACAAGCAAGCATATGCATTTTAAAAGGCGGTGAAACACTTCAGGCCCTACTTGTTGAAGAACCAATGCAAATTCTTCATCCTTAACACAACAATCCGCACATTACTTGTGAAACAAGAACTGGGTGAATGACGTGCAAACTTGATGACAGGCTTGCAAGAGTATGATATTGAAATAAATCCAGTTCACATGATCAAAGGACATGGGCTCTACAAACTTGCAACTGAAGTAGTACATGCACCAGAGAGTGAAAAAGAGCTCGTTAGCTCGGAGCAGGAAATTAAGATGTATGATATAAGGTGAGCAACACCCACTGAAGACGAAACCTCTTGGTATGAAGATGTGCGCCAATACCTCAAGCATGACACCATACCTATCAATTTTCCATCAGACAGAAGAGGGAATTGCACCTCATGGCCCTAACATATAAGTTGATGCATGGAGTGCTTTACAGGAAGCACACTAATGGACATTTTCTGAGGTGCCTAGAGGCACATGAACCAAAGAAGGTATTACAATATCTGCATGACAGACCCAACAAGGGTCACTTTGCGGGAAACACCACTGGGCACAAATTTATGCGAAAAAGTTTCTACCAACCCACACTATTCAAGGATGCACACGCTTATGCCTACAAGTTCTCAGTCTGTTAGCAATTCTCCCGCAAGACACGAAGGTCAGCAAGCCCACTGCACCCTATTGTAGTGACCGAACCATTCCACTAGTGGGGCCTGGACATCATTGGGGAAATATTCCCACATTTGTCAAAGAAACACTGCTACATTCTAACAACAACTAATTACTTCACGCGGTGGATAAAAGTAGTTCCACTCAAATAAGTGAATGACCATGAGTTCATCAGCTTCCTCTAGTAGAACATCATCTCACGATTCACCGTTCTGGTATCACTTGTTTTCTATAATGCAACATACTTTTCATCTTTTAAACTTTATGACTTTGCATTACATAATGGTATTGTGCTGAAACACTCATCTGACTATTACCCACAAGGATATGGTCTCACAGAATCCACGAATAACAACCTCATCCGCATAATAAAAAATATTGTTTTCTCTGAGTAGCATAACTGGCATACCACCCTGACGAATTCATTATGGATTGATCGTGTAACACCGAAACCCTCTCTAAATACCTCACCATACTTCCTGAGCTATGGTAAAAAGGTCATCCTTCCACCTAATATCTACTTGCCTGCACTTCAGCTATCCCAAGAGTCCATCCCAAGAGTCCTAAGACAAGCCTTGCCAACTAGTTCAGCATAGGATGGATACTCTCCATAAGCTTTAGGACGAAAGGATGAAAGCAAAAGAAAAATTCACACTCCACTAGAACTGTATAAAGAGATGGTTTGATAAGAAGTATGTAGGGAAAGCTAACTTCAGAGTTGGTGACTTCATTCTGAAATGGGATAAATCCCATGAAGACAAAGGTAAACATACGAAGTTCTAGTCCCTGTGGATTAGTCCATACACAATCCATGAGAAACTTGGCCCACACAAGTACCGACTGCAATCACTTGAGGGGATCATTGAAAACCTTCCTGCCAATAGCCAAGATTTCAAGCATTATTTCCAATAGGCTAGGCCATGCCCCATGCCATGTACATAGTCTACTTGCTATTTGTTGTTTTCATTTTTTTTCCTTTCTTACTATCTTTGTTTTTATTTTAGTTTTCTTCGCTTACTATTTTTGTTTTCATTTATTTGAGTTGTCTAATACGTTACTATTTTTGTTTCCAAAAATAAGTGTTGCCATCTACTGCGTTCTGGCTTTTGAATGAGTATGTGGCTGAGATATGAGGAGACTTGTGACATTGTAGCACTTGGTCAGTCTTGTGTTTGTCTTCTTTGTGATTCGTTATAACCTTTGGTCGATTAACTCTTGACAGAAAATATGAGCCATCTACAAGGGAATTTTTGTTCCAACCATGAGCCTGTGTCCACACTATGAAGCCCCATGCTTGTACTCAGCCTTCTTCTTTGTGTGTTCAATCTCATCTAACTAGTAGAAAAGGAGAGGGGGAAAATCTAAACGAGAAAACCTATGTCAAAGGTTTTACATGCTTCTCCAAAGGAAAAACCTCTTCTACTCTCAATAAGTTGGGATCCCTCTTCCATCCCAAAAATAAATAAGTCTCTTTGCACAGTCCTCTTGAAAAAATACAAAGACGAAAGAAGAGAAAGGCTTCCTGCATAGAGAGGTGAAGCATTCAACTCCACCAGTATACTAACTAGGCTTGATGGTAGTAGACAAATGTGTTTTCTCCTTCATGACTCTTCTGGGGTACTGTTCAGGCCTCCTAGCCCCAAAGCAACACCAGAGATGAAAACTTATACTCTGAAAATCTTCAACTCGCGAGCTAAACTACCCTTCCCGATTTCGAAACACTGTGATCAAGCTGAAAGTTTGATTATGTTTGACTGGGTTGGCAAAAGGTGAACCATGTATGTCGATGGGGTAAGTGGGGAAGCTGAAGTAGCACACACAGTGATTCAATACTCCACGAAAGACCAAGGCCATGCACTGAAAATGAACTGAAATAGCGAAGTTGGAGTTCTACCAGTGTCTCACCAAGTGTTGTAGTAGCTGCAACACCCTCCAAAATTTTGGCCTGCATCCAATTTCAAAGCCTCCTTTGAGAGTTTTTCTTGATTGCTTCACACACTTGGGTTCACTCCATGAGCTTGTGTGAGTCTTCACACCCACCTTTCTTGATCATTCCATTGGAAAATTTTGCATATTGATGCCAATGTCATGCTTGTGACCATGTTCTAGTCATACTCAAGGTCTTTGCTTCGTGTGTACATGTTGTGTTTGCTATGTAAACATCTGGCGTGCTCACACATGGAGTCATATTCATTGTTGTGTAAGTTTTGTCGTGGTCATCCAACGATCAATAACAAGTGTCACACTTGTCGCTCACACCATCAATCAGTCATGTTGAGCATATGTGTCTGGATAGTTTGAGTCATCTCATCGTCAAGTCATGTAAGTGTGTGTTTGCAAGATCACGTATGGACCTTTCCAATAATTCACACACTTAGTCATTTTGGTGAAGTTCTAACAACTGGATTCCCCTCTTACAACCAGACCTTCATCCTGCCATCGACTCGATTGACTATCACCTAGAACAATGCAGAAGAACCAAGAAAGACATTTCAAGATGTGCTTCTTGCAAGCAGAACAATCAATCTTCGTGTTGGTCAACCAGAGAGTTTGACCTGACAGTCACCCCAGGACTGACTCCCCTAAAACATTGCACAGAGGCTGTAGACCTTACCTGCTCCTCTGACTAAGAAAAATGCTCAAACAGGTCAGATAGACACCCAGTGCTCGTCCCTGTGTCCCTAAAAAATTGCACAGTTTTTTCAGCCATCCCTCCATTCAATCGAATGACTGCTCACCCGGAAAACTACACAGTTTTCATCAGTAAGCCCTTTGCTACCCAGCAGTCTACTCAGCTCAAAAACTGCATAGAGGTGATTAGTAGGCCAGCCTCCTAGCATCAGTGCAGTTTTTCCCACCAGCAGCTCCTGACAACCGACTGTGAGTTCCCTCCAAGAATTACGTAGTTTTTGCTGCCAAGCTCTTGGCAGCTGATTTCTAGTTCCCCTCAGGAATTACGCAGTTTTTGCTACCAGTTCCCTCGAGGAATTGTGCAGTTTTGGCTACCAAGCTCCCGCTACCCACTTGTTTCGGGAATTCTACAGATTTTTCCTTCCTAGCCTTCCCACAGCTTAGACTATTCCTTTCAAAAACTGTGAAATTTTTTCCTCTAACTGAGCCAAACCCCATGGAGACTCATTGTTGATATGGATTTCCCATCACTATCACCAAATGACTGCTACATAGTTTTCACCAGCAATGCCCGTAGCCTCCATCCCAACTCACAACCTTGTGTCCTCTCCCCATCACCTGCATCTGAAACAATCATGCATCATGGTAAACTAGGAGGTTTGTGGATTTAATGTCGTCTCATCATGAATGACTGCAAATATAGGTACACAAAAAAACATGGCATGAAGAGGGTTGGGATGAACAAAGGGAGTACATGCAGAAGGACATGTTTGCCAACAGACGAACAAATGATGCATGCAAAGAGATATGCTCGTGAATGATGTAAATATGTGTTCGCGGACAGGAGGACGAGCAAACATGCAAGATGTGCTCACGAATGGATAGACAGACGAACATGCACTTTTCGCGAACGGATGAACCTGTCAAGCTTACCAATGTACAAGAAAGGAGAAACGTGCAAATGCAACATCAGGTGAACCAATGACCATTGAAGACTCCTCACACTTTTCCATGTGGATGTAAATCTGTGACACACCATGAGGACATCCATCACCTAGTAACGTTGCAGCTTTACATGCACACCAGTTGCAGCATGAATGTACCAGCATTATCATGTCAAGTCTTGTCATGAATCATGTTATCCACTTCTCTACTGTGGGCCATACTGTCGATCAATGTAATGTAACGTGGAAGTCCAAGAGACCCACTTAGTGTATGAAGAGTCATGTAAAGTCAAAAAGTCATGGAATTCAAACAGTCATGAGGGTAGTCGAACAACAACAAGGGTCAGTTTCACCCTTGGATATAAATAACCCCTCATTTGTACATGAAAAGGATGTTTCACCTCAGCTCCTCCCATATAGCCTTGAGAGTCTATAATATTTTCTTTGAGGAGTAGGTAGTGGCTCCAATGCCCCACCCATGGGGTTAGTGATAGATGGTGTAACGATGTGTCTTGGAACTTTCGCTTAATTCAGAAGCATGCTAACAAGCCAACATGTTTTCACACATGTATTGTAATTGTTGTAAGACTGATCTTGAACCCTTGTAGTGCATGTTGCTTTAACCTGTGTTTAACACTTGAACTCATTCACTTGTTGTAATATATATGTATTAATGAAAATGTGTTGTATGTGACGTTAACGTTTTCCTGCCCATGTTGGTTACCTGCTTGGGAATCAGATAGATCTTTAACATAAACTTTTTATAACAATCATTGCACTCGCGCAGACTCATCCGCTGAGTATTTTACGTATTATCTTCCCTTGTGTGTTGTGACTACCGCGTCCATGTGGACTGTTCTTCTCGAAGTTGTGCATGTTCTGTTGTGTTGTGTGTTCCTAAGAGATTTGGGGCATCCTCCAAAATGACTTGGGACACACTCCCACCCTCTCCCTCTACAGTGAAAGAATCATTGACACAAGTAACACTAGTAATCACCAGGCACGCAAACCTCACTACTCGAAGACAAAGCAGACCACTCTCCTTTGCTGACAAGCAAGAGTTGAGTCAAATCTTTAGGATAATGGCAACTGGGCCATCATACCGGATGGGACTCCCACACTAAACAGTGTGAGGTCTAGTTGGGACTTCATACTGGGGTGATTCCCTGAATGTTGATAGGTCCAGCACCATCAAAAGTACAGAATTTCCAAATTCTGAGTTAAGTACAAAATTGTTGGGTTTGAAGGCTTTGAGTCCACCACGATTTTAGGTCAGCCACGGTTCCATATATTTTGGGTTGAATATTTATTTTGTTTCTTTTCCAAGCTATATGGAGCTGAAATCAGATATTCTATATCTCAATCATGCTATGCATGGATCATGAGATTTCCGAAGAAAAATTTTCCATAACCAATTCAACAAACATCATTTGAAATTCATTTTTGTAATTTTTTTGGTATTTGTCTAAGATTATATTCTTTAGTTTTGGATCTCAAATTGTGAAAGCATGGTATACAGAGGAAAAGTTACATAGACGAGAGTTACATACAAGACTTGCAGGGTACACATAGAGGAGATACGTAGGAGAGGAAGCACAACTACAAGGTTGTTGTATATTAAACTTTTATTTTTGAATTAATAAAGGACGATGAATTTGTTGTAGCTTTGGTGTCCATTTTGTGAATTGAGCTTTGACCTACAACACATGGAAAGGAAAGGCCACCTAAACCCTTCATGTTTGCAGGGTTAACATAGATTATGCAAGTGTGAATTTTACTGTTTATTTCCTTTTTATATTTGATTTCTTGCAAATGGTTTGAATTAGATTTAATTGCTTTTTATAATTTATTTATGCACTCTAGATTATGTAATTTCTTTTCTATTTATGGTGTGACCCCTGGGATAGTAGTTTATTTGAATTTGAATTTAGAATTTATTAAAATGTATGCATTTAATTTAGTACTTAAGTTGTTTCTTTGTTTTCATTGATTTGGATTAAGGCTAACAAGTGCATTGTTGTTAAGTCTTTGAAATCCTTGGAGAATTGTTATGAACATATTTCATACATGACTAACTCCATGATTACACTTTCAAGTTAATGAATGTTGGAAAAGGGAAGTTTCAATTTGAAATGAATTTATGAAGAAACAAACATTTATGTTTTAAATTGAATTTCTTGTGTTTATTGCTTATGAATTTATATATCAATGGCACGAGACTCCTGTAGCTTATGCTTTGTTTGAATATTCATAATTGATTAGAGACATAGTGTTATTATTTAGTATAGGTTGTGTATTAATGCTTTAGAAATTGCATGCCATTTAGGGAGTGTTATTTTATTTGCTTGGTTAATCATTAGAGTAGATAATTTGTTATTTCCTGATTTCATAGTGAGATTTAATTAGATTTATTTCTGAAATTGTGTGTTAATTCAAATTGGTTCTAAGCTAGGAAATCATAAGTTGTAGAATGCTTTTGATTTAAAAACATAAATTTTGTTCTGTACTTAATTCTGTAAACTGATTTAGAAACAAAAATTATGATTTTGTACCTAATTCTGTAAATTAATTTAAGAACAATAATTTCGTACTCTATTCAGCACCTTATCCCAGAATTCTTAGATGTTAGTTTAGATTAGATGCTTTGATCCTACATTACCTATTCTTGTACCTCTACGTCTTACGACCTCATATTGATAATTTAATGGTTCAATTATAACACATATAATTTCCCCAACACTGAACTCTAGCATTTCTGCAACTATACGTTCAATTTCACTCTTTTGGGCATAAGGATACATGTAAGGCTTGATGTTTGGAGGAACTCTTCCTGGAATCAAATTAATAGCATGTTCATGATCATGAATTGGTGGGAGGCCTTTTGGAGTCTCAAATATTTTAGAAAGATTTTACGACTTTTTGCATATCTCAAGAAATAGATAATTTTAATGTTTGAACTTATAGTGAGAATAATTGTGCAATTAAGCCCCTTTGTTCTTTCTTTCGAATATTTGTCATGTCATTAGAGTTGATTACCTTTCCTGGTTTCCCTATGATACCCCTTAATTTAACTTCGTTTCCTTCCCAAACAAACTTCAAGAAATTTCCTTGAGAATTAAATGCTATTGTACACAAAGAATGTAACCATTGGACTCCTAGTATAACATCAACATCACCCATTGGAATGGAAAGCATTAGACTATTCAATACATATTCCCCCATGATTAACTTGATATTATGGCACTTTCTAGAATAGTTTATACTTCCTCCATTTGCAACCATTACTTGACACTCTCATGTTGGATATAGGAAGAAATTTAATTCCTTGGTTATCTTACCATGAATAAAATTATGGGTACTACCCGAATAAATCAGCACTATTACCTTTTTCTTGTTGATTTTTCCTTCTATCTTAACAGTTTGAGGAGTGGTAATTCCTTCCAATGCATTACAAGATATCGTTGGATTCATTTCTTCTTTCTCTCTGGTGGGTTACTGGTGTATATCCTCTTCTTTTGATGTTTCTTGTTCCTTTTCTTCCTCCTCTTCACAATCTATGTAAAATAATTTCTTCTCAACACACTTATGACATTTAGTGTATTTTCTATCACAATTGTAACAAATCCCTTTTGCTATTTTTTCTTCCAATTGTTGTGGTGTCAGCCTTGTAGGTTGTGGAAGGCTAGGAGAAACACTTACATCTTTGTAGTTGTGAGTGGTAGACTTCCTTTTTGCCATAATTTTTCTTTCAACTTTTCTTGCCACCCTGAATGCCTTCTCCATTGAATTAGGTTACCAAAGATGAACCTCATGTTGGATGTTATAATTTAAAGTCCATATCAATACATCAATCATATTCTCCTCTCGAATATCATTTTCCCTTATATTCAATTTTTGGAAGTCCTCAATATGCTCCGCCATTGAAACCTTTTGTTTGAGATTTATCAAATGGCTAAAGAAGGTGTTTCTATTTGTATCCTCATAATGTGCTATCATTTCCTCCATAAAAATTGAACAGGTGAAAAATGGTTCATGAGAACAAAGCCATCGATACCATACAAACTTATTTTTTTCTAAATATGAAGATGTAATGTGTACCTTTTGTGTGTTCGACACATCATGTAGATCAAAGAATTGCTCCATCTATAGTATCCATGTCACTAGATGTTTTCCATCAAGCTTCCTCATATCGATCTTTGGGATGTGGTTACTCTTCAACCCAATATGTGAGTCTCTAAAATCATAATTTGTTTCATTTTATCCTCAGCATGATTTTCTTAGAGTACCTTGTCACCACTAGGAAGCATTTCTTGTAGCAAAATTCTCAAACCTTTTCAAATCTATTTTTAAACCATCCTTCAAACCTTCCATCTTAACATTCATAATTACTTCCATGTTAGCTTTCAAACAATCCATCCTAGCTTCTAGTTCATTTTGGTTACTCTTTGTGAGATTGAAATTTCTTGCACCTGATCTCGCAATTTTGATATATCATGCTACATTTCTTCCTCTTCTGCATGTGTCATAGAAGATATTTTTGGTTTCTTATTAGGTGTGTCCATTTTTTTTTTGATGCTATATATTCCAGTTTCTTATCAATATATAAATTTCTTATTTCAGTTGAACTGATCTTAAAAACAAAATTTATGCAAAATTTAAAAACAACACACCTGTTTATTGCTTTTTAGGAGCTATATATTTCAGTTCTTGTATATGTGTAATTGTGAAGCTCCGAGATCTTAAATTAACTCCTGTTGTATCCCTCTGATTCTTCTTTCCAACCCAACAAGTCAAACCAATATTGGATTCTTCAAGAAATAGTTATTCCCAATCTCCAATGATGACCTTATTATAGACTGGTTCAGTAAAGTGAAATTGTACGCAGTGACGTGTGTAACTTTTTTGACCTTCAACCCTGAAAATGATAATAAAAATCAATTTCCATCCTATTTCCATCACTTTTTACGAAATGCAAATATGATTATCATAGAAAACGTTATGACGATTTTCCCTAGGTCGCATGTTTGAGATGGAATTCTGGAGCCTGTAAAAACCCCAACTTGCTTGGATAATATATATGAAACTATAGTGAGACATGATATGAAATTTATACATGAGGTTCACCACAATTTCCTCTCCAGGTGGTTGCAGGTTCATCTTCTAAAGCTTTGTAGAAAAAGAGTTATAGAAAAAATTCCACATGTACTTATTTGAAGTAACAAAACACTAGAATCCAATGCTCTCATACCAAATCTTATGCAACCAACACAAAAAAATATAGATCAACAACTTAAAAAATATCCTTTTTGAGGGGGAAACCTCCTTTACATTACATAAATAGAAAATTCTTGGATGACACAAATGAAAATACCTCCTTTCTATATATAGGAGTCTAAGGGGTCAAAATATAATTAGAGCTTACATAAAAATAATAATGTAAGGGAAAAAAAAAAAAAAATAGTGGGATTCTATGGGTCACAATATAATTAGATCTTACATAAAAATAATAATGTAAGGGAAAAACAATAAAAATAGTGGGATTCTATGGGTCACAATAATAAAAATATGGGGACTATGTGGGTACAACAATAACAATGAGGGGGCTACTCTAACAATAACAATAAGGGGCTACACTAGTATTATAGGGACCTAACAATGTGAAATTTAAAAAATATATATTGATAACAAAAAATATTTTATTGACAACCATAAGTAAATGATTTCAATGTTCATATTAAATAACATGATTTTATTGATACTCTATATAGAGAAAAGTAAAGTAATTTAAATCGAAAATTTTCTTATATCTTCACTTTAGCGAGAAATATTGAGATATGCTTTCTAATTCAATGTATGAGGGATATTTGTAAATTTTTCAACGTTTAATATGGATTTGATCTCTAATATTTTACAAAATAATAATAATAATAATAACTAAATGTAATTTTACATAGTTTCAACCATACTAACCTTTGTAATTTATAAAAATATCTTTGCATTTTTTTAAAGTCATTTTGCATACAATTTCATATATAAAAGTTTGATATAAGTTCACCAATACATAATCTATAATAAATATTATTGCATAAAAATAAGCATCATGATGATAACCATCGAACAATCATAAACATAATCTAAGATACACATTGGAATTCACTATCATCATCTAATTATATACACCTCTATCACATATAAGCATTATTAGCTAGCACACAAATCTAATAATCTAATAGAACAAAGCGATCATGATCACAGCTAACAAAACCCAAAAATTTTAATCTAAAGTCATCACCACACACATCCTCAAATTAATAAATATCATGTCAAATAACTGCTATCATGTACATACGCATCTATCTGCAAGCATATTAAATAAAAATATCTAACATGACCTAACAATATACACATCAACACCAAAATATAAATTAAGTACATAAACATGAACAAAAAAATGATTTATATATATATATATATATATATATATATATATATATATATATATATATGTCAAATAACTACATCAAGTCAAATAAGTGCAATCAAATATCCGAGAAAACAGACGTAATGCCACCCTTGTTTGCAGTAGAAGACGATGGATGGTCAACGACTGCATGATCAATGTATGTTGAACTCACCTCAGGTGGAGTAGGAGGTCGCTGATTTTCTTTGTCAGGAGAAACATAAGGTACATCCTCTAGCTCTGGAATCTCCTCATTAGGTGACTAAGGAGGAGGTGTACTACCAAAAGGATCATCAACACCTTAATGGCCATGATCCGATGGGGTGGTACTACCAGCAACATCATGATCGCCACGCTCATCATGATGATCATGATCAGCAACCTGATCAACATCGTCACCACCCTCTTCTAATGTATGTTGTGTTGCATGATGCTAGCTTGCATCCCTCATCACTGTTAATACCCTACTAGATCTAATCATATGTTTCATAAGAGGCATCACCTTACGAAAAATTTTCCCTATACATGCCCACAAACATATGATCTACAGTGACATCTCGAGCCCTCGTGTGCAAACTCCCACATAAAACAAAAATCTAACCAATCTGGCATAGTAGTCCATCCAAACTCGTAGGTCAGCCCTATGGCCCCGAACGTCCACACCACTCTGAGGATGTGCCTCATCCTCTTGGGCCTCACCCATGTCCTCATCCCCTCCGACATATGGTGGGGGAGGAAGCATGTCCCCATCAAATGTGCCAATGTCTACAAAATATATAGTATAGAAAAATAATTATACAATTTCATTAAACAATTTAATAAAAAAAGTTAAAGACCGTGCTAGAATAAATTTTATTCTAATTCATTAAAACAAGAAAATGAAACTAGATTAATTTAAAGAAAAAACTAATATTACCTCTATCATCTGGAGGCTCAATCGTTGTGACAAGGATGTTGTGACACCCTGTGTAATCTATCCCTGCATACGAAAATTCCAACATGATAAATGCATACTCATCCTCACTAGCTAGTAGTGCTAGTGCTTCGAGAGAAATCTTGGACGGATACGCCAAGAAGCCCCTCTTGGGAATCATTGTCCACAACATCTACATGCATACCTTAGTGATCGGCCTAGGAGAGTAAAGGTTAAATGTAGGCCTCGTCTCTAGAAACCTCTCAAAAACTAAATAAATAAATAAACTCAGAAGGGAAAGGGAAGGTATCTCAACACACAACATCCATTTAAAGACATGCAAAATTACCTCAAAAAAATGGTAAACTATCTGATGCAACATGACACCTGAATCAGAGACTCAACATAATATAAAAGAGGGAAATTAATGTGCTTCCCATCACAACTAGAATGTGTAATCATGGTGACTAATAATGAGAGGCACCTAACCTCCTCTACAAAAAAATAGGAAACACATAGTTTTCCACCACTGATCTAAAACATTAATTGATGGACCGCATGAAGCCCAATATGTCTTTGAGTGTACGCAAGCTGACTCTCATCTAACCCCATGGGGGACATCAGGGAACTGGGAAAAATCGCCCCCTCCTGGATAGGCCAACGATAAAGTATATATCCTCCTTAGTGGGCCTATACCATGCCCTAGGACCGACACACAAATCCTGCTCCTGGGCACACCATCGGTGGATCAAATGCACCAATAAGACAACATGCACCTTCAAGGATGTAGCCTCCTCGTAGTACTTCAGGAGGCTTACATTCCTTAAGAGTTCTCGAGTCACTACAGTAATAGGGTGAGGGTATAAATCCCTCTCCCTCCTTTTGGCCTGCCATGTTCGGACTATATTGTATGGGTCTGCCTAGTGCTCTTGCTCCTGCTGGTGCTCTCTCTACTATATTATTTACATATAAAATACATCAACCTCATACATAAAATACATTTCCCTTTTATTAAATGAAACATGTATTTATAAATATGGAAATATATATTTCAATTAAAAAAAAATAATCACTGGTGCACTCAAAACATAGTTGTGCATTGACATCAATGCACTTTCAACTATAACTACACCAATATTGGTACACATAAGCATATGCACCGTTGTTGGTTCACAATTTTAACTTTTCATAGCATTGTGGAAATCTTGTGAACAAGTGTGCATGAATAACCTTTTTCACACCAGTACGGAACATTTAAGTTACTGGATGCACTGAGATATGGCTCTATTTTTAAATATTAAGTTTTCGGTGCATTATGTTCACACATCAGATTGCGGTGCACCCTATAAATTTATAGGGTGCATCACTGTCCATGCAAGCCAAACGTATCGAATGCACTGCGCGGTGATTTTTTTTTGAAAAAAGTGGAAACTTAGCTTAATTTACAAATATAATCTGCTAAAATATTAAATTGAAAAGAAACATAGACATTACCAAAACATTTGGTTGTCGGGGAGGCATTATGGACATGTAATGGAGAAAAACAAATTTTACGACAATTTGAAAAAAATTGAAAACTAAATCAATTAGCATGGTATGGAAGGATGGTGAGCAAGAGAAGCACCAATGCCAGGGCACTTCAATGTGGCAAGAGTGGCACCGGTGCCTCACAGTCATCTTCTACTGTAGATTGTAAAAATGAAAATTATTGCCTGGAGGGTTTTTTTTTATTTAACCCTCCTCGGGTGTGTTTCTCTAAATGCACCGGTTTGTGATATATCCAAAAGCACCACATTTTTTTAATTAAAAAATATCATGGTGCTTTTCTTGAGATGCCATGTGGCATTTCTATATAGGTACCACATCAATGTTGTATTTTTACTATAACACCGCTATTTTTTTAAAGATTAAAAACCGCCTAGTGGCGCTCTTTAAAAGATGCACCAGGGCATTTTGTTAAGTGTAACGCATTGAGTCTTCATTGGAAAATAGAACCAAATTTCTCTAAAATTTAAAACTGGACTAGTGCTCCTTATTGATATGCATTGGGACATTTTACTATGTGAAGGGCACTGATGCTATTGACTATTCAAGCACCAATGCATTATGTTATTCAGCGTACCATGCTTTTTATATTATATAAAAATAATTTTTTGACTGTGAACCATTTATATGTTTCACTAGTGTTTTTGTATATTTTAGATGCATTATCTAGAAAACATCCACTAAAACATCCACCCACCTACCTCTGCTAGTGACCTCTGCTACAAAAGGATTTTTGGGATATTTTTGTAGGGTCTTCTGCCAAAATCTCCATTAGAAGGTATTTTCGTTATAGTGTATGTACACCACGCTTTGAATTTTTTAGCAATTACTTTGAGTCATACTAGAAAATATATTGCAAACCACATCTTCACCTCCAATGCTTCTGATAATATGGATTTGGAGCTAGATTGTACACTATTCCACAACCATGAGAGTTTCATGTGAGATTTGGCTAGAGCAATGACATATTGTAGAATAATGTCCTTAGTGATCTCAAAGCCTTCTTGTTCTGATTTTTTTTTAAATTTTTCAATGTATTACTTCACTTCTCACAAGATGATATCCATGCGTCGTGTCTCTTCAAGTGATCCCACTGAAGGAATCTCATGATTTTGTATCAAGAATTCCAAACCATGATGCAATCGACTATAAGAAACTTTGTTTTTAGTCGAATATTTTTTGAGACAGATGTATAGCTTATTGTGGAATCTAAACCATACTCTATCTACTTTGGAAACAATCCTATCCCTTCTAACCAACTGTTGTGGAGCATCCAGGTATTAGGCAACTCATTCTTGTGATTGAACAACAACTTTGTTTGATACCATTAGGGGCTTTAGTACTTCTTTATTTTTCTTATTTATACCAATTAGGGGTGCCAACACTTCATGTAAAAGTGTCATTTCATCATACAACTATGCCATGGTATCCTCTATTGGCCATAATTCCTCCTGTATGTTTGGTTGTCATTCTATTATGATGAATTTATGGGAAGATATTTATTGATTTTTTGCAGCGAGGTGTTACGCTTGTTTCTTTGTTGTAGTTAACTCTTTCCTCAATCGTGCATTCACATCCAATAGATAATTTGATTTATCTTGTGTTACTGTAGCAAAAGAAACATTAGCTACCATGATTTCTTGGGGATTCCTCCTAGTATTTGTAGTTATCACCTTTTATTTGGATACAAAGACTAGATTTTTATGATCGTTTGGGAAGATTCTTCACATTTTTTTTCATTATCCTTTTCTTTACTTGATCGAATGTGATAACATAGACCCATGAATTTGTCTTGGTGGAGTTGTGATTCCCATCTGATCAAATTGGAAATCACCACCTCTAAGAGGAGGTTCTGCTACAGAACCTAGTTCATCATCTATCGATTGGATATCATCATCTTCCTCTAGTTCTTCTTTTATTTCCTAAGTCAGATGTTCTTCCTCCATCCTTTATGCCCCTTCCTCCTCCTCTGACTTCCTTTTCTATCTTCATCTACTCTCCTTCCTTCCTCTTCTTCTTCTCGTTTCTTTATGAGAAATTCATCTTGCTTCTTATTCTCATGTTCTTCCCACTGTACCTTTGCCTCTAATTCTCTCTTTTCATATTAAGCTTAAAAACCTTCCTTATTTAATCGATCAAATTTTCATTTCCTGCTAATTTTTGTTGTTGGATAATGTTTGATCCTTTTCTTGCAAGCTATAGTCCTTACTTAAGTAGTTGCTTGTGGTGCCTCTTGTACCTATACATCTTGAGCTGGTGGAACTTAAGGGGATTTTTCTTCAATTCCCTGATGCGTCTTCCTTATTTTTTTGTACCAGTTCTTCACCTTTTCATCTTCCATAGAAGTCTCTAAGGAATAACCCCAAGTAAAACTAGTATTCTCAAAATACTCCTTGCACACCCTCATGGGGTCATATTTGTGAAATTCCTTGACTGCGAAGTGAAAGTGGCCTAGCTCCCACATTTCATCTTCTACCACCTTGTGACTCTTAAACTCATACTTTCCAATCATCAAAGTAAAGTGTCCCAAGGGGCCTTCCTCCTTCTATGAATAACTCTTGACAACCCTTTATTCAATTGATAAGCAACTTCTTATACAACCACCTTGTTAGTCATGTATCACAGCATAATATGAGGAGAAATATGAAATACAAAGCATATGATGTATGTGTCTCCTAGTGAAAAAAACTAATCCATGATATCATGTAATGACTCCTTCACATGTTCGGTCATGTAAGGAGGATAAATCTCATATATCATCTAAAATATGAATACAAAGAAATGTTCAACCAATCTGTCATATTCCCCTTTGAAACTCAAATCTGGCAACACCCTACAATGGAAGAAAAATGGAAACTTACCTTGTGGGGTCTACTTCCAATACATCCCTAGGAATGCATATCGTGCAGAAATCCCATCCAACAAAAATGCTGACATATAAAACGTTGGTGCCTAGTTTCTCCTTAGTGATGTTTTAGCCTATCCAACATGTCGCTGCAACTTAAAAGAAAGTATACCTACCTAATTGAACATTTTTCTAGAGGTAAATACCAGTTTGAGCATAAATATCTAATTCTCTTTAAATACTTCAACATTCTTCTTCCCATGCAGTCTACAACACAGAGTAATAAGGTACTGGTACACCTCCCTCAAAATCCTAGTCAGGTAAACTGCATATGGGCAATGTCGGAATTTGATAGGCTCTCAACACCAAGACTTCATTATGCCACTTGTTTCGATATTGGCCTATCTAGTACAGAATTTGTTGTTAACATATTATGTGGGCTTTAACATCTTGTAATAAGTTTCCATGTGTCTTTAATATCTTTCCTATGACCTCAGTAGATTTGTTTATGAAACATTGTGTATCTTTAGGAATATGAATGGTAGTCTTTGTAACCTCCACTCATGGGGGATTCACCCAATTAACTACTAACATATCACATGCATTCATGGAATACTAAATAATACCATTAATTTGACTACATATTGGAAAATACCTCTAAAAATCACATTATTTAACCACCTACCAATACGACCCCAATACGCTTTCCCAATTTAAAAAACCTTACTTTCACTATATATTGTAGGTATCCAATTTTTCATTAACATTTTTTATACCCATTTATATTTTCTCATTAAATTTGAGCTCCATTTTTTATACCTGCCAATATAAAACCCTTTAGCCCATATTATATGCTCAATATATTATGTCATTTTTTTCTCAATATATATCCCCTAATATGAAATAACGTGGTATGGTATCTCTCCCCTGGTGAAGTCCCAATGCTTCCACTACTTCTTTAATGCTTTCTTCTAAAGCTTCTTTTGAGGCCACTTGATGTGTAGCGGGATGCATCATTCTAACAGACGATGAAAGAGGAATGAGATTAGTAGTTAGAACACCTATACGTGGAAGCACACTCATGGTGACAACAATTAGATTGAATAATTACTCTATCTATTATAAGTAATAACTTATCAAATCATATTGAAAAATCCCTTAAATTTAGCTCATATTATAAGCCTATCAAAGACGGTACATGGTTACCTTTACATGCAAGAAATTTACATAAAAAATAGGAGGGTGAATTGTTGGAGCATGAAGGAAAGTTCAAGGCTCACAAAATACCTTAAGGGTGCACTCACGCACTCAATCAAGAGAGATAGATCATTAAGGGAATAGGGTGCATTGTCGAAGCATGAAGGAAATCCTTCATGGTTTCGGGATGCACTCATGTGCTCAATGATGCTAAGAAGGGTGCAAGGGCACACAATAAAGGGACGAAGGGGTTGGGATTCAAGCCTTCCCAATGTTCTCATGCCCTCAAGAGGACTAATAAGGGAACATGGAACACATTTGAAGCATGAATGAGAAAATTCGTCAGTTCAGGGTGCACTTAAGCACTCAAGAAGGGCACATTCCTTCAAGTTGAAGGAGTTTGCTCAAGAGGAAAACATGACTTTCTGGGCACAGTTTTATGAGACAGTCTGGCCTTCACTACCAGAAGTGGACACTAGATTGAAATGGATCAAGAATAAGTTAAGAAATAAGATAAAGTGATTTTAAATTTTGAAAGAATTTACAAATTTTATATATTTTGTCACAATCATGACCAAAATGTAAAGAGTTAAAGAATGTTAACAGTCACAACCTACGATACAAAATTTACACTTGTACTAAAAATAATGAACTAAAATGCTAGTAAAGAAACTAAAAAGAAGTGAACTGCCAACAAGGAAAGTGAGATCGATAGAACTAATATTAAAGGCAAGAAATAGAATACATATGAAAAACTTACTTGGAATTAAAGTGGATAAAGAGCTCCTTGATCCAAAGAAGTTCGCTCAACCTAGATGGAGTGATTATGTAAAAGAATGACTAGAAATATTTATTATAAAGAGATTACATGCAAATCCACTCCATGGATGCTCACCACTTGTGGGTAGGTTAATGAGTTATTCAAGTGGAGTGAAGTGGGCTCCTATTTTCTAAGAGTGCACCCACGTGCAATAAGAAAAACACATGCATGAGTTGAAGAAAGCATGATTCTTTGTGTTGAGGGAGTGCACTCATGTGGAGGGTGAACTGACTGAGCATAAAGGAGTGCACTCCACTAGGGTGTTGTTGTTCAGCATAAAGGAGTGCGCCCAACAAGGGTGCAACTCTTCATGGAGTGCAATTTTTCTTGAGGAAATTCATTTTATCTCACTTTTGTGTGTATTGCATGGCAAACAAAACTAGTTACTAATTTAAGAAAAAATTATGCTTTCTCCTATCCTTGGGTAAGATAACATAAATTTGTTCTAAATACAGGGTGATGACACTTAAGAACATTAACTCAGGAGGAAACAATACTTAGATAAAACACCGAGATAGGCAATCAAACAACATAACGACACTAGATAACTTAGAATGACAGTTCATGTAGGATCCAAAATTGAGTTAGGAAAAAAATTCGAAGGGTCGTTGTCGTAGTGACAATAGAACGACAGGTGATTATTTTCCATTTTAATGGTTTTCTTCCATCAGAATCTACTCTTCAAGAATGGGTGCACCAGAACTGGTCCCAAAATATATTGTTGCATTATTATTCAAAAGGATTGTTTGTTGCTTTCTTCAAAATTTTAGACAACCAGAAGAAGGTTTCTTTATCAACGACCTTGGTTATGGGGTAAGTCTGGTCTCTCTTTTCAACCATATCTTCCTTCTTTTAATAATATTTCCGTGACGACTCTAGAAACCCTAGTCTAGGTAGGGATTCCTAACCTATCCATTCACTTAGCTAATGTGGGTAACTTACTGTGTTTCTCCATCAAATTAGACATCGAAATTATTGTCACATTTTTTTGCATATGTTGTCAAATTAGATCTCAGTAAAGGGTTTCGTGATCAAATCCATCTTAATTGGAGGGGTAGTATTTATTTGCAACCAATATATTATGAAAACATAGATTTCCATTATAGGATTCTTTAATAGGTAGATCATATTCAGAATGCTTGCCCTTTTTCACAAAGGTCATATACCTATCTGAAGGAAAACAAAAAGAGTCGCAGATGGCGAGATCCAAAAGAAATGAAAGGATCCAAGACTATTTCTACCCACGAGTAGGAAAACACCCAGGAAGAGAAGACACCCACTACCAAATCACGTCCTAAAACTCAACTCAGCCACATGTAGAGACATCTCAATCCTCAATAGAGGAAGCTCATCCTTCAAGCAAAAAAGATATAGAATCAACCATAATTTTGGCTTCGTATATGAGTGGGAAAAAATCTATCCACGAATCATATCATTCAGATAGTGACAAGGAAACAACAAACATGACAAATTATTTGACAATTGAACTATCTAAAGGAAATTTTATGATTGTCCCCTCTCATATGTTCCTAATAACTCCTTGGAATAGATCAACATCTGCAAGAGAAAAGGTAAAAGTGAAAAATCCATTAATAATCCTAGTACCTAGCACCAAGAAGGTATTAATTGTATTGTTCGTTAATGTGCTTATGATTTATGGAAGGAATGGTGTAATTTTATAGTTTTAGGTAATCCAAATCAATTTACAAAGAAAAAAATTGTCCAAATTAAGCATTGGTGTTGCTAACCAATTCATACAGATTAAGGAATCATATGACCCAAAAGGAAAGATATTTATTGTTTCCCATGTATATAGGCCACTCATATTTAGTAGGTATTCATTCACTAACTCAATAACCTTTATTTTAGTCCCCATAACTAGTTGGACTAACCATGATTACCATGCTTATGTTTCTATGAAACAAAGTAATCAAAAATTTGGAGTCCAATATAACTAAGCTTAGATCCATAGTAAATAAAAATGCAAATTAGTATTTGGGTAATTATTTTGTCTTCCTCCATTGCTAATGCTTGGTGGTTTTATTCTTAATTCTACACTAAGTGTGAACTCTAGGAGTACCCATTACTACATCACTAATTATTGCTTCTTGAAAGTTGTGAATTACTCAATTATCTTTTCATCACTAAATATAATTATTAAGCGTATGTTCTTCTCTACATCCCCAAAAATTTAGCATTATTTTATTCATTCAAGGTAATGTTTTCTCCATGTATCTCTATTGGTTTATTTCCACTTTGCATAAAACAATTTTGATGAATTTTTCTTCATGTTAGATGACTTGGGTTAGTATTATACATGTCGTTTCTATATTTGCAAGGTTTAAAGCCATTATTTAGTTGATCATCCTTGCCACTCTCTTTATCTTTCAATCATTGTTAAATATAGGTTTATGTTATGATTATTCATGTAATAGTACTTCACCTCTCAAATTGCATCCTCGAGACTTTTCAACACATAAATTGAATCCTATCTTGGTAGGATTTTGGAAATCCACCAAGAAAGCATTTAATATTAACTTTCTAATCTATAATAAAGGAATATATCTTGGGAGATGAAATAATTTATTCACATACCCATCCATTGTTATTTGTCCTTATTTCATCTTATGAAATTTCTTAATATTTTCTACCATATTTCATTTGGTAAAAGTATTTGTTTCTAAGGTAATTTTAAAATTACTTCTAGGTAGTTCTTGCTTTCATTCATGCATGTGTCACTTGTCTTTTCTTTTGTTTTTGCATGTGTCACTTTCACTCTTACATGTGTCACTTTCGGTTGCTAGAGGCAGTTCTAGCACACTACCTTACTACTTGATGATATCCATCATAATATCATGTGTTGGACACTCTCCCATGGCATAGCGCACCTTTTGATTGCAGTCGACACTTGTGTCACAAAGACTTGCACTTTAACTGTCGCACTTGGAGATAAGTGTTGCCTTACTAACATTTTTTTGTATGCATGTTGGTTTTGGGTACTATGCATCTTCTTCTCATGTTCTTAGTTGTATATGTGTGTGTGTGGTGATGTTAAAGAATTGTTATATGCTCTTACTCTTACTCTCTTCTCTCATTGATCTCACACTTAGTCAATTTTGGAGTTTATACTTGTCCTCACATCTTGCACAACTCATGAGCATTTTCAAATTCGAGCTAAGTGATGGGTGCATTGTGCATTCCTAAACCTTAGTGATGAGATCCTTATCTCCTAGACCTGTGCAATAAACCCATCTTGAGAACAACCACCTTACGGTGTATTGAGAAACCTTAGAGCACAATCACTTAACCTTGTTGCTTACACTTTCCCATTGTGAAAAGCTTTGATCTGCCCTACCTTATGTTGTGCATTGAGCACTCCTAGTTGAAAATGAGGTATCTATTAACCCCTTTCAATGGAAACCTATACAATACTAAGGTATCCCTTCCTTCATTATGTATTGAGTATTCTTGAGGCATAGTGATCCAATTTCTTGATGATTACATTTTCCCTACGTGCAATTCCTTAACTAGCCTTGCCTTCATTATGCATTCTGTAGTCTTACTAGATAATAGGATATTCATGGTTTTTTACATTGGTGACCCTTGTAATCCCCAGAGCCTCCTCTTCAATCACTATGCATTATGCACTCACGGTGCCCAAGCATATCATCCTTGTCTCCTAGACTTGCCCACTATGTAGAGGTTTTCCTCTTTCACTTTGCATTACACAATGTGCACTTCTAGTTCCTAGACCTCCATCCCCTGCCTCTTGAATATGCACTTTGCACCCAATAAGGCCAATATACTAATATTTGCATGTTGTCCCATCACAGTTAGCACCTAACATGAGAAAACAAAGATAGAATAAGTGATTTTGGCATTGATGTTGTTTTTCCACAAGTTAACCTCCTTTCCAAGTGTTATCATCCTATCTTGGTAACATGTTGCTTAAGGACGTCATCAAGAAGAGGTTACAAGAAGGACACTCATGGAGATAAGACACAAAGTTGTTATCATGCAAGAGTAAAGGAATCTTGGATGAAGACAGAGATATAGAAACTCATGTTGTCTTAGAAGGTTCCAATACTATAACCAAACCCTTTGTATGGTGAAGACGAAGTACATGCAAGACCTGTCATGAAGTATTAAAGACATAGTAACAAAGAGAAGAACTTGGTATTGACACATAACAATAAATTTTCATGTCACAATCACCAAAATTATATCTCTTAAAAGTGTTAACACAAGAGTGTTTTTTTGTCCATTGTATTTTTCCACATTGGTGGAATGTAATTTTTGTGTTTTCTGTTAAAAATTCCATAAGAAAATCTAGTTTTGACTTTGCCTTTGTCAAACTAGATTAAAATTTGAATTTCGATTTCAACAAAATACTTGGAGTTAGTTAACTGAGATGACATGGCCATTTTCTTTTTTGTGTAAGTCAGAGATTTATATTAACAGAGAAAAACTATAGTACAAAAAATCTGCACTAGCAGATCGAGGCCTGAAGAAAATAAGCCAAACATTCTGATTCCCACCCCTAAAAACCACAAAAATGGCTATTACCTGCACACCACGCAGGGTGGCTGTTTCTGCTATCTAACAACGCTTGTGAATAGAAAATACTGATACGAGGACCGCAATCCTTCAACCCGCATAGACTATGGTAATGACAAAATCCCATATTTTGGGGAGACCAAAGAAAACCGATCAGGATATATGAGCATACAGGAAGAAGGATGAGAGATAACAACAGAACCCAAGAATTAAGGAGACTGCCCGAACCTGCTCATCGTGTCTAAGGCCTGTTCCAGCACATGGCTGTCAACTCTTGCTTACAGGGAGTGATAGCTGCGGCATTCCTCCTGCTTTTCTTGTGGCAGGCCTCCAGTTTGTCTTGCATCTAGACTAAGCGTCTGCCTAAGGAGCTTTATGAGCACTGTAACTTTCTTGGACAGTGAGTCAACCATCTCATGCACTGCAGTGACTTTTAAATCCAAAGCTTCATAAATGGCGTATAGACTTTTCATCTGTGCCTCTGAGATCACCTGGTCATTCTGGGGGAGCTTATTACTCTCTTCCACTGCTTCCAGAGCACGCGCTAGAAGGGTTTTGACCCTCCAGCTTTCCGCTTGAGTACGCACAAACTGAGTTGCGCGCTTCGTGACTGTGCCAGGATCTTGAAGCCAGTCGACTTCCTGCGCTATATCCTTCTCCGACCACTTTCGTTCTTCTTCTTTCACCGAGGCCTCCAATTCAGACAGCTTGCGTTTGTTCTTCGCCGCTGTCCTGGTTTCATACATCTCCCTTGCTGTTTGGAGTTCCATGTTCTCCTTAACACTATGGCAGCCATCACCTTCCATACTTATCCTAACACTTGCAGCGTAAGACCTGGCGCTGAGAGTCGAAAATGGATGAACCGGAGCGGTGCAGTGCAAAATTCTGTTCCTGGCTATGCCTCCACTCGCTGCTAAATAGTTGATCTGGAGGATATTGCTCATGACCACCCGAATTGCCCGAAACGACGTGGATGTACTGACATAATTGTTGCTGCTTTGAAATGTGTTTTCCGAGTGGTGTATCCAACCTTTCACATTAATGTTGCCTCCTCCTTCTCTAATCAGAGAATGCCATGTGTCCTCCAACTTGCTGTGGTGACGGCGGTGATCGTTGCAGCCCATCATATTAGATTTGTTTCCTTTATTCCCCTTCTGTTGCCATAAACGCACCGGAATTACCTGTCCTTTTGTTTTCTGCCAACTTTTAATGTCCGTGCCCACTTCTTTGTTCTTCATCATGAAGAGAAACCCGGTGTCAGAACGCCTTCCGGTTGAGCCCGGTTGGCATTATCCTTGTCTTGTTCGGCCAGCTGGATGCACTTCCTTTTCAAGTCTGGGCAGTTCACCTGCTGCCAACAGCTGTCCCATTCCCTATTTTGATTATCGATGCCATGGTTTGCTAGGTGATCCACAATCGCATTTTCTTTGCGCCGCACCGCCTGGAAGACTAACCCTCTCATACCGCTGATCAACTCAGCTATGTTTTCCGTCACCTTTGCTAATCTCCAATGCTTCGTGGCTTTGCTTGCTTTGGTTCCACCATAGATTCTCTTAGCCACAGATATTACCAGGGCTGAGTCACCTTCAACCACCGCTGTATAATTCTGCATGTCTCTTAGAATCCGTAGTCCCTGTTCTAAAGCTGCAAACTCCATTTCATTGTTCGTCCCCTCTCCCAGTGCTTTGCAGTAAATATGAAGAATGTCTCCTTTATGGTCTCTTATGATTCCTCCAATGCCCGCCATCCCAGGGTTTCCTCTGGATGCGCCATCAAAATTCAACTTCAGCCAGCCCACCGGCGGGTAAATCCAACTGCTGGACTCGGATTGCGGGCTTTGCTGGCTCCTCGACGTAGCCATGCTCTGGTTGGTGTGCAGCTGGAAGAGTTTTAGAATCCGTAAGTCACTAGATGACGGCTTCTCATTAGTTTCCTCTTTTACTTTTACTTGAATTAACTGTTTAATATTTCTCATGAGAGTGTCTATGGCATGCTCTGTGTTTCTGTATTCATCTTGGAATATTCTCCTGTTACGCTCCTTCCAAATGGTCCATGTTAAAAACCCGGGCAGAACTTTCCAAATGCTGTTGACCCTGGAGTTTTTTGAGAAGTTTTTTTGCCAATTTTGTATAGTATCCTGAATGGACTCCCTATTTCTGTTAGAGTTTAGCATTACACCCTCCGCCCAATTCCATATATGGCAAGCCCAGTCACAGGAATTAAATAAATGATTCATTGTTTCTTCCTCTGCCATGCACATTGGGCATCTGGACGGCCCATGAAAGCCTTTGCTGCGTAGATTTTCCCAAGTCAAGGTTTTTTTCCTCATTAAAAGCCAGAGGAAAGTTTTGATTTTTGGCCAAAACAGGTCGTCCCACACGTTATGACTCCAGGGTGAAACCTCCCTTTGCTCTGTAATTTCTATTAGTTCCCTGGCTTCCTTGAGTGAGAAATTTCCGTTACCCTTCATTCCCCATCTGAGCTGGTCCTGTTCGTCCGTCTTCCTTATTTTCCTTTTGAGTAATTGGTCAGTTAGATGCTTTGAACTGTCATCTTCCCCATTGCTGTTATCCAAGTCAAATTTTATCCATTCTCTCCAGATGGGATCCCTGCTATTCCAGTCCCAGTATTGGTTAACTCTGTAACGACCTTCGTGATGACATTTCTTCTTGAGCTGATCTAGTTCGGGCTTCTCCAGTTTTGGGAGCTACTGCCACGCATCTTCCCAAAAAAGCGCTGAATGCCCATTCCAAATCTCCCAGAAACGGTTTTCCTGTACCAAGTTGTGATTTTTCCGAGCAAGATTCCATATGGGTGATCCCTCAGGAACCTCCTGAAGCCTAATAAGATCATTACTGTTGTGTTCGGGGGTATATTTCTCTTTCCAATGTCTTGCCCAGGGGAGATGGGGCTCTTTTATCCATCTCCACCAGAGTTTAGCTCCACAAGTCATGTTGATGATTGAAGGATCCACTAGATTTAGGCCTCCCATAATTTTTGGTTTACAGAGTTTATGCCATGCTACAAGTGCCCATTTTTTCTTCTCCCCATTACCATTCCATAAAAAGGATCTTTGGATTGTTCTAATCTGTTGGAGGATGCCCTTGGGGGACGGTAGCATGGAGAGAAAGTACTGAGGTATAGCTTGCAGAACAGCCTTTGTGAGAACAAGTCTCCCCGCAAAATTAAGTGCTCTGTACGTCCAGTGCTTGCACCTTTTCTCCAGGTTAGCTATAATTCTCTCCCATTGCACTTTTTGCCAGGGTTTGAGAGTTAGCGGTGCTCCCAAATATCTTGAAGGTAGACACCCTTTTCTGAACCCAAGAATATTAGCGAGGTGCTTCTAAATAGCTGGATGAGTATGGAAGAAGTAGATTGTGGATTTGGAAAAATTAATTTCCATTCCGGATGCCTTGCTGAAAAGATCAAGGATTTTCTTATAAGCTAGAGCCTCTTTCACTGTGGGGGTTCCATGTAACATCGTATCATCCACAAATTGTTGGTGTGTTGTTGCTGGCAGAGATTGGATAGGCTGAAGGCCCTTGATTTTCCCCTCTCTTTTTGCTTTGGCTATAAGTCTACTGAGACCTTCCATAAGAATAACGAACAGGAAGGGGGAGAGAGGGTCCCCCTGTCTTATTCCCCGAGTAGGTGAAAAGGGTTCAGAGGGAGATCCATTGACAAGGATTGAAAATCTGGATGACTTAATAAGGGCTAAGATCCAATTGATCCATAGTTTGCAAAAACCGAAGGCTTTTAGAATGGCTTCTAGATATTGCCAACTGACTTTGTCATAGGCTTTCGATAGATCAAGCTGCATTAGCATTCCTGCTAATTTCCTAGTTTGCAGGGTGTGAATCATTTCTTGAGCTAGAAGAATATTGTCTAAGATCTGTCTCCCTTCGACATACCCGGATTGCTCTTCTGATATGAGGCCAGGAAGAATAGGCTTGAGTCTATTAGCTATAACTTTTGAAATAATTTTATAAATGACATTACACAGAGCAATTGGTCTGAACTTCTCAGGAGAGTTTGCTTCTTCCATCTTTGGGATAAGCGCTATGAAGGTTGAGTTGAGAGATTTGAGGATGGTACCAGATCTCCTAGAGTCCTCAACAACTTCCCATATCTCATGCTTTACTAGGTTCCAGCAGGCTTTGTAAAAATTAATGGTGAAACCATCCGGTCCAGGGGCCTTATCACTAGGCATACTTCGAACAGCTTCCTCCACTTCCTCTAAGGTTATTTCTCTGCTTAGAGCTGAGTTCTGAGCGCCGGTGATGGTTTTGGGGATGGCTGAGATGAGCTCCTTGATGGCATCCTCTCTGTTTGCTGACGGTTCCTGGGCAATACTGCTGAAGTGCCTGGTTAGTAAAGCCGCTATGTCTTGGTGATTCTTTAAAGTTTCACCATTCTCATTCTTGAGTTCCAGAATTCTATTCGCACTTCTGTAATCTAGTGCAGATCTGTGAAAACATTTGGTGTTTTGCTCACCCTCTTTAAGCCACCGAATCCTGGATTTCTGCTTCCAAAGAGTCTCTTCCTACTGACAGCGTGTATGCCACTGACCAGTTAGAACCCTTTCCTACTCTGCAAACTCTTCACTGTTGTGCCCTGAAGCCCACGCTTTGTGAATCTGTTCCAGTTTGTCTTCTATCAAGGTTTTCTCCTTAAATATATCTCCAAACTCCGTAATGTTCCATTCTTTGATTTTGGCTTTTGTGTACTTTAGTTTCTTCTGAAGGTTGAACATTTTGGAACCCCCTCCAATCACTGGTTCAGACCACCATTTCTCTACCAGATTGAGGAAGTTGGGGTGATCCAGCCAAAATTTTTCGAATCTGAAAGGTTTATTCCTAGGGGTACCATGGATAGCTGCTATTAAAGATATTGGCCAGTGGTCAGATCCTCCACTTGGAAGGATATCTGACTCAACTAGAATACCATTCATAATGATGCTCTCTGAGATGATAAATCTGTCCAGACGAGAGGCAATCAGCCTATCTCCCCCTCGTCTATTATTCCATGTATAAGTGCCACTCTTAGGTGGGATATCCACCAGTTTGGCACTCTCAATGAAATTTGTAAATAATTCAGCATCCCTGCTGAGTTTTCTTATTCCCCCTTTCTTCTCCAGAAGAGTGGTTATCATGTTAAAGTCACCCCCCATGATGCACTTGGAGTAAGGATGTCTAGAAATTAAACTTGACAGAGACTTTAAAAAAGTTATTTTATCCTCTATCTTCTGGGGTCCATAAACATTTATACATAAGAAGGATTCAGAGTTACCTGTGGGCTGGGCTTCCACGGCTATAAAAGCTCTAGTTGCTTCTGCTGATATGATTTGAAGCACTCTTGAGTCCCACAACATGACTAGACCTCCTTCTCGCCCCTGACTTTCTACTTCCATGTAGTTAAGGTGGTTTCCAAGCTGCTTTTTGATGTTAGCCATGCTTGTATTACTGCTTTTAGTTTCTTGAATGAAAAAGATATCCGGTTTTTCTTTCTGAAATTTTCTTTTCAGAATTCTCTGCTTTGCTTGGCTGTTTAGCCCTCTTGCATTCCATGATATGATTTTCATTATTAACTAGAAGAATTATTGGTAAAAAGAGAAGGCATCTAGAGCCTTCATCTTCCCTGAGTTTATCATTAATATTCCAAGCTCCTGCAGAGCTTCACCACTTGTTCTCCTTCCTCTCTTCTTTTTTTGCTTAGATCTTGTTGAGTTGTGGAGAAGCCTCTTTGGTGGGTTCCCAGCTCCTCTTGCTATACCTAGCTTTCTGCTTTGTCTTTCTAACTCTGCTTTTTGCCTCGCAATGAATAGCTCATTGACCTTTCTGATTTCTTCTTCCGGCACATTTTCTATGCCTCGAGATTTCCAGTTTTCTGCCATGACTGGTAGGTTCATTCCTTCCTTTTCTAGAGCTTCCTCTAGTTCTAAATCATCGCTTCCTCCTTCGCTGGTGAGCATATCTGCATCCTCCTCAGGTTCTTCTGTTTGCTCCTTCATCTGGACTTCGGTGCTTATCATGTTTTCTTCTGTTTCTTTTGTAGTTTTCCCTGTACTATCGATTGGCCCACCATTGGAGGTGAGAGCTTTATTCGGATCCTCTGAGTCTGTGTCTAACTCTAAGACTTCAAAGGTATTCCTGTGGTATCCTCGTTCTGTTTCTATTCTGTTTGCTCTTCTGCGGTTGGCTCTTTGTCTAACCTTGGGTTTTACAAAGTTATCTCTGCCTTTGTCTGCTTGCTCTGTTTTAATGACTTCTTCTTGTTTGTTCAGATGACATTCCCTCATTAGATGTCCATGCTCATGACATTTTCGGCAACGAAAAGGAATTTGTTCATAATCTATTGCTTGGAAGTAATCCTCATCCCTGTACTCTAGCCATAGACCCTCATGTACAGCACCGGAGACATCCATTTCCACGCATATTCTTGCACATGAGGTGTATTTTCTTTGTATGGTTGCTTCTGAGGCCTTGACAAAAGTACCCAGCCAATCCCCAATTTGTTTCAGTGCTGAGATACCCCAGTAGTCAATGGGCAGAGAAAACAGCCTTATCCATACTGGTACCTGAGTGAAAGTTTCCCTTTCTGGAACAAAATTTGGTTTCCATGGCCGCATGTAGAGACCCGCTGAAGCTAAGAAATATGGGCCTCCATCAAAAATTCTGTCCTTGTCCTCTAGGTTGGTAAAAACTACAGTAAAGAAGCCTTTTTCTCCTAAGTGTAGTTTCACATCGCCCTTGGGTTTCCAGTGTTGTCGTATCCATTGGCATAGAGCTCTTTCAGATGGCCATAAACCCATAAACTTGCAAATTACTACATGCTCTGCCATGTGTTCTCGATAAGCTTGGATCTCCGGATCTACTATGACAACTCTTAGGGTCTCTGCTTTCTTAGGTTTGCAGGTTCCGCTCGCTGTTGGGTGGTTGCTGGGGTTCGAGCTGGTTTCACCTTCCGTTCCTTCTTTCCCCTGGGGGTCTTCCTTTTGTTCCCCCTTCTCCTTTGACTGCTTCTCATTATGATCCGCGAGTCTTTGTCCTGTTGTGGTATTTTTTCCAGTATTCACCAGTCCCTCAACTTCTTTTTCATTGATTTGAGGGTTGCTGCTGGGTCCTCTGCCCTCTTCTTGTTTTTTCTCCTTGTTTTTCACGCTATTCTGCTTGAGTCTCTCGTATCCTGAAATTCTGACTCCTTCCTGCGCTGTTGGTTTCTGCTTCTGCATGACTATTTGCTTGAAAGAAGGGGTCCCAATGGACCCCTCGTTGACCATATGTAGGGTCAGATTTTGTTTCCTTCTGAGCAAAACCACTAGCCTCGATCTGTTCGCTTCCAGCTCTATGACATGGCCATTTTCACTTAGTTAACTCTAGTAAATTAAAGTTGGAGACACTTTATTTCAGTTCTACATTATTGATTTCTAATTTGTAGCAATCTATTTGATTTAATTTGAGTTATTGCCAGTTTAACTAGTTATAACTATCTGAAGAACTAGTGGAGGTCAAGTTGTGGATGTGTAACTTCAACCACACTCAATGATCAACCAATTAATCGATCAAGCAACCCAAAATAATTTTTGAATGCAGAGAATTCGAGTTACCCAGTTGAATATTAGTTTTAGCATATTCCCATGTGTACAGGTGGTGAATGACGTGAAAAAATGACCTAAGGCTATTGTACAATTCCTTGGTTTGAAATTCCTAAAAAGTAAGGGAAATTTACCATGGGAACAAACCAAGGAAATACGAGCTTGGGAAGGCTTGAAATTGGTTAAGTGTTGGGCTAGATTTGGTAAGTCAGGAAGAGGGATAGACTATACACTTGCAAGGTGTGCTTAGGCTTGAGCAAGCATTGTATTTCTTTTTCGTTTGCAGATTACTGTGGTGTGATTTTTGAATGGAGTTCGGATTTTCCACAGTGTTCATGTTTTTAGTCGACGTTTCGAGTCTGAAATACAATACATAGAGTAAGGGGTTTTGAGTAGTTGCTTACCCCTAGATTAATATTTGTGTATGTGGGATGTTTCCTTTTGCATGTTAATGATTCTTGTTCTATATTGTGATTTAACTTCTGCATATTAGTAGAGTAGCTTCAAGTCTTCTGATTTAGTAATTTCATGAGGAATTTTGAATCTACACATTAATTTCTACATGGTATAAGAGTTGGAATCATTGTAGAGAAGAGATTTCTAAGATGTCATTGTAGGAATGTCAAGGTTGCAGATTAAGTTATAGGTTTTCCTAAGGACTGAGAAGATGGATTTCAATGGACTAAGGCTCGAGCATGCCTTTGAGCGAAGCTTGAATTATGTTGCATGGAAGGAATAGATGGAGGAATTATTAGAGGAGAATGGGTTGAAGTAATTCGCTAATAATGATATTTTGAAACCAACAATAGTTGATCCTCAAAATCTAGCGGATTGGAAGAACAATGTCGCCAAGGTGATGACGATCATGTTGGAGGGAGTACGAGACAATATTATCTCTAATATCCATGAGAAAGATACTTTGTATGGAATGTGGTAAGTACTAAGGGTTGACATATTTGTTCCATAATAGTAGTGACCATAGGAAATTGGCACTTAAGTACAAGCTTCGAAATATCAAGATGCAGAGGAATGACAACATCCCACAGTACCTGAGCAAGTTCACTTAATGTAGTGATGAACTTGGTCAAGTTGGTGTTACTATAGTAGAGTATGATTTGGTGAGCCTATCCCTTATAGGCATTCCCAAGAGCTGGAAAAACTATCAATATTCAGTGAAGAGGAGGGAGAATATACCAAATTAGGAATGCCTTTGGTTTTATTTGGTACATAAGGAGATAAGGTAGAGCACCAAAAATGAGACCTAATCCAAGAACGAGGACGAGGAAAAATGTTCCTTGGATCAAAAGGAAAAGAAAAAGAAAGGGAAGAAATAGAAATCCATAGTAGATTCAAGTGAAGGGGGAAAGAAGAAAGATTTGTCCAAAATCAATTACTTTTACTGTCATGACTTCAAGCACTATCTAATGAAGCATACACATAAGAAAGAAAGAAATAAGACCACACGAGGATTAGCGAGTGAAGCCTTGGCTTCACAGTTCAAACTTTATTTTACCTTCATTTCTTGCGTGGAAAGCACAACGATGGGTTGTGTATGGTATCTTCAAAATGGTGCCTCATTTCACATGACAAGCAACAAATAATTTTTTAATGACTTGGAGGAGAAGGATCTATAGATGCACATCGAGATGGGAGATGATAGAAGGTATAGAAAAATTTGTATTGGTACAGTTACTATTCAGAAGGAGTCTGGCTCCCCTCTCAAGCTCAAGGATATGATGTTTGTACTAAGTTTGAAGAAGAATCTAGTTTCTATAGATGTGTTGGAAGATCATGGCTACAATGTGATATTTAGAAAATGGAAAGTTTTACTAAGACATATCAACACAGGAAAAGTGAAGAATATCGGGGTTCAAGTTAACAACCTCTACAAACTAGATGTGGAAGACTGTACAACATTGGGAACAAAACAAGAGAAGGTGCAGAGTTGAGATGTCGACGAATTATGGCATAAAAGACTTAGCCATTTGCATCATGGTGCTTTGAAGATCATGTAGCAGATTTCTACAAGCCTCCGAAAAGGGGCACTAAAGTAGTGAGTTACATGCAAAGGGTGTACATTGAGGAAGTACACAAAATCCACCTTCAATCATCGGCACAACATGGTGTATTCAGTCCTTGAAAGGATCCACTCTCATGTCTTTGGACCTTTCTTCATAGCCTCTACTTCCAAGAACAGGTATTATGTTATATTTGTAGATGATTTCTCCCAAAAGTTTCGGATCTACTTCATACATAAGAAACACTAGACATTCTCCAATTTTTTTGGGTTTAAAGCACTTGTTAAGAAGGAAACTAGTAGGAAAGTGAACACTCGCATGAGTGATAATGATGGTGAGTACATGTCGAATGAGTTAAAAAAAAATTATTCAAGGGAAGCCATTTGACAGGGGTTGAAAGCACCCGATAACCCACAACAAAATGTGGTGGCTGAGAGGAAGAACAAAAGTGTTATGGCAGAAGCATGAACGATGTTGCATTTCCAAATCCTACCTCTGCACTTGTGAGCTGAACCATGCACACAATGGTCTATTTGCAGAATAGGAGTCCTCACAGGATTTTTGGCATGAGCGCACCAAAGGAAGCGTTTTCAATTAAGAATCCAAATGCGTCACACTTCAAGATTGGACCATCAGTTTACTGTCATGTTTCCAAGGAAACAAGTCTTAAAAAGCTAGAGCCAATAGAAAAGTTGGGCATATTTTTTGGGTACATTATAACACCTCATAATTATCAGGTGTACTTGCCATCCCTTAGGATGAAAGTGGCGAGACGAGATGTGAAGCTTGATGAGGAGAAGAAAATGAGGTGTTCTCTTTAGAGAGATCTTCAATTGCAATTTGATGAGGAGCTTTTGGCTCTAAAGGAAGAACCTAAAGAAGTTGTGGAGAAGCCACAAGTAAAGGAGCAGAAAGTGGAGACATCCACTCAAGGAGAGACATCTAGGGAAGGAAAGAAGCAAACCTGAGAAGTTGACAAATTATTTCAGGATGCAAGAGAGAATGTGGGAGAGCCCACATCACAGCACAGGCGAAGGAGGTCATTAGATTGGTACACTGTATAAATGGCTCTGATGAGTGAGCTTCTAGAGACAGATTCATCCTCATTTGAGGAAGTTATAGAGAAACCAGTATGGGTTGATGTTATGGTAGAGTGTTGGGACGAGCTCCCATGGGTCAAATTCTATTAAAATATTGTAAGTCTCCACATTTTGAGAATCGAAGCATGAGTAGCACAAATCAAATAAGAGTCACTGGGTTTTAGGAAGGTCAAAAACCCTTGTATTTTGGTATTCTTTTGAGATCCGCCCATGGTTTGTGGACTATGGTATTGTAAGTGTAGAGGATATATAAAGCGATGTCTTAGTAACTTTAAGGAAACTAACTTGTTGTGATAATATGATTTTTGGTTTGTAACTATAGATCTTTCTGTGTTTTGGGTGAAGGGGAAGGCTCCTACAGTTGAGTGCGTGGAGACTTTGGTAAGTCCGCAGTTGAGTGTGTGGGCCCTTGCAGTTGTGTCTGCACGATCTGGAAAAGTTGTAAAGGAATATCTAAAGTAATAGAAATATATTTGAAGCAAATCAGTGTCTATTTTTATGCACTATGAATTTTATGTATTTACACACAACTAAATGGTATTTATCTGTATTTTATCTTAATTACTCCGCGAAGATCTGGATCAATTGTTATATGTTATTTTATACACGTTTAAATAATTATGCAAAGCTTATAACATTCTTTGAGTAAAAATAGTCTATGTTCATGATTAAGGGTTCACGAAGGTCAGATCTGAACTAAACCTGAAGTAAGCCCCTTAAACCACATCACATAACCTTATGGATGGAGAACCTTGGTTTTAGCATGCCCCAATACTGCCTCGGGTGAGACTGTAGCCTTCGCTACTCGGGTTGTTGCCAAAAGGTCCGGTAATGTAGGGTTTTTTTGGTTAGCACAACTAACTCTGAACTTGGGTCCAAGCCCCCTCAATCCAACAATTTTTTTTGTTATCGAGAGCATGATCTATCTGAGGGATGTGTGATGTGGCATAAGTGGACACAAACTAAGAAGGAAATTGATAAGTGGATAGATCAGAAGTTGCATGATTTTGCAAGAGAGGACAAAAATCTCGCGGACAAGATGAAGAGTGACTTTAGGTTGCTGAAGGAGTCATGGGGTCCAATTCAACTGGGAAAAGTACCTCTGCTAAGAATTCTTGGATGATTGTCGCGAAGCACAAGAGGAAGGAAAATCCTTCCACTACATGTGCTTGCTATTATTGATCATGATGATAGCTTGGATGATGTCAAAGGATTATCAATTCCCAATGATGGATCTGGACTTATGTGAGACTACAAAATTTTCCTTGCTGTGAGTAATGAAGGACCCTGGCCGTGTCATTGAAAATAAGATGTTTCAGGTACTGTTTGAATCTAAACTATGTATGGTGATTAACCATAAACCACGATTGTCACCCACCCTATTCAAAGAATATCGGTGCATTGCATATTTTAAGGCCGATTTCTGTCTTGTATAAATCTGCGCGAGGCATGATCTGAGGAAGAAATGGACGGTGTTTCTATTTTTGGTGATCGGAGATGATATCACGCAATTAGTCCTTAAGTGGCCAACTGACTGCCTTCTTCCCATGGATGTTGTCGAAGGTATCACAAGGACTAGTGCTGAAGGCAGTGAAGACACCAATAAAGCAGCGTAGAAGGAAAAGAAGAAGGTGACCATCGATCTAGAGAAAAATACCGTGTAGGAACTAGAGGGTGAGCATGATAAAGAGCAGCATACTAAAGAATTGGATCCAGGTACTGAAGACTCCTTTGTAGACCTGAAGAAAGTTGATTCTCCTTTTATTATTAAATGATGACAAAAGTCAGGTGAGGGAGACACATGCAAGAAGCACAAGTCTGATAAGACTGTCAGTGCGAAGGCCATGGTCCTCACTGAGTGGGACCTTGATGAGATTGGAGATACTATTCAGACTACGAAAAAATAAATTTTGTACCATATTGAATATAATTACTAGTAAGTGTTGTCAAACGTCCAAGCGGGCCTCATAGAGTGGCAAGTTTAGGTGAGCGAGGTTGAAGCAAGCGTGGTTCAAGCGAGTCGGTCTCAAGCATGCATGAAGCCAACGACATCAGGTAGTGTGCAGTTGGTCCTCACCTTAGATATCTGCATTGTACCCCTGCCTAATGGATGTTTACATTTTAATGATGTTGTAGAACATGAGAGTGCCCAGTTTCCCAAAGATGTAAGTATTAACCTCGCAGCACTCCCCTTATCCACATTGCATGAGCTGCACTAGGGTGTAGAATATGAGCTTAAGGTGTGAGGTAAAAGGGCTCTCATGGTGATTAAGGATGTGCAGATCACAACTCAAAAGATGTGCTATGAAAAGCACAGATCTCTCTAGGACTGTGATGAGGTAGCTCCAAGAAGAGCGCAACTGGAGCAGGCCATTTCAAGAGTATGGAGTGAACTACCTGTTACACTAAAAAATGTCACCATGACTATTTACAGTTAGTATGGCTCAATCAACAGTCATGCTACCCTCTTAGGCAAGTCTTATGCCTCTGCTATCCATCTCAAACTCAAAAAGAGAGAAAGTCTTGTAAAAAATGTGTTTATCTCTGGGGACGCAGGTTCTCTCAAGCCTTACCTGCGGGGACGCTCACAATGTTCACAAAAGCTGCGTCCTTGGACACTCTGTATGTTAAGGGACAGGTGCGTCCTTCTGTAAAAGGCAAAATGCGCAAGTTTCATCTTAAAAAAGTTACTTGTGATTACTTCTAGAACTTTCTAGAGGTCGGTTTGATGAAATGGATGCGCCTCCAGTTGGTTCATGTATCCCTATTAAGGAGGAACTTATCCCATCAATAAGGGAGCTATCCCACCCAAAGAGGGGGATTATCCCACTGATGGTGGACCTGAATAACCTCTTTACAGCACTATAAATAAAGGCATTGGGCCAGAAGGAGGGGAGGTTGGAGCTATACATTTTCTTTGGGTAAATGCTGCAGGAATTAGGACTCCCATTTAGAACCTTGTGAGGAGAGATTGTCTTTGCTTGATTCTACTTGGAAGTGGGTGAGCTTTGTCAAAGTAGAGGAAAACCCTTGATGGACCCTGGGAGGAACTTGCACAACACCAAGGCCAGGTTGTAAGAGTTTCTTTGTTTCGTTATTAATACAAACTGGTTTATTTTTCTCAATAGCTTGTGTTAATGAGTTATTTCATGTGTTCCTTGGTCTGCATGTTGAATATATGTTTTATTATATGAAATGCAAGTGCTCGGTAATTGTTTGATTGTTTGTGGTTGCAGGAATTGATGTGAAGGAGGAGCTCATCCGGATCGGCAAGGACAGACTACAACAACAGCGTTTTGGAATAAGGTAAGCCTAAACACTTGTAGTTTTCATGTTTTAAAAGGTATATTTAGAGAAAGATCACTCCATTTTGTCTTGTTTGTCGCTAGAGAGTTTAGACTCCTAGGGAGGTCAGTTGTGTCCGCACAAACGACTTTTTCCGCCACGACAAATTGGCGACTCCACTGGGGACTCCATTAATGAGAAAGTCTTTTCCTTTGTGTGAACTTTGCTCTGAGAAAATCATTTTTATTTTCTGGTTTTTGACTGTGAGAATTAGTATTTGGGTGGCTTAGCTTTAGATTTAGTTAGATTTGGTTTTTCTTAACTTTTCCAGAAGGACGCACCCTCTGAGTACTGCACAGTGCGTCTTTGGATGCGATGTTGCCGTTTGCACAGAGCGGGCACGCGCCTGTTCTAACAGGCTGCCTGCGTCTTCCTGTAAAATTTAGGAAAATTCCATTTTTTGCTTTAATTGCTTTTAGATTTTGATTTTTCTTAGTGTTTTCTGCCTAGATCCTTTAGTACCCTGTCAAAAATTTTCACCTGAACTTGTTTTGTGAGCTTTGAGTGTTTTAGTGGATTTCAACGAAGTTTAGGCCTAGGGTTTGATTTTTAGATAGGTCCTGTAGTGACTTTGACGGTAGAAAGTTGTCCAGCCTTAGATCTCTCTGGTTTGTCAGCCTTCTTAGAAGTCGGGCCTGTCGTAAAGTCTCCTTGTGTGAGCAGCTTGCCATTTAAGTTGTTTTGGGTCAAATTTCGAATTACTTGTTTATAAAGTGTTGATTTCCATTTTACAAAAGAACAAAAAGATTAGAGTTTTGTTTTGACTAGTTTTTGGTTCTGCAATAAGCTAGTCCTTGATTTGATTGTGATCAAGTAAAACACCTTAGAATAATCATTGTTGGTTTTGGCCTCGTTAAGATTGCTTAGAGTAAATTTACCTTTTAGTTTGCTTATGAGTGAATTTTCGTAGATTTTAATAGTTGTTAAGATTTCTTTTTGTTACCTTAGATTTATTTGCTTTATTAAAAGAAAAATACAAAAACATCTTCTTTAAAAGTCTTGTTTCAAGTAGCTTTTTGTTTTTGAAAGAGAAAAAGAGTTTTTTTTCGTGCATGTAAAGAGCGGTCATGTTTTTATGCTTGGAAAAGACAAACGAATTGTTTCTTTGATTGTCTTCAATTAAGAAGTTGCTTTTATAAAGATTGCATTCTCTCAACTTTTTAGTTAAGCAATTCATCGAAAAAGTAAAGTAGTGGGTAAATCATCCTAGGTGCATTTTGTAGTGGTTTCGAGTCGAGTCAACACACCACTAGTTTCACTTCCATCACCTTTTGACTTAAGAAACAACCTTAAAAGTAACGCTTAAATTAAAATCAATCTAGTAATTTTTATTTTTCTAGGGCTCTGAAACACCAACATAGCTTAGGCTAGGGTCTTGGAGTAGGTGAGTACTTAACTCTCCAAGACTACAAAACCAAACAGATAGTTTATCTTGAGTAGAATAAATCCAATTGTTTCAGTTGCACTCTGGGAAAGCTCCTCTTAAAGGAGAAGCACGAGCTCGTGTCCGAACCAGTGAGGGGATCATTCCCCCCTCGTTGGGAACGACGCCAGACAGTACGTATTACAAACGGTAAACCTCGGATTAACCATTGTCGAGGAGCCAGGGGTCACTTATCGGTAAACCTTGGATTATTGTCAAGGAGCCGGTAAGGGGATTGAGCTTGTTACTCTGCCCTTGCGTGCTGTCGGAGTTTAGACTGTTCCCCCAGGTGTAATTGTTGTGATTGGTAACTTTAGTGACCATAATCTTTAGGGTTCTACCGAGGTGACGGTGGAGGGAAGGTCCCACTGTACCTGGAGCAGACGTCGGTTATACTCACTTGGATTTTCCGGGGGGTTCACTTCACTTCGAGACGGTTAAAGTGGAGGAACTTGTGCCGGTCTATTCATTAAGCAGGTTGCCGGGGTAACTGTTCCACCCGCCATTTCTGTACTAAATCCTGCGAGATTGGGCCTAATCACCAACTAGCGCTTTTGGTCCGGAAGACTACTGTTTGTGTTTGGTTTGACGCTCTAGATTATTTAGGCGTGTGCTTCAAATTTGTTTGCTTCTTTAGAAGACTTTAGGTGGTTTGATTTGAAACTTTTACTTTGTTTTCGTGTGTTGTAGTTAAAAATCTTTAATTGTGGCGGAATTACCGAGACAGTCCCGTAGACTTCGGGGCAAGTCTCCTGAGATTGTTACCGGAATAGATTTGTTAAGAAAACTCCGTAAATTGCGGGGTGAATCTCCTGAAGACATTCCGGGTCAGTACGAAGGGTTAAAGGTCCTTGTAACTCCTCCTAGTGACAGTAGAGTAGGTTCACCTGAAGAAGGAGAATCTTCCTTGGTAGTCCATCCAGATTACCAAAGTTTAGAAACAGGTTACAATCCCGAAACTGTTACAGTTTCCGAGCTTGCTGGTAGTTTTTCATCTGCCAGTGAAACAGGCGAAGAACCTGAAATTTCCGAACCTGTTACTCCAACTTCTAGTGTCCCTGATTCACCGAGAATAGAAAGAATTATCACCGAAAATCTTCCTTCTGGTTTGATTGCTATAGAAGAACTTGCTCCAGAAGAGGATATAGGTGTCTCTCACCTTGAAGGTCAACTTACTATTGATCTAAGGGAGCGTGAATCCATCTTTTACAGTCCTCCTAGAAGTACTTCTTGGTACCTTGCATTAACCAATTTTTTGGACAACTCAGTAGGTTTTTCTACACCTCGTACTCCTTTTCCACCTGGAGGTATTTATACTCCTGTAAATATGTCTGGTCAGTCGTCCGTGTTTACTCAAAGTCCTGAATCTTTTTTACACGGCGGTCCTTCTGTTCCCACTGGGTATCAGTCACTTTCTGGTACCTTTGCGGGGGCATCTCCTCAACCCGTTGATCATGGGTTATTTGCTGGAAACAGTGGTAATGTACCATTGGGTGTAGGAGACATTTACATGATGTCAGGTTCAGTTCCCGTTTCCCAACCTCAAGGTGGCCAATTACCGCCTGGGGGGCAACCGCAGTTAACACCTGGGGGGCAACCTCAAGGTACACAAATCGTGTCTGGGGGGCAACCTCAAAGTCAGTATGTACCTATGGTGCAATACGTGCCTCAAGGTCAACCTCAGCCTCAATATGTACCCCAAGGTCAACCTCAGTATCAATATCAACCTCAAGGATGGCAACCCCAAGGATGGCAACCTCAAGGGTATCAACCCCAAGGTTATCAACCTCAAGGGTACCAACCTCAAGGTCAAGGTCAACCCCAGTATCAGTATTTACCTCAAGGTTATCAACCTCAAGGTCAATACTCAAGTCAAGGTTATCAACCGCCTCAAGGTCAGTCATATGTTCCAAGTATGGGAACTGCACCTTACAATTATCAATCCTACCCTCAATGTGGTTATGGATCTCAGTATCCTCAACCTGTTACGGGTCAATACCCTGGAATGTTAGTGTGGGATCCATCACAGGGTCAACAGGTGTTGCAGCCAAGTGTACAGATGGTTCCTCAAGCTGGACAACCCGTAGTTTCTGGTCCAACCCAGCAACCGCAACCTGTCCAGCCAAATGTTCAAACTTCTGTAACTTCGGTAGTTACTCAGCCGTCAATTGCACCTAGTACTCCATCTCAAACGGCTGCTGCAACTACCGCTACATCTACCATACTTACTTCTGGAGTATCGACGGCTCCAGTTTCTACTGTCCCTGTTACCACACCTCAGACATCTTTACCGTTGTCTGGATCTACGATTCAAACCACGGTCCAGATGCCTGTAGGTCAGCCTGGTATAAGTACGGTTGTCACTACTCAACCTCAATTTGTTCAACCTCCGTACCAGGGACAGTACCAACATGGGCAAGCTGTCCAACAACCGGTTTACCAGTATCAACCGTATCCTGGGTACACTTATCAACAACCTCAACAACCCCAGTACGGTCCGGTTAATCCTGGTTTTCCAGGAGGATATAATATCCCAAATGCGACTCCTGTTCCTAGTTATCCTGGATATCCTCCTCCTGGGGCTGGTATTGTGACCCAGAGTTTTAGAGATCCTAACCGGCAGTTACCGTTTATCGCAACTTTGGATTTACCCGACTTGACGCGCCTAACGAACGATCCAATTCAATATCTTCAGTTCTGGCCGCCAATGCCAAATAAGTTGCCCAGCGATATACCCAAGTTCGAAGGTAAGTCTGGAGAGGATCCGTCCAATCATGTGATGACTTACCACCTCTGGTGTGCTTCGAATTCTATCTCAGATGATTCCATCCGCTTACGTCTTTTCCAGCGTACACTCATTGGTCTCGCGGCCAAGTGGTACATTGAGTTACCACGGGCCTCTTTTTACAACTTTAGCCAGTTAGCTACCTCGTTCTTAACTCACTTTCAGTTGCCGGTCAGATACGATAACGGCACGGAATTATTAACTTCGCTAAAACAATCGACGTCCACGTACATTTCTGATCACATTCATGAGTGGAGACGTCGTAGGAGGTTAGTGAAAGTTTTTATCCCGGACCAAATCTTAGCTGAATGGTTTGTTAAATCATTATTACCGAAGATTACTGAAGATGTAGCTAAGGCCGGAGTAGTTACTGAGGAGCAAGTCATTGCTCAAGCGCAATACCTTGACTTAGTTTACACTCAGTCGGGTACGTTACACGAGAAGATTCCGGATCTTCCAAAGTCGAATCAAATCGCTGCTGCTCCTTCGGGATCTCATGCCGCTGATGGTATGATTGGTATCGTGAATACAAAGAGCAAGAAGAAGTCTTCCAAGGCTTCCAATACTCCAATTATCACTTTGCCTGATTCTCCGACAGGAGAGTCTTCTCCTCCTGAACTTACCGCCGACATTCACGCTGTAGAGTCATCTACGGCCAAATCAAAAAACGGTGGAAAGAAGAAAGGAAAGAAGAAGGCTAAAGCAGACAAGGCTCCAAAGGAGAAAACTGAAAAGTCGGAAACCAATGACGAAAAACGCAAACCTCGATATCCTTGTCTTATTTGTGAAGAGGATCATTTTACGAGAGATTGCCCTCATCGGGCCGAGGTTGTGAAAATAGTCAAAGGTTCTCCCACTCCTGCTGTGTTAAAGAATCCATTTCCGGAGCAGGAGAATAAGATGATAGGTTCTTCTTCGAATGCCAGTGAAGAACCCATTTTGATGATGTCTCATGTGAGGATTGCGACTCGATCGCAAGATTATGGTAGTAAGGCTCCTGTTGATGGTAAGGAAGCAGAATCTTCTCACTCTAACCCATCAACCTCAGCTCCTGGTTCCGATCCACTACAGATCGAAAAACCTAACCCAGACTTAGTGATTAAGCCGCCCGCCAAGGGTGTACTTCGAAGGTCTGCTTTCAATCCACATGCGAGAGCAGCCCAGAATTACAACATTGTTGAGGACTTAGCTGTTTCACCTTCAGCAATGTCGGCACTCGAAGTGCTGCAATCATGTCCAGCACAACGGAAATTGCTTTTGTCGGCTATCGGAGCTGTCGATGTTCAGGACCCGAACCTAATGATCTTTGATCTAGAAAATAGTACACCGCGTCTCCCCCATCAAATGGCTTTCCAAATTCCAGTGATAGTCAAAAACAGGCCTATTCATCGGACTGTGATTGATGAGGGAGCTTCTACGTGTATTATGTCGATTCAATGTTGGAGATCGCTTGGTTCTCCTTCGTTGAACCAATCCCCCACCATCCTTAAGGCCTTTGATGGCCGTGGGTTCCGTCCGTTTGGTATTCTACAAGAATTGCCTATAGGGGTAGAAGGTAAAACCGTTAGTCTGGATGTGGAAGTGGTTGATGCCCCTCTAGACTACAACCTTCTTTTGGGTCGAAGTTGGTCATATGCTATGACAGCGGTCGTTTCATCGGTCTTCAGAGTAATTAAGTTTCCACATAACGGTAAGATCGTGACTATTGATCAGCTGACATACTTTTCATCCGA
Source organism: Pinus tabuliformis (assembly GCA_031772625.1). Lineage (NCBI taxonomy): Eukaryota > Viridiplantae > Streptophyta > Pinopsida > Pinales > Pinaceae > Pinus > Pinus tabuliformis. The sequence continues at coordinate 964,489,906 of CM062811.1, forward strand.
CCCAGCCTCTTCAGAGAGTATCCAGCATGTCGGTAAGACGACAATCCCTTATAGGGACGTTGGTGTAGGTTTAGTTAAGGATTCCGGTTTACTGGGAACTTTTCCTCTCCCTCCACTCAACGCAGACCCTTCATTTGCAACAATTCATATGATTACATCAGAAAACATTATTTATGATGATCCTTGGTTGTCCCATCTGACTCTGAGATAGACTCATTCGGTGATGTTATGCCTTTGAGTCCGTATGAAATTGCTTATGAAGCTGTCATGTCTTTTACCGACTTTCATTCAACCGAAATCGACCAAATGAATGTGGTCAGTGAAGAATCACTTTTCACCTCAACCTTAGAACGGATAGCGTTTCCCGAAGTCGTGTCATCTGACGAACAACTTCGCGAAATCCTAAGTGTAGATGATCTACCATGGGAGGATCTCCATCACAGATCTTCGTTTTTACCTAAGGATGATGCATTTGAAAATGATTTTTCATCTATCTTTACCGCTGAATATGTCAAAGACGCTCAGGATCCAACGAAACATTCTGATTCAGAGTTGAATTTAGGGAATATTTCTCGTACTATTCCCATTGATATTTCAGTGAAGCCCGGAATCGAGGAAAACATTCATATAGGTGCCGCATGTACAGAAGATGAAATCCAAACTTACAAGGCCCTATTCCAAGAATTCCGCGACGTGTTTGCCTGGTCTTACGAGGAAATGCCGGGAATTGATCCTGCCATTGTTGTTCATGAAATAAAGACCTACCCGGATGCTAAACCCGTCCGGCAACGGTTGCGTCAGATTCACCCTCGAAAAGCGGCTGCGATTAAAGCAGAAGTCGAAAAGCTGTTGAAAGCAGGTTTCATTTATCCGATCCCGTTAACGGATTGGGTATCGAATATTGTTCCGGTCAACAAGAAACAAGGAACAATAAGAATCTGTATCGACTATAGGGATATAAATCGAGCTTGTCCAAAAGACAACTATCCTACGCCTTATATCGATCAAATTATTGATGATTGTGCCGGAAGTGAAATGTTTTCCTTCATGGATGGTTTTCAGGCTATAATCAAATCAATATTCTACCTGCCGACCAACCAAAAACGGCATTCATTTGTCCATGGGGGACATTTGCTTATTGCAAATTACCTTTTGGGCTTAAGAATGCCGGGGCCACTTTTCAACGGGCGATGTCTTATGCATTTCATGACATCAAGCACATTGTGCAACCCTATCTCGATGATTTGCCTGCTCATTCTTTACATCGAGCTGATCACCTTGTCCACCTACGAGCAATCTTTATGAGGTGTAGGCATTATCGAATTCGGTTGAATCCCCACAAGTGTGTTTTCTGTATAGAAACAGGTCGATTGCTGGGATTTGTTGTTTCAAAAGCCGGCATTCGCGTCGATCCCTCGAAAGTCGAGGCTATCATCAAATTGCCTCCTCCTTCGAGTTTGCGCCAACTCCAAAGTTTGCAAGGGAAAGCGAACTTTTTACGCCGATTCATCCCAAACTACGCCGAGGTCACTAAAGGTTTTACACGGTTGTTGAAACAGAACGCACAATTCTTTTGGGACGAGATTGCCCAACAATCTTTTGATGCACTTAAACACGCGTTGACCCATGCACCGTTGTTGCATCCTCCCAACTACAACCAGGACTACTTCTTATACCTCGCAGCTTCGCATTCCACCATTGGAATGGTGTTAGTTCAAGAAGATGAATTCGGAGCGGAGCATGTGATATATTATCTTAGTAGGACCTTAAATCCCACTGAGTTAAAATATTCGCATGTGGAGAAATTGGCCCTGGCAGCCGTTCAAGCTGTCCAGCGTTTCCGTCACTACATTCTTCTCCGCAAAACTACAGTTATTTCGGATTGCAACCCTATGATTTATATTTTGACAAAACAACTGCTAGGGGGCAAGTACTCTAAATGGATTGTCATCCTGCAAGAGTTCGACTTGGAGTTCGAGAAGTCCAAGTCTAAGAAATCCTTAGTTTTTGCGGAATTGATGTGTGATTTCCCGAGTGCTGACACAGAGACTGTGGCAGAGGAGTCCATTGCGGACGAATCTTTGTTTCTTATCAGTACTTTAGATCCGTGGTACGGGGATATAATCATCTATCTCCAAACCCAAACCTTTCGGCCTGAAGCTTCCAAGGAAGAACGTCGAAAAATTCGGTTTCAATCCCAGCAATACAAAATTATTGGAGATACACTTTATCGCCGGGGGGCAGACTTAGTTTTTCGACGTTGTTTAACTCACGAAGAGGCTGAGAGAGTTTTGAATGATTGTCACTCTGGAGCATGTGGCGGTCATATGTCTGGGTATGCCACAGCTCAGAAGGTGTTGCGCGCTGGCTATTTCTGGCCGTCTATGTTTAAAGATTGTATCATTGCCGTCAGGAAATGCCACAACTGTCAAGTGTTTGATCGCAAGATGCGCGCTCCACCTGCTCCTCTCCACCCTATAATTGCCGCTGGTCCATTCGCCAAATGGGGTATTGACTTTATTACTTGTAACCCTCACTCGGCCGGGGGGCATGCGTATATCATCCTCGCGGTTGATTATTTTACTAAATGGGCCGAGGCGATGCCTACATTCGACGCAAGCGGCAAGACAGCTGCAGTTTTCGTATTCAATCATATCATAACTAGGTTTGGTGTCCCACAAGCAATCATTACTGACCATGGGAGCCATTTTCGAAACGTCATGATGACTGAGCTTACAAGCCAGCTTGGTTTGCGCCACGATAGCTCTACTCCTTATTATCCGCAAGCCAACGGTTTGGTTGAGTCAATCAACAAAGTTCTAGTCATCATGATTCGACGGATCATTGGTATCCATCGAACGAATTGGCACAACATGTTATTTTCGGCGCTATGGGCATATCGAACTTCAGTGAAAAATTCAACAGGGTTCACTCCTTTCCAGCTAGTTTATGGCTTGGAAGCTGTGTTACCCATTGAATGCGAAATCCCATCACTTCAAATGGCTGTCGAATTACTTCCAGCTACTTCCGAAGAGGAGAAACGGTTATTATACTTGGCTAAATTAGATGAGACTCGACGTGACGCTACATTAGCTATCGAGACTCACGCGAAACGAATGAAAGCTCAGTATGATAAAAATGTAACCCCTCGAAGTTTTTCGGAAGGAGACCTAGTACTATTATATGATCAAGCTAACGATAAGCTAGGTGCCGGAAAATTCGTTCCCATGTGGCATGGGCCCTACATTGTAAAGCGAAAGCTAGCAAAAGGGGCTTATGAGCTAGTTGACTTTGATGGGGACTCTTTGGGTAAACCCAGAAATGGACTTTACCTAAAGAGGTATTATGCTTAAATGATGGGTATGGAGAAATTTTTAGATAGGTTAGATTTTCTTTCTAGCTAGCAAGTGTGTTAGTTTAGTCAGTGTGCTTAGCTTAGAGAGTGTGGTTTTTCGTCGTTATTCTGGCTTATCTTGGTTTTACTCTTGATATTGCAGATGTCGACGCCTCTCCAAACATACATTGGATTTGCTGATGGTGCTTGTCGTAGTACACGGAATATCTCTTCCGCAGCTTGGGTTATCTATTCGCCCTCTGACGAGTTAGTTTCTATGCATGGGGTAAGCCTCGGTCAAACAACGAACAACATTGCAGAATACAGTGCAGTGATTGAATTATTATCCGAATCTATTTCATTTGGAATTCGACGTTTGATAGTGAGGTTAGATTCTGAACTTGTTGTATTACAGCTTAATAGAGTTTATGCCATTAGAAATCCTGTGTTATTAAGGTTGTTTTTGAGAGTGCGTCTCTTGGAACGTGAATTTGATTACATTGAATATCAACATATTCCAAGGTCTTTGAATACATTAGCAGATGCAATTGCTTCTCGAATGTTGGACAGACATTTACAATAATCATGCAAGTAAATTTAAAAACATTTCATCACATATGTTAAACAGGATAAGCCGGTAATAGTGATATATATAGATAGAAGTGTGTCAAAAAGATATACATCGTCTTCGATCATAGGTTGAAAACACCTTATGATCGGCAAAATGATAGTACAAAAAGTCAAAATGTCACATGTGACTACAAAAGTGACTAGTCAATCACTGGTGGTGCTCTCTGTATGACACCACTGCGCGGGCTACCTTACGCAAAAATCTCCTAAACGGTCCAGGGACCGCGACTACGAAGCGCTGAAGCCTGGTAGGAATGTCGTCCATAGTAGTCTCAGGTATATCTGCCGTGAGACGCTCTAGATCATGCTCCAACTCAGCTAGTACTTCTGCAGCCGCGTCCTGTGGGGCCGGTACCGGTGCAGCTGGATGTAGTCTATCAAAAGGCCGGAGGTTGGCTGGACGCTGTGGACCAACATCTGCATTTTGAAAATTTTACTATTAGTTTTGAGACGATATATATGAAAAATAAAAAAAATACATAATTAGAAAACTTGTGAAAAATAAAGTACCTCTGTCATCCCATTGTTCTCCCTGTGGAAGAACCATGTCCGGATCACCTCGAAAGTCCACTCCGGCATACGGAAAGTCCTGTATCGAAAAAACCTGGTCCTCTAACCAGTGAAAGTAACTATCTGAGAATCGAACCACTGTCGCGCCCTCGTCAGGATGCCGGGCCATCACCGCAACCCATCGTATCAGCTTTGGCTCCCGAGGACCCAAGATATCAACAGTGAGTTGCTGAGGGATCAGCATTGGAACTCTCTCCAAGGCAAAGCTCACGACTAGAGGCCCATATCCAAAAGTCTTTAGTCGTCCGTTCTTTGCCTTGGTCAGTTGGCTCTTCATATGAGCCGACACAGCTTCACACCAGTTGAAAATGGTGCCTTGGTAACAGTCAATTGCCATCCGCATTTGGGATCCGGAAGCAATGTGTAAAGCGGCCGCGCCGCAAATTCTGGTAACCGTGAACGCTATGACTTTGAGTTCACGCAGAGTGATGTGTTTTATCTCTATGCCTTTCAAATGGTGAGCCCCAGGTGTGCACCACTCGTCGCGGAGACTATCAAGGGATTGGCCACCCGGCCTAGTCCCCGCAAGACTGAGTTGCTCGCCTCTGTTCGGCAAGCCAGTGAGAAAGTATACATCCGAGGGCTCTATCTCGAGCTGGTGCCCTCCTATGTAAAAGCATTGTTCTTGAACGTTCCATCGCTCAACCAGCCATTCCAAGAATCTTACCTGGCCCCTCATGCCCGGTATGGTCCAATATTTGTATAATCCGCATGCTCTTAGGGCATCCAGGGAAGGTTGATGATTTATTGCAGCTTCATCATTCTCTACATGCTCTCTTTCTCTCCAATCTAACATGGTTAATGCCCTGCACATCAGAAATAGTCATTAGAAATTGATTTGGGAATTTTTAGATAGTTTTTTGAGGGGGTTGGGGTTTTGAAATGCGCGTTTCACGGAAGACGCACCCCGACTTTACAGCACAGGGCGCCCGGACGCGGCTGCCATGAAGGCGGGCTGCGTCTTCCGACCGTTTTCCTCTGTAGGAAAAAGTCGGGGGACGCGGGTCACCCGAAGGGCACCCGCGTCCGCCGAGAGGCGCATTCCAAAACCAAAACCCCCCCAAAAAATGAAACTAAGACCTAAAAATTAATTCTAAACGGATAGAAATGCAGAGTAGGATGTGTAAAATACCTGGATAAGACGGCGTTCAATTCCGACGGTCGGATTTTCCGCAGCGACCACGGGAAGTTTCTTGTCAAAAGCTCCTTTTTCAACCTCAACAGTCAAACGGTAAAAATGACATGGTAAAAAGTCTTTTTATAGGTTTTTTGGATGAATTAGTTCATTTTTTACCATGAAAAGATGTTTTTCGATGTATTTTTGCCTATTTTAAACAGGTATGAGTAATGTGTTGCTTTTGTGCAGGACAAAGGGATTTCGAGGGAAATTGTCATTTTTTCACAAACAAAAATATCAGAGTCATCTTTAAGCCCTTTTCTGACTCCTAAAACATGAAAAGATCGCCGAGCGTTTCTTTTACACTCGTTAAAACGGAATTAAAAGACGGTCCCCTTTTAGCTCTTTTCTGACCGCAAAATCAGGAAAAGATTGCCGGGTTTTTGTCGTTTCAAACTCGATAAGGAAATAAAACGACGTGTCCTTGATCGCTTTTTACTTTTCAGGTCAACGACACTATTATGAAAGTACTCCTTGGTCGCAAGATCAAGCGGTTCCCCCAGGTATTATTTTATACTTTTTCGGGCTTGAGGGACACAAATGTACGAAAAAGTTCAACGTGGAGTCTCCTTTAGTTTTTTCAGACTCTCTAAAATTGAAAAACGCCGAGTTTCTCCTATACTGGGCTCGTTAAACTTTTACAGTAGAGGACCTGTTCAATTACAAACAGGAACGAACCACTCCTTCCTAGGGTTCGAATTTAAACTAGGTTGGACTCGTCCGAAGGATGAGCTTATAATCAAGCATATGTTATCCTCCTCAAGCTTGTTAAAAATAAAGAGGTACTTGCCAGAAATGGTGGGGGAAAAGAGAGAAAAATGAACCTATTTGTCACCTTTTGTCTCAAAAGAAACTTTATTACCACTCTTGAACACGACACTTTTTCATTCACCTGGGTTGGGAAATCTTTTACCTCACAGTTGACCAAACCACTTTGAAAGTCTTTAACCGGGTTCCGAGGATTAACTTTGAGTTATTCGTCACCAAGCCATCTGTCGTGTCGTTATGTGTTCAAGAGGTCTGCAAGCAAAACTTTCATCTGCAAAATACTTGTCATCCATTTGACCATCCCTGAGTCAGTCCTTACAGCAACATTTCTTCAACTTGAACAATGATTTCGTGTTGTGGGCTTGCCTGCAACGGGTCGCTTTCTATCGACATCGACACATTATCTAGAAAGATGACTTAGGAATCGACAGTACCTTGAAGTCTGCATGCATCAATGGCAGGTTTCTCGCCTTTGACGTCAGTTTACATCATTGACTTTCGATCAAAGGATTCCGTGAAGTGTTCGACATCAAAACATCTATTCACATTTCACGGGTTGTGCTTGGTACTTTGAGAACCATTGACATTACTGGTGGTCTCTCTCACGCTTGTTAACAGTTTACATCATCGACTGGTAATCAAGTGGTTTCTACCATGTTCGACATCAAATCATTTAATCACATGGCTAGAATCGTACCAATTCGGGAAGTAGAAGTGAAGACCCTGGATCTAGTTTCTACCATCCAGGCTGCGAGGAGTTTTGTATTCATTATCTATGTAGACTAATCATAAACAGATGGCTGCGTCCATACTGTGTCTACAAAAGTCTATAAAAATGATGTACTGCAAGATCATTCCTGTATCAGAGTAGTTAGTCCATTAGTTAAAGTTTTGAATCTGAGTATGGGAATGCCTACCTCAGTGATGATATAATCTTATACATGTATTTTGTGTTGAAAATTGCAGGTTCCAACCAGGTCATCCACAAGACAATCCTTGAAATGATAAAGCGCTTCACCCTTCCTAGAATTACAAACCCTAATCTATTCCAGGCTTCGCACTTTAGGGGGCAATCTGTTACACTAAAAAATGTCACCATGACTATTTACAGTTAGTATGGCTCAATCAACAGTCATGCTACCCTCTTAGGCAAGTCTTATGCCTCTGTTATCCATCTCAAACTCAAAAAGAGAGAAAGTCTTGTAAAAAATGTGTTTATCTCTGGGGACGCAGGTTCTCTCAAGCCTTACCTGCGGGGACACTCACAATGTTCACAAAAGCTGCGTCCTTGGACGCTCTGTATGTTAAGGGACAGGTGCGTCCTTCTGTAAAAGGCAAAATGCGCAAGTTTCATCTTAAAAAAGTTACTTGTGATTACTTCTAGAACTTTCTAGAGGTCGGTTTGATGAAATGGATGCGCCTCCAGTTGGTTCATGTATCCCTATTAAGGAGGAACTTATCCCATCAATAAGGGAGCTATCCCACCCAAAGAGGGGGATTATCCCATTGATGGTGGACCTGAATAACCTCTTTACAACACTATAAATAAAGGCATTGGGCCAGAAGGAGGGGAGGTTGGAGCTATACATTTTCTTTGGGTAAATGCTGCAGGAATTAGGACTCCCATTTAGAACCTTGTGAGGAGAGATTGTCTTTGCTTGATTCTACTTGGAAGTGGGTGAGCTTTGTCAAAGTAGAGGAAAACCCTTCATGGACCCTGGGAGGAACTTGCACAACACCAAGGCCAGGTTGTAAGAGTTTCTTTGTTTCGTTATTAATACAAACTGGTTTATTTTTCTCAATAGCTTGTGTTAATGAGTTATTTCATGTGTTCCTTGGTCTGCATGTTGAATATATGTTTTATTATATGAAATGCAAGTGCTCGGTAATTGTTTGATTGTTTGTGGTTGCAGGAATTGATGTGAAGGAGGAGCTCATCCGGATCGGCAATGACGGACTACAACAACAGCGTTTTGGAATAAGGTAAGCCTAAACACTTGTAGTTTTCATGTTTTAAAAGGTATATTTAGAGAAAGATCACTCCATTTTGTCTTGTTTGTCGCTAGAGAGTTTAGACTCCTAGGGAGGTCAGTTGTGTCCGCACAAACGACTTTTTCCGCCACGACACTCCCTGAGCTCCAAATTCAGTCAGAGGCCACTCCTAAAGAAAAATTGTAGCAGTTGGCAGATGCATTCTGAGAATCAAAGGCACATGTGGATAAAATTCATTTCGATCTACAACTCTGAATTACTGAGCTTCAATTGAAGCTACAACCCACCACACCACTAGAGATCTGAAAGCATCACGAGGCTTCCATCAGAATCGATAGGGCAAAGCTCAATGTTGTAGTCAAGGTGTCTAGCTAGTTGTTTGAATGAACTCTATAACTATGGGGTTCGTTGCAAGAGGACCCACAGGTGAAGAAGATCGAATTTCCCATTCAGATTAAGTAGCTGCAGTATGATGAGATAAAGGAAACAACACACACCTTAGCCCATGTGCAATGGTTTGCCCAATTGAAAGGGGACATCCTTGCAAGAACAAATCGAGGAGTTGCGGAAGAAGATGCAGATGATCATTGCACAAATGTAGCCATGGGAAGAAGAAGCAAAGCATCTCTCACAGACCATGGAAGGCACACTTAAGAGTATGCATCAGACACAACGAACTATTGGTTTAGTAGCAGAAGGACCAACTACAGAAAATATGGTCAAAGAAGTTTGACAGATAACCATTCAATGCACGAAGGCTCTTCAATGAGTGAAGTCTTTGTTCAACAGCCTAGAATCAAAGATCTACAGTGTACCAAAGGAGTGACTCAAGGAAGGGTGACATAATTGTGTTGGGGGCCTATTGGGATGAGGTTACGTGGATAAAATTCTATTAAAATATTGTAAGTCACCGCATTTTGAGGAGCGGAGCATGAGTAGTGCATGATCTAAGTGGATCTTTAGGAACACACACAGGACAAGGAGGACTCAGGGATGCCCAAAAATCAAAGTCATCGGAATGACTTCAACCTAGGACCAAATCGTAGATCTCGTTGTCCTAATTGTGGAGGTGTGAATGGTTCGGTAAATCGAGCTTGTATGCAAAAGATAGAGCTCTTCAAAGTTTGACATGACAAGGGAAAAAGTGGGGCCCATAGTGTGCCACATGGCATCCCAGTAAGCGAGTGGGACCCACATGGCAGTGATGAGCCCCATAAATGGGTATTTATATGGGCTCATTTTGCCTCCTAACATAGTTAAATCAACCATTATCTTAGCTTATTGCATTTTTTTTATTATATTTATGCTTATGGACTGAGTTGAGTTAGTTATGATGCCATGTGGTCTAATATGTGGTTAATGGAGATTTTTGTTGAATTTTGAAGACAAAGTCAAAGATTCAATGAACAATTGGCTGCAATAATTCAAAGTGGAAAAAGGAGAGGATTTATAGGAGGGAATCCCCCTCATTTATTACTCCCCACTTCGAATTCCCCATCATGTAGCTCAGAGCGCAAGCAACCAATTCAATGCACTAAGAGGCAGCTGAGCAAGTGGAGGATAACTGATGTTTATCCTTAGTTTTGGGAGCCAAGCCTCCCTGATTTTAAAGAAGCTGTTGGGAGCTTCAGTTGTATAAGTAGAGAGGCCTAGGGCCTCACTAGGGTCAAATTTTTGTTTTGTTTTTGCTATTGTAAAACTCTGCTCAACTTCGAGCTTACTTTTGTGGCCAATTTCATGTAATCCTATTACTGTTTTGATAATAAAGATGAGATCCTTTTTGAGCTAGCACTGAGTTACCTCAGAGGGCTGAAGCTCTTGGGTTAGGGCCCAATCCAAGCAGCCAAGCTCCTCTTTGTTTGTATTTATATGCTTTGTTTCAGTTTATGGATTAGTTGTTGTTAGATGAATTTCTTTCTTGGTTAAGAATAGGTTGTTTTTTATGGTTTAGTAGTTTGCTTTCATTTGTGTTTTCTATAGAAGGTTCAGCAGTGATAGAAAGAAGATTCAAAAGGATAGCAATAGTGCCTTGGCCTGTTTTCCTCTCTTTGGGACTATGAATTGAGGAAAAGACCCTCTTGTTGCCCCAAAAACATAGATTTTCCTTCTCCATAGGATTTCTAGTGTTTGCAAGTGTGTTAGAAGGTTAATTCTTTTCTTTAGATCTCTTCCACCATGCTTATTTCCATATTTTCAATAAGTCTTTTTCCATGCTTTCTTTTCTCGTAGCATTGCTCAACATTCACTTCCATGGATCATAGTTTAGAGTAGCTTGATGCAAAATTCTGTTTTTTAGATGTACTCACTTCCTTGCTTTCTTGATCTTATTGGTTGACTGTCAGTTCTTTTGCAGCAATTCTCTCCTCACAGCAGGTCAGCCAATCAACCATCACATTCTTTCTTTGATCCATGCACTACAGGTTGCCCAAAGTTCACCTCAAGTCTACCTTAGTTTTCTGCATTTTTCCATAGGACTTCTTCCTCTCTCCCAATCATCTTTCCCTCTCCTAGTGATTCTTGGTGCACCCTAGGCACCCTAACACATCATTCCAACCTTCACCTACCTTTTCCACCCACTGTCACACCCTAAAAACCTTAAAAAATGCTCTCATCATCCTCCTGTAGACCTCCCGTAGACCTCATGTAGATCCCTTGTGTCCTCCTTTAGATTTTCCTGTAGGCTTTCTTTTGAAGGCTGAGTGTGGAAAAAGCCTCTAGAAGGCCACTCGAGACCTCCTAGGACCAATCTACACCATCCTACATCCCCACAAATCCCAAAGTCGCCCTTCAATACCACCTATTCACTTCCACCTTCACACACAATAAAATACATGCCTGTCAATTTCACATAAAAATACAAAAAGATGTTTTTTGCTCATTTACTTCTAGAAATCGCGTGAGTAGATGTTGTTTCCTTCCTTGAGTAGGTAATGGCATTCATTTCATGGTTTTCATAGTGCTTTCTACCAAAGTAGGATTAGTTGGTTAAGTAGGGTTTGCTAGGTTTACTTTACATTTCAGTCTTTTTCCTTTCTACAATTCGAGTAGCCTCTGTAGAGTAAGCTTTCCTTTCTTTCATCACATATAGATCTTCTTTTGGAATCCATAGAAGTTGGCTTGAGCTCCTAGTGATCTTGCGCCAACTGACCAAGTGATAGCCTGCAGTAAGAACTAGTACTTGTGCATACAACACCGTCGCTTCCAAGTTTGTTACAAACTACTGGGTTGATAAGAGTAAAGTAGGCAGCCCAGGAGTTGTAGCATTATTGCTGCAATACTGGTGCTCACCACTTTTTGGTACCGTTGCCAGGGAAGTGTCAAAGTATTTTGTGATTACTGCTTTCTTCTATTTTCTATCGCAACATTCTGCTAAATAGTTTATTTCAGCAAAAGTAGAATAGTCATTTCTTTCAGCTTTTGCATTTCCTTGCTTTTCTTTTCAATTTTGCAAATTTCATTTCAACAAGAGTAGGCTAGTCATTTCTTTCAAGTTCTACATTTCCTTGCTTTCCTTTTCAATTCTGCAAATTTCATTTCAGCAAGTTCATTTCAGTTAGTTGCAATTTGTTTTGTTCAATCCATTTCAATTTTGCAGGTACAATCAGTGTGAAAAAAAAAAAACCAACCAAAAATATTTCCTTTCATGCCTTGTAGGAATAGAGATAATTTAAGAAAATTCTTGCCAAACACCCACACTAGCTCCCACAGCCGACCTTCTCTCTTCTTGGGTGGCAGTGATCAAGAAGAACCTTTAGGTGAACAACCAGAGATATTTGAAGAACCTATAGGGGAAGAAGAAGAAGAAAACATCCCTCTTGAGCCAATGGCTGAAAACAAAAATGCTAGGGGGAATGGAGAGAGAATAGAGGGTACCTTTCCCATTAGGGAGACCAATGGGGACACCAAAATGAAGAATATAAGCCCTTCAACCCTACCTCACTTCCATGGTTTGACTACAGAAGATCCTGACATCTTTATGTTTGAGTATGTTGTTATCTGTCGAACCTATGACTATGCAGAAGATGAGAAAAAGTTGAAACTATTTCCTTCTACTCTCAAGGATGCATCTTTGCGCTGGTTCATGGGATTACCTGGCAATAACATCACAACTTGGGCTCAGATGTAGTAGGGCTTTAATGAAAAGTATCGAGACTATTATAGGTCAAAAGATACCAAAGAAGAAATCTTCTGAATGACCATGGGAAGTCATGAATCCTTGGAAGATTATGAAGAGAGGTTCCAGCTCAGTTACAAAAGGGCCTGGTGTACACTTGACCCTAAATCTATGAAGTTGGTTTTGCTCAGGGGAGTTCCAGAACACCTTCTAAACACCCTCCATCTACTAGCCAGGGGAGACATCTACCAACTGCCCTGTCAGGACATAAATAATGTCTTTAGAAACCATTCTAGAGCAGCCCGAAAGAAAGGTAGGGGGAGTCAACCCATAGCCAATACCTCTTCCTCTAGCTCATCCATTAGATGAGAAATTGGAAACATGCTGGAAGACTTCAAGAGTGAGATGCCACAGACTCTTTCCATGCAAATGGACACCTTACATACCAAAAGAAAGCAAGAGGAAGCAGAGAGGGCTTTGGCCATTTTTATCCTAGATGCACCAGGAGGAATCCTAGAAACGAATGTCCACTGAACTCTATAGAGGTTTGTTCAGTATGTGAAAAAGATCATTCTACAAATAAGTGCCCTTCCTTGCTTGGACTTAAAGTTGTATACCAAGGGGCCGAAGGAGCCACTGAACCACTCTATTTCATGAACCAAAGGAGACTGCATGCACCTAGACCATACCAGCAGACAATGCAAGGGACATCTCAGGCATACTAACACCCCAACCAAGTCACTTCCATAACTTCTTGGTGACCTCCTGCTCATCCTTCCTAGTCCACGCCTCCTCCTTGGTCCTTCCCATCTCAATATCATGCCCAACTAGCTGCTCATTCATTTCAGTCCTATGTTCAGCCGCAACCTCAGTGGAATGCATCTCATCAGGGGTGGAGGCCTCAGTACAACTCTCCTCCCGCTCTTTTGCCTCCACCACCTGCACAACCACAACCACTACCTTCTGCTCCACCAAGGCAACCCCAAATTCCTGCCCAGCCACACCCTAACCTAAACAACATACATGCTCAGCAAGTATATAGTGGGGAACCATCATGCCCAACTTATGCTGTGGAGATTTAGGAGATTAGCTTACGATATGGGAGGGTTCTCCCAGATAGCCAGCCTCCACCTAGGGAGGTTGAGGATGATAAAGAGGAAAGTGAACCGAAAAAAAATCCACCCTTTCCTGAGAGACTATCCATGACAGTCCAGCCTACCCCAGAAGAAAGTGAACTCTTGGGAGAACTAAAATAGTTATGTGTGAAGATACCACTTCTCCAAGCCATAAAAGATGTGCCTATCTACAATAGGTTGATCAAATAGAAGTGCTTTGAGCATCCAGGAAGGTGCAAGAGATATTCCCCAACCATCAATGTCATAGGACAACTATCTGACCTGATGTTGGGGCAAGTAATCTGTCCAAAATATCTAGACCCTAAAAACCCAGTAGTTGATGTCCACATCAATGGCACCATAATCCCACATACCTTGATTGAACTGGGAGCTACCATTAATGTGATGACAAAGGACATAATGCTCAAACTTAACCTCCAAGGCTCCTTGAGGAAGACCATGATAGTACTGCAGCTAGCAGACCGCTCCACCATGACCCCTGAAGGGATTGTGGAAGATGTGATGGTCTCCATTGATTCTTGGGAGTACCCTGCTGATTTCTTAGTTCTCTAGCCGAAGGCAAAGCTCACTGGGTATCCTCTCATCCTGGGAAGACCCTGGTTGGCTATTGTCGATGCCTACATCAGCTGTCGAGCTGGGAACATGACCATAAAGAACAGGCATATGTCCAAGTAGTTAATCCTATACCCTCCTGCCCAACCCTTGCTAGAACATGATCTACCTCTCTGGTTGGAGGAGGAGGATGAGGATGAGGTCTATTCTGCACCACTTTGTGCATTAGAAACTGCCATGGGGGGGAAACTGCAAGATGAGGATGATATGATTGAAAATTTGATTTAGAATCCACCCCCAGTGTCTTAGAGAGACCCAAAACAACCCCTCAACTGATCTTTGTGTGGCTAACCCAACCTCTCTTCGTGTTAAGAATATAGAGTTCGGCCCAAAAAGAACCTTGAAAATCAATCCATCCCTATCCACTTCCCAGGAGAAGGAGTTGTGCAGCTTATTGAGAAATCATTTAAATGTCTTTGCCTGTAATTGTAAGGAGATGAAGGGAGTACACCCTTTAGTATGTACTCATCATATATACATTAAGGAAGATTGCAAACCAGTTAGGCAGCCTCAAAGGAAGATGAATTCAACACTTAAAGACATTGTTAAGGAAGAATTGCAAAAATTGCTTGATGCGGGATTCATCTACACCATCTCTGATAGTGAATGGGTCTCTCCTTTGGTGCTAGTTCCAAAGAAAAATGGAAAGTGGAGAATCTGTGTCAACTATCGAGAATTGAACAAAGCCACTAAAAGAGACCATTTTCCTTTACCGTTCATAGATCAAGTGCTAGATGGTCTAGCGGGGAAAAAGTTTTTCTGCTTCCTAGATGGGTTCAGCGGGTACAATCAGATTCAAATCAGCCCGGAAAACCAAGATAATACCACTTTCACTTGTCCTTGGGGTACCTTTGCATACCGGGTCCTTCCTTTTGGTTTGTGCAACACTCCAGCCACTTTCCAAAGAGTGGTATTGAGTATATTTTCTGAACCGGTTCATGATGCAATGGAAATATATATGGATGATTTTACTCCTTATGGTTCTGACTTTCAGGAAGCTTTATCTAACCTAGGAAAATTTCTAGACAAGTGTATTGAGATGAACCTATCCCTCAGTCTGGAAAAATGCAAATTTTTGATGACTGAAGGGACCGTGTTAGGTCATGCAATATCTTAACAAGGACTACAGGTGGACCCCAACAAGATTGCCATCATCCAAAGGGTCCCACCTCCTCAAAAGGTAAGAGATGTCAGAAGTTTCCTAGGCTTAGCTCGATATTACCAAAGACTCATTGAAGATTTCAGTAAGCTAGCCTCTCCTTTGTTTGGCCTTTTAGGCAAAGATGTTGAGTTCATATGGTCTAAAAACTGTCAAGAAGCCCTAGATACCTTCAAGGGCAAGTTAGTAACTGCCCTAATTCTCAGAGTCCCAAACTGGGCCCTACCCTTTCACATTCACAGATGCCTCAAACAAAGAAATAGGAGTACCCTTAGGAAAAATTGATGAAAAGTTACCTTATGCCATATACTTTATAAGAAAAAAATTGTTGAAGGCAAAGTTAAATTACACAGTGACCGAGAAGGAACTCCTAGTTGTTGTGCATTCCTTAAACAAATTCAAACATTATATTGCAAGCTATCAAACCTTCGTGCACACTGATCATGCTGCAATTAGATATTTGATGAACAAACTAGATGTAAATGCTCGCATTATTAGATGGTTGCTTTTACTACAGCAGTTTGATCTAACCACTTTTGATAAGCCTGGTAAAGAAAATGTTGTTGCTCACTTTTCGTCTAGAGTAAATTTGCCTACAGGTGAAGAAGGAATGGTAGATGACCAAATGCCAAATGGACATCTATTTTCTATTTCAGTACTCTCTCCATGGTTTGTTGATATAGCAAACTACTTGGTTTCAACACAGTTTCCACCACACCTGTCCTCAAAAGAGAAGAGCAAGATAGTAAGGAAAAGTGCCCCTTTCACCTGGATTGGGGGTAATCTCTTCAAACTTGGCCCAAATCAGATCTTGAGAAGATGTGTCAGGGAGGAGGAAGTCTTTGACATTCTCTTGACCTGTCATGACGGGCCTTGTGGAGGTCATTTTGCAGCAAAGAGAATTGCCTTCAAAATATTGCAAGCAGGCTACTATTGGCCCACTCTTCATCAAGATGTGAGGAGATACACCAGCCAATGTGATTGGTGTCAAAGGATGGGGAAACCTACTCCAAAGGATGAGATGCCCATGCAACCTCAAGTGACCTTTGAGCCATTTGAGAAGTGGGGCATGGACTTTGTGGGTCCTATCAACCCTCCTTTAAGATAGAAACAATACATCATTGTGTGCACCGATTACCTGACAAAGTGGGCAGAAACCAAAGAAATCAAAGCAAAAATAGAGGAAAAATTAGCTGAGTTTTTAAGAGAAAACATATTCTACAAGTTCGGGTATCCAAGAGAATTGGTCACAGACCAAGGCAGTCAGTTCACTTCCCATTTGATTAAAGACCTGCTCACAAATCATAAAATCAAGCATAGGACTTCCATCCCTTACCATCCACAAGTCAATGGGCAGGTGGAAGTCACTAACAGAGCTTTGGAAGGAATTCTAACCAAGGTAGTGAGCAACAGCAAAAAAGACTGGGCGAATAGATTAGTTGAGGCCACCTGGGCCTACAAAACAACATGGAAGACCACTACAGGGTTCATACCCTATGAACTGGTCTATGGGAAGAAGGCTTTACTGTCAATAGAATTTGAATTCAATACACTAAGAATGGCAGTTCAGCTGGACCTAGACCTCAACCATGCACAGAAGGAAAGGTTATTCCAGCTCAATGGATTGGATGAACAAAGATTGCAGGCCCTTCTCCACACAGAGGTAGTTCAGCTTCAGAGAAAGATATGGCATGACAAAAAAAATCAAGGAGAAGCAATTCAAAGAAGGAGATTGGGCACTGCTCTATGATTCAAGGTATAAAGACTTCAAAGGAAAGCTGAGGAAAAGATGGCTGGAACCCTACACTATGGAAAAATGAAATGACAATGGTTCAGTCCTGATCATAACCATTGATGATGAAGCCATCCCCATGCTTGTCAATGGACATCAGTTGAAAATTTACAAGAAGCCCCTCTCCAAGCGAGAGTTCATTGAATATTTGAATAAGACAGTGATGGTAGTGGAGCATGTCTTAGCCTCCACTCCACCCACTCACTAAAGGAAAAGAAAAAAGAAAAAATAAGGACTCAAGTGAAAACCTCCATGAGGCACTTGAAGTCCCATCATTGGGTTGAAAACCTCTCTTGAGGCGGCCCAGTGATGTAAAAAAAAAAAAAAAGAGAATAAGAACCCTGACTGAAAACCTCCCTTAGAGGCGCCCAGGGTAGGCAATTAGGGTGAAAACCTCCTTGAGGCGCCCTAGTTGTTTTCAAAAAAAAAAAAAAGAGAAAAAAGAAAAAGAAAACTGAATTTTAATGTGCATTGCAGGTTTGTAGGAGGACCACAGAGAGCAAGAGGAGATGCCACAGAGCCCTGACATTCACACCAGCACCTATTTCATCTCCTCCACACTCTTCTCCATCATTTCTGACCTTTCTTCCACCCCACTATGTTTTTTTTGGAAACTGTGTGTTCTACAAGAGGCTCTGTGTTTTCTACAGGAGGCTCCTATAGGAATTACAGAGAGCCAGAAATGGTTCCAAAAAGCAGTTTGAGGGGCTGGGAAGCTTCATGAAGAACATATAAACCCTCCTACAGCTATCAACTTGCCTTGCCATCCATTCCACACCTGCATCACATCATCATGATCATTTCTCTCCTTCCTATCCCAGAAAAACATAAGAAAAATTGTTTTTAGTAAAAAGAGAAGAAAAAACAAAAATAAGAAAGGAAGCAGCACCTCAAATCTTAGCTGTAGCTTACCTATTACCTTTCCATCTCCATCAACATCACTAGCATCATCCTCACAACCCACATCATAGAAATAAGCTGAAATTTCAAGGGGAGAAGCAGCTACAGGAGCTCCTGTAGGAATTCCTATAGCAACTGATCCCATTAAAACCAAGCCACAACAGCAAAATAAGTGCAACCATGAGGGTTGAAGGAGACATCTGAAGCTTAGATCAAGCTAGAGGATACCTACACAAGAGAAACAACCACACATCAAAAAGAAGAGAGCATGCAACAAGGGAAACACAAGCATGCAGCAGTAGAAGGAGCCAAAACACCTCACAGCACATACATTTGACTCACAGGTAAGTGACTAACCCGCTCCTCTGTTTGCATTTGTGTAATTGAAAGATATGCATGAGTAACGAGATGGTTGAGGTTGAATGAGGAAAAGGTGGCCAGTTAACTTGGCCACCTTCATCTAGTTGACTGCACTCATCCGAAGATGTCACCCACATGTGTGCATAGTCAACTCAGAGAAAGATACCAAGGACAGGTAGTGGAGGGTATGTAAAATCTGATGCAATAATGAGAGGTGATTGCGGGAAGGAACCATGATGACAAGGCAAGTGGGGACCAATGGTCCAAATATGGCCAATGTACATTTTTGCCAGCTCACCCCATCACCGGAAATATCTAAAAGAAGTAATAAGTACTCCTCCTCAAGCACTCTCACCATCTTTTCCTTCATTCTCTCCTTGTAAAATTAGCTACAACAAACACCTTTTCACCCCACAACCTCGAAACCATAATTTTCAATCGATCTCACCAATCCTCCTGCTCTTGGCATTGTCTACAGAAGCACTTACAGGTTCTACAGGAGCTCCTACAGGCAATTCTACAAGAGGGGGAGTGAGCTATTTTTAAGAAGAAAACACAGGTTTTTTGCTCGATTTCGGGCTTGAGGAGGTAGGTTCCATGTATACCCACCTTGATTATCAGCATATACAAGAAATGATATCATTTTAAGGAGGAATTGAGTCTATAGAAGAAGAGGAATTACATAAAAAATTTCTACCTGTTTTTAGAAAAAAACACAGTTTTCCTCTGTTTTCCTGTTTCTTCAAAATTATTGTCTCCATCTCTACATTTGGTGTTCAAAAGGGGTATAAGCACAATGACAGGAGGATTCATGAGGAAGGAGCCCACTAATTCCACCAAGCTCCATCAACATCCCCAAGTAGTGTCCATATTCACAAAGGCAAATTGGATGAACTTTTTTGAGAAATTCCGAGGGTTTGATGAGGAAATTGCTCAGGAATTTGCCCTCTCTTTAGTCCCTCACTCAAAAACACATGCCACTGTCAATTTTATAGGTCCTTCCATGGAGATAACCCCTGAACTTATCAGTAGGGTACTACCCTTCCTGTTGGATTACCTTGGAGAAAAGATGAAAAACCTATTGGATAGGCTGCCAAGAAAAACTTCTTCCAAAACAATGAACATCATGTAGAAGATAAAAATGGCATTAGAAGGGCTAGCATACCATACCCTTGGGATGAGGTTAGTTATGAAATCATCAAATACATTTCTTGTGAAGGGAGGTACAACATAGTCTATGGCTACCATTTTAGTATCCTTCATGAGCTAAGATATGGCATGGACACTACAAAACCCCAAAAACTCAGCATCCCCTATTTCCTCCTACAATCCCTTATAGACTCCAACATTAATTTTAAGGCAAGGAGTCTAGATCAGCTCGCTCACCATGGGTTAATCAAAATTTTAGTGGAGGAAGCCCTCCATGCATTCACACTCCCTATAACATGGGAAGCCTTCAGGAACATGATAGCAGAAGATGACATAAAAGCCCTCACCTATGATATCAGTCCTTCTGACAGTGAGGAAGAAGAGAAGAAAGGGGGATAAGGGGAAGCAACTGATGACTTAGTAAGATAAGAAAAGGAGGAAGAAACTAAGATAGAAGAGGAGAAGGGGGAAGAAACAGAGCAAACAGAGATAGAAAAGGAGGCAGAAGGAGGAGAAAAAGAGGCAGTAGAGGAAAAACAAAGAGAAGGGTCCCCTGAGACCCTGGAAAGGGAGGCAACAGCTTTCCCCACAACCCTGAGTACACCAATTAAGCCAAAAGAAAAGAGAAAAAGGTAGGCCTCCATGTATTTTAAGGCTAGGAAAAGCACAAGGATCAAAGTAGGGAAACCCCAGCCATCTTCAATAGTTCCCGTTACAATTGAAGATTCACCCACTGTCAAAGGGGAAGAATCTCCCTCTAAAACCCCTATCACATATGAAAGAAGGACTCCTAGATCTTCCACCTGGAAGGAAAAAGTGCAACTACAGGACCCAAAAATAGTCCTACAGGAGGCACAGATAGTTTTACAGGAGACACTATCAAAGCTACAGGAGAACCAACAACTAGAGAAAAGAATAGAAGAGCAGCCAAAAGGGAAGGAGGAAGCTACAAAACCTGATCCCTAGCCCAACCTTGCCTCCTATTACAATCTTCTTGAAGGAGGAAGGATAATTCCACAAACATTTGCAATTCTGCTATTTTTTGAAATAGAGAAGGAAAGAATAAGAACACATAGGTGGATGCAAATAGCCAAATCCAAGGGAGTTGAGGATGTTGGCCATATGGAGAATAGACTTAGAGAAATGGGTAGAGAGTTAAGTGTTGTCAGACATAGAGAAGCAATTGCAAGAAACCAACTTCAAACTGAAAATGAATTGCTAAGGAGGCAGCTAAAGGAGAAAGAGACCCAGCTGGCATGCATGGCTAGCTTATCCATGGAGGCACTGCAATGTAGAACACCAGCAAAATCCTATGGATTATACCTCAAGGACCAATGGCTACAATTTCAAATCAAGACTTTGGCACAAAAAGGCACGATGCCTTTTCAAGATTACAGACAATTTATGGGCCTATCTAATCAAAGCACATCAAAAGATAAGGCAAAGACGATAGAATTTTACCTACATAATATGGCTCTCACAGACATGAATGTGTGGGACCCCAATGCTAGGCTAGGGGACCTACAACTAATGGTCATGGCTTCATGGATGAACCATGAAGAGTTAAGGGAAACAAAAGTAAAAAGGTTGATGATAAGAGATTAGAATGAGCCATTAATGATCAGAGCTGAGCCATAAGATCCCATGGCTCTCATCAGCACACACCAGCTGCTTGCCAACAATCCTCAGATTGCTCCTAGATATATAAGTGATAAAGCACAAGACATTGCACATTATGAGGACATGGAAAGGCTACTTGGGGATGACTGTGTGCATGCTTGCATGAGGAGATGGAACACCTTACCACATAGTTTGAAGATCAGGGAATATCATTCCCTAATGAGGATGAAGGAGGCACTAAGGAAAGTGCCAATGTACAAGCACTCAATGTAGAGGCTGCAGGCCAATTGGATTGGCCTCAAATTGAGTCTACCACTGCTGTTAGGCATGCTAGAAAGAAGGACAGAAGACGAAGAGTAGAGGCAGTGGGAAGAGATAGACAGAAAAGAAGGCTTCTATGACAAGGAAGAGGAAACAACATCATAAGCTTGGGATGCTAGAGAGGCCACCAGGGCCATAAAAGATGAGGAAATGGACTAAGTTGCTCAGAGGATGAGCAACACCTTCAGTAGGGGGGTGATGATGAGCCCCATAAATGGGTAATTATATGGGCTCATTTTGCCTCCTAACATAGTTAAATCAACCATTCTCTTAGCTTATTGCATGTTTTTTTATTATATTTATGCTTATGGAGTGAGTTGAGTCAGTTGTGATGCCATGTGGTCTAATATGTGGTTAATGCATATTTTTGTTGAATTT
This sequence comes from Pinus tabuliformis, assembly GCA_031772625.1. Lineage (NCBI taxonomy): Eukaryota > Viridiplantae > Streptophyta > Pinopsida > Pinales > Pinaceae > Pinus > Pinus tabuliformis. The sequence continues at coordinate 964,511,918 of CM062811.1, forward strand.
TGAAGACAAAGTCAAAGATTCAATGGACAATTGGTAGCAATAATTCGAAGTGTACAAAGGAGAGGATTTGTAGGAGGGAATCCCCCTCATTTATTACTCCCCACTTCGAATTCCCCTTCATGCAGATCGGAGTACGAACAACCAATCAATGCACTAAGAGGCAGCTGAGCAAGTGGAGGATAACTGATGTTTATCTCGAGTTTTGGGAGCCGAGCCTCCCTGATTTTAAGGAAGTTTTTGGGAGCTTCAGTTGTATAAGTAGAGAGGTGGAGGGCCTTGCTAGGGTCAGATTTTTTGTTGTGTTTTTGCTATTGTAAAACTCTGCTCAACTTCGAGCTTACTTTTGCGGAAAGTTTCATGTAATCCTATTACAGTTTTGATAATAAGGATGAGATACTTTTTGAGCTAGCACTGAGTTACCTCAGAGGGCTGAAGCTCTTGGGTTAGGGCCCAATCCAAGTAGCCAAGCTCCTCTTTGTTTTTATTTATATGCTTTGTTTCAGTTTATGGATTAGTTGTTGTTAGATGAATTTCTTTCTTGGTTAAGAATAGGTTGTTTTTTATGGTTTAGTAGTTTGCTTTCATTTGTGTTTTCTATAGCAGGTTAAGCAGTGATAGAAAGAAGATTCAAAAGGCTAGCAACAGTGCCTTGGCCTCTTTTCTTCCCTTTGGGACTATGAATTGAGACAAAGACCCTCTTGCTACCCCAAAAACACAAATTTTCCTTCTCATAGGATTTCTAGTGTTTGCAAGTGTGTTAGAAGGTTAATGCTTTGCTTTAGATCTCTTCCACCATGTTGATTTCTGTATTTTCAATAAATCTTCTTCCATGCTTTCTTTACTTGTAGCATTGCTCAGCATTCACTTTCATGGATCATAGTTTAGACTAGCTTGATGCAAAATTCTGTTTTTTAGATGTATTCACTTCCTTGCTTGCTTGATCTTATTAGTTGAATGTCAGTTCTTTTGTAGCAAATCTCTCCTCATAGCAGGTCAGCCTATTAGCCATCACATTCTCTCTTTGATCCATGCCCTAAAACGCGCCCAAATTTCACCTCAAATCTGCCTTAGTTTTCTGCATTTTTCCATAGTACTTCCTCTCTCCCAATCATCTTTCCCCCTCCTAGTGATTCTTGGTGGACCCTAGGTGCCCTAACACATCATCCCATCCTTCACCTACCTTTTCCACCCACTCTCACACCCTCAAAGCCTTCAAAACTACTCTTGGCATCCTCTTGTAGACCTCTTGTAGATCCCCTTTGTCCTCCTATAGCTTTTCCTATAGGCTTTCTTTTGAAGGCCAAGTGTGGGAAAAGCCTCCAGAAGGCCACCCAAGACCTCCTAGGACCCATCCACACCATCCTACATCCCCACAAAGCCCAAAGTTGCCCTTCAACACTACCTATTCGCTTCCACCTTCACACACAATAAAATACATCATGTCAGTTTCACATAAAAATCCAAAAAGATGTTTTTTTCTCATTTACTTCTAGAAATAGCATGAGTAGATGTTGTTTACTTCCTTGAGTAGGTAATGGCATTCATTTCATGGTTTTCATAGTGCTTTCTGCCAAAGTAGGATTAGTTGGTTAAGTAGGGTTTGCTAGGTTTACTTTACATTTTAGTCTTTTTCCTTTCTGCAATTAGAGTAGCCTCTGTAGAATAAGATTTCCTTTCTTTCATCACATATAGAGCTTCTTCTAAAATCCATAGAAGTTGGCTTGAGCTCCTAGTGATCATGCGCCAGCTGACCAAGTGACAGCCTGCAGTAAGAACTAGTACTTGTGCATACAACACGGTCGCTTCCAAGTTTGTTACGAACCACTGGGTTGACAAGAGTAATGTAGGCAGCCCAGAAGTTGCAGCATTATTGCTGCAATACTGGTGCTCACCAGGCAGCCCATTAACCATCGACACATGGCAACCCGTCATTGATCTCCTAAACCTGCACAAAAACAAAAGTCATTTTTGAATTAAAAAACAATATAACAAAATAATTTTAATATAGTTAAAAAAAAAAACAAACAAAAACAAAACATATATATAACAAATCATTTAATATGGCATATAATAACAAAAAAAAAGGTTAATATTTTGGTTAAATTAAAAAAGTGTCATATATTATTATAACAATGCAAAAAGGAACTTCATATAAAAAAAACCCAACGTTCAAACGGTTTGGTTGTTATAAAGAAACCAAAAAAATGATTGGTTAATTATATGTGTATTACATGGTCGAAGGGGTATATAAGGTATGGCTATATAATGTTAAAACAACCAACCTCAATGAAGACCAACGTGAATCAAGGATATGCATTGATGAGTGTGATAAACCTCGGGATCCGCAGACAACTAAGTCACGTGACTTAAGGTTAATGGTTATTAAGAGGTTATGACAAACCTTGAAAACAAACAAATGGAGTTGTCTATAATGCGACTTTTTGGAGATTTCGGTGACGGAATCCAGTGGAAGAAATTGAGGTTAAATCTTGATTTGTTACAGTTAAAATGGTTTTTTAACTGCATGTTTGGATTCAGCACCCTGAAAAACCCTTGGGACGCTTTGAAAACAAAAAAATAACCTTTAAGATCAACGGATGGTGGAAGGCATGTGGTCAACGCATACGGTTTGGGGTGTAAGTTATATAAACCAAACTATTAACCAAATCCAAACAACTTTCACGCGAATCGAGAATGGAGATTAAAGTTAGAATGGTTTATTATATATATATATGTATGTATGGTGTATATTGGTTGGGTTATAAAACAAAAATGAAATTTGTGGAGAGGCAAGATTTGACCACATAACCTCTTCCACATTAAACTAACCATTTACTAATTATGCCCCCAAATTTCCTAGCAACTCCACTAGTGAAATTATTTAAGAACTCAGTGTTTTCTAGCGCTGGGAGAAGGAGGACTAGACTAATTTCAAGACAAGAGTGGGCATGTAAATCGAGGCAGTTTAATAATTTTTTAATGCAAGAACCATGAATTCTAGGGGAGGGCAAAATTTTCAACTTCTCAGAAATTGATAAATTTTATATGGATTTTACACCTCTCGTCGCCACGAACATGATGGCGCTATCTATTTTTCAATCTGAGTTCTGCATCTTCCAGTCATTTCCAAAATGCACGCAGAACCATGATTTCAGCGAACACAGGGAGCGGAACCATGAGCCATGAAATTTTCCCACGGAGGTAAAATTTCACTTTGTCAGAATATGGTCGAGTTTATACTTGTTTTTCATTGTTCTCCGCAAGGACTACTATGGTGAAATCATATTTTACATCTGAGTAGCAAATTTTTAGCTCATCCCTGAAACAGAATCTTTGAGGAATCCCAAGGGAATCTAAAAGATTCCTTGAGCTCAGAATTTTCAAATTCTCAGAATTTATATTTTCTATCTCTCATTTCTTCTTTCAGTCACTTCTCTAAAGTGTCAGTGCAGATGTCCATCTTCATGTGCGAACGTTCTTCTTCTTGCGATCGACGTCATGAGATCGATGTTTGAGCAAGCTTCAGCACTTTGACAACCTTTTCTTCAGATGGCCCTTGGTGGTGAGGTATATGATGTGTTCATGTACTTCTTATTTCTGCATTATGTTGTAGAGATCCATGATTGATGTTGATGCAGGATCTTGTTTATTACATGTTGTCATGATTCCTTGCTTGATTTGATGTGGAATCTTTCTATGTGATGTACTTTCTGTCATAAATCTTTATGTTATTCCTTGAGATCCCTTGTTGTATGTTACTGGGATACTCTTGGTTCCATCATGCATGTGTTTTGTTTTGACATCCCTTTTGTGCCATGTTGGCGGGATGCTCACCATGCATGTTTTTGTATCATACTGATAGGAGTCTTTTGACTGAGAGTTCCAGTTGTGGAACATCTCTTAGAGCCACTCCTATGTGAGGGCATTCTTCCTTGTATGATCGAGACATCATCTCTGTGTACACCATATTTATTGACAACACATAATGCAGTGGCCTACGCCATCTTGACACTAGGGCCCAGAGACATAGTCCCTCCTAGACAAACTCCGTTATCAATGGCCTTTTTTTTCATGTGCTGATGGTTGTTATGTTCCTCTTCCTTACAGTCTGCAGTTGTATTTGTTAATGTTCTTTTAAAAATCAATTTTAACACATCACGAAAGTAAAAGGTCTTGGAAAGGTCCTTCTTCACACCCAGACCTGGATCAAGTGGTATCAGAGCGGTCTTTACGTGTATGTGAATTACAGTGTGAACAATGGAACTTGCAGCAACAGAGAATGAAAGAGCAATGTACGAGACCATGGTCAACATTTCCAAGAGAGTGGAAATCGTGTATGAAACTCTACAGAAAGAGACAGAGGATTCAGAGCGATTGCAGCTTCAGTTGCAAGCCACAGAAGAGGCCATGGAGGAACTGAAGCAAAAGAAACATAATCTTCAAACAAAGAATGATGAACTGAAGATGTGCCTACATGAAGAGAAACAAGAAAAAAAAAATTTGCTATGACAGCTGCAAGCAAAGGACGAGGCCTTGGAAAATTTGGAGCGTGACTCATGTGAGGTAAAAAGTAGTTCTCCATCTTCATGTATTTTTCTTGATGATGATTTCGCTATGTTTGAAAATCACACCACAGGAATTGGCTACAAACTGTTGAAGAGAATGGGGTATGAAGGAAAAGGCTTGGGCATTAATGGATAAGGCATTGTCAACCCCATTAAAGTAGATGAATTACCTCATCAAGTAGGGCTTGGGTATGTCAGGAAAGAAGTTGGGGAATGCGCTGAGACAGTTAGCGAACCACCAATGATGGATGATGAGCAACCCTCATCAGTTCTTTCCAAATCGAAAGAGAAGGTAAAAGATGTTGATTTCCTTTCGATTTCATCTTCTCATAGTATGATATCTGTTGGAGATTTGGAAACCCCAATTACAGGGACAATTATGAGGTTCCTTACAAAGACAAGGCATGAGGAGAAAGAACTTGGTGTTAATAACCAAGGCATCACTCAACCTTTGGAGGTTGTGCATGAGCATCAATTTGCAGGTTCGAGATACACTAAAGGAGAATGCTCAAAGGTGTCAGAGTCGTCCGAGACATAATCGAAGAAAGAGAATGATGGGAAAACATCCCCATCATCCCATGGCAGTTTCCATCACAGGGAGAGAGCTGAGGAAAGCTCTCATCGCCATGCTGACATTAGAAACAACAAAGGAAGGTATAACCACTTTCGATCTTCGAATGTTCATTTTAATTATGATCATGTTTTTAATAATGAATGAAGTGAAAGGCATAAAAAAACATGCACCTTTTGTGGTTTACCTAACCATAACTTTTCTAAGTGTTGGAAAAGGATGGCAGCACTCATGAGGCATGAAAGACCCTCTCAACAACTATTTCATGGAAATCTAGTGTCGATTCGAACGGTTAGTCCCACTAAGGTGGGTAGCTACCTTAGAAACAAACAATCAAAGCAATTCGAGATTTCCTTTAAGTGTAATAGGTAAGAGGGAAGAAAAGAGGAACAACCTGGATCTTTCGCTTGGATCCTTGCTTGATTTCCCTTTCCCTTGATAGAATTTTCCACTTCTCTCCTACTTGTCCCGCTTCAAAGAGTACCTGTAGAGTCAAACTAACAGAAAACCATCAAAGCATCTCTATCTAAAACATCATAAACAAAGCAGAATCAAAAACACATTGACCATACAATTGCATTCATAAACAATAAGATTCGCAAACGCACGATTATATGGAGGAAAAATCAAAGAACTTCATTAATAGTAGAAGAGAGGATTACAACCCAGTTTTCTGATCCAGCATCATCCTCCTGGCATAGAAGCCCTCTTCACCTCATGAAAAGCAAGATCACCCAACAATACAATGTCTCTTCTCACAGATAAACCAACAACACTTCCTTACAAATTACAAAATTCCAGCCTCTAGGTCTCTGAGATGAGGGATCCATTTATAGATGTCTTGCAAGGGTTTGAGTCAGCTCTGGGTTTTTTATTAGTGTCATTCCACTGATAGTTCTTGGTTCCACTTGGAGATTTCATTGATCTCTTACTCATCCCTGGGCGAATTCAGAGAGGCAAGTGTCACAGGAGAAGTTTCTGGAAGATTCCATGATCATCCACTTAGCAAACTGTCTCTACCATTTGTCTATTCTTTCTCATCGTACCCCACAGAAGGCTCTTTTAGTATACATCACACCTGGCTAGTGTAGTAGCCAGTATACATTGCACCTTGACCATGGAGCAGTCAGTGTGGTCTAGTTTTGGCCAATTCTGAGTGGTTTTTCAAGTGGAACTTCTGGGAAATGATGTAATCAGTTGACCATGATCCTTTAGGGTATGAAACAACACTTTTAGGGACTAAAGAGCCCTTGGTTTATGGACATATGAGTTTTGGGTTTCAGTGCCCAAATATGTATATAACAGTTGCCCCCTAAAGCATGAGGTCGTAAATCTTTTGATGTCGGGTGAAATGCTTTATCATGAGGATCTGAGGTATTCGAACTGGAAGGTGACTTGTATAAGATACAATACAATACATCATCATCATATTATTTTCATGATCTAGCTGAGGTGGGCATTCCCATGCTCAACTTCATAAATTCATTTTCATGTACATAGGACAGAGTGATTCTTCATATGAAGAATCATCTTCTTTTGCTTAGATGACTATCTGTCTAGATTCTGTGCACATTTGATGTCTTTATGTTCCTAAATATATCGCAGCCCGGATGGATGAAACTAGATCTAGGGTCTTCAAACTTGTTCAATCTTCGCCCGATGTACAAGTCGATCCATGTGAAAAGATGTTCGGAAGTCAAACATGGAAAGACATTTCCTGATTACGAGCCCATAATGTAAGCTATTAACAGGCGCAAGAGGAATCACCGATAATGATAATGACCCTCAAGATACTACAGTACAATTCACGTGGTGTGAATTTATGAGATGATGTCGAACACCACGTAAAATCTTCTAGTCGAAGGTTATTGATGTAAACCTATCACTAGAAGTGAGAAACTTTCCATTAAGGCATGCAAGCTCCAACGTACTGAAAGGGTTGTTTCAAAGTCAACTTCTTGGATAATGAGATGATGTCAACAAGAAGTGACCTGTCATAGGAGGGCCTTGATGTATCCCACATCTACAATGTGAAATGAAGAAAATGATTTTTATGGAGGTGAAAACGATCTGATGATATAAGGTTTACGAATGGTGGTCATGAAAAATGAAGGGTGAAGGTATTGCAGTGGATGAGGCGTTAGCTGGATGGTAAATTCTCTGAATGACTTCTCTTGAACATGTCGGCGACACTGATATGGATTGGTAGCGTTAACCCCATGGATGGTACGGAGGACCAATGGTGATATGGTGAATGGAATAACCCAACCCGACTCAATCATGGTGATGGAGTGAAAGTGTCATGTTCAAGAGCGACCTGCTACCAATAAAATTCTTCAAGATTTCTTCCCTTTTTCCCTAGTAATTGTTGACCCGTACCTCTTTATTTTTGTCAAGCTTGAGGAGGATAACATATGATTAATCTATAATTTTCCCTTTGGGCAAACCTGTCACTATGTTTTTAAAGAGCCTAGCGTCAGTGGGACTCGTTCTTGTCTGGGTGGACAAGTTTGTCGTTATTATTTTAATTAGTTTAAAAACAAAGACAACTCAGTCCTTTTCATGTTTAGAGAGTTTGAAAAGGGACGAAAAGGAAACTCCAACAGTCCTTTTTCGTAGCATAATCCCTTAAGTCTAAAAAAGTATAAAATAATACAAAAGGGATGACTTTTCGATCATTTTAACGAGCCGAAAAAGACAAGCGCTCGATCTTTTTATTTGATAATCCCTTAGGTCCAAAAAGATTAAAATGTACAAGAGGGATGGCGTTTCCTTTTACTTTAACAAGCTAGAAAGGCCAATGGCTCGACAATCTTTTTATATTTAACGAGTCTAAAAAGAGTTTAAAAGCGACACATTTTTTATGAATGAGTGGTATTTTCAGGTAGCAACTGGTTCCAGGCAAGTTTGGAACTTCTCAAAACATGGTAGTGTGAAGAGGGTGGTAATTTGAATCACTCGTTGTAGTTGTTCCTCAAAAGGGTAAACAATCAAGTGGAAGTGTATGATCAGCCAAATGAATGGAGATGATGGTAGGAACACAACCAAGGTTCATAAAGGTTGATAGTAAGGCGATCACAAAGGTTATTTACCAAAGGTGGACTCATTTTTGAATGAGCTTGAATCGGAAGAAACTATGCTCAGTGGCAGGTTTATTTTTTAACAAGCTTGAACCTTGCGGAAACATTGCTCTTACCAGTCTTTTGAAGATGTCTCTTGGTATATTTATTTTTTAAAGAGCTTGAATTCTACTATAACATGTGCTCATTTTCCTTTTTATGTAGGTTAGAAACAACCAAGCTACAAAGCTAGAAAAACTAAAAAGCTAAAAGGTTGAGAACGCTAAAAAGCTAAAAAAGTCAAAGGTCGTTTTTTACTTGCATACAAAGGTTTGCATGCCCCCAGGTCTTTTAGAAAAGGAGAGTTTCCAGGTTACCATATGGAAGTTCCTGTGGTTAGGCAGGATTGTTTCTGGCAGCAGACAAAAATCTTTTCCTTGGCTTTGTCCATCGAAATAGATGAAGGTGAGTGGTGATCTTCCAATCACATAACATACAAGTAAATACTAGTTTCAGATTGATCACATATCCAACAAGGAAATGATTTTTCAATCCAATCGTATAACCTTTCAAGGAAATATCTATTTCAGACTGATCACATAACCTACAAGGGAATGTTTTTTCAGTCCAATCATATGACCTTCAAGAAAATCTCTCTTTTCCTCTAGGTTTGCCTGCCGAAGTAGACCAGGGTGCATGCCCCCTAAAATCCATTACATTCACTGAACTACTCTCGGTAATTAAGTGGATGGAATGAAGGTTGAAGAGACATTGTTGATGCAAAGAGACCATTTAGGGATGATGGTTGATTCGTAGTTGTGTTTGAACCGGGAAATGAAAGCTGGTCGACTAATTGCACCAGTTTGCCTTCATGCGGAAAACACATCACTCGAAAGAGTGTGGAAACAATCGCTTCCATGCTATATATATAGTCACGTCCAAGGAGTAGATTGTAATCTAAAAGCCCTTGAAATATCTGTAACTTTGGAAGGATCACTAACGGTCGACTGGCTCCTTTGTTGAAACTTGATAAATTTTGTTTTTCAGGAAAAAACAATGGCGAACAAAGCGCTTTCCAAGCAGTTGAGGAAAGGATACTCACTGAAGCCCCTTCATCTATGATAGTGCCAGACACGATCATTTTGTAAACTTGTACTATGATCCGGAATGGTACATTAGATGGAAGGTAGGGTTTTGCTAGTTGATTCCAATCAAAGAAAACGACTAGACTGCTCGGAGGAGGTACCGGATAAATGGCCAGATAAATCTCATGAACTGGGGGGCTTTCTTCCTATTGTAAAGGAACGGGTGGATTGCCCCTAAGTTCATTAGACTCTGTATTGACAAAAAGAATTTGAATGGTGTCGTTCTCATTCTCTTTGGAAATTGTATCATCCGAAGGTGCTCCTTTGGAAGGTAAGACTAGGTCGATTGCCATCTCGACCAGTTGACTTTGGTCTGGTATGGACTCATAAGGTTTACTTTCAGTGATAGGCGATTCGATCGACAATTGAGTTATGTCAATCAGGTTTTCAACTAGCGAAGGACTTGGCAAGAGTTTCCTATGTCCAGGTGGAAGTCGCTGTGGTGAGGCAGGACGGTTATCCAAAATACTTTTGGCTTCATCCAGAAAAGGACAACGGGGAAGAGTATGATTACCTTCACATAACCTACAAGGAAATTTGACATTTCTATTATGTCCATTAACTTCGTTTTCACTAGTTGATGGTGTGCTGTCAACCTGACTGCTAGAGGTCGATGACACCAAATGGTGAAAACGGGGAGACCATTCTATCAAGATACACAGAATTCAAGGGAAATCTCGATGGTAGTGGTCTCCCTTGCAAATTATGCATGGAGATTTTGGTTTGGAAAGTTTAGTGTGCGTATTTTCACTAGATGATGCATGGTTGCCTCCTTGTTTAGCTGGCTTCTTCTTCTTCTCCTTCCCTTTCTTTTTCTTCTAAGCTACTTGGTTTTTAGTATCACCAGTTCCACCAAGCGAAGAGGAAGAAGGGGAAGGAGAAACAAACAAAGTAGAAGGTGAAGGCGTAACTTCAGTATCATCTAGTTGCTGATTAGATTTTTGAGGAATTACGGTGTTTTGAATGAAAGAGGTTGAGAAAAGCCATACTGGCAGGCAAATTGTGCCTCCTGGAAGGGACAATGTAGCCATATATGGAGCACCAATATCTCCCCAAGAGGAGAAAGGACTAGGATTTCCCCCAAGAGGGATTTCTTGATTGGTAGACTCCATTATCTCGACCTAAGCTCAACGAAGGAACAAGGATGTTATTCCGATTTAAATAAATTTTAAGACACTTTGTCGCAACTTTGCTTTTTCAATTTTTAAGAGTCAAGAAAAAGCTAAAGGTGACTCTAGTCGCCTTCGATTTTTAATGAGCCTGAAGTGACAAGTGCTCAGGTGGACCTTTTCTTTTAAGGAGTCGAAAAAGAACTGAAGTGACTACTCTGGAAATCTAGACAGAGGGATTACCAAACCAATTGTAAAACTGCAAAATACACCTTGGTGATAAATGATAGAGAAATTACCAAGGACTTATGTATGGCAGTCAATCTTCCCGAATGTTGTGTTCAATGCATTACAATCGATAGGGCGGTAGACACGACTTCCTAATGATAAAGGGTATCAGCCTATTGTGGTCTCCCAAAATATACTTGACGGTACGAGGAGCACAAGTCCGTACTGGCACTTATCATATCAAAGAGAAGGAATCACCCAACCTTCGATGAAAATGATATTTATGTTAGGAATTATATATTATGGAGCAATGGAACACATAAAATATTGCAGAAATATAAACATAGAAAATGCATAAAACAAGAGAGACACAGATATACGTGGTTCACCTAGTTTGGGCTACGTCCACCCTGAACAGCCAGTCCTTCCTTTCTATTATCCAGCAAAATGAAGAGACACAACCTACAGCAGATCCACTGTAATATCCTCTATTTTCTGTCACAGTCTCACCTCTCTATTTCCCGCTCACAGAATACACATCTATCACACAGCCTCAAATACAATGCCCTCATACATAGAGAGGGGTTACCTTCTAGGGCAAAAAACCTTGAAGTAAACATAAGTTCTACCGTCAGATCATCTGCCTAATGAATGACCCAGATTGACTAGAAATTACTATATTTTTACAAGGCAGTCGCCACCCCCGGACCCCCCCTGCAGCTAATATTTTACGGGTGGAATTTCGAACTCGGGTCCAATGTGGCGATACCTTTGAATATAGATGATAATCAGGCTCCACATCCCAACAAGTTACTAGGTTTTATGACGCCATAACACGTCTCTAACATAGAATTCTAGATGTGTTGCGTCAGGTTCCAAAGCATTTTTATGTTCATTGAGATTTATTTTAGAGTTGATCTTGCTTACAAGTTTGTCTTTCAAGGTTCACCACATGATGTAGATGTAAAATTCCTAAATATGCAATCTAAAATGATAAATAGTCATTTTTCTTTTAGCAATGAAAACCCTAGCTACTAAGGAAAGAAGAGTACGATTCTTTCAGCATAGAGCAAAGAGCACACACTAAATGCACTTTTCCTAAATCATCATTCGCACACAGTCTAAATGCAAATGCAAATGCATGTATTTGTTTTTTCGTTTCCTTAATGTGAGAATGCTCAAAAGGAAAACTAAAGTACAGATCTGCACTATTTTCTTCAAAGTGACATTTTGACAATTTCTTTTCAAAACGAAAGGAAGACTAAAACGACACTTTCAATTTCGAATGGAAAACTGCTTTCGACACTTCAAATATTAACAAATCAAAATCAAATATAATGAAAAAAGTACACTCAACTATCTAGAGGAGGAAGACTTTACGACACTCTTCTTTTTGACTCAAAATGACAGTTACGACACTTTTGCATCAAAAAACGATAGTTCAATTAAGCTACTTTTGACAAAGGAGGACTGTAAATGATTGAAAAATACATAAAAACATTTACAATTCCTAATCAATGGAGGATGAATAATGTAAGGAAGGAGGCTTCAGCAATGAGATACTGATCATGAACAGCAAAACTACTGAATAACGCTGAAAATTAGGAGGAAAAACCAACTTTCAAAGAGAGAAACAGTATCACTCAATCATCGCACCTGAAACACAGGGAAACAAGGATGCATCTAACCTAAAACACACATGAGGTGAGATGCATACAGGCTGCCCAGTTACAGACAATGCGATGGACGAGGGAGCGAAACTAAGTTTGGTTTTTGCTCAAAATTTGTAGCTAAGTTCAGTGATTTAGGCTACGTTATGATGGACAGTAAAAACAAAGTATACAGGTATGATATTATGAGGCTATTGAGCTACCACAAGGGCACTTAGAATGCTTTGAAGTTAGATGTTCAGTTCATAAACCAAACCGGAGATTGACTGAAGCAACATTCATCTACTTTGCAATTACATAGCAAAGGCGGTTCGAAGGCTAGCTGGCTAACTTCAGGTTATGTCTGTAGTTTGTAAAGTAAACAACAATAACAAACAAACAAACTATTTGATCCCCAACGGAGTCGCCATTTTTTTTTAGGGAAAATTAGTGTCGATTTGAACTTCTAGTCCCATTAAGGCAGGTAGCTACCTTAGAAACAAACAATCATAGCAATTCGAGATTTCCTTTAAGTGTAATAGATAAGAGGGAAGAAAAGAGGACCAACCTGGATCTTCCACTTGGATCCTTGCTTGATTTCTCTTTCCCTTGTTAGAACTTGCCACATCTCTACTACTTGTCCCGCTTCAAAGAGTACCTGTAGAGTCAAAGTAACAGAAAACCATCAAAGCATCTCTATCTAAAACATCATAAACAATGCAGAATCAGAAACACATTGACTATACAATTGCATTCATAAACAATAAGATTCACAAACGCACGATTATATGGAGGAAAACTCAAAGAAATTTATTAATAGTAGAAGAGAGGATTACAACCCCACTGTCTAATCTAGCATCATCCTCCCAAAATAGAAGCCCTCTTCACCTCATGAAAAGTAAGATCACCCAACAATACAATGTCTCTTCTCACAGATAAACCAATAGCACTTCCTCACAATTTACAAAATTGTAGCCTCCAGATCTCTCAGATGAGGGATCCATTTATAGATGTCTTGCAAGGGTGTGATTCAGCTCTGGGTTTTGATTAGTGTCATTCCACTGATAGTTCTTGGTTCCACTTGGAGATTTCATTGATCTCTTACTCATCCCTGGGTGAATTCAGAGAGGCAAGTGTCACAGGAGAAGTTTCTGGAAGATTCCATGATCATCCACTTAGCAAATTGTCTCTGCCATTTGTCTATTCTCGCTCATCACACCCCACAGAAGGCTCTTTCAGTATGCATCGCACCTGGCTAGTGTAGCAGCCAATATGCATCGCACCTTGACCATGGAGCAGTCAGTATGGTCCAGTTTTGGCCAGTTCTAAGTGGTTTTTCAAGTGGAACTTCTGGGAAATGATGTAATTAGTTGACCATGATCCTTTAGGGTATGAAACAACACTTTTAGGGACTAAAGAGCCCTTGGTTTATGGACATATGAGTTTGGGGTTGCAGTGCCCAAATATGTCTATAACAACAGTATGAAAAGAAACAGGTTAAGCAGATATGGAGGAAGAAAGCCTACTGCAGCCATTGCGACAAAAATGGCAATCAAAAAGCCACTTGTTAGAAGCTACATCCAGAGCAGTGCCTTAAAGACAAAGTGTCGGTGCGTGAACCAGGAAGAGAAGTTGTTCGACAAGAAAAATCACCTCAAGGAGGTGACCCATTCACATTGATCAGTGAGAAATGGTTTCTAGACATGTTGTCATTTCATGGCCATTCTTTCGTAAATCATTTGTTGCATTCTAAAGTGTAAAAGTGATGATTTGTTTTCCATCACTTGGTCAGCAACAATAATATTTGGTTGTGTTTTGAGTCATATTTTGAGTTGCATGTTAAAACTATGAAAGTGATGCTATGTTTCCAATCACTTGTCAAAAAAATAGTGTTTGGCCTTATGTATGTAAATCATGTGTTGCAGTGATGATGTGTTTTCCATCACTTTTTGAAGCAACAATGGTATGTTGGCCTTGTTGTCATAGCTGGAGTATTACATCCATCTTGATGTAAACTTGACCACCGAGTATGTGTTATAAACTCGTGGCAAGCGTGGGACGTCTGGGTCTTTAGCTAGTCATGTCATTCAAGTATGTAATTTGCGAAACAATGTACTATAGGTTGCAGAAGGCAAGTGTCAGCTCATCGCTTAAGGCTCCAAAGAACAAAGGTGAAGGAGATGGAAACGAGACCTTTTCAGGATGCTTGTGATGCAGATAGGGTACAAAGAAAGTTGCAGATTATTTTCCATGCTTTTGGAGGACCAAAAGCTCCTCAGTGGGGAGGATTGATCCAGGTGGATCTTCAAGAACACACACAGGACAAGGAGGACTCAGGGATGCTCAAAAATCAAAGTCATCGGAATGACTTTGACCCAGGACTAGATCATAGATCTCGTCGTCTTGATCGCAGAGGTGCGAACAGTTCGTCAAACTGAGCTCATATGCAAAAGATAGAGCTCTTCAAAGTTTGACATGAAAAAGGAAAAAGTGGGGCCCACAGTGTGCCACATGGCATCCAAGTAAGTGAGTGGGACCCACATGGTAGCCCATCAGCCATCGACACATGGCAGCCCATCATTGGTCTCCTAAACCTGCACAAGAAACAAAAATCATTTTTGGGTTAAAAACCATATAACAAAAATAATTTTAATATAGTTATTAAAATATATATATAAAAAAATATATATATAACAAATCATTTAATATGGCATATAATAACCAAAAAAAAAAAGAGGTTAATATTTTTGGTTATATTAAAAAAGTGTTATATGTGTATTACATGGTCGAAGGGGTATATAAGGTATGGCTATATAATGTTAAAACAACCAACCTCAATGAAGACCAACGTGAATCAAGGATATGCATTGATGAGTGTGATAAACCTCGAGATCGGCAGACAACTAAGTCACGTGACTTAAGGTTAATGGTTATTAAGAGGTTATGACAAACCTTGAAAACAAACAAATGGAGTTGTCTATAATGCGATTTTTTGGAGATTTCGGTGACGGAATCCGGCAGAAGAAATTGAGGTTAAATCTTGATTTGTTGCAGTTAAAATGGTTTTTTAACTGCATGTTTGGATTCAGCACCCTGAAAAACCCTTGGGACGCTTTGATTGTGCAGAAACTAACTATCAAACTTGCGATTCCAATAAATTGCTGCCGGATTTTGACCGGAAAAACCCACCGGAAAGGCTTCCAAAAAGTTTCAAAATAACCTTTAAGATCAACGGATGGTGGAAGGCACGTGGTCAACGCATACGGTTTGGGGTGTAAGTTATATAAACCAAACTATTAACCAAATCCAAACAACCTTCACGTGAATTGAGAAAGGAGATTAAAGTTAGAATGGTTTCTTATAAAACGCATATATATATATATATATATATATATATATATATATATATATATATATATATATATATATGTGGTGTATATTGGTTGGGTTATAAAATAGAAATGAGATTTGTGGAGGGGTAGGATTTGACCACATAACCTCCTCCACATTAAATTAACCATTTATCAACTATGCTAAACAAATTTCTTGGTAATTTCACTAGTGAAATTATTTAAGAACTTAGTTTTTCCTAGAGCTGGGAGGAGGAGCACTGCATGAATTTCGAGACAGGAGAGGGCACGCAAATCAAGGTAGTTTAATAATTTTTTAATGCAAGAACCATGAATTTTGCAGGAGGGCAAAATTTTCAACTTCTCAGAAATTGACAAATTTTATATGGATTTTACACTTCTCGTCGCCATGAACATGATGGCACTATCTGTTTTTCAATCTGAGTTCTGCATCTTCCAGTGATTTCCAGAATGCACGTGGAACCATGATTTCAGCGAAAATAGGTAGCGGAACCATGAGCCATGAAATTTTCCCACGGAGGTAAAATTTCACTTTGTCAGAATATGGTCGAGTTTATACTTGTTTTTCATGGCTTTCCGTAGGGACCACAATGGCAAAATTACATTTGGCATCTGAGAAGCGGATTTTCAGCTCATACCTGAAACAGAATCTTTGAGGGATCCCAAGGGAATCTACAAGATTCCTTCAGTTCCGAATTTTCAACTTCTCAGAATTTGGATTTTGGACAGTCATTTTAGCACCACTCGATGCCAAAAATTTGATGGTGTATTCAAATTTTTCTTTGTCTCATTTATTCTTTCAGTCACTTTTCTAAAGTGTCAGTACAAATGTCCATCTTCATGTGCGAACATTCTTCTTCTTGCGATCGAAGCTCTGAGATTGATGTTTCAGCAAGCTTCAGCACTTTGATAGCCTTTGCTTTAGATGGCCCTTGGTGGTGAGGTATATGATGTGTTCATGTACTTCTTCTTTCTGCATTATGTTGTATAGATCCATGATTGATGTTGATGCAGGATCTTGTTTATTACATGTTGTCATGATTTCTTGCTTGATTTGATGCAGAATCTTTCTATGTGATGTACTTTCTGTCATAACTCTTTATGTTATGCTTTGAGATCCCTTGTTGTATGTTGTTGGGATACTCTTGTTGTCGTCATGCATGTGTTTTGTTTTGACATCCCTTTTATGCCGTGTTGGCGGGATGCTCACCATGCATGTTTTTGTATCATACTGATAGGAGTCTTTTGATTAAGAGTTTTAGTTGTGGAACATCTCTTAGAACCACACTTGTGTGAGGGAATTCTTCCTTGTATGATCGAAACATCATCTTTGTGTACATCATCTTTATTGACAACACATAATGCAATGCCTACACCATCTTCACACCGAGGCCCAGAGACGTGGTCCCTCCTAGACGAAATCCCTTATCAATGGTTTTTGTTTTCATGTGCTGATGGTTGTTATGTTCCTCTTCCTTACAGTCTACAGTTGTATTTGTTAATGTTCTTTTAAAAAGCAATTTTAACACATCATGAAAGTAAAAGGTCTTGGAGAGGTCCTTCTTCACACCCGGACCTGGATCAACACAGGTTAAATACGAGTCAAGGGGTTTTAGGAAGGTCAAAACCCCTTATATTTTGGTATTGTTTTGAGATCTGCCTATGGTTTCCGGACCATGGTATTGTAAGCGTAAAGGATATATAAAGGGAGATATTAGAAATTATAAGGCAAGTAACTTGATGTGATGATATCATTTTTGTTCTATAATTGTAGATATTTCTGTGTTTTGGGTGAAGCGGAAGGTTACTGCAGTTGAGTGCACGAAGACCTTGGTAAGTTCGCAGTTGAGTGCACGGGACCCTATAGCTGTGTGTGTAGGGTCTGGAAAAGTTGTAAAGGAAGATCTGAAGTAATATAAATATATTTGAAGAAAATATGTGTCTATTTTTATGCCCTGTGTATTTTTTGTATTTACATGCAATTGAATGATATTTATCTACATTTTATCTTGATTACTCCGTGAAGATCCGATTCAACTACTAGATGTTATTTTATGCATGATTAGATAGTTACATGAAGCTTATAACTTTATTTAAAAGAAAATCATCTAAGTTCATGAATAAGGGTTCGTGAATGTCAGATATGAACTAAAACTACAGTAAGTGCCTTTAACCACATCCCATAACCTTCTAGATGTAGAACCTTGGTTTTAGCATCCCCCAATACTGCCTCCGGTGAGACTGCAGCCTGCGCTACGCGGGTTGTTGCCAAAAGGGCTAGTAGCGTAGGGTTTTGTTGGTTAGCGCAGCTAACTCTAAACCTGGGTCCAAGACCCCTCAAGCCAACATAGAGGAATGTGATTCCACTGTCAGAAATAGGGTTTGGGAAGTGATCTCAAGACCAGTAGACAAATTAGTGGTTGGTTCGAGATGGCTTTACAAGGTACATAATGTAGTAGATGGGATCATATAGAAACATAAGGCCATATTTTTAGCGAAGGGGTTCTCTCAGGTGGAGGGAATTGACTATGGAAGACCTTTATTCTAGTAGCAAGGAACTCATCAATCAGGGAAATTTTAGCACTATCAGTGTAGATGGGGTGGAATATCCACCATATGGAAGTGGAAACAACATTCCTAAATGATGTTATTGAGGAGGAGGTGTATATTGAGTATCTAGAGGGTTTTGAGACCTTTGACAAAGATTCCCATGTGTGTAGACTCAAGCAAGCATTGTATGGATTCAAGAAAGCACCTCATGCTAGGTATACCAGGATCGATAGCTATCTCATTAGTTTGGACTTCACCAAAATTGAAGGAGATGAAAACCTTTATCACATTGTGGTAGAAGGTAAATTATTGATTATTCTTTTATATGTGCATTACTTGATCCTCACTGGTGATGAGCAGTTGATCATATCTTGCAAGGAGGAACTTGAAAGAGAGTTTGAGATGAAGGATATGGGCCTTATGCACTACTTCCCTTGTTTGGAAGTATCGTAAGGAAATGGGGAATTGTTTTTCTCTCAAGGAAAGTATTCCAACGATATACTTCATAGGTTCCACATGGTTAGGTGTAAACCCATGGAGACTCCTCTAGCAAGAAAATGGAGGAAAGAGGATGTTACCTCAGGTGAAGTAGTGGAGGCTACTATTCATAGGAAGCTTGTGGGTTCACTCCTGTATTTGGTGAATGCATGACTGGACATGTGTTATGCAGTTAACCAACTTAGTCAAGTAGTGGTTGAGCCAACCAAAATGTATTGGAAGACAAAAAATCATGTATTGAGATACCTCAGAGACACTACTTAGTTTGTTTTTTGGTACAAACAGACAAAAGGAGTGAAGCTACAAGGCTTCATAGATGTAGATTGGGCAGGGATTTCATGAGATAGGAAGCGAACATCAGGAGGAATTTTCAGTGTTGGGTCAACAACAGTTTCTTGGTACAACAAGAAGTAGAGATTTGTTGCATTGAGATCAGCAGAAGTAGAGTACATGGCTACAAGTCAAGCAACATGTGAGGCTATTTGGATGAAAAATAGTTTGTTGGGTTATTTGGTTAGAATATGGATCCTACATTGATTTACTGTGATAATCATAATTGTATCAAACTCTCAAAGAATCCTTTATTTCATGATCGATCCAAGCATATCGAAATTTAGTATCACCATCTACAAGATTGTGTGCAGATCCAGATTATGTTGTTGCAGTACATTCCAATAGAGGAACAAGTTGCAGATATTTGGACAAAGGCCTTGTCAAGAGGTAAATTCAAGTTCCATAGAAGAAGGATTGGGGTATTTCATAACCCCTTTCTTGCTAAGGGGAAGTGCTGAAAATGCACCAAGAAAATCTAGTTTCGACTTTGACTTGGTCAAACTAGATTAAGATTCGAATTTTTATTTCAGCAGAATACTTGGAGGCAGTTAACTGAGGTGGTATGGCCATTGTCACTCAGTTAAATCAATAAATTTGAGTTGGATACACTTAAGTTCAGTTCTATAGGATTGATTGTGAATTTGTAGTAATCTATTCAAGTTAATTTTGGTATTGATAGTTTAACTAGTTCTAATTGTCAGAAGAGCTAGTGGATGTCAAGTGTGGATATGTAACTTCAACTGCACTCAATGATCAACCAATTAGCTAATCAATAATCCCAAAATAATTGTTTCATGCAGAGAATTAAAGTTACCCATTTGAGATGGAGATTCCAAGGCAGTGTACTATCATTTGTAGCATATTTCAATGTGTACAAGTGGTGCATGTAGTCAGAGATTGAACTAAGGATATTGCACAATTCATTGGTGTGAGATTCCTAAAAAATAGGGGAAATTCCCCAAGGGAACAATGCGAGGAGCTTGAGAGGGCTTGAAATTGGGTATATTTTTGTCTAGGTTAAGTCAGTCAGGAAGAGGGTTAGACTATAATCTTGCAGGGTGTGCTTAGGCTTGAGAAAGAATTGTGTTTCTTCTCTATTCTATGATTAATGCAATACAAAAGGTAAGGGGTCTTGTGCGGTTGCTTTCCCTTAGATAAATCTCTGTGTATGTATGATGTTTAACTTTGCATGTCAATAATTCTTGTTTTATATGGTGAATTGACTTCCACAGATCAGTAGAGTAGCTTCAAGTCTTATGATTTAGTAAATTTCATGAGCAGTTTTGAATCTACAGATTAATTTCTACATTTTCCAAAATAAGAAAATGTAAAAAATGTGTGGAAGATTAAGGATCACACATGGAATGTGAAGTGTCACTAGGAAGTCTAAGGCCATGTAGAAGCTTAAAATCCATATGGGATCTCAAGAGTCAAGAGGAAGGTCAAGATTCACATTAGAGATGAAGAGTTGCCCCATTTGTTATAAATACGCCCTCGTGCCTAAAAAACAATAGGGACTCTTCACCTTGGATTCTCAAGCTTAACATAGGAGAGCCTTATCATTCTTTTTAGGATAAAGTGGTGGCTCATTGTTAAAATATTGGGCCTAGTGATTCATCATTATAATTGTATATATTGGAACTTTCGCTTAATATTTGAAGCCATCAAAGCTGACACACTTTCATGCATGTATCATGGATGTTGTAAGACTATTCTTTTAATGTTCATGGTATATGTTTATCTTCATATGTACTAAAGAAAATTAACTATTTAATTGGCTTTGAAGTATATCTTGTTGAATTTGCATTGTTAGTTTCCTTCATAATCGTTTTTACTTTGTGAACTATTTTGGAGATTAACTAATGATTATTTGTATGCTCTTGTGAGTCTTTACTAGAATGGCACTACTACCCTTCTCTTAAAGTCTCACTCTTTCTACTTCGTCTATGGAAGAACCTTGTATACATTTCAATTGTATGTTTCATAGGGGTTTACCTCCTTGTCTCAAAGTATGTGTATGATATTTTATGTGTTAATTGCAACCAAGGAAAATCTCTAAATGTAAACGGTGACGAGGGCTTTATTATAGATGGGGCTCCTATCACAAATGGTGTGAAGTCTAGTTGGGAATTCATATTGGGGAGACCCCGTGTATGTTGGTATTTTCAGCATCATCAACACTCCCTCCTCCATTATAGATTAGGTGAAGAATTTGATTAGATCTCACAAAAATGGATCCATAATCTGGAAACTAGTCATCCAATGCATTCTCTATTATTAGTGAGGACTCAGATGGAAAATCAACTCTAGTATTCAAGTCTTGATAGGAAAATTTCCATGGATTGACTCTAACGAAAATAAGATCTTATCATATCATCTAATTCATGAAATAAATCATCAAATAATATTCACTCTACATCAAGAAGCCATTGATCAACAATTTTCTCTACAATAGGATTGGCTCTCGCTGAATGATTTCAAATTTGAAGGTGAACAAGTAGAGGCTTGAGAAATATTTATCATTTCTCTTTGCAATTATGGTTTGTCTAAATCAAGATGATCATCATCTAATATACTCCACAAGACCATTTGGAGACTAGTCTCCAAAATATGGTTTCCTCTGATTAGCTTGGGAAAATGGGCCTCAAGATCCTCCATGGTGGGGTAGGAAATTATGGAAAATGGGTTTCTTGAAAAAAGCTAAATTTTTTATGTGGCTTATGTTAAAGAAAAATGCCCCTACTTAGGACATTCTCCAAAATTTATAATTCATGGCCCCCAACGACTATGCATTGTGTCACAATGGAACTGAATCTAACTCACAGATTTTCATCCACTACCCTTTCACTCAAGTCATTTGGAAGGAAATTTGCGGTCTAGTGGGGCCATATTTATTTTGCAATGAGGATACCATAGAGGACTCCCTGAAGAGGTGGATTCAAGAGAAACATAAACCATCATTAAATCTCTTCTAATGATTGTTTCCTCGGGCATATGGCATTAGTGGAGTAATAACTTTTTTTAATATAAGGGTCACTCATACATTCAGGTAACTCATCAGATTATGAGCCTTCAAGGAGAAACTCGTTCCCCTCTTATTAAATCTCCATCACCCAAGAACTTTGAAAGATTGACTAGAACTGAGAATAATTGGTCCTTCTTTGATGGTGCCACACAACAACACTCACCAAGAGGAAGGATTGGTGGTATTATATTCAAAAACAATTCCTATTTGTTTTATTTATGGAAATATAATCTTAAGCACAAACAATGTTGCCCAATTATTCACATTAAATATTGTTTTAATAGTTGCAAAATAAAAAATCTCTCTATACTTCATATCTATGGACATTCCAAAGTAGTTATAAATTAGATGAGTGGATCCATTCACTTGAGAAACTATAATTTGTTGCATGTTTATCCAAAAATCATCTCAAATATTATACACTTCTCCCCAATCACATTTATAGGCAGAGAACCAAAGGGTTTACGAACTCCCAAAGAGTGGATTCAAAATGGATAAAGGCATAACAAATCTCATTGAGCAAAAAGATGGTGACTCCGCCAAACATATTCCCAATATTTGACAATAAATATAAATGAGTGATCCCATGTTTTGTTCTCTTGCATGGAAATATAAGTGGAAAATAATTATATATACCTCCTCTACCATGTTGGGACAAATTTAAGTGAACAACTCAGACATGAATCTTTTAC
Organism: Pinus tabuliformis; assembly: GCA_031772625.1. Lineage (NCBI taxonomy): Eukaryota > Viridiplantae > Streptophyta > Pinopsida > Pinales > Pinaceae > Pinus > Pinus tabuliformis. The sequence goes on from CM062811.1 coordinate 964,534,713, forward strand.
AATATATATTCGTTTGCTTTCACACAAGTGTGAAAATGGAAATATAAAATAAATAAAAGAACCACAAAGCCTAATAAAGGCATACATAATATTTTTTGAAAACTAAATAGTATGATTCTTATAAGAATCTTTTTTTGCCACAAATATTTATATATGTAAATGATTTTCTCATAAATAATTGTTACAAGATTTTTTCCTCCAAAAATAAATGAAGAAGTTATAGTTTAGTGTATCATTATGATTTTTTATTTTGGAAATTTGAAGGGTATTATAAATAAGTTCTTTGATCCATGATTATAAACATTTACTAATTATTTAGTTTATATGGTTATGCTACTTTATAATTACTAAGATTTTTATATATATTTCATGTTTTTATATATTAAAATACTCTTATTGTGTTAGTCTATTAGGAGAAGATGTGTAATTATTTCCATGTGTTCAATCTTGAGTTGACAATTTTACCATCTTAAAAAAAAAACTATTACATAAATAAAAGTCAATATTAGTTATTAAAAAAAAATTAAAAAATTGTTAACTCCTAATTAAAAGCATCATAAACAATAAATAGTCTCACTTTCAATAGATGTTACAACCCAATATGAAGGAGATGTAGTAAAATTATTTCAATAACTCAAAAATTTAGATGTGCATGTGAAGTAACATTAACTTTTGAGAAAGAAAAAGTAATTAAAAGTCAAAAAATAAAATCTTATATTTTCACAACTAAATGTGAAGATGTATAATTCTTATACTTTTTAAAAACATTTCAATATAAAAATTAAATAAAATATTTGAATGTCCACATTTAGTAATTTATTTCAAGAAAAACTTTACATATATTTATATATAGAGAGATTTGACCCCATGACCTCCCAACTGGGAAAGTGCTTTAGCAACGGGAACTCGACCATTTGAGCTAACCCTTGGGGCTGCTTTTTGGGAATTTATTATTGAGAAGTCAGAATTCATTATTGATGAGTCGTCATATTGGCCGAGTGCGTTTAGTTAATTTTTATGCATTTTTTAATTATGGATATAGCCATTTCTATTTTGGAATAGGGGTTGCAGAATTTTAATGACCATTAGATGGATGATAGGATTTAACTTCCATAAAATATTCTAGAATATTCTTAGCATTATATGCTTCCAAAGTAATGCATTCTTTTCCCTTTTGATTAAATTTATTAACTAAAACGGAACAAGAGTCATATAAAATGAGTTAGGGTTTCTTGGGCATGTGGTATTCATAAGTCATGGTATGGCCCATTGTGTGTGTATGTGTTTTATAACTAAATATGTATAATGAATGTAATAACCCCAGTGAATAGTAAATAATTAATTTACTAAGCCACTTGAGAATAAGTGATAAAGATAAATGTTTATCTTTCTAAATTTAATTTATAAATATTGTTTATGACCAGCCATAAAATTACAATTACAGGAAAAAGTGCTAAATGGGAGTTTCACTAACCAGATAGTTAGAAGACAATTATTCCTCTCCCTAAAGACAAAAATATCTCAATTCGGAAAAGGGAACGAAGAGGGTGAGAGGGAAGAAAACATGAGGCAACCTTGTGAACTTGGTACCTGGTTGGAGGAGGTCCAAGAGAGGAGAATGAAGTTGTAAGCTTGTGACCCTCAGATAGGACATTATTGAGGGAGGTAGGATGCTGCCAAGTAAGGGATTCTTGAGTTGGTTGGCTAGTGGAATCCAAATTGAAGCGTGTGTGCTTAGTGTTAGCCATGAGAGTGGACCTCATGGGGTTAGAGAATGTCTAGGGTTGGACTTTTTATGGTTATTGTTCAGATAAATGTTCTAGAAGTGAAACTAGCTCAAGGGGAGTTCTGGTATTGGATACCGTACTCATTGGTTTGCTGGAGCATTTCTTTTCCTGGTGATTTTGTGATTGGTCCAGACACTTAGAAAAAAAATAATTATTTTGATTAGTTGATTTCCAAAATATAAAATATTTTCTTTAATTATTGTAATGTAGATTTCTATGCAAAGTCTCACGTGTTATAAAGAAATTATATGCCTTTCCTATAAAATAATTTATGAATTCCAAAAGAATGTTTATGGAAGGGTTTTGATATGTAAGAGGTGAAGTGTTATTGTGTCAGTGTGTGATAGAATGAAAAATGATATGTTGTTTGAAGCGTTGATATTATGTTAGATATATCTGGATAGTATTGAAATAGATTAGTTCCAAATTTAACCAGCAAAAGAAATATTGCGTGATATCCAACGCTTTTAAGAGATTTCCATTCTCACCAAGTAATGTTACTATACGAGAATTTGGAGTGAGGTAAGGCAAAGTATAACAATAATGTTAAGTTTAGAATACAATGTACCATGTTGGCATTACAATGGTCAAAACTCGAACCTTACCAAAAACATAATACATAACGTGATGAAGGTACGACCAACGAGAAACATAAGTATGCATAATAAAAATAAGTCAAGTTACTTTATTATAACACATGTGATAAACAATGTGGAATTATAATTACGACCAACGAGAAACATAAGTATGAATAATAAAAATAAGTCAAGTTACTTTAAACAATGTGGAATTATAATTATGAATCTATTTTCATATGCGAAACGATATTACTTTCACATATGAGATAGTAATGTCTAATATGAGATAGTAATTTCTAATAGATTATAAAAAAATTATTGGATGTTGTAATGAAGTAAGTGTTTTGATGTTTATTATGGATCGCTGTCTCTAGTCATTTATTAGCCATTGAATTTATATGGTTGCACTAATTATTATATCAAAAAGATTAGTCTAAATATTAATTACACTAATATGCCTCTATATTTTGGAAAAGGTTTCTTGAATTTTAATTTAATTATCAATACTTATTATGTGGATGGTAGAGATTTAAGGTCTATAGAAAATTTGTGATATTTTCCTTCAAAGTAGTTTATCCATTTTTGTCCTCTCAATTAAATTGATTAATTAAAAAAATTGTCATATCAACAAGTGTAATCTGAAATTGTGGTTTTTTAGGCATGTTGTATTGATAAGCCATACATTGGCCAATGGTATTGTAACAAATCCTATTTACAAGTTAAGAATATCCATCTTAAAACAGAGTTGAAACTCCACGGTTAAAAATCTTGTTACATGTTTTTTCAATGTAATGTGTTTAGTTCACATATTAAGTCTTTTTATAAAAATTATAGATAGCAATTGCACGAGATGTTGCAAACGAAACCCCGTAAGAGATAAGAATTGTCACATATAGAAGGTCACTGAATATAAAGAATAGTAGACAAAATTCCATTCAAAGCTAGAAGATAAAGAGAAATAACTTACTTTATTCCAAATTTACAAATTCTATAATAAGATGCTCTTTCAAGTTCAATAGAAAACATTTGATAAAAAAGATGTTCTTTTTCAATATTGAACATCTCACTTGATCAAAAGTTTAGTCTTTTACCACTTGCTCTTAAGGTGATTTGATTTGTCTTTTCTTGTCCTTGCTTAACTTTTTTTGGGGACTTGGACTGGTTTGTCACATATGAGGTTTATTCAAAGCTTTTTCCCAAAATGATAAATTCAAAATTTACCATGTAGATGAATTAGGTTAAAGCAAAGCTATGAAATAGATATATCAATAAAGCTAGTCACTGACGTAGAAACTTTACACTGTTTGATAGGAGAGAAGTAGATCTTTTGTTGAGCATTGATTAAATAATTCTATTAGCTTAGGAGAGCCCAAATAAAATACCATCATAGTTTATAAAAAGAATAATAAATAATACAATCTAATAAATCTATAATTATATATATATATATAAACCTTAAAATTAAAATTATACTAAATAACTAAATAAATAATATAATAGTTATGTGCCAATTTTTTTTTTAAGTAAAAATACATTATGAAGATATCGAAAAATGATTTATTATCTTTATCAATTGAATAGAACGTACACATAATTTCAAACCGTGTACTCACTGCTTATTGAATATTCCTCTTCTTTATGTTATTTTTGAATTTCACCTCTTTTTTATATTGTTTTCTAATTTCAGCCTCAACCCACGTGATGATAAAGACTGGGAACCGTACCATTGACAACACATCTCAAGCATCCAAATATCAATCAAACATTTTTCTCCTATTGATATCTATTCAACCAACAAAAGTCAATCCACAATATTGACATAATGGGAGGGTCTGATCTTCCTGTTTTAAGAGAAAAACGCCACCATTCATTATCACAATGACCCAAACTCTACATGAGAAGAGGAGCTATTGTATTCTCTCTCTCATCGATCTTAAGTGTATATCTCAAAAATATTTCAAGTCCCCTCTTTATGATATATATTTCAAGTATATATCATAAATCTTATTCGAAACACATTGAAGAATTGAAGTGACAGGGTTCCCGCAAAAAACTTTTATGCATCTATTTGGGTGGATAATTTTAGAAAAAGTGCATCTATGCCCTAAGATTTAAGAAAATTATTTACACGTCACAATTGTAACGTTGGCTCTAGATTTTCAAGTCGAGGCTTTTGCAGAGAATATGAAAAATATGCTATGAGAATTTTTAAAGTTCAGCAGCAAACCAAAGTGATAAATCGAAAATTTTAAGTAAACTTTTTCTTTTTTGGATAAGAAGAAAAAGCAGCATGGTATTTGTATTATATATATAAAAACATTATGAAATATACAATATTATGGCGGATTATTGTCCTGGATATGGCATCTGTATTCTGATAAAGGTTTTCATCTCATTTTCTTTCTTTGTACATATACAAAATATTTTTTTACTGACATATAATTTTTTTCATCATAGGCAAAATATTAGACTTTCAAAAACTGTATAGATACCTGTAGATTTGAGATGTTTTCCAGAAGAAAAGGGAGCTTGAAGCATACCAGAAAATTGTCGACCTTATATGCCATGCATAGAGAAAGGTTGAATGACATATGTGCAGGATTCCATAGAGATGCTCAGGTGCCACTCACCAAATAGAGATTGCATACCTTTCTTAGAAAGTTTATCCGCTTGATCATTTTGTTTACGTCTTATATGTGAGATAGGAAATATATCAGGCTTCCATATTGATGCTATCCTATTCAGCCATCCCATCAGGCTGTCATTTTTTATGTCATGTATGCCTTTCACATGTTCTATGATTAATTTAGAGTCACCATATACCTTGATAGGTCCGATGTCCATGAATGTACAGAAAAGAAGCAGTCCATGCAGGGCCATGGCCTCTGCTTTGTTATTTGTGCCATTGCCACCATTCCAATACATGAAGTATTGGAGATCGCTTGATATACCAATGTATACACCGCAAGCGCATATGCCATCCTTTGCTGCACCGTCAAAGTGGGCCCTTGGGAAGAAAAAATGCTGAGAGTCAGAGGCTGTCATCTGGAGATTTTTCTGTTGAGGGATATTTTGGAGAATGGAGAAATAATAAGGAATAACCTTATCCAATATATGCCCAAAACTCTCCATGCTCCTTTGAAAGATTCTTTTGTTTCTCCATTTCCATATAAACTAGAATACAATTAAAGGAATGGGTTGCCAGATATCTTTTGTTGAGCCCACCATTCATATGCTTCTGTTATGGATGGGTGTGAAATAGCAGGGAAGCCAAAATAAGATGCCATTTGCATCCACAATCTCTGAGATTGTGGGCAGTTTAAAAAAATGTGTAGATTGTCTTCTGTGTTGGCAAGGCAGATTATGCATATGGTTGGACCCTGCCAGCTCCTTTTCTGCAAATTTGTCCATGTAAGATTTTTATCATGATATACTAGCCACGAAAACATAATGACTTTTAGCGGGCAGCTTACCTTCCATAGCGAGTATGGAAAGATTTTCTGGGGGACCTCCCTTCGCTGTTCAATCAAGGAGTGATAAATGTCTTTAACTACTACAATAGACTTGCCTTTTTTTACCTACCATTCAATGCAGTCTCCATCCTCTGTTTTATAAAAACCCGCACTTTTCATATTCCATACAATTTTGTCCCATTGGGCAGCCAATTCTCCTTCTAGGCCCAGTTCTCTATCCGATTTCCATTGTGGAATGGCATCCTTCCATCCTTTTATAACCTGTGCCCAGAAGAAAAGACCTTTTTGATGGAGAAGCGAGAGAAACTATGGATCGATTATAGGTTCCATATCTACGCCCTTGATAGCATCAACACCTATAAGGATGTTGTTTCCAGATTGTAATTTCCATATAAGGTTCTTATAGAAAAAAGGAAGAATGTTTTGTAAACTTCTCCAAATCGCCGAACCTTTAGAGGGACATTTAAAACTGTTCCTATACCAGCAGTAAATATCTTTATTTCCAAGGTATTTCTTTTTAATAGTTTGACTCCATATGCTATGCCCAAAAAGCGCTTGCCACAAAGATTTGCAAAGTAAAGCCATGCTAAAGAGACGTAGATTCATGATGCCCCAACCCCCTTTTTTTGGAAGGGAGATATTTTCCAATTTAGTAAGATGATATTTTCTCTTTCCCTTGCATCCTCCCCAGATAAAGGTAGCCATTAAACGGTTTAGTCTATTTATTATAGCCGATGGAATGTAAAACAGATGCGCCCAGTATACACATATTTGAGCAAGTACTGACTGAGTTAATATCATTCTGCCTGCAAGTGATAAGCATTTAAACTCCCACCCCGCTATTCTCTTATAAACTCTGTTAATGATCCATGACCAATCAGAAGTATTGTAGCCCATGGGTTTAAGATGGTACCCCAAATATTTTAACCCCTCTTTTAAGGATACGGCCTAAATGTTAAATAGCTGTGAGATATATTCCATCTCTTCCGTATTAACCTTACCATAATGAAATGTGGATTTACCTTCGTTGACGTATAGTCCTGTTGCCCTTTGAAAATAATTTATTATCTCATACATTTTATGCCATGTATCTCTACAAAGCAAAGCAAACAGAAGAACGTCATCCACAAAGAGGTTGTGTGTAAGGAAGTTACCTCTGGAGATGGAAAGAGGGCCAATATTCCCCGCTGCAACCGCTTTTTTGATGTGAAGACTAAGGGTATCCATGACCAAGAAGAATAAAATTGGAGATAGTGAACATCCTGACAGAGACCTCTTTCAGCCGGGAAAAAAGATGTAGGGTATCCATTAATGAGGATCGCGTAGTTGACTCCTTAAACACATGCCATGATCCATTTAGTGCACAGGTCATTTAGCCCAATCTTGATGAGTAAACATCTCAGATAACTCCAGTCAAGGCAATTGTAGGCTTTTTTTAGATCAATTTTTAGAATGGCAGCACCAACATTTTTTGTTTGCATAAAATGTAAAGCTTCTTGTGCTAAGGCCATGGCTTCTAAAATGTTTTTTCCACTTAGAAACCCATGTTGTTCTTTGGTGATATGAACAGAAAAATTGCCTCAAATTCTCTTTGCAATAATTTTAGAAATGATTTTATAAATGACATTGCATAAGGAAATCGGCCTATAGTCCGCAAAAGAAAAGGAGTCCTTTCTTTTTGGTATCAGTGCTATATAGGTGGAGGAGATATTTTGATGTATTCTCCCATGTATTATGGTTTCTTCCACCATCCCTAAGATATCTCTTTTCATTAAATCAAAGAAGTGGATGAAAATGTCAATGGTCCAGCCATCTGGGCCGGGACATTTGTCCTTTTTAAATGATTTCATTACAGAGAGTAACTCTTCCTCTGTTACAACAGCAAATAGTCTTTCATTATCTTCATCCTCGAACATATTTGGAAAAGGATCTATGCCCCATAAGATATCATTTATCTCCTTGTTAGTCTCTTGTTTGCATTCTTTTTTAAAATGATTGATAGCCTCATTGGAAATGTCTTCTTGGGAGTATAGAAGTTTGCCTTCTTCATTCTTGATTTTCCAAATAGAATTTGAAGCTCACCTTTTGCTAGCAAAGCGATGAAAGAACTTGGTATTTTTATCACCCTCCTTCAGCCAAGTGGCTCGGCTTTTGAGCCGCCAAGAGATTTCTTCAATTTTTAAAATTTTCTGTTTCTTTTTTTTCAAGTTGCCAAATCCGTCCCTGAGTACTCCATGTAATGGAATGGGCAGTCATATCATTAGCTATATCAGCTAGTTCTTTTTCAATTTTCTTCAGTTCTATACAATTTGATTGTTTTTTTTCTGAATTTGCCATTCTTTCACCTTGGATTTGAGATTGCTCAATTTACCACGTAATTGATAACCAAGCATTATGAATTATCCCAATGGACAGGCCCACATTCTATTTGTTTGTCTCTCCAGTGCCCATAAAGTGTATATGCAATATCCATTGATTAAAAAAAGTGTATTCCCTTTAATTGCATGCAATTTTAACTGCAGTAAATGTTTCTACCTAGATTAAGAGCATAGTTCATGGCATAATGTTATGGTTTGACTTCATACATGAGTTGTTGTTAAGGGCAGAACTCTCGTCTAAAGGACAACCATTGGTAAAAGGCAAGCTAGGATCATATTGAAAAATATTCTTGAGGATAGTTCTTGTGGCTTGCGAAGGATCAACTATCGTAACTGAAAACTACCTTGCTCGCTTGGATCCTCCAACAATTCCTATATTGATCAAAAGTTGAAATTGAAATAGATTCTCTGTGGTCAAAACTAAAATAAACTCTGCAATGATATGAATAAACCAATTTGGATTCGGTGAAAAGCGAGTATACGCAGGTTGATAGATGTATTAGGACTTACACATAAACAAAGAAGGGGTGTGTATAATATAAGTGTTGAAAATAGCAACAAGAAATGATAAAAATAGAATCTAGCAATTCCAATTTAATTTTTCCTTCAATTAAACAGAGAATTAAAATCAAATTCTATTCTCAAAGAAACTTGTAATAGTTAACTAGAGTGAGTTGACTTAGTTAACTTAGGAATTTTGAGTTGGAATATTTCTGACATCATGTATATGTTCTCCCTATATTATAGGGGTCTAGGATGAGTTAGGTATGAGTTGTAATTAGTTAACTCAATTTACTGAGTTAAGTCCAGTTAAATTAGTTCCAAACTGTTCGAGGAACTAATAGTGAGTTAACAATCATTTGATGCATTAATTCACTCAACTAGTGCTACTCCAGTTAACTGAAGTGTCCTTCATCAGAAACTCATGCATGTCGATTATGAGATAGACCAAGTTGAGACTAGAGTGCAGGGACAGTGTACGAATAGTTGTATGATTTACTGAGTTGTAAATACCATGCATGCAATCAAAGAGGGACCTAATTTTGGATTGTGCAATTATGTATGGTGAATTTCCCTTTAAATGCACGACTAATTCTTTTAGGAATTGTGCAAATAATTAGAATCTTAGAGGCTTCGAAATTTGGCTAAGTATTGGCCAAAGGAGGCCGTCACGAGAAGGATAGGAAATACTTGTGAAGGTTAAGCTCAAGGATGAGTAGAGCATATTGTATTTATCCAAATTCTTTAACCAAGGGCGTAAGAAAATAGGAGGCTTGGATAGTAGAGAAAAGTCCTTGATTTTGCTTGAGCTTTCTTGTGAGTTGGGAGACTGATTTTACTGAGTGATAGGATTGTTCTTGTGAGAACAAGCATTGTATTGTCATCTTGGATTTCTTATTAATGCAATACATATAGTGGGGTTTTAAACTATGGATTTCCCAAAATATTTATTGTGTTATGTTCCATTGATTTGTCTTCATCTTGTCGATTATTGTTTTGGTCGATCTTTATGTTCTTTCACTACAAAGAGTAGAAGTAGATTCTTGTCTCTTCCTTTAGTATATTACATGAGCTTGTGAATCTACAGGATTTTCTACATGGTATCGGAGCTAAGAACAATATAGTAGAGGATATTTCGAAGTTTTGAGTTTTGGGCCGTGAGTTTGTAGAGAAGATCTGGAAAATTTTGTGCAAATTTTTAAGAAACAAATAGCATATTTCGATTCTTTGTGAAAAAATACCCAAAAAAAATAAAAATCAGTGGAATTAGAGTTCAGATGAGGGAGATATTGCTGATTTAAAATCAGCTCTTTTTCTAGAAAATTTTGCGATGGTAGGACAGATGAAATAGATTGGTGTGCTAGCCAAGAACCTGTATGCTCTTGAGGTTTAAGATGTATGAAAAGCCTTGAGGAGCAAGGAAAAGTTTAGAGACTTGGTGGTTTAGAGGGAGAGTAAATTACCTCTCAACATGTGGCCCCGGAAGAAGCCTCCGAAGTAGCTTCAGGAAGTTGTGGAGAAACCACAACTAGAGAAGCTAAGACGAGACCAAGTGGAGAAATCCACTCAAGAAGAGAAGAAGCAATTTTATAAGAAATCTCAGACAATTGTGGAGTAGACACAATTGGAGATCTTGTGAGGAGACCTAGTGGCAACATCCAGTCATGGAGAGACCTCCAATAGGGAGAAAGTTTGAGCCAAGTGGATGGATGGATCACATGCAACCATACCTCTAGGTGTGAGGTGGGGTGATTTGAGGTGTTAGTACAAAGAGGGATGAAATGGGGAAGGTTCCTTTGAGTGGTTTTATATCATGGATCGTACCTTGATACGAGTGCCCAGAGTACATAGTAGCTGGAGGAATCAGTGGGATTGCTACAGTTAGAGATCAGAGTGGTAGAGGCTAGAGCAGTGAGATACTGAATAGCATAGAGAGGGTTGACAACAGTGCAAAAACTCAGGGTCAACAGAAGTGCAGAGTTTTCAATCAACAGACGCAATAGTATTAAGATACTTTGATGACAGAGGCATCGTTCTGATTCAGGTTGTATGTTTTTTTGTTTCTGGAGTTGTTAGAGAAACAACACTAGAGAGAAGTGTTGTATGCAAAACATTCCAAAGGTTCAGGATCGAGATTGAGTTGAATTCCTTTCTTGTTGAGAGGGAGTGTTGAAAATAGCAACAAGAAATGATAAAATATAATCCAACAATTCGAGTTTACTTTTTCTTTGAATTAAACTCAGAATTAAAATTGAATTATATTCTCATAGAAACTTTTAATAGTTAACTAGAGTGAGTTGACTTAGTTAACTTAGGAATTTCAAGTTGGAAGTATTTCTTAAGTCATGTATATGTTCTCCCTATATTATATGTGTCCATGATGAGTTAAGTATTAGTTGTAATTAGTTATCTCACTTTAGTGAGTTAAGTTCAGTTAAATTAGTTCCAAACTATTTGAGGAACTAATAGCGAGTTAACAGTCAGTTGATGCATTAGTGCACTCAACTAGTGCTACTCCAGTTAACTGAAGATTCCCTCATCAGAAACTCATGCATGTTGATTCTGAGAAAGACCCAGTTGAGACTAGAGTGCAAAGACAATGTACTATCATTTGTATGATTTACTAAGTTCTAAATATCATGCATACAATCAAAGAAGGACCTAACTTTGGACTGCGCAGTTATGGATGAGGAATTTCCCTTTAAATACGAGCTAATTCTCCCAGGAATTGTGAAAATAATGAGAAGCTTTGAGGCTTAGAAATTTGTCCAAGTATTGGCCAAAGGAGGTCATCAGGCAGAGGGTAGAAAATACTTGTGTAGGTTAAGGTCAAGGTTGAGCAGCACATATTGTATTTATCCAAATTCTTTGACCAAGGGTACAAGGAAATAGGAGGCTTGGAGAGTAGAGAAGAGGCCTAGATTTGGCTTGAGCTTTCTTGCGAGTCGGGAGATTGATTTTACTAAATGTTGGGATTGTTCTTGTGAGAACAAGGATTATATGATCATCTTGAATGTTTTATTAATACAATATAGATAGTGCGGTTTTGAGTTGTGGCTTTCCCCGGATATTTATTATGTTATGTGGCATTGATTTGTCTTCATCTTATCAGTTATTGTTTTCATTGATCTTTATGTGCTTACACTGTAAAGAGTAGAAGTAGATTCTTGTCTTTTGTTTTGGTAGATTACATGAGCTTGTGAATCTACAGGATTTTCTAGAATAAGTAAGAGGTGAGAGGCATTGAGAACACATAATGAGGTTTCCTATGTGAATATCATTAATTGCTCGACAAGACCAGTCAAATATATGTTCGTAGTAGAAAAGTTTTGGATGAACTGGAGGATAATGTTGAAGATGAACATTTGGGTGCAGATTAGGATTCAACGATAAAGCAGGGCCATGTTTGGGACTTGAGATAGATTCAAAAACAACATTATTAACAATCCAAGCAAAGATTGAGACAAGAATTTTTCATTTCCAACTAAGGTGGTGAATTTTTTCCTACTATTTCTTCACTGCTTGAAAATAAAACCCAAAGCATTGATGCAGGCATAGGAAAAATAACAATTTTCTTAGGATAACCTATGTTGAGACCACTGCTTCTCAGCACCATCCTTCCCATGTCTCCTCTATCACCATTTCCTTGCCCCTCGCAACCGTCTCTTGATTGTCTCTGTGGATGAGCATCATCCCTCAATCCACCTCTCACATACCAAAAGGTTAGTGCCTACAAAACTACCCCTTTCCAGTTCAGTTATTGGCAATGATTGATGGTCAGTGCTTGCAAAACTACCTTAACTACCATCAGCGCAACATTATCCACCTGACACATGATCCAATGCCCAAAAATGTTTTAATCGTCTAACACACAATGTTAATGGCCTACCACAGTACATAAAATCATGGGAGGGGAGTTCTTCCCATAGGAACTCCTTACGACGTAATTATACATATATTAAAAAGAATATTATAAAACTTAATTTCCATGTATAAATTATTAATTTATCCCAAACAGATCAATCTCTCCTTTTGTAAATTTACCTCACAACAAATCTAACTCCTTCAATTGGATCACCCTCGCCTTACACTAGATTAGTTCCTACATTTTAACAAATCCTTTTTATTAATAAAGAACTAAACAAGGACTTTATCATACCTTTCTATGGTCTTCAAAGAGAGTTCAATAAAGAGACTTCACAAGGTCCTTTGGGGATTTCTCTTGACTCATGAAACTTCACAAGAACCCTGACAAGAAAATATCCACAATAGTTGTGGGGTTGAGCTTACTACAATTTTTTTTTTTCCTCAAGCATGTATCTCTTGAATGAAATCCTCATAGAATTCCCTTTAAAACAAATCAAGCTATTCATGAAGAAGTTCCAGTATAAGAACACATGTGAATACACTTGAATACAACATTGCAAAACATATTTGAATACAAAATTACAATACATGTTCAATAATGAATGCACATTAATTATTCAACATCTATACAACGTGAAAAACAAACAATTTCCTTGTGCAAGAGAATAAGGAGTACAATGCAAAGATCAACTTAAAGAGAAACCATAATGGAATTTGGTAAAAAATATTTACAACCATATGTATTTTTCACAACATGGTAATCTGCCAAGTCCCAAATCCAAGAAAATCTAAAGCTCCTCTTATGATTCTTCCCCCCAGACCTAGTGGCTAGTTAAATTCCCATGGAGGTTGTCCTTTGAAAAACCCTAGACCATGCTCAACAGTTTAAGGTTGATACATTGTACATTATGATTAAATATACCTCAGTATTGGAACTGCCTCCCTTCTTGGTGTTGACAACCAAGCTTGCTCCAAACCTCCTGGAATAGTAGCCAGTCCCCAAATTTAGGACAAGACATTTGAAGTTGAGACCAAATACAACAAAAAAACCATAAAAACGCAAACCCAACTCCATAAAGAAAAGACTAGTTACAAGGGATTGTTTTCATATGTATGACCTAATAAATAACATTAAAAATATTCTTCATGAACCCATATTTTTTTTAATATTGCATGAGTATTCAGAGCTCCCACAAGATTGACAATGTCTCTTAAGGCCCTCATATAGTTTTGTGCTACCATTCTAGGGTCTGTCATTTTGTATGCATCACTGTAAGAAAATACAAACCAAGAAATCTAATCTGAGATACACATTGTAAGGTTTAAGATACCAATTTACCCTTCGCTATTGCAGTTGGATTTGAAATAATTCAACCCTTCTTGATCTAGTAGTCGATTTCTCCATGCACTCAAGAGTACCCAAAACAAAAGCCAAAACATGATAAAATTTCCTATTGTTATATATTTGAAAGGGAGTCCAATAGATCGAATGAAAAGCGATAACAAAAATATCCTTTCCATGGAAAACACATTTATTCTCAATGCATTGAATTTGGTAAGTCTAGACTGTCTCAAAAGATGAGAAAACAAATTTTGACTACAATAGCAACAAACTTACCCTGGCATCACCAATAAGAGAGATTCTCCCAAAACATGCCTTTTCATAAATCACTATAAAATAAAAATTAGAGGGTTTATAATGAACTTAAATATTGACACTGAATGTTGTGGCTTCATCTTTTATGTTTGCCTCAAAAATGCATGTTGAGGTCATTGTCGAGTTTTATGAATGTCGGACCCCTAAAAAACCCTTTTACATTTCTTTTATATATCATGTGCCATTTAATTGAACTTTCCATGGTGGCTTCACTCAATGAACCTCTGACATATCACGTGCATTCATGAAATTCTAAACAATACCCCTAATTTGACTACATATTGGAAAATACCTCTAAAAATAACATTATTTAAACCCCTACCAATACAAACCCAATACACCTTCTAAATTTAAAAGACCACCAAATCTAGTAGATATTCTAGGTATCCATTCTTTTATTAACAATTTTTATACCCCTTTATATTTTTTCATTAACTTTGAGCTCTATTTTTTATACCAGCCAATATAAACCCTTTACCCCCTATTATATGCTCAATATATTAACTCATTTTTTCCTCAATATATATCCCCTAATACAAATATATGTGGTATGGTATTACTCACCCAGTGACTTCTAATGAATGTAACTACCTTCCACTGATCCAATGGTGGAAAATGTTTTGATCATCTAACACACAACATCGACGACTCATGAAGGCGCATAGTGTTCGAGAGGGGAGTTCTTCCCAAATGAACACCTTATGGCATAAATATATTTTAAATTTTCATTCTTTTGTCTACTTAAAATCAAATTCCACAATTAGGACAAATAAATTCTGGAAGACATTTTAGTAGTGTTAACAATTCAACATTTTCACTATTCTCTTTGATATGACTAATTGTTCACAATAAAAAGACTATCTTGTAATGATATCTCTTAATCTTTAAAACTCCCTTGCCCCATAAAGAATAATATGGAAATAAATCCTAAAATAATTAACATATCTATTATAAGATTAATACTATTATTTACGAAAAACCAAGAATATCATTTATTATAATCTATTTTACAAAAGTGAAAATTTCAAGAGGTATAAATTTTCTCTATAGGCTTTCTGATTTAACAAATGGAGTCCTAGGATTCAATTAACATATCTCATTCTCTCTTATATATGGAAGACAAAATATTGGATTTGACTATTTGCTGGGTAGATTACTCAGATAAATATATCTTTTCCCTTGCGATAAAATATGGGAGACCAGTTCTATGGTTGTAAATGAATCCATCTCATTCACATACTTGTAACTTTTATCCATCTATCTACGAAAAGTCTCTTAGTAGTTAAAATATGTTTTCCAATATGTTGAAGAAGGGGGATTGAATCATTAGTTTGATAAGGATGCGTATGATATGAAATATAATGCAACATAATTATTTACAGCTATGATATAGAATTATTTCATAGTCATGAAAGTAAATTTGTTCAATCCTCTTTTTATGCATGTGACATGATCATGGAAAGAAGAAAAAGCATTGACCTACACTGCAATTCAATTTCATGGTGCCAAAACATCAACCATGCCTCTGGCTTTTATTACGTGTTCTGCCACAATGCCCTTTTTTACAATTTTGAATTTTCCATGACTTGTGCCTATTCTGGTGATCAATTTGGTCCAACCAAACATATTTGATTTACAATTGATGTTCTTTTGTGAGTAGGACTGGAGTTGTGTGAAATTTTTACCAACATTTTTATCCCACACTCATTGACCCAGGTAAGTTGCATAAGGCCAAAGATTTTTTATTTTGTTTGAGTTTGTGAAACTTGGGTTCAAACATTAAATGTTATATCTATCCTTATTAGGTACCCTTGTTCTATCTTGAAGTGGTGCAGTCACTTCCTAGGTGTGTGTATTTTCACATAGAGAAGTTACCGTGGCCTGGGAATCATTTACATCATACACAATAGTGTATGTAAGTGGTTTCCTATATTGACTCAGGTAACAATTTAGCTGTATTGGGGGTTTGGAACTAGGGATTATTATTTTGAAATTGTATTGCACATTCTGACATCAATGCTAATATTTCAACAACTTAGGTTTATAGGATGAACCTTGAGACTAGACAATCATTTTTTTTTAATAACTGATGAATGATGAAAAGATGATACACCCTAGGGTCCCATATAACCATTTTACCTCATAGAGAGGTGTGTAAGGTTACTCTGTAATAAGACAACACATGCTTGATAAGTTTCTGCCGAAGACTCATTTCTCTATAATGTAGTTGACATTGCTAAAATTAGTGCCAAAGGATGTTGTATTTGCATGCAAAGAACCCCATTTCAGTTTGGTTGGAAATAGATCACACGCTATATAAATCAAAGATCCAATGAAGATAAATTGTAAGCTTATATACATCTCTACTTCCATGCTAAGGTAACTAAGGACCTTTTTGCATTTTCAACACTTTCATCATTTAAGGGTTCATTTGGAAATTGTAATTGTTATGTTGAGTTCTATTTTAGAATTCAAACACTAGTAGAAAATGATGAAATTAATTACTAGGTGACTAAAAATGTTAGTCACCGCAATTATTTCAAGTGAATTACTAGTAAATTTGAGCAATTTTAAGTGACCAAACTAAAAATGACTAACTTAAATGACTAATTTAGTCTAGGGATAAAATATACGACTAGCTAATAAGTGACTAAACTAAAAGAGACTAACTTAAATGACTAATTTAGTCTAGGATTAAAAAATATGACTAGATAAAAAGTGACAAATTTATTTCATGATGAGAATACCCTAGAATCCACCAAATTTCTGTCATATCCATGAGGTCAACAACAATTTGTGGTTCAAGATATAGTTAATTTGGAACAAAATTAGCTTTAGAGCCTAGGACCTCTAATGTTTATGGAAAAAGAGATCAATTTCTAGAGCATGTGGGAGCCAAGCTATCACCTTTCCCATGTTGACTTCTTCTATTGAACATCATGGAAAATCTCCATAGATTAGTTATCCTTACTAACACAAACATTTCATTGGAAATGATCATTAATCGTATGAATTTACTACTTCACTATACTTTTTGACCATACAAATATTATTTTTATGTCTACCCTTCTTGTTTCATGATAAGACTAGCCTACAAGCCAACAAATTTCTATGATATCTATGAGGTCAACACCAATTTGTGATTCAAAACATAACTAAGTTGGAACAAACTTAGCTCTAGAAGCTATGATATTTTTCCACCCCTGTTATAGACATATTTGGGCACTGCAACCCCAATCACATATGTCGATAAACCAAGGGCTCTTAAACCCCTAAAACTGTTGTTTCATACCCTAAAGGATCATGGTCAACTGATTACGTAATTTCCCAGAAGTTTTCCCTGAAAAACTACTCAGAACTGGTCAAAATTGGACCATATAGACTGCTCCATGCTGAGGGTGCGATGCATCTCACCTGTTACACACAAGGGGTGTGATGCATACTGAAAATCCCTTCTGTAGGGTGCGATGAGCGAGAGCAGACAAATGGCAGAGGCAGTTTGCTAGGTGGAAACTCAGAGAATCTTCTAGAAACTGCTCATATGACACTTACCTCTCTGAATTCTCCCAGGGATGAGTAAGAGATCATGAAATCTCCAAGTGGAACCAAGAACTATCAGAGAAATGACACTAATAAAAAACCCAGAAGCTGACTCACTCCCCTACAAATATCTATATATGGATCCCTCATCCCAGAGATCCAGAGGCTGGAATTTTGTAATTTGTAAAGAAGTTTTGTTGGTTTCTCTTTGAAGACATTGCGTTGTTGGGTGATCTTGCTTTTCATTAGGTGAAGAGGGCTTTCATGCTGGGAGGATGATGCTGGATCAGACAGCTGGGTTGTAATCCTCTCTTCTACTCCTACTATCGATAGAGGTATTTGAGCTTTCCTCCATATGCTTGTGTACTTGTGAATCTTGTATTTGTGTATGCAATTGTATGGTTAATGTACTTTTGATTATACATCGTTTAAGATATTATAGATCTCTATGATTTGATGGTGTTATGTTGCTTTGTCTCTACAAGTGTTCTTTGAAGCGGTACAAGTGAGAAAGGAGTGGCAGGTTCTATCAAAGGAGAGAGGAAATAAGCAAGGAGCCAAGCGAAAGATTAAGGTTGTTGCTCTCTGCCTCTCTCTTATCTATCATACATAAAGGAAAACACAAGTTACTTTGAATTGTTTGTTTCTAAGATAGCTACCCGTCTTAGTGGGACTAGCAGATCTGAATAGACACTAGTTTTCATTGAAACAAAATGGAAACTCCACTGGGGAGTGAATAGTTTGTTTGTTTGTTACTGTTGTTTTCTTTATAAACTATAGATGGAGCTTGAAGTTAAGCCAGCTAGCCTTCGAACTGCTTTTGCTATGCAACTGCAAAGTAGATCAACGCTGCTTCAGTCAATCTCTGGGTTGGTTTATGAATTGAGCATCTGACTTGCAAACATCCTAAGTGCCCTGGTGGTAGCTCAATAACCTCATAAGATCATACCCATATACTTTGTGTTTACATGTGGGAAATCTTATTTTTGGGTCCGTGGTATTTAGACCTATGGTTTTGGTCCTTGGTGTTGCGTCCAAAGTGTTGAATCCAGGTATTGGGCCCCTAGTATTGGTTCTCAATGGTTTTGGACCATGGCATTGAGTAATGCCTAAGACTATAAAAGGAGAAGAAGATCATTAGGCAAATGCATTCGGAAAGTCTTGAATAACTGATGATGTATGAGATCCAGTATGCAGGTTATGGGTTCATGATTCTTTGCTTGATCTGAGCTAAGGAGGAATCTCAACGGTTGATGGAGAATGAGATCTAAGGATAGATCAGGATCATGAGGCTTGGAATGTATTATCATTATGTGATAGTCTAGATCTGAATTATTGACACATATTTCAGTATATGAAGGTTATGATCTGGGTATGATTGATGTCTGGAACAACTGCAATGTTATGAGTAAATATTTGTAGATCTGTACGCGAGTTGGCTTTGGTGAAAGCGCGTATGTACGGGGGTTTGGTTCTTCATAGTAGCGTATACATTATGAGATATAATAATTGAACTTGCAGTTGGATCTGGTTATTGTTGTAGAGTTATGTTGTCTATTCTGTGTTCTGGTGACTGTGTTGTTGACAGGGTTTGAGTGTTTTAGTATTGGGTGATTCAGAGATTGATGATGATGTCTTGATTGATTGTGTGCTTCAACGATATTGATGGGTCCAGTATGAAAATTGGATGAAGCGTGGCCTTTCAGATTATGGTGTTGTGCTTCAAGAGTATCTAGTCTGAAAATTTATGAAATGTGGTACTTGGAGGATGAAATAGAAGGCTGTAGCCTTCTGTAGGTTGGCACCGACGTACTATTACATCAACTAGTACAAGAGCTAAGGGGGTGATAGCTCCCTTCCAGTAGCAGTTGGAAAACGAGTAAAGGTTGGAGCATTTTAGTAGGCCGGCACCTACGTACTAGTAAATGGATCAGCTAGTACAAGAGCTAAGGGGGTTGTAGCTCCCTTCCAGGAGAGTCTAGAAAATGAGAGAAGGTTGTAGCCTTCTGCAGGTAGGAGCCTATGTACTGGTATAAGACTGCACCAGTGTAGAACCATTGTAAAAGAAGTTTCTTATTAAAAAGAAGATTGGTACGACTTGCAGCAGGTGGTTTTCACCCACATTGGGTTTCCACCTTATATCATGGTGTTCATGTGTGATTCTTGTGTGTGATGATCTGTTCTGTTTTACTGCTTCTGTTCATATGGTTAATAATGTTCTGATGCACTCATAAAGGATCAACTAACCGAATCTTAAGTTTACTGGATATACGCTGGTTTCATTAATCACAGTTGTGTATACATGAGGTTTTCCTTCAATGAAGTAGCATATATGAATCTGAATATGGAAATGAAAAAGTTATATTGATTTGATAATATTTATTCATCCCCCCCTCTCAGTATTATTTCCACCAATTGGTATCAGAGCAGGTCCTTTGGTAGAAGCTTGATCGCTTGAAGGAGATCCGTAGATCAATGGGAAAGAAGCTTAAGAAGAAAGTTCCTAAGAAGAAGAAGACATCTCAGAAGAACTATGACAGTGGGAGCATCGATTGGGGAATATGTGGAAGAAGCACTTTAGAGTTAGAATCACTTCAGAATGAAGATGAACAAGAACTATCAAGTATGAATTTGTTATCCTCTGGTGATACATTTATCCATCCATGTGAAGATGATGAAAGTGATAGTGAAACAATTGAATTTGCTCTTATGGGTGAGCAAGAAAGATATCAAATAGAGGTAGAATTGAAAAGGCTTATAGAAAAAATTAGAGATCAACAAGATCTATTGAACAAAATGGAATGTGCCTTCAAAGAATAAGCTACCAAACTAAAAGCTCAACTAGAGGAAGGAAACAAAGTAAGGAAGTTATTCAAGGACAAGGAAGATCAATGTCAAAAGTTACAGGATGAAGTGACATCATTAAGAAATGAAGTCAATGAAAGGAGCACAACAATCAAGAAACTCAGAGATAGATCCAGTTACTATGAAAGTCTTGAATCTACGATCCTCTCGCTAAAAGGAGATCTTGAAGAATCAAAAAGCCAGAATAAATAACTACTCCAAGCTCTTGAAAAACAAGAAAATGAAGTTATTGAACTAAGACATCAGTTGGAAGACGGAAGAAAAGCTGAAGAAAACATGAAGAAGCAGTATCCTGAAAAGGAGGAGCAACATCAGGTTGAGGTAAATATTCTTAAAGATAACTTTGAAGAAAAGGATAAGCTCTTACGATTTCAAGATAGTACTAAGATCTTGGATGATATTCTTAATAATCAAAGGTCTCCTGCTATCAAAACAGGTCTTGGTTTTCATGAATCTGTTGAAGGATAATCTAGTTCACAAAGTAAGACAAGGGACTCTGAAATGCTCAACAAGGAGATGAGAGGTCAATCCCATCAATAACCAAGGAAAGAAATTCTTCAAAGAAATTCTTTTATTCCTAACTATGGAAATAATAGTCGGTCAATTCCTCAAATGAATAATGTTGAATGTTATGTATGTCATAATCTTGGACATGTTACATCCAGATGCAAAAGAAGAATGGTTCAAGACTATCACTCAGAAAGATCATCACGTTCCACCTACTTTAAGGGATATTGCTTTTCTTGCAATATGTTTGGTCACAGAGCTGTTGATTGCTATAGAAGGAATATGAAACATGTAAGATGTTATGCATGTAACAAGCTTGGACATACAACAAAGGAATGCAGGAACAAAGTATGGGCACCATACCAAAAGGAGAAAACATCATCACACTTGAAGATATGGAAGAAGAAGGAAGTACAGTCAGAAAGATGTGGCACAACACAATATACAGACATAACAAACTCAGAGGTACCTGAAAGTGAAAAACTTTGGTGTCCTAAATCTCATATGAAAGTTTCATAAAGGGAAGTCGCATATATACGTGAGTTGGTTACTGCACAGTCACGTATACGTTAGTTTGAGGCAAAGCAGTGGGACAGGCTCAGGAAAAAGGGTCTGATATGATTCAATCCATTATTTGCTCTGTTTCATAATGGTTACAATCTGTTGATGTTGTGTGGAAATGTCTTGATACTTGTAAGATGTTTAGGAATGATTTGATCTTAACTTGTGGATGATGATACTTCTTGCTGATATATGCATGATCAGATCTGACAGTAAGCAAGATGGCACAGATTCAGGGGGAGCATATGCTTTTGATAATACATTGTTGGCATTATGGTTAGTAGTCCTTAGTGATGATGCTTATATGGCTAAATGATATATCTTGCTATGATATGTTTATGAGTTGTCCATGACAAAATCTCATATGATTCTTGGGTTTACATAGTTGGTGTTCTAATCAGATTTGTGGATGCATATATGGTGTTTACATGGTGATCTTCATAAGGACAAGGAGAAGTACAAAGCTTGAATACACTTGATGATGAGTCACTCATATGTTGTTGTTGTCATATGCATAAAGATCATATAATACAATTATGATGTAGGATTCCTATAGTTCTTGGCACTCATGTGGATGAGGATTGTTGTTTTTGATGATATCAAGAAGTCTTGACAAATGATCTTGAGCTCAAGATACATAGTGCTGGATATATGAATGTTTACTCAAAGTTGCATTGTTGGAGACATGATGATGATGAGTTCTTACCCATATGATGATAGGTTGATAATCACGTATGTTGATTATTATCAGATAGGGGATATTCCCGTGCAAATCTTACATGGATGGTCATGCAGATCTTGATGATGAGATGACTATGGTGTTTTAGACATATGATATAATGTGAATGATTTTATGATGATGATTCAAAAGGATGAGTTGATATCTATATGCAGACATATCTTGTTATAGGACATTTACAGGTTACTGATCTGGAAGTGGTTGTACGGGAGTTTCATAAGGATAATCCACGTATATATGCCTGTTTCTATGGATACAGTCGCGTATATGTTGATTTGAAGGAAATCAGTGGGCCAAACTCAGGATGAGAAGAGTCTAATATAGGCCTGACAGAGACCATCTGGCACAGATGGAACAGGTGCAGAGGGAGAACATGATTGCTGATGATTGACAGATGCTGCTGATGATAGTTACTGATGACTATCATACTCTTGATATTTGGTCTCTATGTCATGTATTTCTTTTATTATCAAGGTCATGTAACGGCCTATGTTTGTTTCCCCACTATGCCTGGGATGGATGATGTTATACTCTTGTGTTATCATGTGTAAACCTTTGATGTATCCCCACTGGTTGGGTGGATGAGT
Organism: Pinus tabuliformis; assembly: GCA_031772625.1. Lineage (NCBI taxonomy): Eukaryota > Viridiplantae > Streptophyta > Pinopsida > Pinales > Pinaceae > Pinus > Pinus tabuliformis. The sequence goes on from CM062811.1 coordinate 964,557,753, forward strand.
CAAGTTTGGTATATCCCCACTTTGATGGGAGATGGATGTATGTATGAGTCTTTGGTGATAGGAAGGTCATTTATGATGTATAGAGTCATGTTCTTCTTGTAGAACATATTTTTGCAGACCTTGCTTACAGTCAGGGGGAGCATGAACAACACTCTTCAGCTGAACAGAGTTTTCAGCATGTACTCGAAAGGAGCATGGACAGATTGGTACATCTTGGCATATACAAAGGGGGAGCTCATTCAAAGATTTCAGCAGGTACTCAGGGGGAGTATCGACAGCGGAATGTTTATCAAGGAAAGAGAATATCTTGGTCCACCCTTTGCCCTTGATGTCAAAGGGGGAGAGTGATTTGGTGTTGTTGCCATCAAGTCCAAAGGGGGAGATTTTTGGCATTATGATGCATGTGTTGTACTTGATTGCAACCCACTCGTAGAAGAACAACTCACTTATATATAACTAGATGAATTTACAGAAGAGATATCAGATGTGACAAAATACATGGGATGCAGGATAGCTCAAAGGAATTAGATGACAGTTCTCATTATGACAAGTTAGCTTTGCCATCAAGTCCAAAGGGGGAGATTGTTGGCATTATGATACAAGTGTTTTCCTTGATGGCAAGATGACAGATTATAGTGCAGCAGGTTAGTAGCAAAGAATTGATGATCAGACTACAAAGAATGAAGAAAGAAGAGTATATACATAGGTTCACTATATACCAAGTAGGGTATATATGCAGGTTATATGCAGGTTCACTATGTACCAAGTCACGTATATACGCAGGTTCGCTATATACCAAGTAGGGTATACATGCAACTTCACTATATACAAAGGCGCGTATACATGTGGGATTGCTGATCAAAAGTCGCGTATGCGTATGCACGCACTTTCATGCACGGAAAAGCATGTACATGTGGGAAAGCTTATTTTTGGGTCCGTGGTATTTAGACCTATGGTTTTGGTCCTTGGTATTGTGTCCAAAGTGTTGAACCTAGGTATTGGGTCCCTATTATTGGTTCTCAATGGTTTTGGACCATGGTATTGAGTAAGGCCTAAGACTATAAAAGGAGAAGAAGGTCATTAGGCAAATGCATTCATAAGTCTTCAATAACTGATGATGTATGAGATCCAGTATATAGGTTATGGGTTCATGATGCTTTGCTTGATCTAAGCTAAGGAGGAATCTCAGCAGTTGATGGAGAACGAGATCTAAGGATAGATCGAGATCATGAGGCTTGGAATGTATTATCATTATGTGATAGTCTAGATCTGAATTATTGATGCATGTTTTATTATATGAATTTTATGATCTGGGTATGACTGATGTCTGGAATAGCTGCAATGTTATGAGTAAATATTTGCAGATCTTTACGCGGGTTGGCTTTGGTGAAAGCACATATGTACGAGGATTTGGTTCTTCATAGTAGTCTATACATTATGAGATATAATAATTGAACTTGCAGTTGGATCTAGTTATTGTTGCAGAGTTCTGTTGTCTGTTCTGTGTTCTGGTGACTGTGTTGTTGACAGGGTTTCAGTGTTTCAGTATTGGGTGATTCAGAGATTGATGATGCTAGTGTTGATTAATTGTGTGCTTCAATGATATTGATGGGTCCAGTATGAAAATTGGATGAAACATGGCCTTTCAGATTATGGTGTTGTGCTTCAGGAGTATCCAGTCTGAAAATTTATGAAACGTGGTACTTGGAGGAAGAAAGAGATGGTTGTAGCCTTCTGTAGGTTGGCACCTACGTACTAGTACATCAACTAGTACAAGAGCTAAGGGGGTGATAGCTCCCTTCCAGTAGCAGCTGGAAAACGAGTAAAGGTTGGAGCATTTTAGTAGGCCGGCACCTATGTACTTGTAAATGGATTGGCTAGTACAATAGCTAAAGGGGTTGTAGCTCCCTTCCAGGAGAGTCTGGAAAATGAGAGAAGGTTGTAGCCTTCTGCAGGTAGGAGCCTGCATACTGGTATAAGACTGCACCAGTATAGAACCATTGTAAAAGAAGTTTTTTATGAAAAAGAATATTGGGACGACTTGCAGTAGGTGGTTTTCACCCACATTGGGTTTCCACCTTATATCATGGTGTTCATGTGTGCTTCTTGTGTGCGATGATCTGTTCTATTTTACTGCTTCTGTTCATATGGTTAATAATGTTCTGATGCACTCATTAAGGATCAACTAATCGAATCTTAAGTTTACTGGATATACGCTGGTTTCATTAATCACAGTTGCGTATACACGCGGTTTTCCTTCAATGAAGTAGCGTATATGAATCTGAATATGGAAATGAAAAAGTTATATTGATTTGATAATACTGATTCACCCCCCCCCTTCTCAATATTATTTCCAACAAGTGCATTTAGTGTGTGCTCTCTATTCTCTGTTGAAAGAATCGTACTCTTCTTTCCTTAGTAGCTAGGATTTTCATTTCTAAAAGAAAACAAATCACTGTTTATCATTTTAGATTGCATATTTAGGAATTTTACATCTACATCATGCGGTGAACCTTGAAAGGAAAACTTTTTAAGAAAGATAAACTATAAAATAAACCTCAATGAACATAAAAATGCTTTGGAACCTAACGCACAACATCTAGAAGTCTAGGCTAGAGACGTATTCCGGCGTCGTAAAGCCTGGTAACTATCGTTTTCATTGTAGGTTTGGTGATTCCTCCTCTTTGATACGACAAGTGCCAGTACGGACTTTTGCTCCCACGTACTATCAAGTATATATTGGGAGACCACAATAGGCTGATATCCTTTATCCTTAGGAAGCTGTTTCTACCACCCTATCGATCACAAAGCACTGAACACAACATTCGGGAAGATTGACTGCCATACATAAAGTCCTTGGTAATTTCTCTTTAATTTACCACTGAGGTGTATATTGCAGTTTTCCAATTGGTTTGGTAATCCCTTTGTCTAGATTTCCAGAGTAGTCACTTTTGTTCCTTTTCGACTCCTTGAAAGAAAAAGGTCCATCTAAGCACTTGTCACTTCAGGATCATTAAAAATCGAAGGCAACTAGTGTCACCTTTATCTTTTTCTCGACTCTTAAAAATTAAAAAAGCAAGTTGTGTCAAAGCGTCATAAAATTTATTTAATTCGGAATAACATTTTCCCCTTTTTATTTTTGAGTTGATCAAGTAATCCGCAATCGTGGAAGAAAGTCAATCAAAACCCCGTAATTCGCAGAGGCTAACGAGTCAACTGTCTTTGACTCTGGAAGTGAAACCATTCCGGGTGAAACGATATTGTTTAACTGGGTTGAAATCTCCTGGTCTATTTGAAACTTGTGTTTCAACATCATCGGAGACTCCAATTACTCCAATTATTTCTGGTACCCCTGCCTCTACAAAAGAAGTTCCATAGTTACAAGAGGACATTAGAACTGATCCTAGTGTAACGGTAAACACTTCTATTCCTGAACCAGCTCCATCTGGGGCTGATTTGGAAGGTGTCACCCCTCCAGTATCTGTCTCTGCAGAGACTATACCTTCTTTGGCACCGGAAATATTTTACACACCTAACAATCTACCTCTTCCACCTGCACTGATTGCTATAGAAGAGATTGTAGAGGATCTTCCATCTAGTACCCCATTTCATTGTGGAACTAGGATCCACTTATATCCTTCTACTACTGAAGTTAGTTCTTTCAATCATCCTTCATTGCAAGTTCCTGTCAAATCCCTAGAAAATCTTTTGGATAGACTAGATATGTTTGAACAACCACCAACATCTAGGACTATGTCATCTGATACAGCAGTAGCAGAGCTTCCCGCTGCTACTCCGACAATGTTCGCTGGTATACCATTTGTCCCAACTAGTTCTCAACCACTAGATGGAGTCCACCTAGGGACTGTTTTGACAGCATGGTCTGTTCTTGTTTTCTCATCCGGAATCTTATCTAGAATTTCTTATGTTGAGACTCAACAAATTGATCCTTCACATCAGTATCAATTTGGGCAGTCCAGTCTCCAAAGACCTATTTTCCCTTTGAATACTGGATTGTCGCCATAGGGGGGCAGTATGCCTTTTCATTGTTCTCTTCGAGAGAGCGACCATATGAGAGTTCACAACAAAATTCAGGTCAAGCTGGAATTGCATTCAGTGGTTGGGTACCAATACTGCCTCAACAACCAAGAGTTGTATATTCAATGCAACCAAATCAACCTGTGTCAAACATTCCCACTACACCTGCTATTGTGACTATGTCGCAAGTACAAGCGCTGCCTGTTGTATGTCAACCTCAAGTTTCTCAGGTCGTAATACAACAGCCTCTTGTCTCCGCAGCTCAATCACAACCTCAGATTAGTGACTCCTTAATTGGAGCGACTCAGGCTCAAACGGGTACTATCACCCCTCATCTTGGTCAAACATCCAGTATTGGACAACAGAAAATGGTCCAACAACCATGGCTGGTACAATATCAACAACCACAATTCCAACAAGCTTACTGAGGACCTAAGCAACAAAGCTTTGTGGGTAATGGCCAACTGTATATTCAAAATGGTTTCCAACAATCATACTATAATGGTCATGCCCATCAACCTTATCAAAGTTATCAGCATCAAACACATTATGCTGGTATGCAAAGGCCCACTGCTCAGGCGATCCCATCTTATCCAGGGTACGCTTCGCCAAACCTGAATTAATAGTTGCCTTTCGTAGCAACTTTAGGATTACGAGATCTAAACCAGCTAACAAATGATCCAATTGCTTACGCCTTTTGGTGGCCAGTGATTCCTCATAAACTTCCGTTAGATATTCCTAAATTCAATGGAAATCCGGGTGGAGATCCATCGAATCATGTAATGACCTTTCATTTGTGGTTTTCATCCAACACCCTCAATGTTGATTCGATCAGGCTTCACCTTTTTCAGCGAACGCTAACTGGCCTGGCAGCGAAATGGTACATCGAATTGCCTAGAGCTTCATTTGATAACTTCAACACCTTTGCCACCACCTTTTTAACCTTTTTTAGTTACCTATAAGGTACGAAACAAGAACGGAGCTCCTTACCAATTTTAAATAGACAACAGCCACTCACATATCTGATCATATTAATGAGTGGCAATGTCGTCGTCGAATGGTAAAGACATATGTTCCTGATCAACTTCTAGTGGAATGGTTTATTAAGTCATTGTTACCTTATATTACAAAAGATGTGGCCAAGGGAGGAGTTGATATCTAGACTTGATTTATACCCAGTCTGGCACGCTCTATGACAAAATTCTTGATGCTCCTAGACTGGAATTTTCTGTTCCTCCGCCTCCTAAATCAAACAGGGACTCTCATGCCGACGATGGCGTGATTAGCACCTGAAGTACGCAAACCGCAAAGGCTCAAAATGGTAAATCCATTTCAGTTTCCAATAAAAAATCAAATGATAAACTTCGTGCCTTGGAGGTTAATGCCGTGTCATCGGACAAAGGCAAAGAACCAAAGAAACCAGGGGGCAAGAAGAAAGAGAAAAACAAAAAGAAGAAACAGGAAGATTCAACACCTTAGAAACCTTCTGGAAACCATACTGGGTGAAAGAAACCTAATTAGCCATGTTTCATATGTGATGAGGACCATTATACGAGAGATTGTCCACATCGAGCTAAGGTCACGAAGTTCTTCAAGAAACCAAGTACCTCGGTGGTATTGACTGATCCGTTTCTGAACCCAGAAACTAATCTGGTTGCTATGGATAATGCTTCCCCATCCCAAGTGCTTATGTTGTCCATTTCAAAACACCAAAATGATGCTTTGATATTGACAAGGAATAAAGATTATGGGAATCCATAGATGCTGAACAACAAGGCTACAGATCAACCTAGTAGTTTGACAACAACTTCGTCCGAAGTTGTGACACCCATCATTCCTGAGCTAACAATAAAGCCGCCAAACGGAGTAGTACACAAATCGACATTTAATCCTTGTGCTTGAGCAGCACATAATTATAATATAGTAGAGGATATGGCCCAATCGCAATCCGCTATGTCGACACTTGAAGTACTACAGAATTGCTCCTCCCAAAAGCAAGCTTTATTATCAGCAATAGGTGGGATTGACCCAACGGATTCAAATCTAGTGGCCTTTAATCATAAAGGATACGAACCTTAGTTACCTGCTTAACTCGCTTTCCTCGTACAGGAAAAATCCCTCAACAAAACTGTCCATCGAACAATCATTGATGAGGGGGCATCTACTTGCATTATGTCGATGAGTTGCTGGAAAACTTTAGGCTCACCACCCTTGTCGTGATCATCAACAACATTAAAAGCATTCGATGGAAGAACATACACACTGTATGGGATAATAAGTAACTTGCAAGTTGAACTGGGGGGCAAGACAGTAGAAATTGAAGTCAAAGTTATCGATGGAAACCTTTATTACAATATCCTACTGGGAAGGCCATGGATTTATGCTATGGCTGCTGTTGTGTCAACATATTTAAGAAAGATTGCATTTCCCTTCCAAGGAGGAATTACAATCATTGACCAACTAACCTTTCTCCCCAACAGCTCACAAGCTACGGGGAGCATTCCAATGATCCATGGAAGCTCTCAATCGCTTCAAAATGTCGGAGTAGGTGTCCTAAAAGACCCTGCCTTAATGGATACTTTTGCCCTACCACCTCCAAGTAATCTGGCGGAAGTGACAACGGCGGAAACCTGTAATATGGTATCTTCTATATCAACAAAGAATAAGAAGATTTCCGAACATTTTTTTAACATGGATCATCAACAGGTATTGCCTTCAAGCCCCATAGAAATTTTGTAGCAATTAATTTTCTTGGCCTGGGCGGCAAACCCAAATCAACACTCATCGAGTGTTTGGATAGATAGGTCTCAAGAATATGGCACCTCTTCAGATCCTTGGTCATATGTACATTCTACAGACGAAGGAATCATTCAGTCAATCATGATAGGAGAGGCACCATAGGAAGATTACCACCACCGTTGCCATATTCAAAATAACAACAAAGATTATTCCAGTGACCTTGAAAATCCTTCAGTATTTGATTTTCTATCAAATACTGTAAATACAGTGGACTCTGAGTGAAATCTATCCAATATTGAAGAAACTATCGCCATAAAGATCTCAAACAAACCTAATGTTGTAGAGAATATTCATGTTGGCAAATCTTGTTCTTCTTAAGAACTGGAAATATACTCCGCTCTCTTTTGCGAATTCAGAGATGTATTTGCATGGTCATATGAAGAAATTCCAAGCATTCACTCAAACATCATTGAACACGAAATCAAGATGCATCCAAATTTCAAACCAGTACAACAATGGCTTCGACAAGTTCACTCGAAGAAAGCCGCTGCCATTAAGGTGGAAGTTGAAAAACTTTTAAGTGCTGGTTTCATTTACCTTGTTCCTCTAACTGATTGGGTATCGAATATTGTTCCTGTGATGAAAAAGCAAGGAACAATTAGAGTGTGCGTCGATTACAGGGATGTAAATCAAGCTTGTCCAAAGGACAACTACCGTACACCCTTCATCGACCAGATAATTGACGAATGCGCGAGATGCGAAATCTTTTCATTCATGGATGGAATTTCTGGATATAATCAAATTAACATCCGCCCACAGGACCAGTCGAAGACTACATTTATATGTCCGTGGGGCACATTCTCGTACCATAAACTACCTTTCGGCTTAAAGAACGTAGGGGAAACTTTTTAGAGGGAAATGAACTACGCCTTGCATGACATCAAGCACATCATTCAACCATATCTCGACGATCTACTGGCTCATTCGCGAAACTGGACTAATCATCCACAACATTTGAGAGCTATATTTCTACGTTGTTGACACTACAAGATATGACTCAATCAACACAAGTGTGTTTTTTGTGTCGGTTCTGGTCATTTACTTGGTTTTGTAGTTTCAAAGGATGGGATTCAACTCGACCCATGTAAGGTTTAGGCAATCATTGATATGCCTCCACCTTCAAATTTACTTTAGATTCAGAAACTCCAAGGGAAAGCAAAATTTCTAAGGAGGTTCATTCCGAATTACGTTGAACTTGCTAAAGGTTATACACGTCTTTTGAAAAAAGAAGTGCCCTTCAACTGGGATCAGGCTGTGCAAGCTTCCTTTGATGCTCTAAAGGAATCCCTAATAACATCATCATTAATGTACGCTCCTGACTACCAAAAATACTTTAACCTGTATCTAGCTGCAGCAGATACAACCATTGCAATGGTTTTAGTACAAGAAGAAAATGGAATCGAACATCCTATCTATTATTTAAGTTGAAACTTAAATGATACAGAAAGCAAGTACTCCTATGTTGAAAAGCTGACTCTTGTAGCTGTTCAAGCAGTACAGAGATTTCGACACTATATCCTCTTTTGCAAAACTACCATTTTGTCATATTGCAACCCTATGACTTACATTCTGTCGCATCAATTACTAAGGGGCAAATATTCAAAATGGATAGCCATTTTGCAAAAGTTTGATCTGGAATTCATAAAATCCAAATCAAAGAAATCTCTAGTTTTCGCGGAGTTACTATGTGACTTCCCATCGTCATCCAACGATTCAACATCTAAAGCATCAATCATGGATGAATATTTGTTTTTGATATGATCAAGTGATCCGTGGTATGGATATATACTAATCTATCTCCAAACCCAAACATACAAGCCTGATACCTCTCGCTCTAAACAACAATGTACTCGATACTAAGCAAAAGACTACATGATCGTCGGTGATACACTTTACCATCGAGGTATTGATACAGTTCTGCGAAGGTGCCTCATGCATGAGGAGGCTGAAAACGTCCTGAATGATTTTCATTCAGGTGTGTGTGGGGAGCATAAATATGGTTATGCTATCACGCAAAATATCTTACGAGCAGGTTACTTCCGGCATACTATATTCAAAGATTGCATAATCGCAGTCAGAAGTTGCCATGCTTGTCAAATCTTCGACCACAAAACCAGACTACCACCCACACCATTGCATCTAGTAGCTGCTGTTGGGCCATTTTCCAAATGGGGAATAGATTTCATGACATGTAACCCCACCTCGGCCGGGGGGCATGGGTATATCATAGTCGCAGTTGACTATTTTACAAAATGGGCCAAGGTGATGCCTACATTAAACAACAGCGGCAAAACGACTACTCTTTTCTTTTTTAATCATGTAGTCTCTAGATTTGGTGTTCCACAAGCTATAGTCACGGATCATGGATCACATTTTCACAATCACATGATGGTTGAATTGGCTGCCAAATTAGGACTGTCCCACGATAGTTCTACTCTGTATTATCTGCAAGCTAACGGACAAGTTGAGGCCATCAACAAAGTCCTGAAGCGCATGCTGCAAAGGATGATTGGAGTCCACAAACGAAGTTGGCACCTAATCCTGTACTTGGCCTTGTGGGCATATAGGACATTGGTGAGAAATGCAACTGGATTTACACCCTTTCAGCTAGTGTATGGCCTGGAAGCGATATTACCGATTCAGTGTGAAATTTCATCTCTCAAGCTTGTAGTCGACCTTCTCCCTAGAACTTCAAAGGAAGAGGCCCATTTCTTGGAACTAATCCAATTAGATGAAACCCATCGTGACGCTATTTTGGCTGACAAAGCTCATAATAAATGAGTCAAGCTGCAATTTGATAAGAATTTCAAACCCCGTGTCTTCTTAGAAGGTGACCTGGTCTTACTTTACGATCAGGAATCCAATAAATTGGGGGTAGGTAAGTTCCAATCATTGTGGATGGGTCCCTACATTGTTAAGCGAGTATTAGTAAAAGGAGCCTATGAGTTAGTAGATTACGATGGGATTCCACTGTCACAACCTTGAAACGGGTTGTATCTTAAGCGTTACTACGCTTGATTAAGTGTAGTAATCTCTTTATATGATTTTGTTATGTTTTTTTTTTTCGTCAAGAGTGATCATTTTGGTTAGGTATTCCACTTTGCATTTTTTGCAGATGTCAGACCTGTTGGAATCATTTGTTGGATACGCCGACGGAGCTAGTCGTAGTACATGGAACCTATCTTCTGCAGCTTGGGCCATTTTGGATCGAAGCGGTGAGTTAGTGAGTTTCAGAGGGGTATGTATTGGTCGATCAATGAACAACATCGTTGAGTACAGCGTGTTGATGGAGATTATCTCTGATGCCATCACACATGGCATACATTGACTTGTTGTCAGGCTAGACTCACAACTCGTCATCCTACAACTTACTGGAATCTATTCCATTCGGAATCCAGCCATCTATCGTATGTTCCTAAGTGTCAAGATTTTGGAAAGGTAGTTTGATTCTATTCAATATCAACACATTTCAAAAACTTAAACACATTAACTGATTCATTAGAAAATTATGTGTTAGATAGACATTTGCAGCATTTATAAAGGAAAAAGAATTTCAATCAACATTTGCATCAGGATCATATAACTTAACCATAATAAAACTCTGAAAATAAAAAATACATATAACTGTTTATAGTTTTTACAAAATGTTTTGTGTCCAGGACAAAATAGGTCATATGACCCAAAAAATCAAAAATGCAAGAAAGCACCCTAGACTAATGGTGTTGGTGATAACAAGTCACCGCCTGTGTGATCATACGTAAGAGCCTAGTCCATCGACTGGGCATGCCGGTGGTATGGTGCTGTAATCTCGGAGGTAACTCGTCAGTCCTCACATCCTGGATACCAAGGGTGAGACTCTCGATCTGATCCTACAACATTGCAAGGGTCTCTGCTATGTCTAGATCGCGAAGGACAACCCTTCCTACAGCCTCTCCTACTAGAACGACAGCTGCTACCCTCGGGCGCGCTGCTGGTTGCACTGGTCCAATATCTACACACATATACAAGTTTAGTTAGTCCTGATAACCTTTTAAAACCACAAGAACATTATAAAAATAATAAACAAAGATATGGTAAGATCTTTTTACCTATAACACCCCACTGCTCACCAGCTGGTAGCACCAAATCTAGGTCACCACGGAAATCCATCCCAACGTATGGATACTCGGTGAAGACCATCTCCTGATGGTCGAACCACTAAAAGAAGGCATCAGAGAAATAAATCTGCGACTGAACAGCATGTCTGGCCATGAGATTGACCCATCTCTGCATTCGTGGTTCCCTTGGCACTGGCATCCCTATTGAAATGTATTGTGGTTGCATTAGTGGAATACTCTCCAAGGCGAAAGCTGTCAGAATGGAACCATAACCAAAGATCTTGGATCTTCCATTATTCACCTTGGAAAGTTGTTCTTTTATAACTGGAAGTACTGCATCACACCAGTTGAATACTTTTGGTTCAAGGCATTCCAAGGCATATTGCATATAAGACCTGTTGGCCAAATGAAGGGTCGTGCTACTAGCCAATCTAGAAAAGGTGAATAAAACAGTCCTCAAAGATCAATCAGTGACATCACGAATACTGATCTTGCCATCCCTGCTCTGCTGAGATCCATCTCTACAAAACTGGTGAATATAATCCCTCACGGATTCACCCCACAGGCGGATCCTGATAGTGAGAGAGGGGAACCACACCTCGATAACCCGGTCAAGAAATAGATATCCTCAAGTGTCAAAGGGATGGATTTACCTCTAATTTGAAACACTTGGTTGGTAGGATCCCATGCATCGAGAAGATATTACAACAAATTGATTTGTTGCCTCATACTGGATATGCGGAAGAATTTGAGCAAGCCACAGTTTCACAATACAGTAACCGTACCCAGATCATGTAAGGCAATCATATCCTCTTCTTCATGCTCGCGTTCACACCATGTAACGACCATCTTGATCCGATGAATCTCTGAAAAACAAACAAGAGAAGAATTAGGATCCTGATTTGGGCAAAAACAGGCAAAATTTCCATGAAAAAATAGTGCATAAACTTCTCCTCCTGCGCCCATCGCACCTTGGCTGTGTACAGGGTGGGATGCATACTGACTGGCCAATGGCCAACTCAGTATGCATCACACTTTTCGATGCATACCAGGTGCGATGGGGAGAGAGCGAATTGTTCAAACCCCTGAAGCCCAGGAAAATAGGAAAAGCTGCTCAAACTCAGAAAAGGAAAGAATGCAATTGAAGAGCTCAGGGTTAGCTCCTACCTGGTCCAGATGGCACCGAAAATAGTTCACTGAATCTCCCGGAATCAGCTAATTAAAATCAAGGGGGAAAACACCTCCAGAGCTCCAACAATCCCAAATTTGAATGAAATGGTAAAAATGAGATGTAAAACTGCTTTTATGTTACTGTTCACGTAATTCAAGTAAGATGTTGGTTTTCAACTCATTTTTCAAGCGTGTATTTACATTTCTAATCAATTGTATGGAGAAATTGAACAGGTAGTACAACTGTCAAAAGAACATAGTGTTAATGGTGAATTGAACATCTCTGACTATTAGTACGAGCAATGTTTCCGCGAATTTCAAGCTCATTAAAAAATAAACCTAGCAACGGGCAATGTTTCAGCAAAGTTCAAGCTCGTTAAAAAATAAACCTAGCACTGAGCACACGATGGCATAAGGTTCAAGCTCATTAAAAACGAAACCTGCCACTGAGCACATGTTGGCACAAGGTTCAAGCTCATTAAAAAATAAACCCGCCTTTTGGTAAATAACCTTTGTGATCACATTGCTATCAGAGTTTTGAGCCTTGGTCGTGTTCTTACCATCACCTCCACTCTTTTAGCCGATCATACGCCTCCACTTGATTGTTTACCCTTTTGAGAAACAACTGCGATGAGTGATTCTATTAGCCACCCTTGTTACACTGCCATGTTTGAGAAGTTCCAAATTTACCTGGACCCAGTTGCTACCCGAAAATACCACTCGTTCCTCAAAAAACGAGTCTCTTTTAAGCTCTTTTTAGACTCGTAAAATATGAAAAGATTGTCGAGCCACTCACCTTTCCTGCTCATTAAAGTAAGGGGAAGCACCATCCCTCCTCTATATTTTAATATTTTTGGACCTAAGGGATCATTCCACAAAAAGATCGAGTGCTTGTCTTGTTCGGCTCACTAAAACTATCAAAAAGTCTTCCCTTTCGTATTATTTTATACTTTTTCCAAATTAAGCGATTATACCATGAAAAAGGACTACTGGAGTTTCCTTTCCGTCTCTTTTCAAACACTCTAAACATGAAAAGGACTGAGTTATCTTTGTCATTAAACTCATTGAAACAATAGCGACAAACTTGTCCATCTGGACAAGAGCGAGTTTCACTGTTGCTAGGGTTGCTAAAACATAGCGACAGGTTTTCCTGAAGGGAAAATTATAGAACAAGCATATGTTATCCTCCTAAAGCTTGACAAAAATAAAGAGGTACTGGTTAGCAATGACTGGGGAAAAAAGGAAGAAAACTTGAAGAACTTCATTGATAGCAGGTCGCTCTTGAACATGACACTTTCACTCCATCACCATGATTGAGTCGGGTTGGGTTATGTTGCTCACCATCACCATTGGTCTTTCGTACCATCCATGGGGTTAACACTACTGATCCATGTCAGTGTTGCCGATATGTTCAAGAGAAGTCACTTAGACAATTCACCAACCCAGCTAACGCCTCATCCACTGCAATTCCTTCACTCTCCATTTTTCATGACCACCATTCCTGAAACTTGTATCATCAAATCGTTTTCACCTCCAGAAAATCATTTGCTTTATTTTGTGTCGTAGATGTGGGATTCATTAAGGCCCTCCTACGATGGGTCACTTCTTGTCGACATCAGCACATTATCCAAGAAGTTGAATTAGGAACAACCCTTTCAGTGCTTTGAAGTTTGCATACCTCAATGGAAAGTTTCTCACTTTCGGCGACAATTTTACATCAATGGCACTTAACTGAAATATTTCACGTGGTGTTCGACATCGACTCATATATTCACACCATGTGAATTGTACTGTAGTACCTTGAGGATCATTATCATTATCGGTGATTCCTCTCACACCTGTTAACATCTTATATCATCGGCTGGTAATCAGGCGATGTCTTTCCATGTTCAACTTCAAAACATCTTCTCACATGGATTGACTTGTACATTGGGTGAAGATTGAATGAGTTTGAAGACCTCGGATCTAGTTTCATCCATTCGGACTACGATATATTCAGGAAAATAAAGACAAAAAATGTACTCCATAGCTGCACAGATGATCATCCAAGCTAAGGATGATGACTCTACCAGAATCGCCAGTCTGCAACAGCAGACGATTGTATGTCCTATGTACATGAAAATGAATTTATAAAGCTGAGCATGGGAATGGTCACCTCCGCTAGATCATGAAAATAATATGAAGATAATGTATTGTATTGTATCTTATTACAGGTCACCTTCCAGTTCGAAAAATCTTGGATCCTCATGACAAAGCATTTCACCTGACATCAGAAGATTTATGACTTCATGCTTTAGGGGGAAACTGTTATAGACATATTTGGGCACTGCAACCCCAATGACATATGTTGATAAACCAAGGGCTCTTAAACCACTAAAAGTGTTGTTTCATACCCTAAAGGATCATGGTCAACTGATTACATCATTTCCCAGAAGTTCTCCCTGAAAAACTACTCAGAACTGGTCAAAACTGGACCATACAGACTGCTCCATGCTGAGGATGTGATGCATCTCACCTGTTACACACAAGGGGTGCGATGCATACTGAAAGGCCCTTCTATAGGGTGTGATGAGCGAGAGTAGACAAATGGCAGAGGCAGTTTGCTAGGTGGAAACTCAAAGAATCTTTTAGAAATTGCTCATATGACACTTGCCTCTTTGAATTCACCCAGGGATGAGTAAGAGATCATGAAATCTCCAAGTGGAACCAAGAACTATTAGAGAAATGACACTAATAAAAAACCCAGAAGCTGAGTCAACCCCTTGCAAATATCTATATATGGATCCCTCATCCCAGAGATCCAGAGGCTGGAATTTTGTAATTTGTAAGGAAGTGTTGTTGGTTTCTCTTTGAAGACATTGCATTGTTGGGTGATCTTTCTTTTCATGAGGTGAAGAGGGCTTTCATGCTGGGAGGATGATGCTGGATCAGATAGCTGGGTTGTAATCCTCTCTTCTACTTCTACTATCAATAAAGCTATTTGAGTTTTCCTCCATATGCTTGTGTACTTGTGAATCTTGTATTTGTGTATGCAATTGTATGGTTAATGTACTTCTGATTCTACATTGTTTATGATATTATAGATCTCTATGCTTTGATGGTGTTCTGTTGCTTTGTCTCTACAAGTCTTCTTGGAAGCGGGAAAGTGAGAAAGGAGTGGAAAGTTCTATCAAAGGAGAGAGGAAACAAGCAAGGAGCCAAGCGAAAGATTAAGGTTGGTGCTCTCTGCTTCTCTCTTATCTATCATACATAAAGGAAAACACAAGTTACTTTGAATTGTTTGTTTCTAAGATAGCTACCCGTCTTAGTGGGACTAGTAGATTTGAATAGACACTAGTTTTCCTGGAAACAACCCCTAATGTTTATGGAGAAAGAGAAAATTTTTCTAAAACACATGAGAGCCAAAGTATTACCTTTCACATGTTGACTCCCTCTATCAAACATCGTGAAAAATCTCCATAAATTAATTATCATTATTAAACAAAATTAATTGGAAATGATGATTAATCATTACACAAAACTTGTTTTGATATCACCATAATTAACTTTTGATAAATCAACCAAAATCACCTCAAATAATATTTGGTGACACAAAGACCTAACAATTTTCATAAATTTATAATTATTTACAATTAGAAATACCTCTCATTAAATAAAAGAAAATACTAACATTTTATTTAATGGAATTTAATTCGTGTTGAAAAACACACAAGCATTTATCAAGAGCATTTCATTTAAGTACCATTCAAATTTTTAGGGATTTGTTTCTTTCAAATATTAAAATCGTTTATTTCCCTCCATTTAAAAGGTTTGTCTATGTGGAAGAAGGATAAAATTTCTTTATTTCCCTCCATCTGAAAGGTTTATCCACGGGGAAGAAGGAGAAGGAAGGGAACGTGCATGACATCGAAGCACTCTGGCTTCAGAGTTAATGTTTGTTCGCAATTTTTTAAATTTTTTACCAGTAAAAGATAGTTTATTCGCAAATAAACATGTCAAAGGTATCATAATGACGATATACACAAGCCGACTGTGGTGCCTCACGGATGAAAATTCGGAAGGATGGAGGATCGAGGCCACTTTCAGCTTTTCGTTCCAACCATATTTGATATA
Organism: Pinus tabuliformis; assembly: GCA_031772625.1. Lineage (NCBI taxonomy): Eukaryota > Viridiplantae > Streptophyta > Pinopsida > Pinales > Pinaceae > Pinus > Pinus tabuliformis. The sequence continues at coordinate 964,573,970 of CM062811.1, forward strand.
TATTCTCCGGGAGGGGCTCCGAACACCCCATAATGACTTGCGGGTACAACCATGCATCCTATGGAACACATTCCCCTAAAAAATTCCTTGTGTTCATGTTCCTCTTTGTGGTGGACTTCATGTGAACAGAGGAGACCGACTAAAGAAATTAATCTATTAACAAAACCCTCATCTTTGGTATGAATCCTTCTCTCATTCTTGGAATCCCACTTCTTCCATTGACTAGTGACAAAATCAATGGTCAAAGTTATTTCCTTTGGTGTTCCTGCTTCTTTTGGTTTGTTCATTGCTTTCTAAAAATTTTCTGGCATTTCTTCAACTACATATTGTTTAAATTCCACATCAACATCATTAGATCCTTTCACTGTCACTGGCTATGCCTATCTTGGTCCCCTCCAGGTTTGCAGGCATGAAAAATTTCTAGTTTGTTGTTGCAGTTTCAATCCATGTTTGATTGCAAAAGTGGACATTGTGGGTTTGAGGTATGGACAATTAGCCTTGTTGTTATTTAGATATGGATGTGATGTGGGGTGGATGAATTTGATATGGTTATGAGCCATGGAAAAATATAAGCGAGTCCTCAATGTTTTTGGAGTCTTACAATATGAATCCAAAAATAGCAGTATTGCACAGAATGAGAATCCTCCTGTTTGATCCTCATCCTCACAACAACAACAGAGGGTGAAATATTATGGAATGAGTTCCTTCAAGGATTATTATGCTTCCAAGAATCATCCAATGAATCAAAATTCAAGTTTGTTACCTTCTTATGGTGTAGCACAACATATGGCAAAGACCCATAGTAACAATAATAATATCAACAACTATAGTAGTCATGGGGATGTAAATAGGGTAGTGTTTCTTGTGAATGATTTTCAAAGCTTAGTTCCTTCTCCTGGAAGTGCACACCAATCAACCGTCTAACAACAAGGTCAACATCAATAGGCACTTCACCAACAATCCATTAAACAACATGGAATTCAGTCAGTTGGGTTCTGGATCCCACTTGAGCCTAGAAGATTCAAACAAATGAAGCAAACTTCGTAGCAGACTCAACAAGAAAAATTCATAAAGGTAGAGCCAATGGATTTTTATGACTTTCTTAATCTGGATAAAAGTAGGACAACGTAAGAAATGATTGAAATAGACGATGGGAAGGACAAGGGGCAAGAGAGCATGACCTTGTAGAAGACATGCATAGGGGGATGAATGTATATAAGTGTAGTCTCAATCTACGTTGAGGATGACCGCAAGTTGTGAAGCAATGTTTGCAGAAGTTAATTTAGAGCCACCCATGAATGATGGTGATGAACCTACAAAGAGTGAAGGAATCGAAATTCCAGCCTGAACTACATGTAACGATATTTAACTTCACCATCCTCGCACTTATATTTTACTTTTAAGTTGCAACTTCTTCAACGATGAATTATTTTGAAGATAACATGTATATATTGTTAGGCAGTAGTAGGTGCTATCCCAACACTATCCAATTAGCTGCTACTATTACAGTGAGTAGGCTTTTAGAAATATAAGGCCATTCACCTCAAAATAGACAGCTCCAACTGTGGTTTCATTGATTAATTCAGCCAACCATTCTAGTGTCTTTTTATTATGCATAGATAATAAATGCTTGTCATGGACACTATTTCATGATATTTCCTTTCACGGTTAATTTTTCCCAAAGGAGTGTCTCTGTTACTTTCTATAAAGAGTAAGTGGCGTTGCTTTGTTTCCATATTGGCATTACATTTTGTTTTAATAAAGTGACAGTCCAAAAGCATACAAAATATTAATATGCATTTAGATGAAGTCAGAAGACTACCTTTACATACAACTTTCCTTACCAAAAATTAAAATGGAAATGTCCTAGGCAACTAGCTTGGCCATTCATTATTGTCTTTCCTATAAAGTATTTGCCCTTTTAAATTTTATCAATTGTTGATTTAATTTTATCAATTTTATTTTTTAAGGATTTTGATTGTTTCTTGGTTGCTCCCTAGGCCATATTTGTTGATACTGTTTACTCGATACAACACCATTTTATTGGAAGAATGTATTTTTGCAAACTGGTTATCTCAAGTAGATATTGGTTCCTCTTTAATAGTAGAGAAAATTGCAAATATACTCTTTATTTTAACATTGAATTGCCAGAAACTGAACTGAATCTATTAGGCTCACTAACACACAGTTCAATACTAGATCAGATTATAAGATTACATAAGGTGATTTTATTTATTTTCAATAAATGATCACAAGAGTAGCTCAATGGGATTGAACAATACATCCAACAAACAAAAGGACAATGTGGGAGTGTGAAAGACATTTCCTAGAACAAAAGTAGAAAGAATTATAAGTACATGAAGGAATCTAAGTGCTAAAGTATTTGTTAAAGTGATAGAGACTGAGATCAATGCAATGCAGTTGTAGATAAGATAAGAGAAGATTATGTTTAATGTCCAACTAATGACCACAAGAGTTACTTAGTGGGATTCAAAAGTAGAATTAGTGCAATTAGTGCAAGTACATAATGGGAGTGCAAAAGCAACTCCTAACCCTAATCTACAAAAAATAAAAAAAACCAAGATACCATGGGTGAATGTCACAATACCACAAGTCAATTCCATGGGTGAATGTCACAATACCATGGGTGAATGAATACCATGGGTGTATGTCACTTACAATACCATGGGTGGATGCCACTTACAATTCCATAGGTGGATGAATAACATGGGTGGATGAATACCATGGGTTGATACCATTTTCCATTTGGATCACAAAACCTAATCCTTAATACTCCAAAATAATATAGATACAAATAAAAATGCATGTAAAACATAAGATGCAGAAATTAGAAGCTCATTGGGTGTCTCATTAGAGCTAGAAGTAGGATGAGAGGAGGAAGAATAAGCAAAGACGACATAAGAAATGGTTTTAGAAGAAATGGGTTCTAAAAACGTGTAAATGGCATATATTTTTACAAGAGGCACATCGAGAGGTGTGGGCCCATATCTTTGCCATCGTCTATTTATATTTATCTTTAAATTTTCTGTTTTGTTTTTAAGGGATGTATATCATTAAATCTTTCAAGTCAAGTCTTAGTACCCAAACTATCAATACAACCAATTTTCATACAATGTGTGACAGTAGAGAACAAAGGTGTAGGCAAGACCTATATGCTCATATCATATATGAGAAATACTTTTTGCAACTATAAGTTCGTCTCTCATAAAATTGTGTTTGATACTTCAATGTTTTCAAGTGTTTAATTCTATTTCCCTTGAATATGCTTTTGATTTGCAAGGGTTTAATTCTTTTATCTCAAATATGTTTATGAATAAAGGAATTAGCATAGTTTTTGTGATCTTTTTTTTTTTTTTTTTTTTTTTTTTTTTTTTTTTTTTAATTTTATTTTATTTTATTTTAGACTCCTTCATTTTCAAAGGCACTAGATAACTAACAAATTGAAAATCTCTATGTCTTTCATAAAAAAAATTATCTCATTGATAATCAATAAAAAATGATGAATTTTCATTGATTATGTTTTTATATGAAAAATATTATGGAGGGTGAAAGAAAATATTAAAGGTTCTGTGAAGGGTAATTTCAAAATAAAACTATCAGAAAAAAATTCCATGAACGGTAAGGGGACCTTTCAAATTTAACCCCTGATCACATGTATGATCTGGTTCATTTGGTTGAACTCATGAGATTGGATTCTCCTCACCTCTAATTGTAGTGATTTGGTTCTACTGTGGAAATGTGCACAAGGTTGTGCACACTACTAGGCGATGGCCCATACCCAAACCCTCCATCTCTCTGAGCAACCTCAAAATAATTCTAGACAAGCACAAAGAAGTGGTCAACCAAAGGCGATCTATCTGGGCAGGTCAGAAACTTTAGGAAACTTGGATATGGAAATGGCCCTCGCCCCTAATAAATATAGTTGTATCAGGGGTAATACCATCCATTAATCAAGCTTTCTAGCCAAATTATGTATTGGGGCATGGAGGGAATCCCAGGTACTAGTGGGGTTGGAAAGGCACAAACAAGTGCCTAAAATGAGGATTCAAAGGTTAAAGCGTATGTTTCATTAGGATATTTCCATCTTCCAATAGGTTTGGATGGAGAAGTTTTTTGGTTGGTGCACCTCACACTATTTAGGAATCATTTCTTTATCAGTGTAAGCTAAATCGACTATATGTTTCTTTTTCTCTCTTGTCCTCCCTGACTTGTATTATGAGGCTATATGTCCAAGATTCCATGGAACAAGATGAACCCAAAGGCATAAGAGATAATGGCTTCATCAAAGAAGACGATAGGTGCCTTTCTGACACAAAAATCAACCAAGAAAATAAGGAAATAAGAGAGCAAGAATGCATTGATTACGACAAGGAAACTAAATATCCTAAGGCCATAGGTGGCCACAAGGCAGATGATATAGCATAGATGGATTATGATGATCCAATCATCTCTAAAAATGTTAGAGACCCAAAAAGGCCCTCGGATTCACCAGTACCTAGGCTTTTGAGTGCCCCAAAGCAAAGAAATTAGATGTTGAGGAAATGGATGTGGACTCAGACAAGCAAGATTGAGGCTTTGTGCCAGAGGAGAAGCTTCCAGAGGCTAAACCCAATCAAAAGGTAGCTAACTTCATTTTATCTTTATTTTTTAATTATAATAATTATTGTTTTTTTTCTCATGAGGAACTTTTGTTGGCTTAGGTGTTGAGTCTAAATGGTAAATATTCTGCCAAAATCTCTTGGGGATTTCGTGTTATTCCATCTGGGTGGCACAGACCATAGCGACAATGCAAACTATTAGTTGGGTTAAACTCTGTTGACCACAATAGTGAACCACTGTTAACTTGGGTGTCCTAGGTCGATCAATTGGGTTTCATAGAATTCTCATTTTCTCACTATTTTAACTATTTCTTTGTTTCCAATCCTTCTTTCCTGGCCTTTTCCCATAATTGTAATTCTTTGCGGCCCTATTAAAATTATATGATCACCAATAGAGTGTATTTTTTCTTGTGGTGTCATTAATTTAGGATGTTGTAAACATAATTTTTGTTTTATATGTAAATTTTATTCTAATAGGAAACAAGTGCAAAACAAGCACTATAATGACTTGTGCTCTAAACTTTGTTCCTTGCTTTGCATGGGAGAAGTTGATAGAGGATTGAATTGGCTATAGTTGATGTTGTTTTTGTTATTGATGATCTCAATTTGAATGACATGTATTGATTGAAAGTGACTATATTTCATGTTGTTTTTTTGATTGATTATCTCAAGTTGAATGACATGTATAGATTGAAAGATGGCATCATAGATCAAATGAAAATGGAATCTTGAAAGCTAAAAGAAAAGTTGATAGAATCAACCCAGAAAATGGAGTAAGTGTTTGACAAAGATTCAATTAAATCTATGAAAAATTGTGTTAATAGTGAATTCACTGGGGTTTTTTTCTCCCAATGGAGAAATATGCCTGAGATACAATCACTATAGAATAGTTATTAGGAATACATTCTTGAAATTCTCTTAACTTGCTTAGAATTCCAAGATGAGCTTCCTTCCATGGAGCACTCTTTGATGCTCCATAGTCTTAAACTGACGTCAAAATTAGGTGATTTCCTAGCCATCTCGGTAAAAAAATTGTCATATTTTCCCAAAAAAACATACTTGCCCTCAAGACCTCAATTAATAATTGTTTTTGAAACCCATGAATTGATTTTATAGCACTTGTGAATGTGAGAAGTAGATGTCCCATAAACACAAACGAGGCTACTTATTCTTTCATCAAATCCTATGTCCCATTAACATTATCCTTTCTTATTACTAAAACAAATACATCTCTGAAAATGGGAGTTTTCTTTATTTCTATTTTCTTTTGTTTTCTCTTGGTTCCATATCGTGGACCATAAACTATCTAAATGGACATTTTAGCATTCTTATAGATAATGGTTTCTCTAACCCCATTCATCTTTTCTCCCACCTAGGTCCACATTCCCATTCTGGGTCCACATAGGGCTAGCCTATGCATCCCCTTGCCCCCACCTTGGGTCAGGCCTAAAATGACACCTCAGAGGTTGAAGCGATTAAAACAGAAAGTGAAAAGCATAAATGGCCACATTTAACAGGAAATTTTACCACAAAATGAAAAAGATAATCTGGAAAAATAATTAGCACGAGGAAAAGCTGAGACATGAGCTCTACCCCATCCATGGCCATCACCCTAGTTCCATAGGCCCTAGATGGTACTCCTCTATCATTTAGGAACTCATGATTTTCCCAACCCCTCGAGGGAAATGAACCACCCTACATAAAAAGGCGTAATCAATGCTATATTATAGACATCATGCTCTTATCCTTTGAGCCCCGGGCAGTCAACTAAAGAAAAATTCATAAATGATAAAAGGTATATAAAGAAGGGTGGAAAAATCAAGGTCGGGCACCTCATGTACCATGACTGCTCCCTCCTATATATTATATACCTGCATATGGGCTTCCCCTTATCTAGATACCCCTATGCCTCCATGATGTGGCCCAGGGAAACCCCTCTCATTCCCTATTCCATCTCACCTATTCGTCACTTTGCACACCCATTAGAATGATGTACCTTGGACATACTATCCCCTCTTGGGGCTGAAACCACCTAATAAGGTCCTTGGCTAACCCCCTTTGGAGTTTGGAGACACTAAAACATGCCAAAACCCACCATGGAAATACATGTGATTATGAAATGCCCACTTTGTTATCCATGGTATATAAGATCCTTTACCCAATTAGTTTAATGACTAATTGTACTAGAAGCCTATGAGACGCATTAGATATTATGCAGGATTGTAGGTGGTTTCCATTTGGATTTTCTCTCACTATACAGGGCCCTAACGTCCATAGGTCCACATTGGCACATGTAGGGTGTGCATAGAGAGCCACGGGCCTCCATAGCAGTAGAAAACACTCCACAAATCTTTATGGATTTTCAGAGACTACTAGCGATCCACTTTTGGGATGATGGTGACACGATTGGTACACTATGCCCAGTAGGCCCCCATAAGAACCCCACACTCTTGGATGGTGTCCCAACACTTGTACAATTCCATGGAAGCATTTATTCCACCACTTAGACCATTGCAGAGGATTTAGAGACATCTCTAATTCATATCAAGGCCCATGGGGTCATTGATGTGCCCTTAGACCCACTACGAGCACCACAAGTCTACTACCTGGAGAACAAGTGGCCACCCCCTTTTCCATCATATTCTAAGGAATTTATTCCTCAATATGGCACTTCAGGATGTTATTGAGCCTTTGGAGGGCCATACGACAGGCATACATCATTATTTGGCCCCTTATGAGGCTTATTTCTACATTATGAGTTAGTATGGTGGGCTTGCCACCATTAGGAGTTATTATTTGCACATTATTTTATCTTTAGGGGCCCATAGGATAATTTGAATTAAATTAGAAGGCTATATATTGACGTTAGATACATTCATTTGTATCATCACTTGATTTGGGAAATCTCTAGCCTTAGATAATTTGCGCACTTTTTCCTTGGAGGATATTTATCGGAGATGGATGAATTTTTATTCATGGATTTATGTTATCTTTCTTATCTTAGAGAATTTTTATGCAAATGAATTTTTGGTTAGATATACTATATAACGTATAAGTCCTTTTTATCATTGTTATTCTTGTTGTCGCATACAGCTAAAATTAGGGCTAGTTGTTGCATTATTGTAACGTCGAATTGAGCTACGTTTTAGTTATTAAATGTATGGGCCAATGTTATATGAATGAAATGTCATAGATATTATTTTATCTTTAGAAACTTGCATGATTTTCTTTAAAGTATAAATGCTCAAAAGTCGCTTTTCTTTTCTTACTATCTATATTGGATGAAGTTTACTTTCTGGGCCTCCTTGATCAAGAATCCAAGTCCTTACTCATTAACATCCTTGAGTCCAAATCCCCAAGTGGATTAGGCACTGGTTCCATAAAAACGGTGATCATATCAACCATCATTTTACCACTTTTACCCTTTTTCCCAAGTCTAACCCCATTAGTTCACCAAGGTCATCAAATTCCTAGCAATTGAGCCAAGGAAAAATTTTGATATTCCCTAGGCTACTTTGCTTGTCGGTCCCCTCCCTCTCCTCCTAATTGGAGGTGATTCTGATGGTTGAATCTCTTGGAATCCCAAGTCCTAATTCTAGGACAAAAGTTTGCCTAGGTATCCACAAGGCTAGATCTTAGTAGGATCAATTGAACCTATTGAAGTGAATATTCTTGTTTGGTCCTTACCCCTCACCTTGCCTAGACTAGGAACATCATTGGTTGCTATATTCCACCACCGAACTTGGGTTGCGTCCACTTGGCCCTATGTGGTGCCACTTCTCAATAAAGTCTATTTGTTAAAGACCACTTGGGAATCCAAGTTTCGAAGGATTATAGGGATTGAGAAACTCCTTTATAAACTTGTTCTTTCTCCCTCAACCCTCCAATCCACACCTCTTACCCCGGGTGGATCAAGTCCCTCGCTTAAACAGCAAGCAAGTTCCATTTTTCACCCCATCTTTGGGAAAGGGTTTTCAGGGTCACTCCTCACCTATCCATTGACATCTATCTTTAAAAAGCAATCCCTACACTACCGAGACTCCTCCCATCAGTGAAATTCTGTAAAGAGCAAGGAGACTTAGCTGTGGTGATACTGGGCTAAGCCTCCACTGTTTCCCTTGACCTAGAAGTTTCCCTCTTAGGAACCCCCTTTAGGTCCCCTGTTGGTTTGAGTGGTAACAATGCCCAAAACCATAATTATTAACCAAAAATTTTGAGACAATGTCAACTCCACCACCGGGTCATGTTTATCTAACATTTGACTAATGTTTCATAATGTGCACCAAATGTTGCTTTTGAGATGTTTAAACCATTGGAAAACAACCACAATTGCAATTATGATTCTGTTTAAAAGTTTGAATGAATTAATTCTTATGTTCTTATGATAAAACAATGTCATAATTAAGTAAATGTATTTTCTCATGGCAAAAGAATATCATCAAATTTCTGTAACGTACCTTGAGCAAGATGATCTCTTAAAGAATGCAAATCTTTTTCATGAATGAAAAAGTGAATTTAAGATACTTGTGATTAAAAAGATTATTCTATCATGATAAAAAAAGTTGTCAGTGAAGACATTTGTTGAGGTGATCAAAGTCAAACTGATGAGTGATATGAAATACTTTTGCTTGGAAGTGATATTCGAAATTTATCGTTGTTGGTTTCTGAGTTATGTTATCTCAAATTTGTTTTATTTTTTAAATTATTCTTAATTAAGAAAGAAATATAAGACCTGCAATGTATCTAAGGTTCTTGAATGAATTTCTCAAACGTGTAACCATATTTCCATATCTATTGATTTGAATGCATTTCTTCCACCAACTGTATTTTCTATTGTATATTGATATAAGTCAAGTTTAATTGAAATTTTTTCCCATGGGCGGAGCTTTTTTCCTAACATAATGATTTTCTATATGGACTGTGAGTAGGATTAACATGGCTATTGCAACAGATGTCTCTCGCTCTGAGGGAGTGACAATGTCACCTCTACATCCAATTGTTGGTGTGTTAGAATCATTTAAATAATATAAGTGATTTGAAGCTTAATATTGGTGTTGGATCTTACATAATAGAAGATCTTTGACTATGTGTGCTAAATGTGGTGAAAAAGGTGTCATTGAATTCTTTTTTCTTTTAGTTAATCTGCATTGAATAGTATAAATGTTTTGAGGCATTTATCTTAGTTTATAGCATTTTGAGGGCTCCGTTAGATTTATATTATCAATTGGAATCCTTCTTATCAATGCTTCTATTTTGTAGGTAGAGAATCTGATGTTGGAGGAGGGAGACAATGAAGAGGTATGCATGTGGTTTTAGTGAAGAAACTATTGCACCCTTTCCATGGGAATCATTTTAAGTTTCTACATATTTGACATTATCTTGTTATTATTTGTCTACAGTACCTCCCTATTGGAGGTTTGACTTCTTTTAATAAGGCTACTGTGGAATTGTTGGTGGTAGCTAACAATAATGGAAGAAAGAAAGGACTATATGTTGTCTCTGAATTACTTCTAGACATATTAGGGTGGAGGTGGCAAGGTGAGATCGGTGGTAGAATAGGACGAGTTCTTTTAAAATTTTAGGTTGCAAAATATTTTCCCTTATGAACACTATGCTAGGGAAAGGATATTTGTATCTCTGTAGATCACCTAAGAGATGGTAGCGAAGGTCGTATCATATATCCCCTTTTTCATACTAGTATTACAGTGCTTCTGTGATGTGTATGTTAGGATGATGATATTGTGTGCTTGTGTGTGTGGAATTAAATTTACATAATACCCTGTTGACAGTTATCCAGGTGGCTATTGTCTAAGGCCTTTCAGGAACTAGATCTCTTCGCGTTGCTGCTACCTTTATTCAAAAATATTTCCCTCGAGAAAAAGTCTTGATTTCTTCTCTACATTGGGGAAATTATTATATTTTTTATTGTGAGCTCTAAGTAATGTATTTAGAGTTGTGATACTAAACTCTAAGTTATGTATTTAGTTTTGTCACTCCCATCTTACAATTGAACATTTTTAATAATTTTGATGCAAGCTAATATTTTATCTATTTGACGTAATTTGATTCTAGTTATATTTTGACCACGGAATCACAAGAACATTTTCAATGATGTTGGGGTTCCATGGTTGAAATACCATTACTATGATCCTAAAGTTGTAGGACTAGATTTGGAAGGGATGATTGCAAACATCAAGGTAAGAAACATTTGTGTTCCTGGATCGTTTCACAGGGAGATGATTGATAAATGTACTGTTAATTTTTTGTTAGTAGAGGGGATTGATAGTTTCTCAACTTCCTTCAGCCCACACCAATTGGTTGTTTTGTGCTACTTCATGGTTGTGCTCACAATCCAATTAGAATTTTTCTAACTCTTGAGTAATGGAATAATATTGTTGATATCATTCAGGAAAATAATCTTACTACTTTCCTTGATGTTTCTTATCAGGTTATTGATGATATCAGGGTTATGTTTATAGCCTTTATATTTTGAATCACTCATTGCATATCACTGTGTTCTTTCATTGGTTTACATTTTTCTATATTAACAAGTCTTATTTTGGTTTCTGAAAATAATTTTTTAGTTTTTATTGGTTCTTCATTTTCAAATCTTTATGATTGCATTGTTAGTTCCCTCAGAATTTGATTATCAATATGAGAATAATCAGAATATCATCAACCTGTATGATTCTAGGATGCAGCTATCTACCAGGACTTTGTATGATTATCAAGATGCAAGAGTCTATCAAGATTATGTACCATACTAAATTGGAGGGTGACATTGTAACCAATAACATAGGAAACACTATAAATTTTACTATTATTGTCATGCATTTGATAGTAATCTAGGTTTTCATAACATACTATGACACTAGCTAGTGGAAATAATGGGTTCATATGGGTTGGATTACTACTGGTCAAACTATTCTCCAGCCTTGTCTTTTTCATGCAATTCTGCAACGAGCACTTTCACTTGAGAGAGTACGTAGGTTGCAGGTTTTCTTGGAGATCCCCTTGGAAATAGTTGTGAATGTCAACTCTAGATATGATAATAAATCTTTAAGAAGGTCTCTAAACTTCTTGCATCAAGGTGGGAGGCCACAAAATATCTAATGTGCCACATTGTGTCCAAAGTGTTCTACCATTAGGTAAGTGTCTTATGTTCCTAGGATCATTCAGAAAAACATTTGAGGGAGGGATGCCTTCCAAATCCTTTCCTTTTTCATCCTGCCATGCCTCCTCATCCAACCTAGCAACCTTGTGTGGGTTTCTTGAGTGAATGCAGTTGAAGGATGAATCTGTGTGTCTATTTCCCACATTGAAATAAGGAGGATTTCCTTTTCCAAAGACTTACTTCTCAATTTATTCATCAATATCTTCTCCACTGTTTGAGCCAAGGGGGACCCTTCTTTCTCTAAGGTAACCTACATTCCTGCAACTTGAAAATATATTTCCATGGACAATGGGGGTAGACCCCACTCCTTCATCATATTAGATTTGGCCTCTCTAGATAAGGATTGTGATGTTATTTTCCATGGATGTGGGAGGATGAGTCAAAATATTAGCAGAGGATAAGCTCAAACCCATGACCAGCATTAGCGAAGAAACTTCAACCACCCAACATAGATAAGCAAAGGAAAAAACCAACCACACTGAAATAACAAATGCGTGGTATGTTGGCTTACTTGTTGAAAAATAAAACTCTTTCATGTTTTTCTCCATATATGAGGTCTATTGTTACATGCTATAATTTGATTACTACTAGGGAGGTAGGTGTGGAGAGGGTATCTTTAACCTTAAACGATATCAACTAATAATGACGTGGAAGTCTTGGAATTATACAAAGTTATCTTAATCTTAAAATATAAGGGGTCCATACAACTACAATGGTGAGGACCCCTCAATAACTCAAACATTAATGTAACAAAAGGATTTTGATGAATTTCATTCTATATAGGCTAGCATAAATAATTCAAATAAAGGTTAACTACTTTGAAAATATTTGAATTTTTTTATGTCCCATGAAAGAAAAACAAGGTCATGGACAAGTAGACTAACAAGGGAACTAGGTTGCTAACAGGTGTGTCATTCAAATGGGGCCCTACTATCCATATATCCCCATGAATGCATTTGAATATTAGGGTGAGCCCTCATTCAAACACACATAAAATCATGTAAATTTTGACACTAGGAAGTTAATACACCAATATCACCCCTTGCGGTTCTTCCTCAAAACTTTTTTATAGGTGTTTATGAAGGCTACAATGGAGGAGTCAAGTGCCACTTGTGAGTTCATTTGGCTAGGAATTCGGATGTGGACTGCATTATGCTCCATTTATTTTGGCTTTGACCCCCTCACCAAGTGCAAGCAATGGGTGTGTGGGCTTGTTCGATAGAGAATTGGGATTTTTTTTTAATTATTTGTCTTCACTTTAGGCTTTGAGCTTTGTCATGAGTAATCGACACAGAATAATGGTTTGTTGTTTTTTCAAATTGCTAGGATTGTGTCAATATGTCACCACCATTGTAACAGTGCTTCTTGTCAATTTTCTAAGCATGGTATGGTAAAAGGAGGAGTGAAGCACATGCAAAAGAAATAGTGGAGGTAAATAAACTATTAATTTTTTTATTAGTAGAGGAGATTGATAGTTTCTCAACTTCCTTCAGCCTACACCAATTCATTGTTTTTTTTTCTGCTTCATGGTTGTGCTAAAATCCAACTAGATTTTTTCTAACTCTTGAGCAGTGGGAGAATGTTTTTGATGTACTATTAAGAATATCAACATAGATTACCAAGCACTATCTTCCCTATCCTTGAAATTAACTCTATTAGACAAAAAAATTTCTCTTGGATTTGATCTATATTCTGGTATTTGAAGAGATGAAAACAATAACAAAATTGTATTGCAAAAACTAGTTTGATATATTATACATATAATGTATCCCCACTGTAGGGAAAATCCACTTCAGAAAATATAGGATTTCAAAGCTAAAAAGAATGAAATTTAAGTAATGAAGGCTGAACTGAAACTGATGGACATTATAACGACCTTCACATATTGAACTCATGGATAACCATCTAACATAGTTAGAGATATTGCATTGATTGTTGATCTCCATGGCTAGACATCCCAAAACACACAAGAAAGAACATAACTAAAATAGACATATAAATTCCAACTGCTAAAGAAGGTATAAATGTTATGATTACAATAGAAGGCAAAATAACAAACCGAAACAGAAGAGTTCTCAAGTACATCCAGACTAATAATTACCCAGATTATCCAAAGATAATTGCCAAAAAAATCATCTTGTACAACGCTATCCATACTAAACATCATTGACTATGACTACTTAAAAGAAATGTGAATCTAGAAAATGAAGAGATTTATCTGGAAATCATAATTACTTTGAACTTTCACCAAGTATGTGAGACTTAGACAATGCAAGAAATTGACTAGCTTTAGACTCGAAAAAAATTAATTCAAGGCTTTGACGAAACATCGCAAAAAAAAAGAAGTGGGAATTTTGTGCACAATAAATAATAGTGATATTTCATCCATAAAATATATAAAGCAACAATTTATCCATCAATTCATCTCATCAAATAAGATAATATAAAATTTGTTCATTTGAAATTTGTCTCGAAAACTAAAACAACCGATTGGTGCAGGCTAAAGGGTTGTGCATGGATTGTTTATCTCCATGGCTAGACAACCCAAAACACACAAGAAAGAACATAACTAAAATAGACATATAAATTCCAATTGCTAAAGGAGGTATAAATGCTATGATTACAATAGAAGGCAACCAAACAGACCAAAACATGAAAATCTAGACTAATAATTACCAAGATTATCCAAAGATAATTGCCAAAAAATCATTCTTGTACAACGCTATCCATACTAAACATCATTGATTATGACTACTTAAAGGAAATGTGAATCTAGAAAATGAAGAGATTTATCTAGAAATCATAATTACTTTGAACTTTCACCAAGGTTGTGAGAGTCAGAGAATGCAAAAAATTGACTAGCTTCAGACTCGAAAATACTTAATTGAAGACTTTGATGAAACATCGCAATAAGAAAAGAAAAAAGAAAATAGAAAATAGAAAAAAAAAGTGGGAATTTTGTGCACAAAAAATAATAGTGATATTTCATCCATAAAATCTATAAAGCAACAATTTATCCCTCAATTCACCTCATCAAATAAGATAATATAAAATTCATTCGTTTGAAATTTGTCTCAAAAACTAAAACAACCAATTGGTGCAGGTTGAAGGGTTGTTCTCAAATCCAACTGGAATTTTTCTAACTCTTGAGCAGTGGGAGAATGTTTTTGATGTACTATTAAGAATATCAACATAGATTACCAAGCACTATCTTCCCTATACTTGAAATTAACTCTATTAGACGAACAAAATTCTCTTAGATTTGATCTATATTCTGGTATTTGAAGAGACGAAAACAATAACAAAATTGTATTTCAAAACCATTTTGGCGTATTATAATACATATAATGTATCCCCACTGTAGGGAAAATCCACTTCAGAAAAAATAGGATTTCAAAGCTAAAAAGAGTGAAATTTAAGTAATGAAAGGTTGTACTGAAACTAATGGACATTATAACGACCTTCACATATTGAACTCATGGATAACCATCTAACATAGTTAGAGATATTGCATGGATTGTTGATCTCCATGGCTAGACATCCAAAAACACACAAGAAAGAACATAACTAAAATAGACATATAAATTCCAACTCCTAAAGAAGGTATAAATGTTATGATTACAACAGAAGGCAAACGAACGAACTAAAACAAAAGAGATCTCAAGTATATATACATGCACATCCAAACTAATAATTACCCAGATTATCCAAAGATAATTGCCAAAAAAATCATTCTTGTACAATGCTATCCATACTAAACATCATTGATTATGACTACTTAAAAGAAATGTGAATCTAGAAAATGAAGAGATTTATCTGCAAATCATAATTACTTTGAACTTTCACCAAGGTCGTGAGACTCATAGAATGCAAAAAATTGACTAGCTTCACACTCGGAAAAACTTAATTCAAGACTTTGATGGAACATCACAAATAAAAAAAAGAAAGAAAAAAAAGTGGGAATTTTGTGCACAAAAAATAATAGTGATATTTCATCCATAAAATCTATAAAGCAATAGTTTATCCATCAATTCATCTCATCAAATAAGATAATATAAAATTCGTTCTTTTGAAATTTGTCTCAAAAACTAGAAAAACCAATTGGTGCAGGTTGAAGGGTTGTGCATGGATTATTGATCTCCATGGCTAGACATCCCAAAACACACAAGAAAGAACATAACTAAAATAGACATATAAATTCCAACTGCTAATGAAGGTATAAATGTTATGATTACAATAGAAGGAAAACAAACAAACCAAAATAGAAGAGTTCTCAAGTATGTATACATGCACATCCAAACTAATAATTACCTAGATTATCCAAAGATAATTGCCAAAAAAATCATTCTTGTACAACGCTATCCATACTAAACATCATTGATTATGACTACTTAAAAGAAATGTGAATCTAGAAAATGAAGAGATTTATTTGGAAATCATAATTACTTTGAGCTTTCACCAAGGTCGTGGGACTCAGAGAATGCAAAAAATTGACTAGCTTCAGTCTTGGAAAAACTTAATTTAATACTTTCATGGAACATCGCAAATAAAAAAGAAAAAAAGTGGGAATTTTGTGCACAAAAAATAATAGTGATATTTCATCCATAAAATCTATAAAGCAATAGTTTATCCATCAATTCATCTCATCAAATAAGATAATATAAAATTTGTTCGTTTGAAATTTGTCTCAAAAACTAAAACAACCAATTGGAGTAGGTTGAAGGGTTGTGCTCAAATCCAACTGGAATTTTTCTAACTCTTGAGCAGTGGGGGAATGTTTTTGATGTACTATTAAGAATATCAACATAGATTACCAAGCACTATATTCCCTATCCTTGAAATTAACTCTATTAGACAAACAAAATTCTGTTGGATTTTATCTATATTATGGTATCCGAAGTGATGAAAACAATAATAAAATTGTATTTCAAAACCAGTTTGGTGTATTATACAATAATGTATCCCCGCTGTAGGGAAAATCCACTTCAGAAAAAACAGGATTTCAAAGCTAAAAAGAGTGAAATTTAAGTAATGAAGGTTGAACTGAAACAAATGGACATTATAACGACCTTCACATATTGAACTCATGGATAACCATCTAACATAGTTAGATATATTGCATGGATTGTTGATCTCCATGGCTAGACATCCAAAAGCACACAAGAAAGAACATAACTAAAATAGACATATAAATTCCAACTCCTAAAGAAGGTATAAATGCTATGATTACAATAGAAGGCAAACGAACAAACCTAAACATAAGAGTTCTCAAGTATATATACCTGCACATCCAGACTAATAATTACCCAAATTATCCAAAGATAATTGATAAAAAAATCATTCTTGTACAACGCTATCCATACTAAACATCATTGTTTATGACTACTTAAAAGAAATGTGAATCTACAAAATGAATATATTTATCTAGAAATCATAATTACTTTGAACTTTCACAAAGGTCGTGAGACTCAGAGAATGCAAAAAATTTACTAGCTTCAGACTCGGAAAAACTTAATTCAAGACTTTGATGAAACATTGCAAATAAAAAAATAAAGAACATGGGAATTTTGTGCACAAAAAATAATAGTGATATTTCATTGATAAAATCTATAAAGCAATAGTTTATCCATTAATTCATGTCATCAAATAAGATAACATAAAATTTGTTTGTTTGAAATTTGTCTCAAAAACTAAAAATACCAATTGGTGCAGGATGAAGGGTTGTGCATGGATTGTTGATCTCCATGGCTAGACATCCCAATACACACAAGAAAGAACATAACTAAAATAGACATATAAATTCCAACTGCTAAAGAAGGTATAAATGTTATGATTACAATAGAAGGAAAACAAGTAAACCAAAACAAAAGAGTTCTCAAGTGTATATACATGCACATCCAGACTAATAATTACCTAGATTATCCAAAGATAATTGCCAAAAAAATCATTCTTGTACAACGCTATCCATACTAGACATCATGGATTATGACTACTTAAAAGAAATGTGAATCTAGAAAATGAAGAGATTTATCTAGAAATCATAATTACTTTGAACTTTCACCAAGGTCGTGAGACTCATACAATGAAAAAAATTGACTAGCTTCAGACTTGGGAAAACTTAATTCAAGACTTTGATGAAACATCGCAAATAAAAAACAAAACAAAAAAGTGGGAATTTTGTGCACAAAAAATAATAGTGATATTTCATCCATAAAATCTATAAAGCAATAGTTTATCCATCAATTCATCTCATCAAATAAGATAACATAAAATTCGTTCGTTTGAAATTTGTCTCAAAAACTAAAACAACCAATTGGTGCAGGCTGAAGGGTTGTGCTCAAATCCAACTGGAATTTTTCTAACTCTTGAGCAGTGGGAGAATGTTTTTGATGTACTATTAAGAATATCAACATAGATCACCAAGAACTATCTTCCCTATCCTTGAAATTAACTCTGTTATACAAACAAAATTCTCTTGGATTTGATCTATATTCTGGTATTTGAAGAGATGAAAACAATAACAAAATTGTATTTCAAAACTAGTTTGTTTTATTATACATATAATGTATCCCCACTATGGGGAAAATCCACTTCAGAAAAAACAGTATTTCAAAGCTAAAAAGAGCGAAATTTAAGTAATGAAGGTTGAACTAAAACTAATGGAAATTATAATGACCTTCACATATTAAACTCATGGATAACCATGTAACATAGTTAGAGATATTTCATGGATTGTTGATCTCCATGGCTAGACATCCAAAAACACACAAGAAAGAACATAACTAAAATAGACATATAAATTCCCACTGCTAAAGAAGGTATAAATGCTATGACTACAATAGAAGGCAAATGAACAAACAAAAACAAAAGAGTTCTCAAGTATATATACATGCACATATAGACTAACAATTACCTAGATTATCCAGAGATAATTGCCAAAAGAACCATTCTTGTACAACGCTATCCATACTAAACATCATTGATTATGACTATGTAAAAGAAATGTGAATCTAGAAAATGGAGAGATTTATCTGGAAATCACAATTACTTTGAACTTTCACCAAGGTCGTGAGACTCAGACAATGCAAAAAATTGACTAGCTTCAGACTCGGAAAAACTTAATTCAAGACTTTGATGAAACATCGCAAATTAAAAAAAAAGTGGGAATTTTGTGCAAAAAAAATAATAGTGATATTTCATCCGTAACATCTATAAAGCAACAGTTTATCCATCAATTCATCTCATCAAATAAGATAATATAAAATTCTTTCGTTTGAAATTTGTCTCAAAAACTAAAAGATAAAATAACCAAATGAGTCTTGTTTTTCGGTTATTAGCTTTAGGGTTTTGTTGATGTGTTTCCACTATGTTTTCTCCCTCCAAAAAATGCATTCTAGTCTTTTCACTAAGTGGAGTCCGTGTTGACTCCATATGGCAAGTTTCAGGTGAGTTCATCATGAGTTGCAAGTTTGACGAGTTCAAGATGGGCTCCATGAGTTTTGCCAAGTGACATTTCCAGGTGTTCAAACTGGTTTACTCACTTCAATATTAATATTCCAAGATTCTGCAAGAATTACAGGTCTTGTCAAGGTCTCATGACAAAGGTAAAACTCTTGAGGAAAGTTAGGGAGTGTGCAATCTATGTTTTGGCACAAGACGCACAGGTTGGATCTTTGTAGAAGGTTTCCATGGAATAGAAAACTCAAAACACACAGCCAACCCTTAAATCACTAGTAGAAATGAATTATAGAGATTGAAACTCTAATCAGCTTAATGGACATGAAATATGCAGGTCATACATTGAGGATAACTTCAGGGATAGATTCATGTAGCAGATCATATGCCATGAAAATGGAAATTGGACCTTATAAACCGATTGTTAGGAATGGAAGACAAAGATTAGATTGCAAAAGTGAGAGTACTTATCATAGACCTACAAATCTGAATTTTAATTGTTTTATGGCGACGCCCATAGAGTTTACTCAAGGACACCATTTTGCACCAATGATAGGAGACACATACTAGGGAAGGGAAGACAAAGGACTGGGGATGCTTCCCCCGCCCACACAACTTTTTGAACTTCTATAATTTCCTCCAAGTAGCAAGTCACATTGGGTAACATGTGCAGGTGTGAGTTTCCTGTCATTGTGCATCTATTGCTTCCTTATGGTGTATCAACTCTTTATTTTGATGCATAAAACATTGCACAATTTTAGTATCTATCATGGTTGGACCTTTCCTTTTAAATAGAAGTTATTTACTCATGGACATTTTCAATATCAATAACTTTGAATAACTTCTTGGAGGTCTTATCAGTATAAACCCTAGCAGTGTTTCTTTTTGTTTAAAAGAGATAGATGGTACACTGTTGAGATGGATAGAAAGCTTTTGTTTTGAGCTATATCATTAGATTTTACTATTTTTTGATTATACAAAGCAATGATACATATTTTCTGTTACTGTTTCCAAGAGCATGTGTATGTAGATTCTAGTAATTGAGAGATTGCACTTTTAGTAGGTTTCAATTTTTAAGCTATCTAGTGTTTAGTTTTTAATCTATAATGTAAGCCCAAAGGAGCACCTTTCATCGTATACCAGACACTTTTGATTTGAAAATATGTTTGAAGAACATAATGTGCATATGGAATCACATATTTCTCCTAGTTAGCATCTGAATCTCATGGATGCTCCATGTTTACCCATTATGAAGTTATAGGGAGCATCCCAAGATTTAGTTACAAAAACATAGGAAGTCAATCTAGTGGAAGTAGTTATTTTTTTGATGCATTGGGCCACTAATAGTTTTGGAATTATGATACATGTGTTGTACTTGATGGAAACTCACTTGTAGCAGAACAACTCACTTGTATATGGTAACTAGATGAATCTATGTAACTAGATAAATCTACAAGAGAGATATTAGATGTGACAGAATGCATGGAATTTGTGTTTACATATGTGACAAAATGCAACATAGTTCAAAGGAATCAATTCAGAAGTAATGTACAATGGCAAATCACATTATAACAGGTCTATTTAGAGGGAACAAAGTGTTATAAAACCAGCTCACAAAAAGATAGAAAAGATAGATCAACGCCTTAGAATTCAACCTCTTCGAGGGGGAAACCTCATTTACATTACATAAATGAACAATTCTTGGATGATTCAAATGACAAAACCTCCTTTCTATATATAGGAGTCTAAGGAGTCACAACATAACCCAGCCGACCTAACAATAATAATATAAAGGCACAAAAATAACAATAGAGGGATTGTATGGGGCACAATGATAATAATATGGGGACAATAGGGGCACAACAATGTTAATAAGGGATACAACTACAATAGTAATGGGGTAATCACTAGTATTATAGGGACCTAACATTCCCCTCTCCTTGAAACAAGTGTTGTCCTCAACGCTTGAGTAGTTCTGGATGCTTCTGTATAAAATTCTCATCCTCCCATGTGGAATCTTCAGCGGATAAGTTCTTCCACTTGATGAGATACTTCGAAATTGATTGATTTCATAGCTATTGAGTTTTTGTTTCTGTGACTGCTTCTGGTTCCAATATAATTTTTCCTTCCTCATCAAGTTCTAGCAATATTGTTTGAACTGGGAGCTTGTTGCCTATAACCTTCTTTAAACATGAAACATGGAAAACTGGGTGCACTCGAGAAGCTGTAGGAAGTTCCAATTTGTATTCCATAATACCAATCTTTTGCAACACCTTGTATGGACCATAATACTTTGGTGATAATTTATTATCCTTCTTAGCTTGCTTGAGGGACATTTGTTTATATGGTTGTAGCCATAGGAATACCCAATCACCTACATCAAAAATTCTTTCGCTACGATGTTGATCTGCCTGTTGTTTCATTCTATTCTATGCCAACACGAGGTTATCCTTTAAGAGTTGGAGGACTTGTTGTTGATGCTCGATGTGATTTTCCACTGCTTGAACCTTAGAATTTTCTCTTAAATATGATGTGATGGATGGTGGCTGATATCCATAAAGTGCCATAAATGGGGTCATTATTGTTGTTGTATGGAAGGAAGTGTTATACCACCATTCAGCCAGAGGCAACCATTTGACCCATGGTGTTTGTTTATCATATACAAAGAAACAAAGATATCCTTCCAAACATTTGTTTACTCTCTCAGTTTGCCCATTAGATTGAGGATGATAAGATGAGCTATGAGCTAACTGAGTACTGAGACAAGAAAATGATTTTGTCCCAAAATTTCCAGTGAAAATGGGATCTCTGTCACTTACAATAATCTTTGGGTTTCCATGTAGTTTTTGAATTGTTTCCATAAATGCAGTAAAAACTGTACTCACTTTAAATGGACGTGATAATGCACAAAAGTATGCATACTTGGTAAGTCTGTCAACTACCACCATGATGACACTCTTTCCATCAGACTTGGTTAAACCTGTGATAAAATCCATTTAAACCTCCTCCCAACGTTGGCTTGGAATAGATAAAGTTTGTAATAGACCCTGGGTCTTAATTGTTTCAACTTTATTTTGTTGGAAAACCAAACATTTTGCCACAAAATTTTGAATATCTGATTTAAGGCCATCCCAAAAAAATTCCGTCTTAACCTAAATTTGGTTAGTTTTTAAAAATCATGAGTGCCTTTCTAAGGGAGAAGTGTGCAATTCCATAAGAATATTTTGTTTGAGTTGGGAATTCTTACAGAGGTATAAGTGATCTTTGTACTAGAATCTTGTTGTAACTTTCGAATAAATGCCCACACTTCTTCATCATTCTTCCATTCCCCCCTTGCTTCGTTTATCCAATTTGGTTGGATAATATAAATGGCACATAATAATGCTTCCAAATCCTCATCCTTTCTTGAGAGTGCATCTGCCGCCACATTTTGCTTCCCTTTTTTGTAGATGATTTCAAAGTCATAACCCAACATCTTTGTGACCCACTTTTGTTTCTCTTTAGAGGGTAATATTTGTTCTAAAAAGTATTTAAGGCTATCATGATCCGTTTTTACCTTGAAGTGTCTTCCCATTAGGTAGGGTCGCCATTTCTTAAGTGCATGTAGTATTGCCAACATTTCCTTCTCATAAATAGCTTTGTGTAAAAACTTTCCCTTGATTGGACGACTTTCAAAAGCAATGGGTCTTTCATCTTGCATTAAAACAGCACCAATTCCATTTCCTGAAGCATCACATTTCACAATAAAGGTTTTTGTGAAGGCCAGTGTAGCTAAGACCTGTGCTTGGCACATTGCCTCTTTAAGATGTTCGAAGGCCTTTGTTGCTTCTGGAGTCCATGAAAATGCATATTTCTTCAATAATGTTGTTAGAGGTGCTGATATTCTCCCATAATTCATAACAAACTTGCGATAATACCCTGTCAACCCAAGAAATCCTCGCAGATGCTTTATGGATGTGGGGATTTTCCATTCCTTAATGGCTTTAATTTTTCTAGGGTCTACCTTAAGTCCTTCATGAGATACAATATGACCCAGATATTCCACCTTTTGTACTCCAAAGAAACATTTGGATCTTTTTGCATATAATTGTTTCTCGTCTAATAGTTGTATCACCCTATCAACATGTTCAACATGAACCTTCCAAGACTTGCTGTAGATTAGTATATCCTCAAAAAATACTAACACAAATTTTCTAAGGGTGGGTTTGAAAATGGAATTCATCAAACCTTGAAATGTAAAAGGTGAATTGGTAAGGCCAAAAGGCATGACCAAAAATTCATAATGACCCTCATGAGTTCTAAATGCTATTTTCGGAATGTCTTCAGTCTTCATTTTGATTTGATGATATCTTGAACGAAGATCCAACTTGTTGAAGTAAATTTATCCAGTAATTCATCAATGACAGGAATGGGAAACATATCTTTAATAGTGAGCTTGTTGAGCTCCCTATAATCCAGACACATGTGCCATGATCCATCCTTCTTGTGCACCAATACTACTGAAGCAGAGAAAGAACTTTCACTAGGTTGAATTATACCAGCCTCTAGCATTTTTGCAACCATACGTTCAATTTCACTCTTTTGGGCATAGGGATATCTGTACGGCCTGATGTTTGGAGGAACACTTCCTGGAATCAGATGAATAGCATGATCATGATCACGAATAGGTGGGATACCTTTGGGAGTCTCAAAGATCTTGGAATGATTGTCCAATAGTTTTTGGAGATCTGGAGAAATAAATGATTTCGATGTGGAAACATCTAGCGAACATAATTGTGCAATTACACCTCTTTGTTCCTTTTTTAGAAGCTTTGTCATACTTTTAGAGGTAATTATCTTTCTCGGTTTCCCTGCAATACCTCTTAATTAAACTTCCTTTCCTTCTGTAGAAAATTTCATGAAAAGTTCTTGAAAATTAAAAGCTATTGTACCCAAGGATTGTAGCCATTGGACTCCTAGTAGAACATCAACACCTCCCATTGGAATGGAAAGCATTGGGCTAGTCAATACATATTCTCCCATGGATAGCTTGATATTATGGCACTTTCTAGAGAAAGTTATTGTTCCTCCATTTGCAACCATCACTTGACACTCTAGTGCTGGATATAGGAAGCAATTCAATTCTTTTGCTACCTTACAATGAATAAAATTGTGGGTACTTCCTGAATCAATCAATACTATTACCATTTTCTTCTTGATTTGTCCTTCTATCTTGATGGCTTGAGGAGTGGTAATTCCTGCCAATGCATTACAAGATATGGTCGGATTCATTTCTTCTTTATCTACGCTTTGTTCTTGGAGTATATCCTCTTTTTTTGACCTTTCTTGCTCCTTTTCTTCTTCCTCTTCACAATCTATGTAGAATAATTTCTTCTCAGCACACTTATGACCTTTAGTGTATTTTCTATCACAACTGTGACAAAGCCCTTTTGCTCTTTTTTCTTCCAATTGTTGTGGTGTCAACCTTATAGGTTGTGGAAGACTAGGGGCAAAAACACTTCCATATTTATAGTTGTGAGTGGTATGCTTCCTAGTTGCCATAATTTTGCTTTCCATTTTTCTTGCTAACTTGAATGCCTTCTCTAATGAATCAGGTTCCTAAAGGCGAACATCATGTTGGATATTATCCTTTAAAGTCCCTATGAACACATCAATCCTATGCTCCTTTGGAACATTTTTTACCCTTATGTTCAATTTTTGGAACTCCTCAATGTGCTCCATTATTGAACCCTTTTGTCTAAGACTTATCAATTGGCTAAAAAAAGTGTTGCTTTTTGTATCCTCATAATGTGCTGTCAATTCTTTCGTAAAAATTGCCCAAGTGATAATTTGTTTACAAGAGCAAAGCCATTGATACCATACAAAATGATTTGGTTCCAAATATAAAGTTGCAATACGTACCTTTTGTGTGTTTTGCACATTATTGAGATCGAAAAATTGCTCCATCTATAATATCCATGTTGCGGGATCCTTGCCATCAAACTTCCTCATATCGATTTTTTGAATATGGTGGGTCTTTGATCCAACATTAGAGTCTATGAAATCATGATTAAAATTTCTTTTTTTCGCATCATGAGTTTCCTTTACTACCCTTTCACCATTAGTAAATATTTCTTGTAGAAAATTTGTCAAATTTGTCTTCAAATCTGCCATGTTTGTCTTCAAATCTACCATATCTATCTTCAAATCTATCCTCAAATTGTCCATATTAGCTTCCATGCCATTCGTCTTAGCTTCCATGCCCTTTATCTTAGATTCCACACCATTTATCTTAGCTTCTGTTAGCTTTTGTGAGAGTGATATTTGTTGCACTTGATCTTGTAATTTTGATATATCATGTAGCATTTCTTCATCTTATTCATGAGTCATACTAGAGCTTTCAGGTTGCTTAATAGGTATTTTCATTTTCTTTCCTTGGGGCATCAGTTATCGATAATAATGCTCTACTATGCCCTTTGAATTCCTTCAAAATAATTTTTCAAACCAAGCTTAAGCAAAAATTTAAAAAAATCTACACACATTTTTTCATTTTGTAGGAGCTTGATATTGCCTCTGATGTATCTCTGTAATTTCAGATCATCCAGTTCTAAAATTGTGATCTATAGTAGCCCTCTATGTTCTCTTTCAAATGCCACCAGTCTGATCCAAATTGGATTCTCCAAGGAAGAGTTATGCCAAATCTCCCACAGTGACTTGATTATAGGCTGGTTCAGTAAAGCGAACTTGTATGACATGCCACATATCTCTGTTTCGACCTTTGGCTCTGAAAAATATATACAAGATACTACAGTCCATCCTCTTTCTTCACCTTCTTACCAAATTTCAATCGGATGCTCCGAGAGAAAGTTATGACAATTTTCCACAGGTCACCTGTTTGGAATGTAATTCAGGAGTCTGCAAAAAGACCAACTTCCTCAGATCATATCTCTGCGCGAAAAGCTCTGAAATTTAGATCATAGGTTCAATGCGATTTCATCTCAAATGGGTTTATGTTTTCATTTCTGAAACGCCGCAGAAAAAAATTTATAGTGAAAATGCCACGATGACCTATTTGGAGCAATGAAACCCTAGAATCCAAAGCTTCGATACCAAATGTTATGAAACCAGCTCACAAAAAGATAGAAAAGATAGATCAATGCCTTATAATTCAGCCTCTTCGAGGGGGCAACCTCCTTTACATTACATAAATGAACAATTCTTGGATGATTCAAATGACGAAACCTCCTTTCTATATATAGTAGTCTAAGGAGTCACAATATAACCCAGCCAACCTAACAATAATAATATAAAGGCACAAAAATAACAATAGAGGTATTGTATGGGGTACAATAATAACAATATGGGGACAATATGGGCACAACAATATTAATAAGGGATACAAATACAATAGTAATGGGGTAATCACTAGTATTATAGGGACCTAACACAAAGTAATGGTACAAAAGAATATGATGAAGGAACAAAGGACTAGAGATCAAAATCAAGAAGTTGAAGAAAAATGACATTTTCAGGTATGTTAAGTTGTATACGCAGGTTCAATGTACAAAAAAAGCGTGTACACGTAGGTTCACTATAAAAAAAGAGCGTATATGTATGCATGCACTTTCATAGAAGAAAAATCGTGTATGGGATGAAAAATTAAGGAAATTAAGATGAAAGAATAACAAGGGTCAATACCATGGTATTAACCCACAATATTGAGCAGAGTAACGACTCTTTGATCCCATCCAAGAATGCCACAAATCCTAAGTGTGGCTTTGGACCGAGGCTTTTAGTCCAAGGTATTGGTCTGAGGTTTTGGTCTGAGGTTTTGGTCCGAGGTATTGGTCCAAGGTTTTCATCTAAGGTATTTGGTTTGAGGTATTTGGTCTAAGGTATTGGTCCTAAGTGGTTTTGGTCCAAGGTATTGAGAAATTCCATAACTATATAAGGAGGAAAAGATCAAAGGGCTAAGAATAGAAGTAATGAATATCTTATGAAGTGCTAGATCAAAAGAAATAAGCACGTTATGGGTTTCTGATGCTTTGCTTGATCTAGACTAAGTATGCACCTGAGTGTTTGATGATGTATGAGATCTAATGATGGATCAGAATCATAATGACTTATCATTATGTGATCTGATAATGGATAGGCTAGATCTGATTGCTAACACATGTTTTATCCTTTATATATGACGATTTGGTATGTCTGAAGTCGAGAATTGCAGCGAAGTTATAAGTAAGTATTTTCAGATCTATACATTGGTTCGCTTTGGTGAAGGTGTGTATACATGCTGGTTCAGCTCTTCCAAGTAGCATATGCAAAAATAAAGCTTGGTGTTCAGGGATGATGAATCTATGAGATAAGTATTGTTGTTTTGTTGCTGTTTTACTATTGTTTGTCAATGATGTCTTCTTAGATCAGAAAGTAAAAATGAATGCATAAAGAGTTTGTGTCTCATTGATTAATTGATTGAGAAAGAAGGGTGATCCTTGTTGCTATCTGTTTAGAACTATGTAATATGATAGTAAATCTTCATAATGTCAATGATTGGTACAGTTTGTGTTTCAAAGGTTTTATGATTCAGTGTCTTTATAGGTATACCCAGGTTGGGCAAAAGGAAGTAGCATATACATGCAGGTTTGCTTTATTAATGGAGTGTATACATTCTGACACATGCCTTTTGAGGTTACAGTTAGTTCTAGTTGATGATGCACTGTTCTGTGTTCAGATCTGTGTACTGGTTATAGTGATCTATATGTTTGAGTTGATTGGTTGAATTTGATCAATTTTGAATGAACGCTTGATTCCGTTGTCTCAGAGGTTCAGTGGTTGTTTGATTCAGTTGTGATGGAGGTTCATAGGTTTCATTGATTGATTGTTTCAGTTATATCATAGATTGATGATTGGGTTTCAGTTATTGGTTGATGGTTGTATTGCAGTGGTGATTGATTTTGAGCTTCAATGTCACTAATGGGTCCAGTATGAAAATATGATGAAACATGGCCTTCATATTGTAGTATTGTGTACTAGGAGTATCGAGTGTGAAAATTTATGAAACGTGGTCCCTAGAGGATACTGAGGATTGGAGCCTTCAGTGAGAAATTCAAAGCTTCCTGCCAGTAGTGGTTGGTGATTTGATAAGGGGGTGGATCTCCCTCCCAATTGCAGCTGGAGAATGAGTGAAGGTTGTAGCCTTCTGTAGGTCAGAGCCTATGTACTAGTAAACATATTGTCTAGTACAAGAACTAGGGGGTTGTATCTCCCTTCCGGAAGAAGTTGGAGAACGAGAGAAGGTTGTAGCCTTCTATAGGTGGGTGCCTACATACTGGTATGAGTCTGCACTAGTACAAGATTGTAAATATATTTTCTTATTATTAAGATAAGACAGAGACAACAACAACAAGTGGTTTGCATCGACATTGGGTTTACATCTTAAATCTTGGTGTTAATGTGTGCTTCTTATGTGTGAGGGTTTATCTTGTTATTAGTGCACATGGTTACTATTTAATGTTTAATAAAGTACTGATGCACTACTTAAAGATAAACATATGATGAATTAACTAAATCTCAAGTTCACTAGATATACGCTGGTCCCTTCACTGAAGTAGTGTATATAAATCTGATTATGGAAATGAAAAAGTTATTGATTTGTAAATACTGATTCACCCCCCATCTCATTATTATCCCCAACAATTGGTATCAGACTAGGTCCCTGGGAAAAAGCTTGATCGCCTGAAGGAGATCCGTATTAACAATGGGAAAGAATCTAAAGAAGAAAACACCTCAAAAGAAGAAGACATCTAAAAGGAACTGTGAAAGTGGGAGAGACGATTGGTGCTTTATGTGGAAGCAACTCTTCAGATTCAGAATCACCTCAGAATGAAGATGAACAAGCAAAATAACTATCACGTACAAATTTTTGTCCTCTGGTGATACATTTCTTTGTTCATTTGAAGATAATGAAAGTGACAATGAAACAACTGACTTTGCTCTTATAGGTGAAAGAGAAAGAAATCAAATAGAGGCAGAATTTAAAATGATCACAGACACAAGTAGAGGTCAACAAGATCTATTTGAAAAAACGGACCATACCTACAAAGAAGAGATTACAAGGTTAAAAGCTCAGTTAGAAAAATGAAACAAAGTAGGGAAATGAAACGAGGAAAAGGAAGATCGAAGTCAAAGGCTGTAGAATGAAGTGACATCATTGAGAAATGAAGTGAATGGAAAGGACACAAAAACCAAGGAACTTATAGAAAGAACCAACTAATATGAAGGTCTTGAAGCTGTGGTCATTTCTCTAAAATAAGATCTCAAAAATTATGAAGAACTAATCCAAGCATTTGAAGAACAAGGAAATGAAGTTCTCAAATTAAGGCATCAAGCGGAAGAAGGAAGAAAAGCTGAAGAAATCATGAAGAAGCAGTATCTTGAAAAGGAAGAGAAATATCGGGCTGAGGTAAATATCCTAAAAGGTAAATTAGAAGAAAAAGATAAACTTCTACGATTTCAAGATAGTACCAAGATTTTGGATGATATTCTTAGTAGTCAAAGGTATCCTGCCCTCAAATATGGTCTTGATTTTCATGAAATTGTTAAAGGTGAATCTAGGTCACAAACTGAAGCAAGTAACTCTAATGCAAAATCTGAAATTCTCATGAAGAACCTAAGAGGTCAACCCAATCAACAACCAAGGAAAGATAGTGTTCAAAGAAAATCATTTACTGCTAATTATGGAAGTGATAATGGGTGCTTTCCTCTTATGAATAATGTTGAATGTTGTAGCGAGATGCAGAAGTAGAATAATTCAAGATAATAACCATCACATAGAAAGGTCATCAACTTCCAGGTACTTTAAGGGATATTTTTTTTCTTACAATATGTTTGGTCACAAAGCCATTAGCTGTTATAAAAGGAATATGAAACATATAATATGTTATTCTTATAATAAGTTTGGGCATATAAAAAAAGAATGCAGGAGCAAATTTCGGCCAACATACCAAAAGGCGAAAACATCATCACACTCTAAGGTATCGAAGAAGAAGGAAGGACAACCAGAAATATGTGGCATAGCTCAGTATACAGACAGAACAGAGTCGGGTGGAACTAAAAATATGAAATTTCAGTGTTCTAATTCTGATACACAATTATCATGAAGACAAGTCACGTATATACACGAGCTTGAAGCTACATAGTCGCGTATATATTGGTTTGGTGAAGAACAAGAGGGACAGACTCAGAAAAATGATCTGATATGGTTCACACAATTATCAATTATCTTTTTTGTCTTGATGATTGATGAATACGTTCTGTGGATGTTACTTAGAATTTCTTTTGATCCTTATAATTTTTTGATGTATATCTTAGTCACATAATGATGATGACTTATTACATTATGATGATAGGATTGATAGTCACATATGTTGATTATCATGGTTGATGCTTATCAGATGTGCGATGTTTCCAAGTGATGATACATGGTTGATATATTGAGGATTCTTGTGGAAATATCATGCAGTTCCTAATGCTGATGCTATGATCATATATGATGACTATGTTGTTTTTACAATTTTGTGTTAGTGCTTGGACATATGACATATAAGGTTATGATAAGGCTCTTTCTACTAAGGAAACAGAGAAAGTTGATCTTGATGAGATCAAGAGGATGAGTTGATATCTATATGAAACATACTTTGTCACTGGTTGATGATAATTACATGGTCATATTTTGGGAACTAATGATGGACATATATAGGTTGCTCGTCTGGATGTTGTTGATAGATGCTTGTGGTGTAGATCATACATGGTGTATGATAGTTGATGATGACTATCATGGTCTTGTTTAGATCTTTGGTCTCTATTATAAATGTCATGTATATCATTCGATGTTAAGGTCATATAAAGGAACATGATGTAATATTTCTCTATCTATTGTAGTCTTTTAATGAGTCCCTCTTGGTCATATGATGTAATTTGTACCCTGACTATGCATGGGAAGGATGATGTATTAATTACTGTATTTCAGTCATGTATAAACAATTGGTATATCCCCACTTGGTTGGGTAGATGAGTCAAATTTGGTATATCCTCACTTGGTTGGGAGATTGATGTATGCATGAGTCATTGGTTATAGGAAGGTCATAATCACATACTTGAGTTATAGAGTCATGTTATTATTTTGGAAAATATTTTTGCAGACTCTACATGTTCTCAGGGGGAGCATGGATGGTATATTGCATCTCAGCATGTACAAAGGGGGATTTTAATCAGAGAATCCAACATGTGCCTAGGGTGAGCATGATCAATGTTCATATTTAGCTATTCAGATATGAAATTCTTCATTTCGGTCAGCCCTTTACCCTTGATGTCAAAGGGGAAGAATAACTTGGTCTGCCCTTTGCCCTTGATGTCAAAGTGGGAGAGTATTTTGGTGTTGATTGTTATCTCTAACAATTTCTACAGCTTGCAGTAATCAACACCAACATGGTTTCCATCAAGTCCAAAGGGGGAGATTGTTGGCATTATGATACATGTGTTGTACATGATGGAAACCCACTTGTAGCAGAACAACTCACTTGTATATGGTAACTAGATGAATCTACAAGAGAGATATCAGATGTGACAGAATGCAAGGCAGTTGTGTTTACATATGTGACAAAATGTAGTGCAGTTCAAAAGAATCAGTTAAGAAGTAATGTACAATGAAAAATCACATTATAACAGGTCTATTCAGAGGGAACAAAGTAATGGTACAAAAGAATAGGATGAAGAAACAAAGGACTACAGATCATAATCAAGAAGTTGAAGAAAAAGGACATTTTCAGGTATGTTAAGTTGTATTTGAGGGTTCACTATACAAAAATAGCGTGTGCAAGTGGTTTCACTGTACAAAACGAGTGTATACATATGCACACACTTTCATAGAAGAAAAATCACGTATGGGATGAAAAATTAAGGAAATTAAGGTAAAAGAATACCAAGGGTCAATACAAAGGTATTAGCGCACAATATTGAGTAGAGCAATGACTATTTGATCCCGTCCAAGAATGCCACAAATCCTAAGTGTGGTTTTGGTCCGAGGTTTTCGGTCCAAGGTATTGGTCCAAGGTTTTTGGTCCAAGGTTTTGATCCGAGGTATTTGGTACGAGGTATTTGGTCCAAGGTATTTGGTCCAACGTATTGGTCCTAAGTGGTTTTGGTTCGAAGTATTGAGAAAGGCCAAAACTATATAAGGATGAGAAGATCAAAGGGCTAAGCACAAGAGTAATGAATATCTTATGAAGTGCTAGATCAAAAGAAAATATGCATGTTATGGGTTTCTGATGCTTTGCTTGATCTAGACTAAGTATGCACCTAAGTGTTTGATTATGGATGAGACCTAATGATGGATCAGGATCATAATGAATTATCATTATGTGATCTGATAATGGATAGGCTAGATCTAATTGCTAACACATGTTTTATCCTTTATATATGATGATCTGGGTATGTCTGAAGTGAAGAATTGCAGCTAAGTTATAAGTAAGTATTTGCAGATCTATACAATGGTTCGCTTTGGTGAAGGTGCATAGACATGCTGGTTTGGCTCTTCCAAGTAGCGTCTGCAAAAGAAAATCTTGATGTTCGGGGATGACTCATTTATCAGATCAGTACTGCTATTTTCTTGTTTTTTTACTGTTGTTTGTAAATTATGTCTTCTTAGATCTAAAAGTAAAAATGAATGCATAAAGAGTTTGTGTCTCCTTGAGTAACTGATTGCGAAAGAAGGGTTATCCTTGTTGCTATCTATTTATAACTCTATAATATGATAATAAATCTTCATAATGTCACTGATTGGTACAGTTTATGGTTTAGAGGTTTTATGATTCAGTATCCTTAGAGGCATATGCATGTTGGGCAAAAGGAAGTAGCGTATACACATAGGTTTGGTTCATTAAAGGACTGTATACATTATGGCACATGCCTTTTAAGGTTACAGTTAGTTCTGGTTGATGATGCATTGTTCTGGGTTCATATCTGTGTATTGGTTATAGTGATCTATTTATTCCAATTGATTGGTTGAATCCGATTAAGTTTGAATGAATGGTTGATTCAGTTATGTGAGAGGTTTACTGATTGTTTGATTCAGTTATGTCAGAGGTTCAGAGGTTTCATTGATTGATTGTTTTAGTTAGATTCGAGATTGATGATTGGGTTTCGGTTATTGGTTGATGCAGATGTATTTGATGGTTGTATTAATGTGGTGATTTATTTTGAGCTTCAATGTTAATAATGGGTGCAGTATGAAAATCTGATGAAACCTGACCTTCATATTGTAGTATTGTGTACCAGGAGTATCTAGTGTGAAATTTTTTGAAACGTTGTCCCTGGAGAATACTGAGGCTTGGAGCCTTCAATGAGGAAGTCGAATCTTCCTACCAGTAATGGTTGGTGATTTGATCAGGGGGTTGGAGCTCCCTTCCAGTAGGAGCTAGAGAACGAGTGAAGGTTGTAGCCTTCTATAGGTCGGAGCCTACGTACTAGTAAATATATCAGCTAGTACAAGAACTAGGGCGTTGTAGCTCCGTTTCAGGAGAAACTGGAGAACGAGACAAGGTTGTAGCCTTCTGCAGGTGGGTGCCTATGTACCGGTATGAGTCTGCACTAGTGCAAGATTGTAAACATATTTTCTTATTACTAAAAGAAGACAGCGATGACAGCAGCAGGTGGTTTTCACCCACATTGGGTTTCCACCTTAAATATTAGTGTTCATGTGTGTTTCTTATGTGTGATGGTTTATCATATTATTACTGCACATGGTTAATGTTTAATGTTTAATAAGATATTGATGCACTGATTAAAGATCAACATATGGTGAATTAACTGAATCATAAGTTCACCGGATATACAATGATTTCGTTAAGAACAATTGCGTGCACATGCGAATTCCCTTCATTGAAGTAGCATATATAAATGTGATTATGGAAATGAAAAAGTTATTGATTTGTAAATACTGATTTACCCTTCCTCTCAATATTATTCCCAACAAATAGTACAACAAATTCTGATAGTTCAGTTGATCAGGTATGCGCTTTTGAAGATAAAATGGTTATTGGCTAGAATCCAGTTTCAAATGTGTATTCAGTTTAAGTATTTGAAAAAAAAGTGGTGAACTCACATGTCCTTCATTTTGAAAGTGTCTGTGGATGCCCTAAATAAGCAGGTCATGGATGATCATCTACATATATTTTCAAGTTGTAACTATGGAACTACTTCTGATGGTAATAATTAAAACTTTAGCTCCAATCAGACAACAATTGAAAATGAAGGGAAACCATTCATGATTTTAAGTTTCTATCCTCACCCAACTCAATTGGTTGGATTAGAATTTGAACAACTAAAATTTTCTTGTATAAATGTGGCTAGATGTATGCCATAGAATAGAAATAGATGTGGAAATCATCCTATATATGGTAGGAAAGCATCCTGTAAAATAAATACTCTAGAAAGCATTTTAGTTCCATCATCTTTAAATTTCCTCCCTTCTTCTTCATAGCAGAAATCTTCCTTACAGCTCCTAGACAACACACCATTGGTAGCAACCTAAATATTATCATGTGCAAGCTAGAGGCCAATGCCACGTCGATAATGTTACATTGTTCTTTTTCCATGAAAAATGAAGAATTTTGTACTAAGCTACCCTTTGTTTTTATCTATCTACCCTTAAACCAGATACTCTCCTAATTTTTTTGATGTGTCCATGTATACAATATCTTTGTTACACGTCTTATAGATTTATTTTGTTGCGTAGCACAAATTACTAAGTTGGAAATATATTCTCTCAAGTAAAGGTGTTCAGGAACACGCACCTAAAATTATGCATTCCTATCCATGAATAGTGAAACTTTGACAACATATACCTACTAGTTCTGAATTTGTTTCTAAGGCAGGTAGAGTTGAATGCTACATTTCCAAGAGATTTGTTGCTTAAACAGACCTTATGGATAGAAAACAAAACTTTTGTGGGTAATCATTGTTCCAAAACACACACTAATAATACTTGCAAAGGCAGAAAAATGAATATCTAATTCTACTAATTTAATGGGTGAAATATCCTTTCTTTTCATTAGTTAAACATTGTGTATCCTTAATGTTTTTAGTGTTTAATTGATATGCATGTTCTGGTCTAATGTTTTATCTCATTTTATAAGTATTTCAGGAAAATAATCCATGGAACTTTCTAATGTCATGTTGATTGTTCATCAGGTTATAAGAACAAATCATTTCCTATTGTGAAAGGGGTACTGTAATCACATTGCCAACCTCTTTCTTTGTGCTATCAAGAACATATATACAAAATAACAGGTTTGTTCACGTAACAAATTCTCTTTAGGATTATTTGCATCTAGTCTACTATTGCTGCCTCTTTTTGAACCCTTTACGCAATTGTTCATTTTTTTAGCCACAAAGTTTCATTAGTGGGTCATCTATTCATTTATAATTCTTCATAAAAGCATGTTTATTTGTCCTCATGGATAGAGAACTAGTGACGAGGTTTCATGGTTCAACTTTTTCTTGAGAAATGAGGCTACCTTACCAGAAGACTTAGAAAGATACCATCTAAGAGATGTTGGGTAGTGAAGCAAAAAGGTTTAGATATGGAAAATATGATTTGTGGAACTTCCTATTGTCATGTTTTTTGTTCAATAAGATATAAGAAGAAAGAAATTATTTTTTATAAGGGTTGTGTAAGCACCTTGCCAACGTCCTTCATTATTGTTATAGACATATTTGGGCACTGCAAACCCAATCACATATGTCCATAAAACCAAGAGCTTCTAAGTCCATAAAAGTGTTGTTTCATACCCTAAAGAAGCAAGGTCAACTGATTACATCATCTCCCAAAAGCTCTCTATGAAAAACTACTCAAAACTGGTCAAAACTGGACCATACAGACTGCTCAGTGCTAAGGGTGCGATGCATCTCACCTGCCACATGCAAAAAGTTTGATTCATACTGAAAATCCCTTCTGTAGAGTACGATGAGCGAGAGCAAACAAATGGCAGAGGCAGTTGGCTAGGTGGAAACCCAAATAATCTTCTAGAAACTGCCCAGTTGACACTTGCCTCTCTGAATTCGCTCAGGGATGAGTAAGATATCATGAAATCTCCAAGTGGAACCAAGAACTATCAGAGAGATGACACTAATCAAAATCCCAGAAGCTGACTCACCCACCTGCAAACATCTATATATGGATCCCTCATCCTAGAGATCGAGAGGCCAGAATTTTGTATTTTGTAAGGAAGTGTTGTTGGTTTCTATGTGTAACATTGTATTGTTGGGTGATCTAAGCTTTTCATGAGGTGAAGAGGGCTTTCATGCTGGGAGGATGGCGCTGGGTCAGACCAATGGGTTGTAATCCTCTCTTCTACTACTTCTTTCAATAAAGCTATTTGAGTTTTCCTCTATATTCTTGTGTATCTCTGAATCTTGTATTGATATATGCATTTGTATGGTTAATATACATCTGATCCTATATTTTTTATGGTTATATATCTCTATTCTTTGATGGTATCATGCTACTTTGACTCTACAGGTGTTCTTTGAACCGCGACAAGTGAGGAAGGAGTGGCGAAGTTCTGTGAAAGGGGAAAGGAAACAAGAAAGGAGCGAAGCGAAAGGCTGAGGTTGGTACTCTGTGCTTCTTTCTCATCTATCTCTCATAAAGGAAAATGCAAGTAACTTTAGTTTGTTTGTTTCTAAGATAGCTACCTGTCTTAGTGGGACTAGCAGCTTTGAATGGACACTAGTCTTCCCAATAACAAAATGGCGACTCTGCTGGGGAGCGAATAGCTTGTTTGCTTGTTTATATTTGTTTGCTTTATAAACTACAGATGGAGCCTAATGTTAAGCCAGCTAGCCTTCGAACTACATTTTCTATGCAAGTGCAAAGTAGATCAATGTTGCTTCAGTCTATCTCCAGGTTTTGTTTATAAACTGAACAACTGAATTTCAAACATCCTAAGAGCCCTGGTGGTAGCTCAAGTAACCTCATTAGATCAGCCCCTATACTTTGTGTTTACTGTCTATCATAAGCTCAGCCTAAACCCCTGAACTTAGCTGCAAACTGTGAGCAAAAGCCAAGCTCATTCTCGTCCCTGGACCATCACACTGTCTCTCATTGGTAGTCTGGATGCATCGCACCTCCCATGTTCTGTAGGTGAGATGCATTCCTATTTCCCTATGTGACAGGTGCGATGATCAGATAAGACTGTTTCTGCCTCCAGATTTTGGTTTTTTCTTCATTTTCTTCAGCTTTATTCAAGAGCTTTGCTGTCTATGATCAATATATCACTGTTGAAACTCCCTTCCTTTGCATTATTCAGCCTCCATTGATAAAGTATTGTGAATGTTTTTATGTATTTTTCACCATTTACAATTCTCTTGTGCAAACAATAACTTAACTGAACTGTCGTCTGTTGATTTGAAAGTATCGCAAGTGTAATTTTTAGTCAAAGAAAAGAGTGTTCCTCTTGTTGATAGCCAACTACACTTTTTCCATTGTATTTGATTTGAATTAATAGTATTTCAAGTGTCAAAAGTAATTTTAAATTCAAAATCGCAAAGTGTCGTCTTAGTCCTCCTTTTGTTTTTTGAAAAGAAAATTGTTAGTACTGTCACTTTGAAAGAAAAATAATTCAGATCTATACTTAGCATTATTTTTGTCATTCACACATTAAGAAAGCGGAAAACAAATACATGCATGTGCATTTGAATTTAGACTACTTGTTGATATTGATTTAGGATAGTGCATCTAGTGTGTGCTCTCTGCTCTATGTTGAAAGATTTCTATTTCTCTTTCCTTAGTAGCTAGGATTTTCATTGCGAAAAGAAGAGTAAATGACTGTTTATCATATTAGATTGCATATTTAGGAATTGTATCTCTACATCACACGATGAACCTTAAAGGAAAACTTCTTAAGAAAGATCAACCGTAAAATAAATACAATGAACATAAAAAACACTTTGGAACCTAACGCACAACATTTAGAAGTCTAGGCTAGAGACGTATTCCGGTGTTGTAAAGCCTGGTAACTGTTGCTTTCATCGTAGGTTGGGTGATTCCTCTTCTTTAAGACGACAAGTGCCGGTATGGACTTGTGCTCCCATGTACCGTCGAGTATATATTGGGAGACCACAATAGGTTATATCCTTTATCCTTAAGAAGCCATGTCTGCCGCCCTATCGATAGCAATGCACTGAACATAGCATTCGGGAAGATTGACTACCGTACCATAAAAAGTATTCTGCAGTTTTGCGATTGGTTTGGTAATCCCTCTGTCTAGATTTCCAGAGTAGTCACTTTGGTTCCTTTTTAGATTCCTTAAAAGAAAAGGTCCATCTGAGCACTTGTCACTTCAGGCTCATTAAAAATCGAAGGCGACTAGAGTCTTATTTAGCTTTTTCTCGACTCTTAAAAATTGAAAAGGCAAGTTGTGTCAAAGCATCATAAAATTTATTTTAATTGGAATAACGCCGTTGTTCCCTCGTTGGTCTTAGGTTGTGAAAATGGAGTCCACCAATCAAGGATTTCCCCTTGGGGGGAATCCTATTCCCTTCTCCTCCTGGGAAGATGTTGGTGCACCTCATATGGCCACATTGTCCCTTCCAGGACTGAAAATTGGCCTACCAGTATGGCTTTTCTCGACCTTTGTCATTCAGAACACCATGATTCCTGAGTAATCAAATCAGCAACTAGATGATACTAGAGTCACCCCCCAACCTTCTACTTCGTTTATTTCTCGCTCTCCTTCTCCCTCTTTGCTTGGTGAAGCTATTAATGCTAAAAACCAAGTAACTGAGAAGAAGAAGGAAGGGAAGGAGAAGAAGAAGAAGAAGCCAATGGTGAAAATCAACACACTGCACCATCCAAGCCTTAATCTCCATGTGTCATTTGCAAAGAGGACCATTATCATCGAGATTGTCCCTGCATCCCACGGATCTTAAGGGACTGGTCCCCCCGCTTGCACAATCTGGTGTCCTCAACCTCTGACAATCATGTTGAAATTACACCGTCAACTAGTGGAAACGAAGTCAATAGACAGAAAGGAAGATATAAGTTTCCTTGCAAACTGTGTGAAGGCGATCACGCCCTCTGCCATTGTCCCTTCCTGGACGAAGCTAAAAGAGTCTTGGATAACCGTCCCGCGACATCGCAGCGACTTCCTCTTGGATACAAGAAACTCTTGCCAAGTCCATCACTAGTTGAAAATCTGACTCACACGCCTTTGTTGTCGTTCGAAGCACCTATCATTGAATATAAACCCTCTGAGTCCACCCCGGACCAAAGTCAACAGGTCGAGACGGCAATCAACCCAGTCTTGTCTTCAGAAGGTCCACCTTCAGTTGATACTGTCACCAAAGAGGATGAGGACGAAACCATTCAAATTCTCTTCGTTAACACAGAATCCAATGAACATGGGGGAAATCTACTCGTTCCTTTACCACAGGAAGGAAGTTCGTCAGAGATTTACCTAGCCGTTTATTCGGTCCCTCCTCCAAGAAACCTAGTCATTTCCTTCGACCGGAATCTACTAGGACGACCCCGCCTACCATCTAATCTACCATTTTGAATCATAGTACAAGCTTACAGAATGATCATGGTTGGTACTATCATAGACGAAGGGGATTCTGTGAGTATCCTTTCCTCAACTACTTGGAAAGTGCTTGGTTCGCCATCGCTTCTGCCTGAGATTCGAAATCTGACAGGCTTCAACAAAGGAACCAATCGACTGTTAGGGATCCTTCCAAATTTTCCTATAACTTTGAGAAGGAAAACCGTTCATCTAAACGTGATGGTAGTCCAAGGACCTTTAGATTACAATCTACTCCTTGGGCATGACTACATTTATAGCATGGGAGCTATTGTTTCCTCACTCTTTCGAGTGATGTGTTTTCCACATGAAGGCAGAGTGGTCCAGCTTGTAGACCAGCTTTCATTCCCTGGTTCACACATAGCTAATAGTCAAATGCCATCCCTAACTGGTCTTTTTGCACAAGGAATGTCTCATCAATCTCCAGTCCGTCCACCTGATGAGTGCGAGTGATTCGGTGATTGTGACTGAAACCCAGGGGGCATGCGCCCTGGTCTGCTTCGACAGGAAAACCTTAGGTATAGGGTAGGTTTCCGCAGAGGATATATGACTAGTCTGACACACCTGTCCATTTAGGAAAATGGGATTAGACTGGAAAAGGATTCCCTCGTTAAAGGTTATGTGATTGGAACTGACAACAGTCACCTTTGTCCATTTCGATGGACATCGCCAAGGAAGTGTTTTGTCTGTGACGCGGATGGAGCAATCTTGCTAATGCAAGAACTTCCATATGGTGACCTAGAAACTCTACTTTATACCTGGGGGCATGCAAACCTTTTTGCATGCAAGTGAAAAGCGACCATTTATTTTCTTAGTTTGTAGGCTCTTAACCCTTTAGACTCGTAGGTTGGTCGTTCCTAGCTTGCATAACGAAAGGCTTTGGAGCAAAGTTTCGAATGGGGTAAGCTCCCTAAAAAATGAACCTATCGATGAGAAATCCTTATTATACAACTGGCATGAGCAGTTTTGCATGAAGTTCAAGCTCGTTAAAAAATAAACCTAGCAATGAGCATGTGTTCCACCAGAGTTTAAGCTCATGAAAAAATGAACCCATCTCTGGTAAATAACCATTGTGATCGCATAATCATCAACTTTTGAACCTTGGTCGTGTTCTTACCATCACCTCCACTCCTTTTAAGTAGATCATACGCCTCCATTTCATTGTTTACCCCTTTTGAGGAACAACTGTGACGAGTGATCCTATTAGCCACCTTCTTTACACTGTCGTGATTGAAAAGTTCCAAACCTTATTTGGAACCAACTGCTATCTGAAAACATCACTCATTCCTCAAAAAAAGAGTCTCCTTTAAGCTCTTTTCATCTGACTCGTAAAATATGAAAAGATTGCCGAGCAATTGGCCTCTCCAGCTCATTAAAGTGATTGGAAGTGCCATCTCTCCTCTAGATTTTAATATTTTTGGACCTGAGGGATCATTACACAAAAAGTTCGAGTGTTTGTCTTGTTCGGCTCGTTAAAACTATCGAAAAGTCATCCCTTTCGCATTGTTTTATACTTTTTCGGACTTAAGGGATTATATTACGAAAAATGAATATTGGAGTTTCCTTTCCATCTCTTTTCAGAATCTCTAAAATTGAAAAGAACCGAGTTATATTTGTCATTGAACTCGTTAAAACAATAGCGAAAAACTTGTCCACGCAGACAAGAGCGAGTTTCACTGTCACCAGGCTTGTTAAAACATAGCGACGGGTTTGCCCGAAGGGAAAATTATAGAACAAGCATATGTTATCCTCCTCAAGCTTAACAAAAATAAATAGGTATTGGTCAGAAATGACTGGGGAAAAAATTGGGAAGAAAACTTGAAGAAACTTTATTGGTAGCAGGTTTCTCTTGAACATGACACTTTCACTCCATCACCATGATCGAGTCAAGTTGGGTTATTCCATTCACCGGTCATATCACCATTGGTCCTCCGTACCATCCATATTTGGGGTTTACACTACCAATCCATTTCAGTGTTGCCGATATGTTCAAGAGAAGTCGCTCAGAGAATTCACCAACCCAGCTTATGTCTCATCCACCCTGAACCTTGTATCATCAGATCATTTTCACCTCCACAAAATCATTTTCTCCGTTTCGTGTCGTATATGTGGGATTCATTAAGGCCCTCCTACGATGGGTCACTTCTTGTTGACATCAGCTCATCATCCAAGAAGTCGACCTAGGAACAACCCTTTCAGTACTTTGAAGCTTGCATGCCTCAATGGCAAGTTTCTCACTTCTGGCAACAGGTTTACATTAATGGCCTTTGACCGAAATATTTTACGTGGTGTTCGACATCAACTCTTGTATTCACACCACATGAATTGTAGTGCAATACCGTGAGGGTCATTATCATTATCGATGATTCCTCTCACGCCTGTTAACAACTTGCATCATTGGCTGGTAATTAGGCGATGTCTTTCCATGTTCGACGCCAAAACATCTTTTCACATGGATCGACTTGTACTTTGGGCGAAGATTGAACAAGTTTTGAAGAAGCTGGATCTAGTTTCATCCATCTGAGCTACAATATATTCAGCAAAATAAAGACATCAAATGTACATCATTGTTGCACAGATAATCATCCAAGCCAAAGGATGATGGCTCTACCAGAATCATCAGTCTGCCACACAGACGGTTATTTGTCCTATGTACATGAAAATGAATTTATAACGCTGAGCATGGGAATGCTTGCCTCATCTAGATCATGAAAATACTATGAAGATAATGTATTGTATTGTATCTTATTACAGGTCACCTTCCAGTTCGAAAAACCTCGGATCCTCATGATAAAGCATTTCACCCAACATCAAAAAGATTTATGACCTCATGCTTTAGGGGGCAACTCTTACAGACATATTTGGGAGATGCAACCCAAATCACATATGTCCATAAAAAAAAGGGCTTCTAAGTCCTTAAAAGTGTTGTTCCATACCCTAAAGAAGCAAGGTCAGCTAATTACATCATCTCCCAGAAGTTCTCCATGAAAAACTACTTAGAACTGGTCAAAAATAGACCATACAGACTACTCAGTGCTAAGGGTGTGATGCATCTCACCTGCCACATGCAAAAAGTGTGATGCATACTGAAAATCCCTTCTGTAGGGTGCGATGAGCGAGAGAAGACAAATGGTAGAGGCGGTTGGCTAGGTTGAAACCCAGAGAATCTTCTAGAAACTGCCCAGTTGACACTTGCTTCTCTGAATTCGCTCAGGGATGAGTAAGAGATCATGAAATCTCCAAGTGGAACCAAGAACTATCAGATAGATGACACTAATCAAAATCCCAGAAGCTGACTCGCCCGCCTGCAAACATCTATATATGGATCCCTCATCCTAGAGATCGAGAGGCTGGAATTTTGTATTTTGTAAGGAAGTGTTGTTGGTTTCTCTATGTAGCATCGTATTGTTGGGTGATCTAAGCTTTTCATGAGGTGAAGAGGGCTTTCATGCTGAGAGGATGGTGCTGGGTTAGACCAATGGGTTTTAATCCTCTCTTCTACTACTTCTATCAATAAAGATATTTGAGTTTTCCTCCATATTCTTGTGTATATCTGAATCTTGTATTGATATATGCATTTGTATGGTTAATATACATCTGATCGTATATTTTTTATGGTTATAGATATCTATGCTTTGATGGTATCATGATTCTTTGACTCTACA
Organism: Pinus tabuliformis; assembly: GCA_031772625.1. Classification (NCBI taxonomy): domain Eukaryota; kingdom Viridiplantae; phylum Streptophyta; class Pinopsida; order Pinales; family Pinaceae; genus Pinus; species Pinus tabuliformis. The sequence continues at coordinate 964,617,498 of CM062811.1, forward strand.
GGTGTTCTTTGAAGCAAGACAAGTGAGGAAGGAGTGGCGAAGTTCTGTCAAACGGGAAAGGAAACAAGCAAGGAGCCAAGCAAAAGACTGAGGTTGGTAGTCTCTGCTTCTTTCTCATCTATCTCTCATAAAGGAAAATGCAAGTAACTTTAGTTTGTTTGTTTCTAAGATAGCTACCCATTTTAGTGGGACTAGCAGCTCTGAATTGACACTAGTTTTCCCAATAACAATTATGTCAAGTACATATATACAAAATAACAGGTTTTTTATTGTACCCAATTTCCCTTGAGGACTATTTGGATTTGTTCTCCTATTATTTCTTCATTTTGGACTCTTCAAGAAATTCTTGATTTTTTTTCACTACAAATTATCATCAGTGGATTATCTATTCCTTCACAATTCTTCACAAAAATTGTTGATTTGTCCTCATGGAAAAAGAACTCGTGATAGAAATTCATGGTTCAACTGTTTCTTGAAAAACAAGGCTACCTTTCCAAAAAGACTTAAAAAATTACCATCTAGGAGATCTTGAGCAATGATGCATGTAGGTTTTGAGATGGAAAATATGGTTTGATTTTAGAATTGACTTGGACACATGCCATTCAGAAAAATGTAGGGAATGAAGCGTAAACTTTCTCACAGATCCTATGTTTTCTGGATGCATCTTAGTTACTAAAATTTCCAGTGTGACAAATGTCTCTTAACTCTTTTGAGTATGGCACAACCTATGTTATGAAGGTTAGTATCTTCATGTGTGACATGGACAAGGCTACCTAGATGTTCTAGTCTACTTTTATGCAGTTGGGAACTAAGTTAGGGTGCAAGCTATCACATGTATTACTACAATTTTTTCATATTCTAACAGCATCAAAGCTAGTAGTTAGAGAAGCAAGTAAGACATATGAAATGATCTTAGTGTTATAACTATTGGAATTTCTTCTTTGACTTGGTCAATCTATGCATTTGAGATTTTGTAATTTGAAAATAATAATTTATTCCTTGATTGTAAACTGCTTGCTACTAATTACAAAAGTCATTTATCTAATGTACAAATTGAAGGAAAGTATGGAGAGAACCACCTTTTGGGATAAGTCTACATGGGAAAGCAAATATCACTAGAAACCTCAATCTACCATGACTTTTTTCTCACTTTGAACTCTACTTTTGCGAATTGTTTCATTAGAATTCCTAATGTTCGTGTGCATGTCATGTATGCCTATCTTATTATGAATTAACCATTACTAGATTTTTTATGGTTTTGATCTTCTCCATGTCACTTTGAGGCTAGAAATCCATAAGGACATGGATTGGAGAAAGCTAAAAACACTTCATGCTAGTTCTACTAATATGTATATACAAGGATTTCAATTCTAACAATATTATTTTGGACTCTTATGCCAAAAAAATGTGTCGGAAACACTTTTTTCTATCAGCAGGGCAATAGTTCACTAACCTTAAATACATTTCCCAATGTCTATGACAATTCTTAGAGATATAAAATTGATATAAATAGCTCACAATATAGTCAAAATGATTGCACAATTGTTGGCTAGATAGCAAGCAAGGGCAATCCTAATCAGAGTGAAAAAGATGGAAGTCGTTACACTGGGAAAATTCCTCAAAGGGAAGATGATTTATAATCTTTAAGTAATATGAATCATTGGGGATATAACCAGCTAATTAAAATGAGTATTGGTTAAAGTGAAATATTTGGAAATGATACCTTGAGAATGGCCCCTAGGCACATACTCCAGCAGGTAGTAGGAATGAATTCAATGAAACAATGGCATGCATATAGTGTTAGACAATACTCATCTCCAATAGAATAGCGAACATGAATTTTGAAGGGAAAAAGGCTCTTCAACATGTAGACTTAGCGCATGCAAAGGTGGTTAGCACAGGCTCATAAAATAACACTACATACACAAGAGAGGCATTAAATTTATTTGATGTATTTGGACTTGAATGAATTATCTAATCTATGAATACTGTGAAACCTTGTAAAAAGATAAATTTTTCAGTACTGTGTCTCCTTTTATAGGTCCAACTGAAAATAATTCATGCTCATATTGATATCATATGCTTGATTTGTTTGTAGCCCTTTTATAGTAATCAATTGTTTATTTTGCAGGATGTTCCAAATTCATATTTACAAACCAATTTAAGATAAAAACTGGGAGGAGGACAACCTAAATACTTTTTTTATAGGTTATGATTATGAAAACTCATATTTATTTGACAACCACACAAACATATATAGTTCAAACAAAAAAACATATATATAATTTAGTAAGTTTTTTCTTCATGTTTTGTTATTCAGTCATTTTTCTATTTGTGGTTCCAGCGATGTTTACTAGTTTTCCATAATATAATATACTAAGATGTTCAATTTCTTGTTATAAATTGTTTATGTCTAGCCAAAACATTCTTGACCTTATAAGAAAGTCAGAAAATCCAAATGAAAGTGACACATTAAAGCACACTATATTTAGTGAGAAGAATGCATCTGTTGATCCCAATGAATCTTCTTCACCTGATGTTTTAGTTACTCATTTTGGTCATAAGTAGTCACCAAATGCTCTCTCTTATCATGGATTTTGATTTAGACTAGGGTTCACTAGCCCAACTATTACAAAGGATGCAAAATTTATCTTTGCAAACAAGTGCATCTATGTAAACTACAAATGTAATGTTGGATAGGCAGAACCATCCATCAAAAGGAGAAACTACCCACAAGAGTGTATCTTTAGCAACTCATCAATATTCTTTATCAAAGGTAGGTGATGCTGCCACATTTGAAGTGAAAAGCTTACAAGTGACCACCTCAACAATGCCATTAAGTTTTCCCTCTAGATCATCACTAAAATGTGTAAAAGAGAATTGTTGTAAAGATGGAAAAACCTCCAAATTTCATAGCCTTTGATATTCATCCTTCAAATGAGTTAGAATATATTCAACACCCAGGTTCCATTGGACAACTTATATCAATTCCCCAATCAACATTTCCACGTGTAGTTACCCAAAGATAGGCCAACATGTAGGGTAACATGGTCAGCACTCATCAAGTTCAAGGCTCACATGATGTAGCTATTGTAAGGAAAATAATACTAAGTTTCCATTCACTGACACTATTTTCAGTTTCTTCCTTAAATTCTACTATAGAAAGGGAAACTAAGATGCAAGATCTCTCACCCGCTCAAATTTACCTTTTAATCAAATCAATTATCAAAATGGTTTAGTTTTCTTTAGGAGTGGGTGATAGAAATCATTTCAATAAAAAATTTTGAATTCCATATTAATGTAGTTTTGGACTCATGCTAGTGAGAGACTATTAGCCTTACAAGTTTCTACCATGTATAAGAGTTTGGGTGAATTTGGAAGGTTTGGAACTTTAAGCTTTCAAAAAAATCCTTCGAGGATAAATACTAAGCATTTGTTCCCTAGCTTAGGATCAGCACCAATAATTACCGGCCACACTTACCAGTTAGACATGAAAGACGTTGAATTTGCAGTAACTCTTCGAACCCCAATAGTTGTGTCATTGCTAATGATGGAAGGCCACATTTCATATCAAAGCCAGTAATATTTCTCTAAAGTAAGCATTAGAACTCCAGTTTCAATTCTTCCAATTAAACGTAAGAAACAAATGTCACAACGCATTTCGTGACATGTAGATATTACTCAAGCTTGAGGGCATCTTCCCACTACAAGGTTTTGAGCTACTACCTAGAAAATTCACTTCTTTTTTTTGTTGTCAGTAGACTGTGAAATTATATCAATGGTGTTCTTTTTATTTATTCCTTGTATTTTGAAATGGTTTATGCTTCTTCATGAAGACTAAGCCAGTGTTCATGCTAGGGGAAAAACTTTTAATTATTGTTGACCATTTATTTTCAATGACGATGTGCTAGCATGCACATCTGCAAAAAACCACTTCACATAAAAGGTCTGGTTATATTTAAGGTCTTCCGATCACTATTTTACTAGTAATTAAATAATAAAAATTCATCCTTTCAAATTTTAAGACATCATATGAATATTTGTATTCATCCTGAACCAAAATTATTCCTATGTTTGCGACAAGGGAAAGATGAGATTGATAACCAAGAAGAAGGGGAAGGATTAGTACCTCGAGTAAAGAAAAGGTTAAAATTGACAACTCTGTTGATGTAGTAACTAATTACTCCAATGTTTGCTGTGATTGTTCATGGAAAAGAAAGTTGTGGAGTATGAGAATGAAACATATACTCTTTCTAAAATAGCCTTGCAAGATACATGCAAATTATCTTCCACCTCCAATAAAGATATGAGAAGGAAAGCTGAAAATTAAAACTTGTATGTATCTAGTTGGATTCACTTAGAATAAGAAATCAATTGTATTACAATTAGGATTTTTTTTAGTTCTACCTGTAGTTTTATATCTAGTCTTTTGTTTTGTAATATTGACCGTCCTTATTAAGTTGTTTTTTCAATATGAAATATGAAAATTTTCCTTTTAACATGAATTCGTCTAAGAAATATTTTACAATCTATCACATGGTCAAACCATATTTTTTCAGTACCAAAAGCATTTACGAAAATCAATGCAATTCATAGCTTCATTTGGCAAGGCCTTTCGGCAACTTCAAAAACCTAAAAGATGAAATGCGAATTTTGTTTTGAGGATAGCAAAAAGATTCATGGATAGAGCAAAGAATTTGGAAGATGAGTTCTCCAGGTAGTATTTCTCTTTGAACAAGACCAGTAGTTGTAGTGGATTGCTAAAATAATTTATGGTTTTTTACCAAGTTTCAACAAAAAAGTTATCCTTTTTTATTGATTATTAATTGACAGATTTGTTATTTCTACTTGTTTCTCTTTCTTCAAGTTTTTTTGCTAACTAGTTTGAACTAATTAAGGATCAAACCTTGGTGGTATTTTTGTAAAATGTTAAGTTATTGTTTTTATTGAGTCAAGTGTTTGTTGTAAAATATCAATCGATGTGTTATATCTTGGAAATGACAAGCATGGTAAACATGGGAAAACTATTGGTGCTTTGCATGTAAACCTACAAAACAGATAAAAACTACTCCTATTTTATCTTTTCATTACAATGATCACAGATGTTTTGAGTTTGAGTGATTGAGGATGGCCACAGGTGTTCCCTCAAATTGGAAGTTTGGTGTTGGAATTTAGTGTGGATTTTCCATTCAAGAATCATATAGCAACTGGAGTATGAAAATTACATTCCAAAATAATCCTATTTGGTGGATTACTAGTTGTGATTGCTGCATATTTTTGATGTTGGAACTCTACTCCAAATTACAATTAATATATTGTACCACAGGTTAGGAACACAATCGGAAAGGAATTGTCTTTGAAATTTATTTGCTTATACTGTAGTGATCCATAAATATAATAAAAACATTAATAATTTGATATAGACTAGTTGGCATACTCATATGTGATAATGGATCCAAATAATAGTTCTTATTTGAAGAAATGCTCATCAAACTTGGGCATTCTTGACATCATCGACCTCCAACCTTGGACTTATTCACTTTCCTTCTACATTATTCAGTTATATACATGTATATAAGGCCATCGTATTATTGTATCCTTTTTGCTTCATTTCATTTTATTTTATACTTAGCTTTGGCATTTTCTCAGAGCTTTTTTTGCACTCCCACATTGTCTAAGTAATCTACAGCTTGAGATTTTTAGCATGTATCTTAGTTGGCATGATTGTGCCTACGATCTTCTTGAAGGTTGAATACTGAGTTTACTAAGGTGTTATTTTCTATGGTGACATTTTATTTGTTGTGTTTATACCGGTCATCTGGCCACATAGTGGCCACTATTCCCAACTGAAGAAAAATTGTTCGAGTTTCTTTTCTTAATGGGGAAAAATGGCATTCACAATATTGGTGATGTTGAGGTATATATCATATAAATCCTTTATAGTCTACTTTATTTTATATTTTAGTGTTCATCGTCTTTCATGTGTTATACTCTGCACTGTATTTTATTTATTTTTCAGAAAAGGAACTCGGTACTGATGGTAAGAAGAGGGAATTGAAGAAAGAGGATAACAATAATACTTAAGAGACAAAATGAAAATTAAAGAAAGAGAGAAGGGAATTGGTCTAGTGGTACTTGTAGAATCAATATCCCACATAAGACACACACTAATATTGATGGTAAAGTCTTCAGAGTTGATGAATTCACTTGCAATGCCTTGGCAATACAATGATAATGTTTTTAAGTGATGAAAAAATATTTCATGTGTAAATTGTACTCCAACCAATATTAAGTTGGAAACTCATTTTGTAATACTTGACATTTTATATGATATAATTTTTGTGGTTTAAATTATTTATAGTTGCACTTGATATTATTTAGTATTATAATTAACATTTGTAACTTTGCGCTTTCATATTAGATGAACATGTACATTGTATGACATTTTTATTTTTTTATATTTATTTTAATTTAGTTGCATAATCGTACTAATTAATTTATGTTGATTAATAATGAATACATAAAATCAATCTAAAACTACTAAATTAGTAGTTTATGTTTATTAATGATGAACACAAATAAAATGAATATATGACTAAATTTGTTGCTTATAATGGTCGTTAATGAACGTAAATGAAATTAATATAAACTACTAAAGTAGTCATTTATATAATGAATATGAAACTACCAAAAAAAGATAAATTATTACTACAAAATATTAATTTTGTGATTACAAATGGCGACTAAATTTTTCATATATACAACCATTAGTAGCTAATTTACAGTATCTTATAACAGGACCAAAATTTAGTCATTTATCTTTCGTCATTAATTGGTTTCAAACGATGACTAAAATTTGCATCTATATATGACTATTAGTAGCTAACTTACAATATCTTATAACACGACCAACATTTTGGTTGTATTTCTTTAGTCATTAATTGATTTTCTCAGATGATCATTTAGTAATATATTTTGTTGTATATTTGGTCATTAATTGTGGAAATTAATGACTAAATCAATGATTAAATTAATAACCATATTTATGACTAAATATACTACTAGATAATAAAATTGAGACAACCAATTAATGACTAAGCTAAAAATGAATAAAAACTAGTCGCATTATAAGATACTGTAAATTAACTACTATTGGTCGCTGACCGAAAAATATTCATTTATCTGCAAATTTGAGTCATTTTTTTAGTAACTAATTAGCCATTTTTTACTAGTGAAATTTCCTTACAAGATGCATGGAAATCTTTTCTTGACTAAAATTAAAATTATGTTTTGAATATCTTGCTTTCAAATGGAACCATCTATTTGTGATGTTATGGTTCAGAGCTATAATTTATGCACTCTTTCTTACATTTATATTGTTGATTGGAGATATTGTAAAAAATGGAACAGGTTGTTGGTTCTTATCTCATTCATGATTCATGTAGGTTATTATTTGGAAATAAGAAGCACCAATGAGAAGCCAAAATACTATTTATCTAAATTAACTATATAATGATTCCCATTTTGACACATGACAAAAGATGTTGATGCACAATTATCATCATAAGTTTGAATGACTTAAGGTGTAACTTACATAAATAGGTTCAGGGCTTCATTGGACATGGAATTTATTTTAGGTAGGCAAAAATAAGGGCTTTTGGATGTGTCATGTGAAATATAGGCTTCCACTGAAAATTTCTCTTTGTTGCTTATGATGTCTATAGGAGATTTTTGTTATAAATTATCACTAGGATTGTACAATGTTGGAATGTCATTTAATCAGAGAATATTTCATATTTCATTATTGAAGGTTGTTTCAGAAAGAGATTTATCAGAGTTAATGGGGATTTTGTAGACTAATGGTGATATTGCTAAAACCATAAGAGAATTTGAAGATAGATTCCTTGATACATCCAAACATTTTATGGATTTTTTTCTCTGCTAGATTTTCTCTACATGTGTGAAGGAATTATTGTAGAGGCAGCAACAGATCCTTTGGATCCTTACCTTTAGCACAACATTGAACCAATGGCCATGACCATATTATTGTTGCAAAGGATATATGAACTTACAGATGGGTTGAAAGAATCTTGAAGCCTGTTTTTATTGTTTGTTAGAAAAATAAATTTTTTCATGTTGTTATATTTATAATGCAATATATAAGGTTGGGGGTGAGGGATATGCTTTTACTTCTTGTTGGAAAAATAAAAATTTTCATGTTGTTATATTTATAATGCGATATATGAGGTTGGGGGTGGGGGAGATATTATGCAGGATATCAATAATTTTTTGGATAATGTATTCCCCACCCCCTTTGTAAATTCATTTGCAAATATATTAGACATTGGTAAGAAGATATTTTATTTCATCAAGTCTGATAGGAAGAAAGAATAAAGGCTTCGGTTGATCTTAAGATGGGTTATAATGGGGAAAACAAAAATTATAGGAAGACTTAATTTGGGCATATGATAGTGCAAGTAGAGCACTCAGTGGACTAAAGGCAAAAACTAATTTTTCATTGGATCCTCCCTTCAATGATAGGGGTACTAGTTTAAGAAGAATTGTAGAGTGTTAGAGCAGTCCTAACAGTAACACTAATCATGACACAAGGCATAACATTGATTTAATTATTGCCTAAGAAGGGTTTTTGCATGAAAAGTGCTTCATCATACTTAGAAGACAATATCCCCATTATATCAAATAAACATAAGCCCTTGAAGAGGATTTTTCCACTTCCTTGAGTAGAATTTGTTGGATTAAAACAAGAACATGACAAACACCACAGAGATTAATGGTAAAGAGAAATGTGATCTTATATATGAGGCATTCATGTTGGCATAATCAGATAAGGTCTTTAACATTAACATAGGCATCATGATTTGTAGGGCTCAAGGAAGCAGTATTGCAGTAACATTTCATTGTAGCATGGTCCTTATCTTTTGTTGATATTTTTCTGTATTTCAACAGTGGTCAAAGAAGCATAAATTAGTGCTATATGCTAGATGTTTCCTATTTCCTTTGTAACATTTGGTGCAATTGCTATAGCATTATTCATCGAATGATGCCCTTCATTAGAGGGATCATAATGTGATCTAAAGCATTATGTTTCTCTATTATATTTATGGTCAAATGAACATGATTTAGAACAATGTAAAACTAAAAAACTTGTGATGTTAGTAAATGTAAAATGAGAAATCCTATGCTATTATTATTGTGTTGGATGGTGCTCTACAGAGAAATTAATGCAAGGATTAACATGAATGATAATGTGTCATTTTAATTCCAACATTGTGTCTAACTTGTTAATGTTCTTATCATGGTTTCTGAGTGATATTGTACCATGTGGTGTTTAACTAGTTAATGATCATACCGTCATTTTCATTTGATAGAAATATTCATAGGAGAACTCAGTGGTTCAGAATAAAATTTGGCATCCATAGTAATTATTTTTAGAGTTAGCATTGGATGCAGCAAAGGGAAATCCATTGTCATTAATGATTTTCTGTATAGTTTGTCTCAAGCCCACTAGTGCTATGTTCATAAACCACTGCAAAACTTCGAGTTCCCTTACCACATATGATGACGGAAAAATTCTTTTCCCCTAAGGAAGGTATTACTAGCCTCATTCAGAATAAAATTTGGCATTGATAGTAATTATTTTTAGAGTTAGCATTGGTTCAAATGAAGGGAAATCCATTGTCATTGATGATTTTCTGTATAGTTTTCCTCAAGCCCACTATTGTTATTTTCATAAACAATTGCAAAACTTAAAGTTCCCCTACCACATATGATGATGGAAAAATCCTTTTCCCGTAAGGCAAGTAGTGCCAGCCTCACTGCTATGAATTTTTTTATATTAAATAAAGAAACAATGATTTAAGTTAAATCTCTTATAACACCCCCTATACTCAACATATTTACCTATTGGAATAGTCTGAGATCTCTTCCCAAAGAAACCACCAAAAGAGGCATAGAAACGCAGAACCATCATAGCTTTAACTGCAATCGAATTAATACTTGAAGTATTGAGGTTAGATGGAGGAACCGAAAGTAGACAATATAGAATAAGATGTGGCTACCAATGTATGTCAAAAAAAAAACATGAATACTAGGTTCTGGGTACATAAACCCAGTTGAAAACATCAAATTGATTGCAGATATTCATGGACGAAGTGATGTGTCTTCCTGTATACCCATCAATACAATGTGAATGAAATTGTTGGAGGGTTATCCCTTGAGATCATTGCAAGTTTAAATTATCATTGGATCAATCATTCCCACAATATTTCTCTCTTTGTGTAGTCGTCATGCCTGCATGATCAGAACAAATGTCAAATTGATAAAGTATATACTTGATCCATATTGTCTGCCACTAGTTTATGGAAATTTGATGCAAGAGCATTCAACCCAAGGAAAATCATTGTATTTTAGCAGAAATAGGGGGTTCATGTGTTTTAGAGAAGTTAATGTACTAAGTGTTAAATTAATGTAATATTTAGGCTTTTGAGTGGGTAGAATAGGAATTAATTAGATATGCGAGGTTGTTTGTAAATGCTCTCGAATAAAGGAGAACATGAGTGGTTAATAATGATGAGAGAGTTAGAAGTCAATTATAACTCTCTAGGTAGTTTCATGATTCGAGGAACTAGAGAGAGTTCTTAGGAATTAAATGAAGTTAGAAGTGGACATATAGGATTTAGGAGTCAGTTCAGTAGATTTAGGATTGGAACCAGAATTAGTTAGAAAAGAGCCCTTATGGTATAAATCTAAGCCTACGGGCAGAGTGAAATAAGGAGGCCATTGATATCGAAGGTCAGGCCTGAGAGACAGAATGTCTTGACATGTAATCAGTTGTTCCTATTTATGTATATATAGAGGTTATTCCGGAACTGTGTAAATATGTGAAATAAGTATGCAATGATTGATTTATGCATGAATTCGTAGATTCTGTAATAGAGGTTGCAGGCAGTTCTGAAGAACTATGCAGAGGAGAATGACAATCAGGAGGAATCGTAATAGATCATTGAATCCACTTGAAGGATCAAGAAATGCTCTGAAGTGACATCGATCAAAGGAGCATGAAAAGTTAAGCTCAGGAAGAAGAGTGCACATCAAAATAGCAGAAGACCCATAACCTTTCAAAGAAACCCAAACCATAGAGAAAATGGAAGAAATAGCGTAAAAACCAAGTGCAAGGGATGAACGAAGAAGTGAGGTGCCAGTATACAGCAACCTTTAGATCTTATAGATCAATGGTCCAGATCATGCTGCATGGGGTAGTGTTGAAATATCGCATCAGCGAATTTTAACAAAGAACGTCGGTTTATACACATAAGTGGATTTCGGGTGAGGTGAAGGTTGTAAGTGGTATTTCCCTCATTGGCCTGATTCCATACAAATCGTGACACATAGCAGTGAGGAGAGAGAGGGAAACGGCTTATTGGGCGGTTATTCCCCATGCTTGTATAACACCCAAAAACATTGTCAACCGTTGGATCTACTAAGTGTAGATCAATGGCGGAGGACCGTCAAGCGAATTTTGGAATGGGAAAGGATCTCGACCGTTGGATTGATCGCCAGATCAATGGTCAAGATTTAATCAGAGCTATTGGAATGAGGTTGGAATGACCCTTTTAAATATGGCAATAGATATAGCGATTTAATCGCAACGGTCAGATTAGAAGCTAGATCTACGATCCTTATTTAATCAGAGATCGGCAGAAGGAAGGAGCAGCGCTTCAGAAATGGTTGAAAGGCGTGGACTCAAAAGTTTATAGAGGTAGACTCAATTCCATTTGAGTTCCGGCCTTAAGCGTTGGAGCAGGGTTCCGTGTATTTCTTGTGTAATGTGGAGTTCGGAGGAAATGCGATAAGGCATATGGAAAAGGTAGACCCGATAAAGTATTGAGGCGCGATTAATAATATTTGAGATCCGATAGTGCGTTATCGCATATCGGATGTGATAGAGCAGTGTTAATGAAAACCCACGGAGGAGCCGATACCTGATTGCGATCAGCGATAAAGGGGAAACCTCGAGAACTATGCAGAGGCCGTACCAAGGCGGAAAGGTATGTTTTGCATATATTTCCTTTGTAAATGAGTTATAAAGGATTAAGCATGAATATGTGAAGTTTCATATATAAGTCCACCATTATAAAGGATAAAGGGGTTATAATGAGTTAAGCGCCGATAGAGGGTTTTGTGGTTAAGTCTGCATTAACCATGGTTTAAAGAGGGGTTTGTTATATATATGCGGCAATAATGCTATGAAGGCCTAAAGCACGGGTAAGGCTTAAACTAAGGTTTATAAGGGGTGATTAAGTTCCGATATAGAGGAAAAGGTGAGTTAAGGGTTAGACTTTATTAGTCTATAAATCATTCGACTTGAGACTATGATGGTTGAAGATTTGACTCCTTTGAGAGTTAAATACCTAGGGTAAATGTCTTTATTCATTCTACATGCATACTGTGGGTGTAATCGGGGGTTACCCTGCATCAAAATTGCACACTGTGCTAGTAACCCATAGACCTCTATAACTTTGCCTGGATAATGTAAATGCAGCCAATTGAAAATATAATGGTAACAATAGCTTACCCATTCTGAAAGATTAGGTTCTATTCGATTAAAATCAACTCTTTTTCTTTCACTCATAAGTTCTAGAAGGAGAACCCCCAAATTTATAGACATCAACTTTAATAGTCAATTGTCCATGCATGGCATACTCTGGTGCCAAATAACCACTGCAAATCACAATGTCACTTGATAAAAATGAATGGCAATCTAAAACTGAATTTACCATTTCTCGAACTTAATATGTCTTGAACTTACTAAGTTCCAGCAACTCATGTGCTCATATGAGTTTCATCTTCATCAAATTGTTTTGCTAAGACGAAATCTCCTATCTTGGGATTCATATTCACATCCAATAAAACTTTACTTGCTTTAATATCCCGATGGATAATCAGAGCACCCTCGTGCAAGTACAAAAGCCCATGAGCTACTCCAAGTATGATGTTGTAACGCTTTTGCCAATCAAGTTGTCTGCGTTTATTTGGATCTGTATCGACCATCCAGGTACTAAATTATTATAACAGAGTTGAAGTATGGTTAAATATTTCAATAATTCTTTTTATTACCTCTATTGATTTATCAACTAATTACCTCTACTATTTGGATGTTGTAGTCTTTCTAAAAATTGTAATTAATACTTTCCACTACCTACCAATAAAATGAGATCAGTGACTCACCAAATAGAATTTTATCAAGGCTGTTATTGGATATGTATTCATAAACCAACAACCTTTTTTAACCCACTGCGCAACACCCCAGTAACTTCACAAGATTACGATGTCGGATTTTGGCCACCATCTCAATCTCAGTAAGAAATTCTTCTTGTCCTTGAATAGAGGTGAAAGACAACTTCTTCACTGCTATTTCCCATCCTTCTAGACTAATTCCCTTCATAAGTTGACACAAAATTAGTGTGAAGATGAGCATAATTGTCCTCGTTGGAGTATTAGATTTCATATTCACTTTCATTGGAGGCACCAGTCTAGACTAGTATGACTACACACTCTTAATTAAAAACTTTCTAATCTCATAGAAGAAAAATATTTAATAGAATGTGTTACCTTGTATACAATGCTTGTCCAATCATGTTATTATCATGAAAAGTATTTTTGGCCACCAATAGTGTTTTCAATTCAAACACTCTGAAAACATTGGTTAGGGTCGATTGTTCACCTTTGTTGACCCCTACAAAAGTGACAATAATAATCTTATAAATAATTCAACATAATTCCTCAATAAATGATATCCCTCACTAAATTATTTTGTGTTGATATATTCAATCAATGTGTTAAACGAAAATAAAATTTAAACCATTTTGACGACATTATTTATTTCTGTAATAGGCCAGAATATTGATTTCATAATAAGAATGATATTCTCCCTTCATAGATATTCAGAACAGAACGAAATCGAGCCTTGCAAGCACGCAAAGGGTCCAAGAAAAAATACAATGCTAAATAAAACAAAGAAAGATTAAATAGAAGAAGGAAAAAGCATTGAAAAGATGGATATTTTTATATTACGTTGTGAAACCCTAAGAATGAGACTTATCTTCACAGTCGAGTATGGTTGAGCAAACCAAGAACAAAAAATTAAAACAAAAACCTGAAAACAAACAATAATTTTTGCATATCTGAAAACCACTCTGCGCTTCCTACTGCAAACGCAGTGTTTGAGCAAGCCAAGAACAAAAACTGAAGCAAATACTTGAAAACAAACAATTTTTTTTTCATATCTAAAACCACTGTGGCTCCTGCGCTTCGTACTACAAACCTAGCTATTCGCGAGGGAGGGGCTCCGTTTTAAAGCATAATTGTCATAATTCTTTTATTATTTAACTATTATAATTGTTTTGTGATTTATTAATTAACAATTGTTTTATGATTTATTAATTAACAATTGTATTATAATTGTTTTGTGATTTATTAATTAACAATTGTTTTATTTTTTATGGTTTATTTAATTTATTTTTTTAACTATTAGCTGTTTTAATCTGATGGCAGACTATTGTTCAATCGTCTAACAATAGGTCTAACGATGAACAATGGTGTAGAGTGGCAGCACGGGAAGTTCTTCCCATAGGGAAATAGCTTATAGTGTAATAATAATTTAAGAAAAAGTTATAATTTAAGTAAATTTATAACTTTTTTAATTTTAGGGTATTATGGATAAGCATTTTGATGTTTATCATAGATTAATATATCCACGAATTTACCAACTATTTAATTTATAGAATTTAATTACATATTTTAAAATATCATGATTTTTAATATGAACCATTATTATTTAAATTTATTTTAATACTATACACATATAAAAAAAAATAATAAAAATTTACAAATATATTCATTATTTTTATTACATTTTTAATTATTATTTTATGTAACACCTCACATTAAATATCATTATAACATCTTACCAATAATAAATTGTAAAGCACCTATAAATACAAAAATTAATAACTTATCTCATTAAAATATATATTTAATCAAACTCAATATATTATTAAAAGCACATGATTTCTCTGTACATTTAGCCCATTCATATATGAACATATAATTTTATGGTTAAGGATTATATACAACTAAAAAAACCCATAAACTTTTCCTGCTTCCAAGATTTTGTTTTCATAAATGGCGTATCCTACCCATATCACTTTTACCCATAAAAAGATATATATTATAATCAACATTTTGTTTTCCTAAATAGCATCTCCTACCCATATCACTTTTACCCATAAAAAGATCTATATTGTAATCAACAAAACAAGTGTAAGTGTAACTATTTTATGGTTAAGAATTATATACAACTAAAATAAACCATAAAGTTTTCTTGCTGGCAAGATTTTGTTTTCATAAAATGCCTCTCCTACCCATATCACTTTTACCCATAAAAGATATATATTATAATCAACAAAACAAGTGTAACTATAAATACTTTGGAATAATTAAAAATAAAAATTCACTTATAAATATAACTTTCATATATAAATCATGCATACCTATACATACATCTTTATTTATAAATACTGTCGATTAATTAAAAATGAAACTTCACTTATAAATATAACTTTCATATATAAATCATGCATATCCATACATATATCTTTTATTTTAAAAAACTTCCAAAACATAAATTATTAACCTAAACTTTATAACTTATCTAATGGTCTTTTATTTTAAAAAACTTCCAAAACATAAATTATTAACCTAAACTTTATAACTTATCTAATGGCAAACTTTATTAGTGAAACATATTAATAAATTATAAAATTCAAAAAATCATTTCCATAAACTTAATATTAATCTCATATAAGTTTATATATACATATAAGTTTATGATTTAAGATTACATATGACTAAAGCTTCCACAATCTTAATTACTTCATCTACCAACTTGGATAACAGTAAAACGATCACCCTTTTTAGTAAATTAATATTATTTTAATTTGTATCTGTAATTAATATATTATTTTTTAAATTTTAGTTAATTTCAATTATGTTTTAATATAATATAATTTTTCTTAGGTGAAATTTCTAACTATGATTAAGGGCTAGCATAAGATTTCAAATTAAATTTACACTAATCTCGAATCGGAATGAAAAGTTAAACATAATAAAAATGTAATCTTACAAAGCTTAAAAAAAATTAATATAATTTATTAATATTAATTTTTAATAACATTCATTAGCTTTTAATTTTACTTATTAATATGGCATACGATTGACTAATCTTAATGTTATACTTTTATGTGTGTAATGAAGATGAGCTATATCAAAGTCTTCATTGAGAAAAAGCACAAACCATAGGTACAACCTCTAGGTAGGTTAGAAAATTGCCAAGAAATTCTTTCACATAACCAAAGCATGATAATGTACAACGTGTCTTTTGCTTATTCGTTTAGCATTATTATACTATGTACAAATTTAGAAATGACGGAAATTCGTAATTATCACACTACGTAAGGTACAAGGACTTTACTTTGAACAAATAAAAGCATTTGAAAAATGGGGACATATATGACAACGTTTCTACTATTATTTTTTTTTATTTTTTTTGAAAAAACAAGGGCATATACGACAACCGCAAGGACATTGAAATGAAAGTAAGTGTTTGTTTACTAGGTCATCCATGCTTGAAAACCAGTTCTTCCATGTTTATTTTGAGGATTCCACATCCATTTTCCATTGATGGATAGAGATATCGAAAAGACCAAACTAGCATCTTGGATAAAAGATGGGACCCTACCCTGACAAAACAGGGCCGATGGATGTTCTCCTTTCCCTCACCACCACCACCCATAAACGTCGGTTTAAACACAACGAATATTTAGCCAGGTTTGCAGGTTTATAGAATATTCAAGTATGGCAGAAAATATCTGAAAGTTAAAGACCAGCAACACAGTTTGACCCTGCAAGACACCGACAGCCCATGCAAAAAACAAAGACCAAGGGCTCACGACAAAGCTTCCATTCTGTCCATCCAATGCAGGGCTGCAACCAGAAGAATCAGAGAGAGGACTACGATATCAAGCCTTCATGGGGCTGCTACCTTGGGAGACGTAGGGTTCTGCAGTTTTTAATATTGATGGTGGTGGTGATGCATGTATTTGTGGACAGTGGGAACTTTGATTTTGAGATGCAGCCCACAAGAGATCAAGCAAGTCCAGGGACATCAAGCAGAAGGTTGTTGATTGGATCTTCACCACCTGATTGCAGATTTAAATGCGTTGGATGCACTCCCTGCGTGAGCGTACTAGTTCCCATCCATCCAGGCCCTGTCCATCCACAGAATTACTACCCTCAGGTTTGGAGATGTAAATGTAGAAACAGGCTATACAATCCATGACATCAGCTTTTGTGATGTAATATTGTTGAGTTATTATAGTATTGATCCATTTGGACCAAGATATGAAATTTTCTATGTAGAAATCTCAATGTTAGCCAAGATATGAAATTCTTCTAGATAGCATTCTCAATGTTGGTAGAATGTTGTTCTACCAGTTGAGATGGTAGAGAGAGTTTTACTAGTCCCATAATAGATATATGGATTTATGAAGGTTTATCTAATAATCTATTGTTAAATATTACCATACGATATGAAGTTCTTCTATATAGCATTCTCAAAGCTGATAGAGTGTTGTTCTGGCAGAGTTTTACCAGTTGTATGAAAAATAGATGGATTTGTGAAGACATATAAAATAAAATAATCTAGTGTAAATTATTACCATACTATTACCTGGTCATGGATACCGGCATGAGGATGTAATTTTCGATCTGATAAATACAAATAGAAAAAAAGGGAACATATGAGTATCATTGTCCAAAATATAAACAGGAAAGAACTGTTCACTGATTGATATACTTGGTAGACAGGGATGAGCCTCCAGCAGAATTGTAAAAATGGAGAAAAAGTGATCCTCTTGCTATTACTAATATGAGTTGAATTCATATTGTGATGACTACATTATAACATGCATTAATGTGATGTATATAATTTTCAAACAGTTGTTTCACATTCAGGATGTGCTCTTTGCTGGATGGTTTATATGGTTGTTCAAACCCTTCTTCCCACTAACTACTACTGTTAAAACTTTTCAAGCCATCGCCAACATATGCCATGTTAAAAAGCATCAATCTTGCCCGTGCCTACCCAACCCTTTAGTTACTGCCTTGTTAAAGATTTCGTTGCCACTATAGGTCCGGAAGTATGCCCTGGTCTCTCTCTACTGTTTAGTAATCCCGAGTATTCCCATCTTAGAAAAGGAACACTAGTATCTATCCATCATATTTGGCACATGTGCCAGTGAACCGCTGTAGTCAACTTCATGTATATCAGCATTATCCCTAGCTGTCCATCGATCAGTTGTATCCCTATCCATAAATAAAGTAGAGAAGGTTAGAGAAGGTTAGAAATAGTAATTACTTTGCAATGCATTAGGAATTGAGGAGTTGAGCTAAGTTAACAGAAGTAAGACTTGTCTAATATTAAAAATAAGTGGACTTTGCATGAATTAGTTTGTCAGAGAAAAGAGAAAAGTCAAGTCTAGCCAGAATTTTCATGATTTAATATTTAGCAAGTTTGGTTAAAAATCATGTCTATTTAGAATTTGCATGCTTCAATATTTTGTAAGTTTGGGTTTTATATAAGGGTGGTTGGGTCATTGTAATGATCAAATGATGAAGCAAAATTAGAAACTATAATCAGAATTAAGTTTGCAGCTCACATTTTTGTGTGTATATTTTTTTTTTGCTTTCCTCCTCTACCCTTCCAAAGGAGAAACCGTCGACTGAACTCTTCAAACAAGGAAATTACCCTATATTCGCTGATAGCTCGGCCAAATAAGTTCATTTGATTCGACTGGGGCGGCAAGATAGCCCATCATAGCTCCGCCAAATAAGTTAATTTCATTCGAATGGGGCACCAAGATAGCCCCATCAGTATTTTACTATTTAATAAACAGTCCAGTTTCCAATGGATTTCTTGAGATTGATGGGGTGTCGCATAGCGTTGGTGTTAGTAATGGAGGTTCCAGAGGGCTCTTTTATAACTGGCCAGTTCTCGGGTTGCACAGAACCAATTCGGATGGACTGGGCTTTCGCTTGGCCTCACAAGTTGCAGCTCTCCTGCTGTCTCAGCCGGAGCTTGAATATTGTCTTTTGGCTTCACACCAGTAAGGGTTTGAATTCCAGTTATGCACGGTTAAACCTTAGCTTAGTTTAAAACTCTCGAGTCATTAAAACCATTAACTCTGAAAGGCGGTTCTACTTTTGATAGAAATATTTTTGGGAAAATCACATCCATAATTTTTTGTCTAAAAATTTTGAACCAAGGAGTGTGGTTCATCATCAAAACAAATTGAAAGAATCAGATCAAAGCTCTTCTATTTTCAAATTCCAATTCTGCCTCTAGCTATCCAAGGGCTCAATATAGCCTGTTGGTTTTACACCAGTAGGGCTCAATATAGCCTGTTGGTTTTACACCAGTAGTGGTTTGAAGTTCACTTGTTTACCTGGTTATAAGCGGCAGTTTGAAACTCTCTATTTCATGTAAATGATAAAGGGTTAGGGTTTTTATATTATTAGGTTCTCAACTGGGTTAGGATTTTATATTATTCAGGATTTGCACTGAGTTGTTGGTTTTTCATTAGGGAGGGCTTGAACTTTGTTATAATTGCGCCCTGTTCCAACCACCACATAGGCTAGTATTCTTTATTTTTGTAGGTTTGAACTTAGGCTATTGTCTCTTTTCTCAGAAGATTTTGAACCGTGGTTATTTGTATAATTAGACTTCCCAATGAAAATATGGATTAGTTTAAATATATATTAGACTGTCACGCTCCATAAAGCCTTTACACCAACAAGAGATTAAATATGGGCTATTGACATTATTACACTTTATCCTAAACACTAAGCCACAGCAGGATCTTACACATCTCCCCAGCTGAACTATACCGTAGAATGGCCATTTTGATGTAACAACAACATTAGCCCGCGAACAGATATGGACTTCATATAAAATTTTGTCTAAAATGATGATATCTATTTAGAAAGCTTACAAATATCTTTTGTATAATATATACCATTATTATGATATCTATGTAGAATGATTACACATATCTTTTGTAAAATATATATCAGTGAATGGTGAGTTGCTGCAGAGAAAAATTGATAGCTTCATATAGGGATAAAATACCTGAGGTTACAGTGCTTTCTCTAGCCTCATTATCCTTCAATATTGACTGCTTCTTTACAATCTATCTTTAACGACAAATATGATTTCAGGAATGAAAATCATATACTGTTGCGTGTCAGATTGATTGTTCCTCAGTGGAACCTCATAGTTGCTTCTCAAATGGCAATTCAAATTATATGACCAGGAGGATAATAGTTTTGAAACTCAATAATAACCGGTTCCCATTTTAAAGAAACTGACACATGCATTATCGATAGTTATCTTGACACAGTAACTTGCGTTATTAAGTGCAGGAGAATGGTTTTGATGTCGATGAGAATAATGATCAATTTTCATTTTAAAGGAACTGTAATGTGTTTTTATATTTATTTTTTTGGATAAGAGGGAGGTTGCTAGATTTAATTAAGAGCTTTACATAGTCAATTCTGAAGTTTAAATATGTCAACGAATATGTCAAGGTTTGAAAGATTATAAAGATTTCATCTCATCACCTTATTCAAGGCAAAGTAGCATGGGTCATTGAGGGTAGGATAATGGTTTTGATGTCCAAGAGATTAATGATCAAATTTCGTTTTAAAAAAGTCGTAATGTTTTATTGATTTTTTATAGTGTTATATTGATTTATTTTGAGATAAAAGAGAGGTTGATAGATTTAATTAAGAGTTTTACATATTCAAGTTTAGAGATTAAATAGGTTAATTTTTGAAATATTAGAAAGATTTCATTTCATCATTTTATTTGAATTTATTTTTTAATATAAATTAGTACAAGTTTATTAAAAATATTGATTTGATTGATATAGCTCAAGATTTTATAAATACAATCAAAAAACTATTGTAATACAAATAATGCTTTAATAATGTATACATTTATCTGATTAACCATGTATGAAAAGGCTATGGGTCAACTTTAACAAAAAATAATTACACATCTTATTGTAAAATGGTCATTTTGCTAAATAAAATTTGCTTATATATAAATGATTATTATAAATAATAATGAGGAACTTATCAAATACAACCAAAAAAACTATTGTAACATGAATAATGCTTTAATAATGTACTCATTTATCAGATTAACCATGTATAAAAAGGTTATGGGTCAACTTTAACAAAAAAAAATTACACATATTATTGTAAAATGGTCATTTTACTTAATAAAATTTGCTTATATATAAATGATTATTATAAATAATAATGAGAAACTTATCATCTAGGAACTTTATGAGAGATTTTTTTGAGTAAATCATATGAAATATCATTTGTCGACACGTTTCGAACCAACCAGTGTGGTACATCGTCAGGACAAGTTGAAGAAACAGATCAGCTTTGCATGTTAAATAGAGCCTCCAACAGGTAACTTGACCAACGATTAAATTTGACTTTTGGACCAGGGTCATAATTTTTATTTTTTTTAATGGAAGTTAATTATATTAGGTGACCATGCCTATAAATATATAAAGTTAGTTATATTAAAGTCAAATTTAGTCGTTGGTCAAGTTAGCTGTTGGATGCTCTGCTCAAAGTATTTAACATGCAAAGCAGATCTGTTTCTTCAAATTTTCCTAACAATGAACCACACTGGTTGGTTTCGACAAATGATATTTCATGTGATTTATGTCGAAAAATCTCTCGTAAACTTGATATGGATCACAGAAGCCTCAATTCTACAATCTAGGAACTTATTAGAATTGGAATAACCTCGAATCCCTAGGAAATTGGTAGGTGGGGAGCCAAGTGACAGAATCTAATTTTTAAATTTACTAAAAGTAATGGACCATTTTGCTAAATAAAAATTGTTGATGTATAAATGAATGTTATAAATAATAATGAGAAACTTATTATGGAGGAAATTATTAGGATTGGAATAATCTCAAGTCCGGGAAATTGGTGGAATGGGAGCCACATGGCACAAATTGAATTTTTTTAAATTTATTAAAATTCAATGCAACCTAACAAACTCCGCAAATACACTACAACAACATAACAAAATGTGCAATACAGTACAATACCTGATAAGCATTAAGACTAATCATATGTTCAAATATTCCCATGAGAATCAATCTAACCCGTCAATTAAAAAAATAAAATAAAAAAATTAACAGATCTTCATCCACTTTAAATTGAAATAAAAAGTCTTTTGCAATTATTCATATTAAAATTAAATATTAAAATTTCAAATAATTACTCTATTTTCAAATTAAATCATACCACTTCAATAAAACATAAAAATAAAAATAAAAATACCCAAACACACTATCTAAATTCAATGGATAATATGAGTTATTTCATATTAAAATCATTTTATAATTTTATTCTACAAAATTACATATTTATACTTTATATATATACTTTATTATTTTCTCTTAATTCTTATTTAATACATTTCATTAAAAAAAACATGCAATATAAATCTTCACACTTGATTTATTATTATGTTAATTTATCCATATCACCTTATAACTTTTTAACTTCTTATGAAAAGTTACTCCATCCATTTAGACATTGCTTTTGAACATGATATTAAATAATAAATTATAACTAAATATTTTCACATTTTCATACTCTATACAAGTTTTCTTGTCCCTTGACTTCATTGTCTCTTGGGTTTCAAAATGGCATGATAGGAAAAAACAAAAAATATATTAATAACTTAGTGAAAATTGACTATATATTAATTTATTAATAAAAAATTTAAATGCATTTCCAACCCTATAATAATATACTAATATAAAATAAAAATGCTTTACCAACCATAATGATTCCTAGCAATCATACGTTTGTGAATGAATAAGATGAATCCATCCTCAGTCTATGCCTATTAACCTAGAAGGTCAATATTTGAATGAACCTAGAGGTACTTGAATTTATACAACAACCAACAACCAAGAGAGAAAATCGCCCGGTCGGTAACTGTTGTAGATTTCATTTTGCAGAGAAGCAGCTTTTTCTTATTGTCGGTTTTCTAGCCCTGGTTTTCATAGCCAAAATAACTATGTTTTTGTTTGTACTTCTCGTTTCCAACGGGCTTCATTGAAGCACTCTACCCAAAACGGTGGAATGAACCAATGAAGCTATGAACACAATATTCCAAGCTAGAGAAATATCAGTCTCACAACCGGCTGAGAGAAATCACTGAATTGCAATAATTAGACTCCACTTGCAAACGGTTTGTTTGAAAATATGTTTTAAAAGACAATTTACCAGAAAGCCTTTCATTTTTTAAAATACTGTATGGGTCCCGTACTCACTATACCATTTAGATCGGAAAATTGGGTCCTACTTCAGCCCACAGTGATGTTGCTACAGCTGATTAGATATGCATAGCATGGTACTGATAAGATATGCATAGCATTGTACAACATTGTTGCCTGGTCGGAATAGATTTCAAAACAATTATGTTCTGTTGGAAAAAACTGATACCTTCTCCAGAATGGAAAGGAAAAATGTTACGAGATGAATAAAAAATTATAGATATGCTTTGCATGGTCTAATATTGCCGCATTGACGGAATGGATTGGAAAAGTTGTGTTTTATTGACCAATTATAATGTAAACAAATAATTCAGATTTGAACAAAAAGTTTTTTTATTATTATATAATATATATAAATTGTTTGTCCAGTGGTTAATTTAACAGTGGATTTTTAAGAATTTATTTTTGTTAAAATATTTATGGGAGTATTTGATATAATTTACTATAATGTAAAAAGTTACGGGGGAGTTTTTATTCATATGGAGGATGTGCAAGTTAAAGATAGTTATAATAATTAGGAAATATAAATTTCACATGAGTTTACAATTTACCATACTTAGTTTAGTCAGCAAGAAATATAAGAAAAAGTGTGTTTTAAAAATAAGTGTAATAAAGTACTCAAATACAAATTTTCTTAAATGGAGAAAAAATAAAATAGTGTAGGAAAACAATTTATCTCCACAAAAGAAAAAGATGATAGTGCTCACATACTAATGTAATTGAAATTGTAGATCCCACAATGATCCAATGAATGACAAAGACAAAAGTTCAATCGAGTTAAGACTTACTAAAAACAAGAAAATGAAAACCAAAAAACTTCAATGAGCTTGGTTGATATTTGAAGTAGACGTTGTAGAGGCTCAAGAAAGAAGAACAATGACAACTTCCTCAAACATGATTTAGCTGAAATAGGTGCCGGTAAAAGTCGAGGACAAAGGCTTTGAAAAGAGACAACCTAGTTTGCAAACAAATTAACAGTAAGACCACAAAGATGATTGAGTGTACCTAAGGAATGAGACTAAATATTGACAATAGAATTTATGTCACAAGTACATAAAAGAAACAATGTAAATGAAAAAATAATATTAAAATAACTTTATTTGTTTTTATTAAATAGTAAAAATATTATTAGATTACGGCATGAGAATCTTCATGGATTTTAAAATGGTCAAGGCCTGTATTTATATTATTTATGGAGGCCTTTTTCTATTATATTTCAAGTACTATGGACTATAAAAAACCAAAGGTGAATACATTAAATCATTAACTAATGAAGCCCTCTATATGGCAAAATCTAATCATACAAATAGATTTTTATTTGTTTTCTTCCACCTTTCAAATACGATACGTAGATACCATGGTTTAGAAAAATCATGGTCTTGCAAACCACCAATAGAAAAACACAATTATTAATTGCAGTGATTCACTGTCATCCACATACACTGATCCTCCCCCCTTAGAAAACAATGATCTCTATTACATCATGTTCCCTTATCAAATGAGAAAACTTTTGCTAAATTTGGATCCTCATGAAACACTTGCATTGGTGAAGAAGTTCCCCTATTTTGAAAACATTATAGAGTTGTGTATTTCGCTTGTATATATTTACTGTAGATGAAACTTTATGTGGAACTCAATGGTGTTCATGTCGTTGTCTGTATTTGGAATTAGCCTTTTGCAAGACATCATGAAGTTGTTAGATTCATTCAAGAATTTAGGCCGCATGATATATTTCAGCATGAGCATAGGAGGACTATGTTGGTGAAGATGTAGTCACAAGAGTGATATCTATGGGAGCTGCCAGTTGCAACTCCAAACACGTCTGAAATGAGCTATGGCCAATAGAGTTATAGAGAGATTTGTTATAGCCATCTTGAGCATAAGGAATGTTGGCATTCCATGTATGTGGATGTTTGACCTTGAAGTATATAGGAACCCTTAAAGGTGAGGTGAATGTGTCTTTGGACCTTTTTACAATTTTTTCCACTTGTTTATGTTTTGTAGACATGACTTGTTCTGAAGTTGTGGTGCTTGTGGCCACCTTTTGTTCTCCTCTGGCCAAGCAATGAAGAGGAAAAATTTGGAAGTATAAGATACTTTTTGTTGGCAAAATTTTGGTTATGAATCAAATATATATAAATAATGAAAATATAAATAATAATAACACATTATAAATAATGATTATTTAGTAATAAGTTAATGAAGAGGTATGTCCCCAAGGACATGACCATTCATAAAGGGACACTTGCCTAGGATATATAAGCTGACCTTCATTCTCATTTTTACATCATATTCTCATTCATACATTTTAATATATGTTATTTTATCCCCTGCATTTTAGTTGTGCCTTAATTCCAATTCTATGCTCCCGGTGCAGATTTGGAAGAGTGTTTCTGAGCAAGTGGGCATAGTCTTAAACTGCGTTTTGTAATTGCTGGTTACAAATTTCTCTCGATGTGTTGAGCACACCACCAACCGCACTATGTGGCTGATGATAGAGGAAGACTAGGTCCGACTTCACAAACCCCAAGTGCAAATAACATTGAGGGCCTAACACGAAGGTGTGCCTTTTCCAAAAGCCTTAACCATTTGCTCCCTAAAGCCTTGACCAAGAAATCAGTAATATTTGTCCCAAAGTCTCACTTATTTTTCTGAGTTGAATGATTGTGCTATATGCTCCTTTTCTGTGTTAAATTTTCCTCCTCCTACAGGACCCAACTGATTTCAAATATATAACGCCTCAACATTCCCTTCAAGGTTCCCTTCACCATGAGTTTGATTATGGAACATAGTGTCTATGGAGATTTCCATGAGCAAACCAGGTAGCAAGGGTTGCAGCCTCGATCTGCTTAATATTTGAGACTCAAGCAACGTGGGTTTGATGCGTGCAGTGGGAGACCAACTCGACATTTCTTGGTCAGTATTTCCTTGACATTTTTTTGGGTTTGGGCTTCGTTTTGTTTCCATGCTCTTTGTGAAAAGCCACATTAGAGAGCAAAGAATGTTACAAAAATTTGGTTAATGGACTTTTGGAGCAGAGAAAGACTACCTCTTCATGAAACATTCCTCTCATCAATGGTTCACAACATATATAACTGGAACGAGCTTCAAAGAAAATGTTGCATAACCTTTAACACATGTTGGGATGGAGAGAAGATGAATATGACTCTCCCCAATTTTCCAATGTTTGTCCTCCTCAAGACTGAACTAGCTGAGTGTGACCAGGAGTCGATGCAAGGTCCCTGAAATAATTAAGAAACTGAGGAGCACCACCCACAACAGAGATGGGAGGAAAAACCACCCCCACAAATCTAGGCCGAGGTATAGCTCACAGTGATAGAGGGTGCACAAAATCAATGGAATTTGAGTTGTTAAAAGGCACGGCGATAGATGAAGCTATGGCCTAGTTCTAAAGTCCCTTTTCCCCATAACCCAACACAACACCACAAAGACGAAAATGCAACCTTCCTAGTAAGCAAACCTCCGGTATTTAGGAAAGGCTAAGGATATGTGCGACCAATAAACAAGATGCTTCCGAGGGCCAAGAATAGAACCAACGAGAGTGAAGGGGCACTGCTACATTGGCTGAATGAGAAAACTAGGATTTGGAAAGGGAAAAGTGTAGTGTTTTCTTACCCAAAATCATCTGTCACCCAACAATCTCGAGGAGTTCACTAAACCAACTCTAAATGCACAGAGAGCATGGAAACAAAATGAAGCCCAAACCTAAAAAAACGTCAAGGAAATACTGACCCAGAAATGTCGAGTTAGTCTCCTCCTGCATGCATCGAACCCACATTACTTGTCTTGAATCTCGAGCAGATTGAGGTTGCAACCATTACTACCTGGTTCGCTCATGGAAATCTTCATAGCGACTATGTTCCATAATGAAACTCATGGTGAAGGGAACCTTGAAGGGAATTGTCTAGTCAATTTAATGTCTTAAATTGCTCTACATAAATTATCAATCCGGGTATCATAAACTGATGAAGTGTGGTGCACTATATGTGCTTAGTTAACCTTTCTCTTACTTCGTTGTTTTACAGTTTATGTTGTTTTTGGGGTTTTGTTCTTACATGCAATAATCAAATAATGAGAGAATGACTATGAGACCCAGTATCCTTGTTGCTGCAGCAAAAGGGCAAGATGATTCTATCACGTCATTAGTTCATTAGAATGCTATGTGCATCATTAATCTACAATCAACTTGAAGGCATGCAGTAATTCAAACTGTACATTAAACTTGCAAAGAAAGAGCTTGAAAGAAATAACTTGAAATGAAACTGAAAGAAAAACATAAAAACCACTTTCTAATGGCACTAGTCACTACTCATGCTGCTGCAAAAAAAATAAGAAAAACTACTTTAAAGACCAGTTATAATGTTCAACTCTTCTTAACTCTCTGCTTCCAACATATGGGATTATGTGAAACACGATTAAGAAGTAGTTAGAAATAAGTCTAAAAAGTAATCAAAATAAGAAAAATCCACTTTAAAGACCAGTTATAATGTTCAACTCTTCCTAACTCTCTGCTTCCAACATATGGGATTATGTGAAACACGATTAAGAAGTAGTTAGAGATTAGTCTAAAAAAGTACTCAAAGCAAGCTGTAATTTATTAATATTCTGATCTCTTAAAGATGAACAACTTATGATAAAGAGACCATCAATATGTTAGCATACAACTTGAGAAACTAAACTAGAAATCAAACTAGAAAAATAAAATAAAGGCAGCAACTTATGAATATGACAACTGAAAATACCATTAGAGATAAAGCAAATACAACAAAGACACACAATCCCGGGAGAAAATAACTTGCATAAATTAAAATTGCATGAATGAAAATCTAATCTACCTTACATTCTACAAAGCAATATTTACAAAATGAAATCTAATCTACTTACATCCTAATATGCTCCATGACATCTACTTCACATCTCCTTCCATGTTGAGAACATCAAAGCTTTATTCAATTTCTTCAAAAGTGCAAAGTACAACAAAGCTCTCCAAAGCTTTCAAAAGCCATGGGACTAACAAACTAAAAGGACTAAGAAAAGACTAAAGGAAAGACTAGCAAATGAAGGAGAGAGATCTCCTATTTATACAAAAGGATGAGAGCCATCTCATTAATGATAGTCCATGAATCTCTCCCTCTACCTCTAGACTCCTAATCAAAATAGGAACTGATAAGACACATGTCCTTTTAGAGTTACAATACAATTAGGAGATGTGACACATATCCTCATGATCCCATGATTCTTTCCAACCAAATTCGAATTTGGCCTTAGAGTGCCACATAAGGGTCTTCTAGAAGCCTCCTTTCAACCTACACATGTCAACAATCTCAACCCATTTGTTAGGTATAAGCATATGCACATTATTTTCTAATGTTTAACCACAAATTCACTTAAAAGGCTTAGAAATAATAAATATTGGAAAAACATAAAGGTGGCCCAATAATAATGAAAGTGGGATGAATGTGGTGACATAGTAGTGAAATGGAGGTGAAATGGAGGTGATATAATGGACATAATAGTGAAAGTATAATGCAAATGAATGACATTTTCAAGACTCAACATACCCCCCAACTGAAGCTATTGCATGTCCTCATGCAATATATATTACATTAACTCTTTTGATCCTTGAGCTTTGGCTTAACTTTGCATGATATCATTTGATAACTTCATATTTCTGCAAAGTGTTTCACTTGAATTGCAACGTGGTTGGTTCTTGTGTTACAACCATTTTTTTTTTTTATTGTTGCCTTCTATTTTGATCTTTGAACTTTGCATAATGATATTTGATTATTGTTGCAAAGTATATCTTTATTGGATTGCATGATGGTTGGTTCTTGTGTGACAACCATGATTTTGTTTGTATCCAATTTATCCTTTAAGCATTTTTTCAAAAGCCATTGTATGCTCATAATAGCAATGTAATATTTAATATATGTTGGAAGTATGTGAGCTCTTGAATATGATATGGACATGGCAAGATATGAATATGAATGTATTCCCCCCCCAACTGATGGTATTGGCAATTTTATGAAATGAGGAAGAGAAATGTTTTTCCAACAATTATCATTCTAGCTTTTTATGGAATTCTATGGTTAAAAGTTAGAAAATTCCGTACCTTCACTTACCCTTTGGAATGGATGAGTTGTATGTGTGGTGGCTGAAAACTTCTGATCATATTCTTCTTTAGTGGCTGAACAAGAGGAGTCATGGATAGAGAGATAAGATGGCTTTTTATTGCTTCTACTAAAACTTGCTGAATCTGCTCCAAAATGCTGAAAATAATAGTCTTCATGTCTTCAAAACTCATTGGCACAATTCCTACTATGTGAAAAGATGTTCTGATGTCGAACATAGTAGGAAATTGTTGGCTTAGTGGCCATTAATGGATGCCACTAGTCAACACGAGAACTCTCACCATTGATGACAATGAGAGTCAAGATGCCCAAACACATCTTGCTAGGTACGAATGAATTTGCTGAAGTCGAGTCACCTAGAAGATCTGACGAGCAAGGGACATTAATGTATTCCCATTGTTTGTCAGCATGAGGACTTGCCATTAAGGCATGCAAGCCTCAAGGTGTTTTTACAAAGAACTTAGACTCAAAGGACTATGGACTCCATAATTTGCATTGAAGCAGGGCTTATTTGCGGAATGAAAATGACAAGGAATGGAAAATGGAAATGGAAAATGGCAATGGAGAACAGAAATGGCAATGACAATAAGCATGTGAATGAGCCTCTTGCTTTTATTTGTGGGTTATAAATGGACAAAAAGAGATGGAAAGTGTATGTGAATGAAAATGGAAAATATGGAGTGGAATGAGGTGAATGGTTTATTATGAAGTATGGATGTGATGGATGGATGTGATGGAGACAATGGTATCTGAAAGTTTTTCAAGTGTTTGGATCTGATTTTGCATCGGCATATTTCCTCTTTGTTGCTGATCATCCTCTTATGAAACAAATTGGTCTCTTAGAGAGACACCATTTTTTTGTAGTCATTTGTCCTTCCTCCTGGAACCTGCAAAAAAACTAATACTTCTTCTGCAATGGAATGTAAGATTATCAAAGGAGAGATGTGATCAATCTCTCTAGTTATGATATTTACACACAAAACTAAGAATTTGTATTAATGAAACAAGTTCTCAAAGGAAAAATCAAAAGAATTTATACCTGCTTTGGAATTAGTGCCTCAAGTTGATGTTGCTTCTTTTCAGCAATTTATTTCATTATTCGCCATTTCAAACTCTAATGATATATTTTTCATTGTATAGATCTTGTTGAGATCTTTCCAATGGTACTTAAATCATCAAAATCTGATTTTGTATGAGAAAGATAGGCTGATTTGAACAATGAGGTTTTTCTGGCTGCGGAATTGGGGAACAGCTGCGGAATTGGACTTTAGCTGCGGAATGTGCACAGTTCTGTAGCTAAAAATCTTGAATAAAAAGTTAGCCATTCATCTTTCATTATCAGTCCAAAATTAATCAATACCTTCAGAAAAGTGAGAAAATAACTTGTTCATTTCATTGATTCAAAATTATTATTTTTTCTTGACATGCAGCGACTCAGTGTGGCGACTCAATGTGGCGACTTTGTGATAACACACAATTTGACTTCCCTTTGACCGGGGTCTTTTTCATCAAATTTGACCGAATGAATAGGACACCATCCATGTACTGACATTTCCCTAGCTACCCATGTGACCTGTTTTGCCTGATGACACCTACAACCTAGAGTTTAACAAAACAGCTGCGGAATTGTCAGCTAGCTGCGGAAACGCTGTATTGGCTGCGGAAAGTGGCTAAAACAGTTTATCATCAATTTTGAAAAAAATTTCATTGTCTGCAAGTAGGAACTCTGCCAAAAGAAAGTTAAGGTGTAAACAAACTGATCTTCCATATAGCCTTTTCCATGGAAATAGCAAAGGAACCACCCTTTTTGATTGCAGAAGTGGTGAACTTGAAGGATGTTATGCTTGACACAAAGTCCATACACGTGAAGATTGTAAAGTGTAATGTTTCTTCTGCTTCAAAACTCATTGCAGTAAAAGCAAGGACACAATTGCAGATGATGGGAATTTACACAATTATGTATTGCTGGAGACTACAGAACTAAAGATGGTATGCCCAAGTGTAGCAGAGCCATAACCAAAAAAAATTCATGTGAAGTGGCTATAAGATGGTTACAAATGACGGCATGTACAAGTTCAACCTGTTCTTGAACTTCATTTGACAATTCAAGTTCTACATAAGCCAATTTACTTAAAGCCTGCTCCAACTGAGTAGTTACATTGTGAAATTTGCCTGCGGCTTGCTATGAATAGTTTGCTGCTCTTGTGGCCAAACTTGAGGGTCTCCACAACATGTTTAAGAGCCAAGCGCAGAGATGACAAGGGTATTATCCTTAAGCAGGGAATCCGTCAAACATGATTTTCTCCCAACATCTAACCGACAACGATTTCATGGAATTTAATGGCAGAGAGTCGTGTTCAATTGGAACACGTCTCCAAACAGGTTGAGTTTAATGAGAGGGAAGGTGTGTAATCGGATTTCAGATGCCAGCAATATACAATGATTCCTAATTAGAATTCCCTTCCTCAGGCACGCAGAACACATTCAATCTATCAGTTAATCAATTCAATTTTTTTTTTCACGCGCGGCAGTCAAAAATGGGCTCCAAAGAACCGAAAATTTCTCCCAGACCGCCATGAATTTCCTCAAACAGTTTTTGGGTTATCTAATTAACCCACCTGGCAAAAAAACCCATGTTTTAGTTTTTTAAAATTCGCTACCATTTGGGGCAATCGAGCGTGTAAAGTTTGACTTTTTTTCCTGTGTTTACGTTTTTCTAAGTTAACAGTTCTGCATTCGGCCTTTTATGAATTTGCATTCGTTTTCTTGTGGTTTATTTGTTGTTTTGAAGGTATGTTACACAAGTTCAATTCAATGCAGTCAACCATTTAGAACCTTCCGGCTCTGCTCTTAATAACTTGCCCATTTCGGTTATCAGCTCACTCCGCAGCTCTGACAGTGGTGTTTGCACGCTGGAGGAGAAAACTATGCGGAAAAACAGTGCTCAACAGCGGGTATTACGGCTATAACAGAGTGGCTGTGATGAAATTGCAGGACTGGTGATCGGGGTTTTAAGTGGATAGGTGAGGAAAATGGAACAGAGAGGTTTACGATGAAACAGAGTGGTGAATGAAACCGAGAGTGAAAAAAAACGGTGGAGTGAGGGAGTAATCATCAATACGAAATTGTTTCCTTCAAGTCTGTCTTTAAAAGAACCAAAGGCACATATCATTTCTTTGCTTTATTATGCACAATATTCTAGTAGAGGTTTTACCCAAGGAATACCACTTTTATTTTGAAAAGAGTGGTTCACTGTTAAACGCTTACTTCTCTAGATTTCTCCTTCTGAACATCAGGAAGAAAACCTTGATGACATTGAGGGATGGTATGCAGGGGCAAATGGATATACAGAGGGACTTATATGAGCCTATACTAGGGTAAGCACAAGCTGGTCAGGGTCCTAGTACATTTTTCTTTTTGAAAACAGAGTTTGTTTCAAGCCAAAGCTTGAACAAGGAGGCAGATTTTTATTGAAGCCACAGTGAAAACTAGAAATGGAGATAGCCATAGATTGCTTTTCTCTTTTTTTTTTCTTCTCTGAAATTGTAAAATTTTATAAAAAGGATTAATGATTTTCAATTTCAGGCAGTAAATACTTCAAGAAAAACATGTTAAAAACAAGACTTTGACTGAAGTTTTAGGCTGGTTTTTAATCGATTTGAGCTGGGTGACTAGGATAGGATCCATGTCGGGACAATTCTGGAGATGCCCATGTGGTCGGTTTTTTCATTAGATGCCTGTAACCTGTTAAACCTTGAAACAACTGCGGAATTGTCAGCTAGCTGCGGAATCAGGGCAGTTTCCGCAGCTAAGTTGCAAAACCTTATTTGAACAAGATACAGTGTTTTGAAGACCACTACAAAGCATAACCAGACAATTTTGCACAATTTGAACCTATCAAAGCAGTTGAGTTTCATTTTTTCATTTTTTTTTTTTTCATTTTTTTTTTATTGAATCAATTGAAATGTTTGAAGTTTATTTTGTCTCCTATTTTTTTTTTTTTGTAACAATTCTTTTTCTGATCCTCCAGATCACACAGAGTGCAGGAGGAGAGCATACTCAAGAATTATTATTTTGTCTTTTTTTTTACTTAACAATCCTTTTTCTGATCCTCCAGATCACACAAAGTGCAAGAGGAGAGCATACTCAAGGATTATTAATTTTTTTTTAGATGTAAGAAATAAGGTCTCCTAATTACACTTCCCCGGCAACGGCGCCAAAATGTCTAGTCAATTTAATGTCTTAAATTGCTCTACATAAATTATCAATCCGGGTATCGTAAACTGATGAAGTGTGGTGCACTATATGTGCTTAGTTAACCTTTCTCTTACTTCGTTGTTTTATAGTTTATGTTGTTTTTGGGTTTTTGTTCTTACATGCAATAATCAAATAATGAGAGAATGACTATGAGACCCAGTATCCTTGTTGCTGCAGCAAAAGGACAAGATGATTCTATCACGTCATTAGTTCATTAGAAGGCTATGTGCATCATTAATCTACAATCAACTTGAAGGCATGCAGTAATTCAAACTGTACATTAAACTTGCAAAGAAAGAGCTTGAAAGAAATAACTTGAAATGAAACTGAAAGCAAAGCATAAAAACCACTTTCTAATGGCACTAGTCACTATTCATGCTGCTGCAAAAAAAATAAGAAAAACTACTTTAAAGACCAGTTATAATGTTCAACTCTTCTTAACTCTCTGCTTCCAACATATGGGATTATGTGAAACACGATTAAGAAGTAGTTAGAAATAAGTCTAAAAAGTAATCAAAATAAGAAAAATCCACTTTAAAGACCAGTTATAATGTTCAACTCTTCCTAACTCTCTGCTTCCAACATATGGGATTATGTGAAACACGATTAAGAAGTAGTTAGAGATTAGTCTAAAAAAGTACTCAAAGCAAGCTGTAATTTATTAATATTCTGATCTCTTAAAGATGAACAACTTATGATAAAGAGACCATCAATATGTTAGCATACAACTTGAGAAACTAAACTAGAAATCAAACTAGAAAAATAAAATAAAGGCAGCAACTTATGAATATGACAACTGAAAATACCATTAGAGATAAAGTAAATACAACAAAGACACACAATCCCGGGAGAAAATAACTTGCATAAATTAAAATTGCATGAATGAAAATCTAATCTACCTTACATTCTACAAAGCAATATTTACAAAATGAAATCTAATCTACTTA
Organism: Pinus tabuliformis; assembly: GCA_031772625.1. Lineage (NCBI taxonomy): Eukaryota > Viridiplantae > Streptophyta > Pinopsida > Pinales > Pinaceae > Pinus > Pinus tabuliformis. The sequence continues at coordinate 964,652,373 of CM062811.1, forward strand.
CATCCTAATATGCTCCATGACATCTACTTCACATCTCCTTCCATGTTGAGAACATCAAAGCTTTATTCAATTTCTTCAAAAGTGCAAAGTACAACAAAGCTCTCCAAAGCTTTCAAAAGCCATGGGACTAACAAACTAAAAGGACTAAGAAAAGACTAAAGGAAAGACTAGCAAATGAAGGAGAGAGATCTCCTATTTATACAAAAAGATTAGAGCCATCTCATTAATGATAGTCCATGAATCTCTCCCTCTACCTCTAGACTCCTAATCAAAATAGGAACTGATAAGACACATGTCTTTTTAGAGTTACAATACAATTAGGAGATGTGACACATATCCTCATGATCCCATGATTCTTTCCAACCAAATTCGAATTTGGCCTTAGAGTGCCACATAAGGGTCTTCTAGAAGCCTCCTTTCAACCTACACATGTCAACAATCTCAACCCATTTGTTAGGTATAAGCATATGCACATTATTTTCTAATGTTTAACCACAAATTCACTTAAAAGGCTTAGAAATAATAAATATTGGAAAAACATAAAGGTGGCCCAATAATAATGAAAGTGGGATGAATGTGGTGACATAGTAGTGAAATGGAGGTGAAATGGAGGTGATATAATGGACATAATAGTGAAAGTATAATGCAAATGAATGACATTTTCAAGACTCAACAAGAATGTTGAGGCATTACATAATTGAAATCAGTTTGGTTGCGTAGCAGGAAACAAATTTAACAGAGAAAAGGAGCATGCAACGTAGTCCTTCAACTTAGAGAATGGAGTGGGACTTTGGGACAAATATTACACATTGATTTCGCGGTCAACGCTTTAGGGAGTAGATGGTGAAGGCATTTGGAAATGGCAAGCCTTCATGTGAGACCCTCAGTGTTATCTTCTATTTGTGTTGAAAAACTTGGAAGTGTGCATTGAAGGCATGGTACATTGGTTGTTATGAATAAAAACCTACTCCTGTGTGTTGAACAAGTTTTTGAGGGCCATGAAACATGCTGCAATAAGTTCAACTCCTCAATGCCTTACACCCTTGCTACTATATTATTCATATGGAGTAAGTCAATGCCATCAGAAGTTTAAAATGTACAAAAAATGTTTATTTTGCAATATTCAACTACTTGAATGTCACAATACACCCTAAGGAGAAAGTTGGGTTGTAACAATTTTGCACAAGATTTTTGATCCTCACCATGTTGCTGGACTGAGGTCTATGTAACCAGATTTGATACTGAGTTGTTTCTTGTTTTGAGTCTCATTGTTTGGGAATGTGCAATATACGTTTCCTTGTATATGAATGCAACCAACCATTGTTGTGCGTGGATTTGGAGAATAATTGTAGAGTTAAAATTTTTCTTTGGGTTCATTCCTCAAGGAAAAATATCACTTGATTATTGAAGTTGTCTGAGAGAACAAAGTTTGAGAATACCTTGCAGTGACATTGGTTCATAGTTGTTAAGAAATTTTAAAGTGTAAGTTTGACATTGGATAAAATGAATCAAATTGGTGAATTATTAGAGTTCTTGAAAACTCTGATACAATCTATTGTTGATGAAACATTCCAAATCAGCAAAGGCTCTCTCTCAAAAATTCAAACCTATCTACAATATTCACAAGAACGGATTCATTTTTTTCAGTTTGAATCTTAACTATAGCAAGAAGAATTACAACAGTGGAGTCATCATTATGAACCTATTTCTTTTTAGAACATTCAAACAGACTCCCATAAACATCAAGTCAATAATGTTATAGTTGATTCATATCTAGTGCCCAATGAAGGAGCAGAGTTTCATGTAGAAGCATAAGTTCAGTTTGCACTTCCCAAGTCAGTCATCAGACCTTGGCAAGAGCTTGTCCATAACAAGCACAAAATTGGTCTTGGATATGGCAAGGATGTGTCATTTCATATTCCAGATTACTCAAAGTCCATGAAATTTTAGAGTGTTGGATTTATTCTTGATGGTTCACCTTCACCTGTTCCAGATTCTTCTCCTCCACATTCATAGTCAAAAGTTGTTAAATGCCAGCACTATGACCGAGTTGGCCATATGAAATATCATTGTTTTTATATTCATCCATGTAAGCATTGTCATAAAACTACTCATTCTTCAGACAGATGCATAAAAAACAAGCCTCCTGCAAGAATAAATATTAATCTTGGATGGATTGCTTCATGGCAATAGGATTCAACAACTAAGAAGATATTTCAGTCATATGTCCAAACTTGTTCTAGAGTATTGAACGGTATTGTAGTTGATTTTTCTCCATCATCTCACCTTGTATCTGATAGGGGGGAACTGGTGGTCATCTACAAGCTTCAAAGGCACATCAAGTGAGCCTGAGCCACAACCTGCAATACCAAACTCAGAGTTGTAGCCAGAGACAAAGATGCCCCTGAGCATGCCTTTGATTGATTATCAACCTTAAACCATCTATGGGGGGTTGAGACATCTCTTCAAAGAATTGGGGATGCTTTATCTAGCATAAGACTTCATATTCTTTCCATTTTTGGAAGAGTTCCAGGAATTACATTAAGCATTCCAGAGTTGGTGGTCATCCTTAAAGCATCACAGGTTAAGACCTCCCTTTCAAGTTTTAAGGTTTCCCTCTTGAAAAAATGACGATCACTTACTCTAGCAGAAGACCCTAGCTTCATGCCAGATTTGGAAGAGTTCCATGAATTGCACTAAGCGTTCCAGTGTTGGTGGTCATCCTTAAACCACCCCCTCATACCAACAATTCCAAAAGTACATTCAACCTAGTGTTGCCATGATTTTTTTCACATTTTGTATAAGAACTCTCTTCTTGGAATCATACATACCCATTTGGATTAAGGGGGGGAATGTTGGACACCTAATCCTCTATGGGTTGGTGTGGAATTTGAACAACCACCAGAGTCCAAGAGATGTTGGAAGATGAATCCAAAAATCATGTACATTGTACCATAAACGTATAGTATGTCAATAATATATTCAATTCAATGTTTATCATTCATATTCTTCCTTTTCCATGTATGTGTCTAACATGCATATTCCAATTCTTCTAGAGTATTTAAATTTTAGTATATGAGCATTGTTCGTTACATTGGTATCAAAGCACTCCTTTGAGTATACGAACTTTGTTAGGTCCCTATAATACTAGTGATTCCCCCATTACTATTGTCATTATAGCCCATATTTTTATTTTTGTGCTCCTATTGTCTCCATATTGTTATTATTGTGCCCCATAGAAGCCCACTTTTATTATTATTGTTGTGCCCTTATATTATTATAGTTATGTCAGCTTTGATTATATTGTGACCCCTTAGAATCCTATATATAGAGAGGAGGTTTTGTCATTTGTATCATCCAATAATTGTTCATTTGTGTAATGTAAAGGAGGTTACCCCCTCTAAGAGGCTAATTTCTAAGTCGTTGATCTATCTCTTCTATCTTTTTGTGAGCTAGTTTCGTAACATTTGGTATTAGAGCTTTGGCTTCTAGGGTTTTGCTACTCCAAATAGGTCATCGTGACAGTTTCGGTATAACGTGTTCTCTACGAAGTTTCACAAGATAAAAAAAATATATTTGAGGCAAAATCATTATTAACCTCGAATCTGAATTTCAGAGCTTGTCTAGATATATTTTTAGAGATATGATCTAAGGAAGGTAAGGTTTTTGCAGACTCCCGAATTACATTCCAAACATATGACCTTGGGAAAATCGTCATAACTTTCTCTCTAAGAATCATATTGAAATTTTGTAAGAATTTAAAGAAAGAGGATGGACTGTAGTTTTCGTTGTATCTTTTTCAGATCCGAAGGTCGAACCAGTGATACGTGGCATGTCATACAAGGCCGATCTACAGAAAATTCATATAATCAGGTCATCTTGGGAGATTGGGAATAAATCTTTCTTGGAGAATCCAATTTTGATCAGACTTGTGGCATTGGAAAGAGGACTCAGAGGGCCACTGTAGAAACAAATTTAAGACATTGGAGATCCACAATTACATAGATACAATAGATTCAATATTGAGCTTCTACAAAGTGAAAAAAAGTGTGTAGTCTTTTTAAAAATTTTCATAAGTTTGGATTGAAAAATTAGTTTGAAGTTCAAAGGGCATAGTGAAGCATAATTATCATTAATTGATTCCCTGAAGAAAGAAAATGGAAACACCTAGTAAGCAACCTCAAAGCTCTAGCATGACTCATGAAGAAGAGGAAGAAATTTAACATGATATATCAAAATTACGAGACAAAGTGCAACAAATTTCACTCTCATAAAAGGTAACAAAATCTAAGATTTATGGTTTAAAGAAAGGCGTGGAAGATAAGATGAATGGTGTAGAAGCTAATATGAATGGCGTGGAAGTTAAGATGGATGGCATGGACGCTAAGATGGATGATATAGACAAAAAACTTAAAGGTGTCATGGAATATTTTAAGATAGATTTAACTAAGTTGCTACAAGAAATGATGAATAATGGTGAAAGGGTAGTAAATGAAACTCATGATGAGAACAAAAGAAATTTTAATCATGATTTCATAAGCTCTAATGTTGGATTGAAGATCCACCATGTTCCAAAGATCGATATGAGGAAGTTTGATGGAAAGGATCCCGTAACATGGATACTATAGATGGAGCAATATTTCCATCTCCATAATGTGAAAAACACACAAAAGGTATGCATTGCAAATTCATATTTGGAACCAAATCAGTTTGTATGGAATCAATGGCTTTTCTCTTGTAAACAAATTTTCAGCTGGGAAATTTTTACGGAAGAAATGATAGAACATTGTGAGGATACAAAAAACAACAGTTTTTTTAGCCAATTGATAAACCTTAAACAAAAGGCTTCAATGATGGAGCACATTGAGGACTTCAAAATTTTGAATATAAGGGTAAAAGATATTCCAGAGGAGCATAGGATTGATGTGTTCATAGGGACTTTAAAGGGTAACATCCAACATGAGGTTCACCTTTGGGAACCTGACTCATTGGAGAAGGAATTTAGGTTGGCAAGAAAAATGGAAATCAAAATTTTGACAACAAGGAATCCTACCACTCACCACTATAAGGATGGAAGTGTTGTTTCCCCTAGCCTTCCAAAACCTACAAGGTTGACACCCCAACAATTGGAAGAAAAAAGATCAAAAGGGATTTGTTACAGTTGTGATAACAAATACACTAAAGGTCACAAGTGTGTTGAGAAGAAAAAGGAACAACAAACATCAAAAGAAGAGGATATACACCAGGAACAAGACCTAGAGAAAGGATAAATGAATCTGACCATATCTTGTAATGCATTGGCTAAAATTACCACTCCTCAAACTATCAAGATAAAAGGACATATCAAGAAGAAAAAGGTAATAGTGTTGATTGATTCGGGCAGTACCCATAATTTTATTCATTGTAAGATAGCCAAGGAATTGAATTTCTTCCTATATCTAGCACCAGAGTGTTAACTGATGGTTGCAAGTGGAGGATCCATAAATTTCTCTTGAAAGTTCCATAATATCAAGTTATCCATGGGAGAATATGTATTGAATAGCCCAATACTTTCCATTCCAATGGTTGGTGCTGATGTTGTACTAGGATTCCAATAGCTACAATCGTTGCGTATAATAGCTTTTACTTTTCAAGAACTTTTCATGAAATTTTCTTCAGAAGGAAAGGAAGTTGAATTAAGAGGTATTTCAGGGAAACTAGGAAAGATAATTAGCTCTAATGGAATGACAAAGCTTCTAAAGAAAGAAAAACGAGGTGGAATTGCACAATTATGTTTGCTAGACGTTCCCACATCAAAATCATCTATTTCTCCAGATCCTCAAAATGTCTTGGACAATCATTACAAGGTATTTGAGACTCCTAAATGTCTCCCACCTATTCCTAATAATGATCAGGCTATTCATTTGATTCCAAGAAGTGTTTCTCCAAACATCAGGCCTTACAGATATCCCTATGCCCAAAAGAGTGAAATTGAACATATGGTTGTAGAAATGCTAGAGGCTGGTATAATTCAACCTAGTCAAATTTATTTCTTTGCTCCGCTAGTATTGGTGCACAAGAAAGATGGGTCATGGTGCATGTTTCCGGATTATAGGGATCTCAACCAGCTAACTATTAAAGATAAAATTTTCATTCCTGTCATTGATAAACTATTGGATGAATTGCATGGATCAATTTGCTTCCCCAAGTTGGATCTTCGTTCAGGATATCATCAAATCAGAATGAAGACTAAAGACATTCTGAAAACAACATTTAGAACTCATGAGGGTCATTACGAATTTTTGGTCATTCCTTTTGGCTTTACCAATGCACCTTTTACATTTCAAGGTTTGATGAATTCCATTTTCAAACCCTTCCTTAGAAAATTTGTCTTAGTATTTTTTTGATGATATATTGTTCTATATCAAGTCTTGGAAGGATCATGTTCAACATGTTGACGGGGTATTCAAACTATTGGAGGAGAAACAATTATATGGAAAAAGCTCCAAATGTTTCTTTGGAGTACAAGAGGTGGAATATCTGGGTCATATTGTATCTCATGAAGGTGTTAAGGTAGACCCTAGCAAAATTAAAGGCATTAAGGAATGGAAAATCCCCACATCCATAAAGCATCTGCAAGGATTTCTCAGTTTGACAGGGTATTATTGCAATTTTTCTAAGAATGATGGGAGAATAGCAGCACCTCTAACAACATTATTGAAGAAAGATGCATTTTTATGGACTCTAGAAGCAATTAAGGCCTTTGAACATCTTAAAGAGGAAATGTGCCAAGCATCGATCTTAGCTATGCTGGACTTCACAAGAATCTTTATTGTGGAATGTGATGCCTCAAGAAATGTAATTGGTGTTGTTTTAATGCAACAAGAAAGACCCATTGCTTTCAAAAATCGTCCAATCAAAGGAAAGTATTTACACAAAGCTATTTATGAGAAGGAAATGTTGGCAATACTACATGAAATTAAGAAATGGTGACCCTACCTAATGGGAAGACACTTCAAGGTAAAAACAGATCATGATAGTCTTAAATACTTCTTAGAACAAATATTATCTTTAGAGGGGTAGCAAAAATGGGTCACAAATATGTTGAGTTATGACTTTGAAATCATCTACAAAAAAGGGAAGCAAAATGTTGTGGAAGATGCACTCTCAAGAAAGGATGCAGATGTGGAAGAATTTCTTTGTGCTATTTCTATTATCCAACCAGATTGGATAAACAAAGCAAGGGATGAATGGAAGGATGAGGAAGAAGTGTGGGAACTCATTCAAGACTTACAAAAAGATCCCAATAAATAAGATACATTTAACCAGAAAAATTATTGGTTATGGTACAAATATCGCTTATACCTATGTCAAAATTCCCAACTCAAATAACAGATTCTTATGGAATTGCACACCTCTCCCTTAGGAAGGAACTTAGGATTTTTAAAAACTTACCACATGGTTAAGAAGGATTTTTTTAGGATCGCCCTAAATCTAATATTCAAAATTTTGAGGAGGAATGTTTGGTTTTCCAACAAAATAAAGTTGAAACAATTAAGACCCCGGGTCTATTACATCCTTTATCCATTCCAAGTCAACGTTGGGAGGCGTTTTCAATGGATTTTATCACAATTTTACCCACGTCCAAAGGAAAGAGTGCCATCATGGTGGTAGTGGATAGAATTACCAAGTATGCACACTTTTGTGCATTATCTCATCCATTTAAAGCCAACACAATTTCTACTACATTTATGCAAACAATTCAAAAGCTACAAGGAAACCAAAAGATTATTGTAAGCGACAGAGATCCCATTTTCACTAGAGATTTTTGGACAGAATTATTTCCTTGTCTTGGTACTCATTTAGCTCATAGCTCATCGTATTATCCTCCATGTGATGGTAAAATTGAGATAGTAAACAAATGTTATGAAGGATATATTCATTGCTTTATATCTGATAAATAGACACAGTGGGTGAAATGGTTGCCTCTGGCTGAATTATGGTATAACACTTCCTTCCATACTGCAGCAAAAATGACCCCATTTATGCATTTTATGGATATCACCCACCATCCATAACATCATATTTAAGAGAAAATTCTAGGGTTCAAACAGTGGAAGATCACATTGAGCATCAACTACAAGTTCTCTAACTCTTAAAGGATAACCTAACTTTGACATAGAATAGAGTGAAACAACAAGCAGATTAACATCACAGCGAAACAAGTTTTGATGTAAGTGACTGCGTATTTCTACAACTACAACCATATAAAAAAAATGTCCCTCAAGAAAGCTAAGAAGGATAATAAATTATCACCAAAGTATTATGTTCCATATAAGGTGTTGCAAAAGAATGGTACTATGGCATATAAATTGGAGTTTCCTGCAGCCTCTCGAGTGCACCCGGTTTTCCATGTTTCATGCTTAAAGAAGGTTATTGGTGACAAACTTCCAGTTCAAACAATATTTCCAAAACTTGACGAGGAAGGAAAAATCTTATTGGAACCTGAAGCACTCATGGAAACAAGAACTTAATAGGTACGAAATCGATGAATTTTGGAGTATCATGTCAAATGGAGGAACTTACCTGCTGAAGATTCCACATGGTAGGATGAGAAATTTATATAGAAGAATCCATAACTACTCAAGCATTGAGGAAAATACTTATTTGAAGGAGAGGGGAATGTTAGATCCCTATAATACTAGTGACTCCCCAATTACCATTGTCATTGTAGCCCTTATTGTTATTGTTGTGCCCCTATTGTCCCCATATTATTATTATTGTGCCCTATAGAAGCCCACTATTGTTATTGTTGTGCCCTTATATTATTATAGTTATGTCGGCTTTGATTATATTATGACCCCTTAGACTCCTATATATAGAAATGAGGTTTTGTCATTTGTATCATCTAGGAATTGTTCATTTGTGTAATGTAAAGGAGGTTTCCCCCTAGAAGAGGTTGATTTCTAAGTCTTTGATCTATTTTTTCTATCTTTTTATGAGCTGGTTTCATAAAACTTTGTTTGTTACATTGGTATCAGAGCATTCTTTTGAGTATACGATATTTGTCTAGGTTCCTTTCATCTAGGTCTTTGACTGCTGAAATTTGTTAACCTTGTTGTCGTTATGATTGAAGCATTTCACTATATTGTCTCTAGAGATTCTCTAGTTCATTAACAAGCCTTTGGCAATAAAAAAAAATTAGAAAATTAAAAAATAAAAGGTCAAAATTTATTTAACAATTAAAAAAAACAAAAAATAATTATTAAAAAAAATATTAGGAAAAAAATACTTGAAAAAAATAAAATAAAAATACTATATAAAAAAAAATAATAATAAAAGAAAAGAAAAAAGGCAAAGATTAAAAAAAAAAAAAGTTATATTAAAAAAAAAAGGCAAACAAAAATCGAATAGCCCCATCTATTTGTCTGTTCTCCCTCAACCACCACCACTCCATGACCATGACCAACCACTGCTATGTCGCAGTTGCTCTTACACGCACACATTTGCACCAGAAACATGATTCTGATTGTCTGCACACAATTGCTACTTCCACTAGTACAAAATGGCTAATTAGTTACTAAAAAATGACTAAAATTTGCATATAAATGACCATTTTTCAGCTGCTGACCAGTGGTAGCTAATTCATAGTATCTTATAACGCAACCAAGTTTTAGTCATTTTTAGCTTAGTCATTAATTTTTTGTCTCATTTTCATCATCTAGTAGTATATTTAGCCATAAATTTTGTCATTAATTTAATCATTTATTTAGTCATTAATTGCCACAATTAATGACCAAATACACAAAAAAAACATTACTATATGATCACTCGAGAAAACCAAATAATGACCAAAGAAATATGAACAAAATGTTGGATGTGTTATAAGATATTGTAATTAGCTACTAATAGCCATATATATATATATATATATATATATATATATATATATATATATATATATATATATATATATATGCAAATTTTAGTCATCGTTTGAAATCAGTTAGTGACTAAAGAATTATGACTAAATTTTTGTCGTGTTATAAGATATTGTAAATTAACTACTAATAGTGGTATATATGTAAAATTTAGTTGTTATTAGTAATAAAAAAATTATCATTTGTAATGGTCATTTATCTATTTTTGGTAGTTTGATATTCATTATATAAATGACTAATTTAGTATTTTATATTCATTTCATTTACTTTCATTAATAATAATTATAAACAACTAATTTAGACACATATTCATTTTATTTGTGTTCATCAATAGTGAATATAAATTGCTAATATAGTAGTTTTAGATCGATTTTATGTGTTCATTATTAATCAACATAAATTAATTAGTATGATTTTACGAAATAAATTAAAAAAAATCATACAGTGTGCATGTTTATCTAATATAAAAACGCAAAGTTACATATGTTAATTACAATATTAAACAATATCAAGTGCAACTATAAACAAGTTCAACCACATAAATTATATTATATGAAATTTAAAGTATTACAATATGAGTTTCCAACTTAATATTGGTTGGACTAAAATTTACAGATGAATTATTGTTTCATGAGTTCAAAACATTATCATTGTGTTTCCAAGGCATTGCAAGTGAATTCATCAACCTTGAATACTTGACCATAAGTCTCTATGTGTGTGTGTTATGTGGGATATTGGCTCTAAGGGTATCACTAGGTTGTTTCTCTTTTCTCTCTCTTTTTTCATTTATTCCTCCAGTGTTATTGCTCTCCTCTTTTTTCTATTCTCGCTTCTTACCATCAATATTGAGTTATTTTTCTGAAAACAAAAGAATATACAATGCATAGTGTAGGCCATGAAAGATGATGAACACTAGAATATAAACTAAAGTATACTATAAATGATTAATATGACATATACCTCAACATCAACAATGTCAAAGTCATTTTTCCCCATAAAAGCAAGAAACTCAAACAAGTTTTCTTCAGTTGGGAAATAGTGGCCACTATGTGGCAAGATGAGCTATATAAACAAGGAAAATAAAATGTCACCATAGAAAATAACACCTTAGTAACTTAGTATTCAACCTTCAAGGAAATATTAGGTACAATCATGCCAACTAAGTTACATGCTAAAAATCTCAAGTTGTAGATAACTTCTAAAATAAAAAACTTTGAGATATGATGTCTAATCCTTGTCATTCTATTCACAACATAATTTAATTCTCTAACAAGCTTTGGTTGTTTTTTAAATAGATATGATACCAACTATTTTCATTTTCATAGTTCAAAGACAACAAAACCAAAAGAAATGTTCAAAATACAATCAAATAATAAAGAGAACATATCATGGAATGGACATTGCAATTATAAAAAAATTGTTTACCTTCCCACCAATTTGTTGTCTAGAATTCCTAAAACATTTTCTTTCCCAAAATAACCAATGAGGTGAAACAATCACAACATTAAAAACCATAAGAATCCCTACTAGAAACATTTTTAGAGTCAATGGCTCAGGTGCCTGAAGGATCTCCAAGAACAAATGAATCATATCCAAGTCATGCTTTGCATTGTCTCCCCATCCTTTTTCCAATCACATTTATTGTAACCTTCCCATACCAAAGTCAAGTAACAATCAAACAAAGGCATTGAAATTTGTTTTTATCTTTTATATCTATAAAATTTGAATCTAAAAATCTTTTAACACAAAACAACTATAATAATAATAGTATCTTCAATTTTTGGATATTGTTTAAATGGACATGATACCAAGTATTTTCAATTTTATAGTTAAAAGAAAAAAACAAAATCAAAGTAAAAGTTCAAAATACAATCAAACAATAAAGATAATATACCATGGAATGGGAATTGCAATTACAAAAGATTTGTTTACCTATCCACTAGTGTTTGGCATTCCTAAAATTGCTTGCCCAAAATAACCAAGAGGTGAAATAATCACAAAATTAAAAAACATAGGAAGCCTTCTTAGAAACATATCCAAAGTCGATGGATCAGGTGCCTGAAGGATCTCCAACAACAAATGAATCATATCCAAGACATTCTTTGCATTGTCTCCCCACCCCTTTTCCAATCCCATTTCTTGTAATCTGCCCACACTAGAGTCTAGTAACATTTAAACGAAACATTTATATTTTGGTAGAAAATATTGGAGATTTTTCAAGCATGCTAATTGCATGGTACATATACTCATAAATATATGCATAAATAATATTCAAATATTTTATATTTTTGTAAAAAAAATTGGAGATTTGTCAAGTAGGATAATTGCATGGTATATTTTTTTTGGTAAATGTATCCATAAATATGATGGATCTTACTCATAAATATTTGTAGAAGATTTTTCAAGAAGGAAATAGGTATGGCTTTGGAGTCCTAGTTGTGTGAACATTTGACATATTTGATGCAGATTTGACATAGATAATTTCAACCACATAAATTATATCATATGAAATGTCAAGTATCACAAAATGAGTTTACAACTTCATATTGGCTAGACTACAATTTACACATGAAATTTTGTTTCATCACTACAAAACATTTTCATTATGTTGCCAAAGAATTGCAAGTGAATTCGCCAGCTCTAAATAATTTACCATCAATCTCTATGTGTGTGTCTTATTCGAGATATTGGCTTTAAGGGTATCACTAGACTCATCTCTTCTCTCTCTTTTTTCATTTTTCGTCTGAGTGTTATTGTTTTCCTCTTTCTTCAAATCTTGTTGTTGACCATCAATACTAAGTTCCTTTTTTGAAAACAAAAGAAGATACAGTGTAGAGTGTAATATGTGAAATACGATGAACACTAGAATATAAAATAAAGTATAGAATAAATGATTTATATGGCCTATACCTCAACATCAACAATGTTAAAGTCATTTTCCCCAATAAAAGAAAGAAGATCGAACAAGATTTCTTTAATTGAGCGATAGTGGCCACTATGTGGTTAGATGACCTGTATAAAAAAAAGAAAAAGAAAATAAAATATCACCATAGAAAATAACACCTTAGTAACTTAGTATTCAACCTTCAGGGAAAGCTTAGGCACAATCATGCTAACTAAGTTACATTCTAAAAATCTCAAGCTATAAATAACTTTTGAAAACAAATAATCTGAGATGTGATGTCTAATACTTGTTGTTTTATTTGCAAAAACATCTCATTCTCTAACGCATGAACTTGGTTAAGTATATAAACAACATGTGCTCAAATAACAACATGAAAGTAAAATTTTCTAATAGTCATGAAAATATTTCAACACAAAACAATTAACAGAATTTCAATCAACATCGTGTAATACTAGTTTCATCTTCAAGCTTTGGTTGTTGTTTAAACGGACACGATACCATGTATTTTCAATTTCATAGTTAAAATACAAAGAAAAATCAAAAGTGACGCTTAAAAAATAATCAAACAATAAAGAGAGGATATCATGGAATGTACATTGTAATTATAAAAAAATTGTTTACCTATCAATCGATGTATTGTCAGACATTCCTAAAACATTTGTTTGCCCAAAATAACCATGACGTGAAAGAATCGCGACATTAAAAACATCGATGGAAAACTTATGCTCAAATCATTTTTTATTTTGTCACTTAAAAAATAATTGAAACAAGATATAGCACTGATCTAAAATAACTTACAAAAAAAATCCTTAATGGCACAAAGCCTCCCAATATTTGTATCAGAGCTTAGAAGAATTTTTTATACTCCTTTTAGGACTATATGCAATATGCCACTTGTCTTTAGTAAAGTTCAACAACATATAACACTCTTTAAATGGAAAATCAGATACAGTTTCAATAAACAGACTAAGAAATTAAGAGTGAAATGTATATGGACACTAATACCATTGAACATACAATATGTTACCAATAAGAAGATTGTTCTTAATAACTTAAAGGAGGACCAAATACCAACCCAGGCATGATTTAAGAGAATCTTGAAGATTTCCATACTTCTTTCTCACAGAGCCTTTCAATATGCATTAGAAACATCGGGTAACAAAGTAACCTATAGTTCTAGCCATTGAATTAAAATACGCAAATGTTATTTTCAGCCTCTTTCTCTTAGGAGTGTTGTTTTTACATTGCCCCTATTTTTTAGTGTCATCCCATCATCCAACCTACACAGGGAAAGCAAATATATTTAGTTGTTGAATATATTGGAAATCAATGTAAAATTAACTCAACTTGATCTTTACATGGCATAGGCATAATGAAATGGTACAGCAGAAGCATGCTAACTCAGAAATAGAAGATGATAAAAAAGAATAATGGAGCATTTTTTCCTGCCATAGAATTTTCTCTGACCACAAAAATCGAAAGGATGTCATGTATCAACATATGCTCCTCATTGGTACATGCATTTCCTTATTCCATGAAATCCTGCACATCTGCTACCCTCTTACTAGACATGACCATCAATCCCAGAGCTTAAGTGTAGTGAGAGTAGAGCTTCTGCAAGCATGCATGCAACTTGATATTCATGGTCAAACCAATGAACGTGGCAATGACATTGAGATTTCGCATTCTTTACTAAAATTGTTTGCCTAGAACAGTGTTCTTGGTAGTGGAATTTCTCATTCTCATTCTTGGTACATTTATCCTGCATTGATCATCATAGACAACTTGATGCCATAAAGTCAAATAGAGATCAAAATTTAACCATAACTCCTATAGTCAAATATTAAGGTCCATATTTCATAATGAGTTTTAAGTAATTGCTCATCATATACCGGTAAATTTCTAATTTAAGATCCTAATATCATGGACTATAATCAATATGATTAGCCTCACATATTTCATCACAAAAATACTTCTGCTTATATAGTGACCCAATCTTAAATTAAAATGATAATCTTCAAATTTGTCATTACAATCATCCATCATTAGCCTCAAATGAGGGCATGTATATTATGGCTTTAAATGAAAAATATAATCTAATTGAAAGATACGATTTATGAAGCATGCATAATTATTTGAAGATGTAATCAATGTGAAGTATGTAATTTATACAACATATTTAAAAATAAAAAATAAATAAACATTTATACCACATGTTTTAAAACATAAAGATAGAAAATAAGTAAAAATAAATAGTAATAAGCAAACCAACATAGATCCATCTTTACTCTGGATCTACCAAGTGCCGAAAGGGATCAAATAATTTTTCACTCTATACGCTTAGTAGATCTAGAGTAAAGATCGATCGATGTTGGTTTAATTCCCCCTTCAAATAGGCTACATTCCACGTGAATACCTTGGGTCAATACCATGGGTCAATACCATGTGCCATCTTTATTTTCATTAATATTAATATTATGGTTAATAATTTTTTTTTCATGGTATTAATAATAATTTGGCCCATAGTATTTGGCCCAGAGGGTTCACCTAAATAAAACCTCTTTTTTGAGTCTTCGTAATATAAAGAGGTTTATGGACTAAATATAAAAAGAAGTTTTATTTATTTACCATACCTCTAATTTATTTATATTTTTATTTATTTACCATACCTATTTTTTGAGTGTTCATAAACCTCTTTATATTTTAAATTTATATTGTGTTTATATATAATAATAATTAGATTGATTTCTAAATAGGACCGACATTAGATTAAAAATGTTAAATGTTTGCGTTTACATTTACATTTACATTTTTATGTGAGATCTACCCCATACTGGGTTGTAGAACACCTCTTGGCACAATAAATAATAATACATAAAAAAGAAACAATAATAATAAGTAAAAAATAGTAACTAAATAATATTAATAATAATAAGTGGATAAATAGTTTAATACAAATTTAAATTTAAAAGGTTTACATAAATACATTATTTTTTTATCCAAAACTTTATAGATTACCCATAAATGTTCTTAGTCTTTATTGAAATCCAGGTGTTATAGGTGTTTGGGAGTCTAAGTGGAATTTTAGTAAAATATAAAAAAGAATAAAATAAAATAAAATAAACAAATTTATTAAAATGCATAATCTAGGTAAGTCCAAATGTCTGGGAGTTTGGGATAAAAATAAAATGACCAAACTACGTAAGTTCAAATGTGTACGAGGTCGAGATAAAATTAAAATGATCACTCAAAAAATACTCAAATGTCTAGGAGTTCCGGATAAAAATAAAATGACCAACATACACAAATCCAAATGTCTAGGAGATTGGGATAAAAATAAAATGATCACTCAAAGAATACACAGATTCTCAATAAGAACTCATAATGTTGAAGGCTTTTAAAAATAATAAAAACTAGTTTCTTTGAAAAGCACAGACTAGAGAGATTTAGAAGTTTGAGAGATTTTGAATAAGAACTGATAATGGGGAAGGCGGTTAAAAATAATAAAAACTAGTTTCTTTGAAAAGCATGATATGGGGAGATTCGACAGTTCCAAAGGCTAGGGCACGCAACCTATGGAATATGTTTAATCTTATGGATATTTGGATATCTGGTTCTAGATGGCTAAAACACTTTTGATGTTGGACATTTTATTTGCAAAAGCACTATATAAAAGATTTATAAAATGATAAATAATATTCAAAAATAAATTATATCAAAGAAATTCTTAGATCCATAGGTGTAAACAAGCTCTTAATTTGTAAAAATGCTCGAACTTCAGATCATGTAAGGAGAAAAAATGAAATTTATTAAAGAAATGCATATAAACTAGATTGAAACCATGTAAGGAGAAAAAATGAAATCTATTAAAGAAATGCATATAAAGTGGATTGAAACAGAATGGTGTTTTAGAAAAATGTGTGGAATATAGACTTTCTCACAAAATATTAAACCATGGATTATTCTTCTACAGTTTCTCTACCTTCCTCATTCTCCACATTAATGTTATAGCTAGATGGGTGGGAGTCAGCAATACTTCCTTGAAGGGAACTATGTTGGGATCTATGATTAATAATCTTTGGCCTCACATTTTCATCAATATTCCTCTGCTACTACGCATAATACGGAGAATATCCACTGAAAATATAGCCTCACCAAGGAGATCTGGATCAATTCTACCATCCCAGAAACAATGCCAAGTTGTTAAACAATTACAATTATCAAGGAAGAATCTACGATCTATAACCCCTAGGGTTACCACCAAAGCACCCCAAACCCAAAATTTACCACCTTTACATTTTAATCAATTTTTTTCCTTCGTGATCGATTAAATTCCAGTCCACACAATTATACCATGGCGGAAAAACCTTCTCAATAAGAACACAAAATTGGATGAGAAAATAAAATTAAAGGAAGAACTAAAAAATAAAGCAAGAAAATTGAATTGCTAAAAAGAAAAAACAAAGAGTGAAAAATACCTTAGAATCTCAACAATTTAGATTCGGGTAAGCGTGACAAGATGGATGGTAAAATTATGTAAATTGGAGAGGTTTATTGATCTAACATGCATGTGTTGCAATAAAGCCAATTTGAAGCCTTTGTTTGTTTCATATGAGCCCCTATTCATTTCTTTCCATAATCTAAATTCAAATTTTTACACAGAGCATCGGACTTGTTATAACAATTTAGTGAAATATTTATTTATACTCCTCTTACTTGCAAAATAATTTTATTTGAGCTGATTTGGGTACACGAACCTAAATAGTTTATAATAGTCTAGTGGATTATAATAAATTATTTTCATGGCATTTCAGGCACTAAATTTTATTTTCTTACATTTTTCACATTAAATTTTATTTTACCATTAAATTTTAATTTACAGAGTTTCCTAAAATCAGATATTAAAACTGATTTTCAAATAAAATAAAATGGTTATATTTTTTAATATTAAAAGTTAGTTTTAATTTGCTCCATGGTGTAGATTAGTTGGTGATGGAATGGGTTGTTAAGACATTTTTTATAATGTTATTGGTTTAAACTTAGATTAGCTTAGTGCACCACGTGTGAGGCAATGTGGGTATACTTGGAGGTGATTTTGTTAAAATTGGTTTTCAAATAAAATAAAATGATTATATTTTTTAATATTAAAATTTTGTTTTAATTTGCTCCGTGGTGTGGATTAGTTAATGATGGAATGGGTTGTTAAGACATTTTTTATAATGTTATTGGTTTAAACTTAGATTAG
Organism: Pinus tabuliformis; assembly: GCA_031772625.1. Classification (NCBI taxonomy): domain Eukaryota; kingdom Viridiplantae; phylum Streptophyta; class Pinopsida; order Pinales; family Pinaceae; genus Pinus; species Pinus tabuliformis. Next base: position 964,670,443 of record CM062811.1, read on the forward strand.
CTTAGTGCACCACATGTGAGGTAATGTAGGTATACTTGGAGGTGATTGTCGTAGTGGATAGTCATGTAAGTACAAGCTCGCTATAGTTGTCTATTTTTCCATATTAGAAAAATAACAATAATAATAATAATCTTATTTTTTTAATTTTATTGAATTAATTGTTTATCAAAATTAGATGTTATTAAAATCTCCTGATTTTATTGGAGGTATATTAGGTGATGGCAATAAGGTAAACTAATTTTCTTGTAATAATTTTCTAAATTGTGTCGTCACTCAAACACTTCCATAGAAAAAAAAAATAATTCTTAACCCCACCTAGAATGCCTAAAAGACAACTCTCAAGCAAGCCACCCAATGTCACATTGGTAGCTTTCTCTCACTCTTTAGACTACACTGAAGGATTTCTTTGTCTAAGGGGGGAATCCATAAAGATCGAGCTAAGCTAGGTCACTGAGTAATGAAGGAAAGTTCCTTAACAAAGACTAGTGATTTGACACTACTCACTCTCAAAGTAAAAGGTTAGGGATAAGTGTGTGAATAGTCAAACAAATCATGAATTATGAAAAAAATTTAAATCATTTTAATTAGAAAACTATTCTTATTCATGCAACGAAATTATACTTGAAAAAATGAAAAATAAAACTTGCTCAATTAACCATATAACATGAGATTCTAGTGAAGCATATATATAGTGGCACAATAAAAAAAAATGAATCATAAATTGTGTCTATACAAGTAAGGCATTAGATCATTAATTCATCATATTCATTAGCATTGGAGATTGAGATTTTGTTATCATCATCAATAGACCATTCTAGAATTAAGAGAATTAATCAAATTAAATTAAATTGATTAATTAAATAAATAAAAGCAATAGAAAGAATTATAAACTGATTACTTACTTAATTAATTAAATCAAAATTAATTAATTTAATCTAATTTAATTACATCAATTTTAACTAATTCTAATTAAAATTAAATATAATTAGTCAATTAATTAAACTAAAATAATTAATAATAACCAGAGATTTAATTAATAAATAAAATAAATAAAATAAAGATTATAAATTAATTAATTAATTGATTAATTAAATAATAATAATAATAATAATAATAGGATTAACAATGAAAAATATGGTAAATAACAATAAATAAAATAAATAAAAATTATGGATCAAATTGAACTAATTAATTAATTATAAACTAATAAATTAAATTCTAAACTAATAAATTAAACTTATTTATGAATTAAAAAAAAAAATTAGGTTCCAGAAAAAAGTATGGGAATAATCAAGGCTAAATAATTAATTTAATTAAATAAAAATTTTATAAATAAAATAATAATAAATTAGAGCACTCGTGAACAATAAGAAATTCCATATCATGTCAACATCAAATATTTAAGAATTGCATGCATTGTCTAAAATGTGTGTAGAGTGCACCAATAATGGCACTGTTGGGCTTCGATCACTATCTTGTTAATGTGCCTTAATACGTGACATTCCAAATTAGAAACAGATCATACATCTATAAAAATGAAAGCAAGTAAACTATCAGGATAATCTTAAAAATAGCGAATTTTTATCCTTATGAACCAAGTCATTTCATGTTCCCATGCATTGATTCGTGTAAGGGTGTGGTTAAAATGTCAAATGTGTTAAAAAAATGTAAGAATCAAATGTATCAAGAATAAAATTTGACCATGATGCAAATTTCTAAACCCTTTTCACAATTATTAAAGAGCTTAAATATCAAGGTGTTCATGCATTCATGTACTCATGTAAAGCTTAAGAGTGTTTACTATGTCATAGATATGTTACCTAGATATGTCAAATCTAACATGAACAAGTATAAATATGATAATGTGTCCTTACTAGTAAAGAATTAATCATTTTTAATTTATGATAATCATTTCTAATTTTTCCACTTATTCTCTAGTCATATATTTTAATCCTAGAACACATATTTCATTAAATTTGGAATTAAATAGTGAATCTAAAAATTTACAAATAACAAAAAAGATCAATTCTAGCGATATATTTGTAGTATTTTTTTCCCAAATTTAATGAAATTTGTGTTCTAGACTAAATTAGTCATTTAAGTTAGTCGTTTTTAGTTGAGTCACTTAATTCTAGTCATATATTTGATCCCTAGACTAAATTAGTCGTTTAAGTTAGTCACTTTTAGTTCGGTCACTCAAAATTGCTCAAATATAGTAGTAATTCACTTGAAATAATTGTGGTGACTAACATTTTTAGTCACGTAGTCACTAATATCTCATTTTGTACTAGTGGTCCTTTCATTTTTCAAAAGAGGTATTAACAATATCAAAGACATTTTTGATGCTCAGACATGGAAATGTGTCCCTTTCCCTCAACAGACAAAAAAGATCAAGGTAGCCAATCTGAATAGACATTTCATTGAGCAGGTCAAGGTGATCATCCAAAACTTACTCTTCATGGAATTAGGATTGCAATCCTCTACAACCTAGTGGATGGAGTTGAATTGGAACAAGGGTGAGGCCTTTACAAAATACATGTAAGTGAATAACACTCACTATCTTAAATGCGAGGAAATAAAATGGGAGAAAAAATTTCTCCTAAAGGTTATCCACTTGGGTGTGTAATACTCACTACACCCATTTCCTAATAGGTTTCTCTCTTAGGGTACAAAGTGTCTTAGGTCATCAACATCCCTAGATATCAATAGCTTATTAGAGCTAGAATTCTATTTCTTGTGTGTAAGAAATGAAATAATTCTTGTTTAGATTTTAATAATGGCCAAGATGCTAAAAATTTTACTTTGGAAAACAAAGAGCTTACTTATGCTTTTCTTTAATATTTAGACACAAATTATTTTTGAAATGAAAAAGATATTGAGATGTGCCACATCTATGCTAATTACAAGAATATTTATGGGGTGTCTTTGCATTATGAGCAAGAAACATTCTATTGGCTCTCATACTCCCTCTTCTTTCTCTAGGGAATTTCAAAGTTCTAGTAGAATCCAAGGCACAAAGATAGTTGTGTTGATAGCTAAAGGAGAGCATCAGCATAGCTAGGCCATGTATCCCTCCATCATTGTCCCAGCTTGATAAGTTGCTAACACTTGCGCTTGTTATTTCAAAGAACAAGAATCCAACCAAAGATGTTTATCATGTTAATGATGGTTGAATTTACATTATCACAAATTTTCAAGCAACCAATTATGGTTGGGGGGCATTCCTAATGACAAAGAAGATACCCCTTTAATTGCAGGTTTCATCATGGTAGTTAGTGAATCGTTTGGAAATGTGTGAACACTACTTTTGTGCCTTTATGGAAATATTTTTGGTTCTTTTCGTTCATGTCAACTGGATTTTAATAAATGTTGCTTCTAAAATGTATGTTCATGTGTCAATTTGATAGGATTTATGTTTTTGGGTAGTTCTTTTATAGATATTAGGGCCTTTCACACCACTTTTTCCAATTGTTGAGGTTTCCCAACAACGCACCATTTTGTGTGATGTTACTAATATGTAATATATTTAATTAATAGTTAAAGGAAGAATTTTACACAAAAAAGGAATTAGAAAAAAAAATTGAGCATTGCAACTAGGATTCATCATGTTCAAGCATTCTATCATAGAACATCCATCACATTAGAATTATAAAAATTAGTAAGAAAAAATCTAAGGTAGGAAATGAAGTCATGATCCTCATGATGCTTGAACATTGAAATTGATGCATACTAACTATCCATTACTAACAATGTTCATGATGTTAAGCACAAAATATGTAGTATTATGCCATATGTCATTTGTTATTTCGGTACCAACTAAATGGAATAGATTATTTCCTATACTGTGGACTTTTAATTCAATCTTATTTATCACCTTATCAGTTATATGTTTTTTTATTTCCTGTGGATTCCTTGAAGTTCAGAAATTGGTTTTTATAACAAACATATCGAATCTTTGTGCATGAGTACTTCACCTTGTTGACCACTATCTCAAAACATTCATTCATAAAGGGGTTTTACAATTCTTAAAAATAGAGTCAATATATTGTAGTTATATGGGGGGAATTTATATGTATTGTGGGTTCTAAAAAAGGTATCTAGTAAAAATAGGGGACACCTAGTAAAAATAGCATTTTTTTATTAAAAAAGTGTATTGGGAATTAGGCTCAATATAAGCCTTTTGGAAAAAAATTGGTGTGAATATGTGACTCTATTGATTTCCTATGGGATAATGTTACCAAGTTGAATCCCATCTAGAGCTACAAGCATCTATTCACAGTGGTAAATGAGGGTGAACCCTCTCAAACTTATGTGATTTGGTGGCACTATCCATAGATAAACTATTGGTTGTATTAAACATTTGCATTTAACCCATTTATTCTAAAGATTCAATCATAGAACACATAGGTAGGGTCCTAGGATGTCCCCGTGCTTGACAAGAAAGAAAGAGACATTCACTCTATGACGATTTCATTATAGAGAAAAAAATATCCCTGGGCTAACCCAAGAATAGGACAGAAAATGAATATGGATAAATATTCATACAGTTGTGTTCCTAGTACAAGATAAGATAATTTTATTTGTGTCCACCAAATGACCGCAAAAGTCTATCAAAGGAACAAACATAGTACATCTAGTGTTAGTACAAAGTGGGAGTGACAAGGCATTTACAAACTGGACTCTAATTGTGTAGCCAAAGAGAGTATAAGCTAATCTATCACTACAAACATATATGTTTATAAACTAAAGTTGTAAATATATAGTACTAAGCAAGAGAAGAAAGATCATCAAACCTTGTTTGAGCTGATAGCTGAGGATGAGTGAAGGGATCAACAAACATGCAAAACAAGATATAATAAGAAATGCATCATAGAATTAACATGGATTCCATATTTCCATAATATTATACACATATTATATTAAGGAATAAATCACTACAATTGGCATTTTTCAAAACAAAAAGCTAGGAAACTGGTTTGTAATGGAAATCGAACTTGTAGGAGTAAGTCCTAGACAGTTTGCCTTTTTATTAAATGAAATGATAAATTTGTAACATAGGAAGGAGAAAACATGGGAAATGACATATTGAAACTACATCTAGTGCCAAAATTTTAATTATTTGCATACACTATTACTTAGTTGACTTATGTCATCTTGATAAGCTACTACTGAGTGCAATTGTTTATTAGTTGCTAATGTAGACATGTCCCATATTAGCAAATTACAATCATCTCCAACAAACCCAAGAAGGTACTTGTGCCTTAAATTCCATGAAACACCCTCCACGACACCCTCATGGACCTACATTGACATGAGGTCATCAAACACTTTCAACAAAGATAAAAAAATTGGTAGCATAAAATTAGCAATACAAATGAACAAAAAATCACCAACAAATCCCATTAAATTTCTAAAGAAAAAAAAAAGTACTAGTAAACATTAAGAATAATCCTTACATCTTTTAATGGTCACATTTGTGGGGGTGAAAGCTCAAATATAATAGTGTCTTTACCCATATTTGTTTATGCCATGCTACAATCATGTAAAACCAATAAACTTTAGAATGAAAATCGCTTTTGACTCAACCTGTACAATGTGACACATTAAAAAACCTAAACAAAATAAGTTTTGAAGTCTAAAAACTGGCATGTGCTCAAATTCATTTAGAATCATCTCCTAAGTTGCTACTGAAAGATAAGAAAATATGAACAAACACTATTAAATGAGAAAATCATCCAACTCTTGAACTGTCTTTGAATCCCAACCTAATGATCATAATAAGTCATTATGGTGGGTGGATTTATTTGCAATCAGAAAAAATAACAAAAAATAAAAAAATAAAAAAATAAAAAAAATAAAAAAATAAAATAAAATAAAATAAAAAATAAATAAATAAATAAATAAAAATTAAAAAAAAAATTAAAAAAAAAATTACTTTGAAAACATGTATCAAAATAACTCACCTTAAATATTTGTTGGGCCTCAAGCACTTTGTTTTTTGTAGGACCATTAATGCACCATAAACAGATTTGTGCATTGTCTGAACCACATAGAAGAATAGAATTAGGGCATGTTACATCTATCTAACAAGGGATCCTAATAACCCCAACTCTCTAATTAATGGAAATAGAATCATTGAGCTACCATATATCTATCACATAGAGTGGTGTAAGAATCATTTATCAAGAGTGAAGTTGAAAATTATTATTATTATTATTATTTCAATATATAGATACATATCATTTGGTAGCTTGGGGAGTGTGACATGGGATTATTAACAAAATAAGATGTACATGTAACTTTCTCAGAAAATAAAAACACATAAACAAGAATGAGGGTCATCTACATGTGCACTGAGAAATGTAGAAATATTCCATAATTTTATATGATGTATGCATCACATCCTCAAGGATCTTTCTTGGACTAAAATGCTAGACTAATTTTCTCTTCTTTAACTAAAACAATGTCTAGATTTCATATATTGCAAGCACCCTTCAAATTTTTTCATTCTCATGATGCAATTACAAGGCATCTCATGATTAGGCAATAAGGAGCACTTAGCGTAATTGAACAAGACAATAACCAATCAATTGAGAACAACTAGAATAGTAAGTAAAAAAAGCTAAGTCTTACACTTACTCTTGTCTCAATGGTGTGGGCCTTGCAAGCTTCTGTCTACCATAAAAAGATTTTAGAATATACTTAACATTCTAATAGAAATTAATTCACATGATGAACCTCAATTCAGTTCTAAATATTCCAAGAAAATGAAAATCCATCAAGAGGTTCTCAATATGAAAATATATTTGAAATCACAAATTCACGAACCTTTGTTAACCTTCCAAATACACTATATATCAAAATTTGTTAGTCTAGGTAACTAGGGTAGTAGGTTACACAATATTCGACTCATCGTTAACTAAGAAAGATATAGGACCATTAGTGCATGCTAAAAGGCGAATATAATGGATGTCATTGTATCATTACATATTTTCTAGTAAGCGAACAAGACTGAACATTTTAGGTCATATTGCATCATGCCCTGTATTGAGATATTAGCAGCACACCTTCAGGAAAGGTTACTGGCATCACTTTTGTAACCCTTTCATGACACTCTAATCCACCACAGTAAACTCTTTTCCTACCTAGGGTAAGACACGTTGGGACTAAGACATTTATAACACTGAAATTTGTAATTACAAAAGTTGCACACAATATTTAGTAGTAGTTCCCATAATTCATAATATCAATTATACAATAATTAATGAGAGTTATTGCTATAACAACATATTATGGAAAAATGTTGGATAGGGTTGCACGTACATCCTTCTTTCTGCTATCTAATGGCTACAAAGACTGGCTCCTAATGCCTAGAACTTGACAACATGGATAATTTAGCAACAATCATGTGTCTTTACTTTTGTCACAAGAGTAGACTTGTTATATGGATTCATAACATAACTTCAAATGCTCTTCCCCCACAAAATCAACCTGGTTGAACATGCTTCCGAGTGTCGCTAATAATGACAAGCTGCTATGTTATGCAACTTGATAGCATAGACTGTGTTGTGGTTCTAGAAAAATTTAAGTGTAAAAAAAAAAACCTAAGCAATTTGTTCTACGATAATGTTGTTTGGATTACCTTAAATAATATATGTTTAATTGATGAACTTCAAATAATGGCAATATCTATAAGGTAAGGCTATCAATGAAAGTGTGAGCTGCCAACGAGATCCTAGAGTCTAGTATTCAAATGATTTTGAAAACAATATCATTTTAATTAGTGAAGAAATGTATCACCTAAATCACTACATTTTCATGTAGAATCATTTATTAATTCAATATTCAAATATAGACCTTAAGAGGCATACCGTAATTTTTCCATGTAATTCCAAAGAACTTATGAGGAATAATTTCATTTGTTCACATAAATCATCAAGCCTCGTAAATTTAAAAATTTTGGGCAGAACGATAAGAAGTCTGACGAACATGAGAATAACTTCTTTGTGCACATATTAGATACTAAATATCTTGAAGAGCAGAAACATATCAGATGCATTCATTACTTAGAAATTTACATATAAATTTTGGCCACAATCTCCCACAAATTCACAACACAATTAATCATGGAAGCAAACGATTACTTGGCATTTAATAGTAGAAATATGTACAAAGAAAATACCATGGGTAGAACTTGGTAATATGTTCAGCTAAACAATCATTTTCCTTTCTCCTTGGGTTAAACCTTTTTACACCAGTAATACTTCTTAGTCTTGGTATTTGTACTAGCACGTAGTCCGAGAATAAATGTTATAGTTGTATGCATATACAAAAGAAAGAGTTTTCCTTCTTATTGACCAGCTGTAGCAGCTACAACCACCCTCCAAAATTTTGCCTTATCCTTTTTTTGGAGCCTCCCTACCAACCATCCTAACAACATGTCTTGCATTTTCAAATGCATAAGTTTCATTGGTTTTTCAACAGCTTTCTAGCCTGTGCATGATTATTTGCTTCACTCCCCTCATAAGCTGCATTTCCAAACTTGGTCCAGCTATTGGCTGAGCAGCTCCGTAAAAAAATTGTGCAATTTTGGAGTGGAACCAGCCTTCACTCCAGAAATTGCGCAAATCTGACTGGAAACCTACTGGGCTTAGAAATTGCACAATCATGTCAAATAGCCTTCCTCTAGAAAATTGCGCAATGTGGCTCAGCAATGTGGCTTAGCCCAGAAATTGTGCAATTATGGGCAGCAGTCAGCTGCTTCTCCTAGAAATTGTGCAATCCCTCTGGATAGCCAGCCTAGCTTCCTCCCAGAAATTGTGCAAAAATCCCTCTCAGTGAAGCAGGCTTTTGCAAGTGCCTTCAGGTTGATCGGTTCTCTCCATGACCGAGAAAAATTGACTTGCATGCATGGGTTTCCCTTTCTCAAAATAGAAAAAAGCAACATGAAAAAATCATCCCTATATTTTAAGGACCTATTTTTAGTAGCTGGAGGTTACATGCAAAGATCATTTTAGAAACATTCCTCCAAGTGTCAATTCTTCCTAGATTTGTGGCATGCACATCATGAGCCTCAAAATTATTTATTTGAGGCTTTAGAGCTCATTCTTCACATTGATATTGGAGCTCTGACATCCCATAATACATCCAGGAGTCTTCGACACATCCAACATAGTTATTTCTGGGTAAGTCTGCTTTACTTGTCTTTTGCAGAATTTTTAACGCTTTCTTTGTTTTGGCTTGTGTGAGTGTTGTCTGCTTGATTTTTGTGAATTCTTGCTATTGCTTTCATGCATGCTAGCTTGTACAAGAACCCTTTTAGTTTTCGTTAACATCTCACTGTGGTAGCATGCATGACACTATTTTGCATGAACAGTAGCCGATTCAGCTACTCGTTTCACACACATGCATGCTGTTACATTTTCTGAATATTTCATCCACTATTTTCATGCATGATCATTCACTCCTTCTTACACTTATTATCGCCATGCATTCACATATTCATTTGCTTTCAGTTTCCCGTCAACAGGTCTGGGAAACCTTGGCCCAGACTCTTCCTTGCCCAGACATCATTGTAGAATTCTGAGAGGGAAGGCTCTGCCTTCCTCCCAGAAAATGTGCAAATCTGGCCAATTAATGCCCTCCAGTCTTGCTTTGCACAATTATGAGACGTAGCTACTGCTAGCCCAGAAAATTGTGCAATGTAGTCCCTGTGCCTACATCACTTGCCAACTGAAATTGTGCATTGTGCAATATCAGCACCCAGCAGGCCAGTATGAATTGCACATTATGTAATTCCAATAGTCAACCAACCTCCCGATAGTCCAGACTACCTTTCACATAGTTCCGACAGTCAATCTCCTGGCCTCCCAAAGAAAATTACGCAATCCCTGCCAACAGTTCCTCGGGTATGTTGCATGTCATCCCTCAAGTTTCCTTTGGTTTTAATTGACATAATTATTTCCATGCATGTCACCATGTCTCCAGATATAGCAGGTGTTCATCCATCTCTCAGTAGTTCAGGATCAATGGCCTCCAATAGAGCGGGATCAAAGGACATTGACGGAAACACAACTGGAGTAGTAGTTGAGTGAGTGTCTACAAGTTTATCGATATACAAAGACACCAAGTTGATCGTAGACAAACACATCAAGCTGAAATGGAAAGAGGTCAATGATGCATTCTTAGAAACATTTGGGGAAAATCTTGAATACCACCAAGTCTATGTGAACATTCACAAGTCCAAATTGTATTGGATTGCATGCAGGTATCCCGCGTTCCCATGCGCAGAAATGATAAATTGGATCATCTCGCACACTGACCCTGAGATGATGAAATTGAGCAGTGTCAGCGAGACAAAGATTTCTACCTTCATGGCACAGGAATATCAGTAGATGTACCACTTGTCAAAGCTAGTGATCACCATCAACACACCCTTTAGCATACCCAACAACAATACCAACTCCAGGGATATCTTGAAGAACTCAGTGAAGGATCCAGCCTAATTCAGGATGACACCCAACCAGATTTACAAGATGAAGACATTGTGGAAGGCATATCATTACTTGGTCATCTTTGCATGCCACTTATATGGCCAAGAGAGCACGAAGACCTTCCCACAGAGTTGGGTGATCGCGCCGGAACAACTGGCCAGTGAAGGCAAAGCATGCAACTAGTCCGACAAATTGGCTCACAGACTGAATGAACAGGTAATAGGACATCAGCTATTGCCTAAAGGTCAACAAGCAGAAATCTAAAGGTCCTCTTACATCGTAGATGCAATCTGTGCCCGCAAGGAGTTCCCGGGCTTGAAGTAGGCATGGAGAGCAGTAGAAACCTCTGTTAACACTTATTTTAAACTATTTTCCGAATGCAGCTTCCGAGGATTAATCACATAGTTGTAATATCATTTTGTCACGCAGGTGTACAAGATGATATTTGAGCAGGATCCACCTTGCATGTCAAAGGAAGCAATGGAGGCACTGATCGACATAACTGATTGGTATGCCCCACCTCTTGGCACCTTCATACGAATGTACAGCATGAAGAAGCCTCTACATGTTTTGTTGAAGTTTGTCATGGACAAGCTTTTCATGCTAGAAGTATCGTACCACATCTCGTCAGGACTGTCAGGTAGGCTACACCGGAAGAAGAAGTCACCTAGGCCCACTCTTTCGTCATAGATCAGATTGTACGAGACATACAAAATCTCAACCATGCAGATGTTGAAACAAAAGAGTTCAAGAAATATCCTTTTGGCACTAGAAGCTATCATCTATATGACCCGCATTTTTCTGTGAAGGATCTCTGCGTGAGAGTACAGTTTCCATGGATCCACGAGGTGTGTCATTGGGCTGAGGAAGACCCATGGAGATATTGTCATAGCTTCTCTAGGCCCAATGAATCGGTTGGCATCATTGTGGACTGGTTAGCGAGGCAGCATGAAGCAACATCAAGGAGAGCACTAGCAGCAGCAGCAGTAGAGGTAAACATACGGGTGCATGACAAAGGCAAGAGAAATATTGTTGATAGCGTAGAGGTAGAGTAAAGCTGCAAGTTAAGAGAAAACCCACTTGTGTATAAAGAAACTTTGGCAATAGAGGTGAAGAGGAAACAACGCGACACGAGAACTACACAAAGGCAAAGAGAAAAACAAAGGATGGAGGAAACAATGAAGGAGTTGCATGAGTTGGAGTAACTCTAGAAGGAACATGATTATCATAGAAATGAGAAGGAAGCATAGTAAGGATAGGTATAGTAGGTGCTACAACATGTACAGATAGATGAAATTATGCCCGTACAATTAGTAGACTCATTCGAGCAGTTGGCACAAAGCAAACAGGGTGAGCAGTCGTAGGAGTAGGACTTCGCTCAAGAGATTGAACGAGCACTTCAATAGATGGATATGGAGATGGAGCAACCAGAGTTAGAGAAAGACATCAGCCTTATGCCTTACCACCAAGAGGTCGACCCACCAGATTCACTGGATCCAGAGGCAGAGCAAGTCCTAAGCAAAAAAGGTAAGAGAAAGATTGTTGACAACGTAGAGGTAGAGAAAAGCTGCAAGTTAAGAGCAGACCCACTTGTACATAAAGAAACTTTGCAAATAGAGGCAAAGAGGCAACAACGCGACAGAGGACCATGGAAAGGCAGAGAGAAAAATAGAGGATGGAGGAAAAGTGAAGGAGTTGCATGAGTTCAAGGAGAAACTCCAAAAGGAACAAGAGCTACATAGACATGAGAAGGAATCATAGCAAGGATAGGTACAACAGGGGGCGAAACATGTATAGATAGATGAAATTGTGCCAGTACAGGTAGTAGACTCATTCAAGTAGCTAGCACAAAGAAGACAGGGTGATCAGTCACAGGAGCAGGACTTCGCTCAAGAGATTGAACGAGCACTTGAACAGATGGATACAGATATGGAGCAACCAGAGTTAGAGAAAGACATTGACCTCATGCCTTACCACCAAGAGGTCAACCCACAAGCTTCACTAGATTTGGAAGTAGAGCAGGTCCCGAGAATCCAAGGAGATACTGAAATCCTTGGAGACAATTTGGAAGAAGTGATGCACAACATATCATTCGATGAGTTGCATAATAGAGTTGTGCAATCACACAGAGTGTCTACTCTCGATGACCATACATCTCCTGGGAACTTTGAGGAACAAGTGATCGTATCTGACGTGCACAAGCATCTAGCAACATTGGACAATGCTACCAAAGCATATGCCTAAGCCACTAGCTCGAGTGTTCGCTTCTTGATAATGGAGAACGATTGAACGACTAAGGAGTTACAAATGGCCAAGTAGGTGGGAGAACTGGTTAAAACATCCTCCCAAGAAAATTTAAAGAAGGTGATATTGGATGAAGTATCATCCCTTTAGACAGGCATGCGGGTGTTGTATTCCAAATTTGGTACCTTGCATAATGCAGATGTCCATCTCAACAACTCGCAGAAACGATGTGCAAGGAGAGCACATATATTGTCAAATATTCATAGTGATTTTGACCACATGCAAACATGGATAATGAGGTACAAGGGAGCCCCATTGCACTTGGCGAAGATGATGAAGCCCAGAGCAGTTGAGCTGAAGGCACGTATTTGGAGTCAGATCCGGACCTGTGAAGAATTCTAGTAGCTCATCACTAGTTTGCAGGCTTCCCATGCATAGGTATTTAGAAGCATGGATGTTGTTGTGTGTGCACATGCAATCTCATTTATTGGGACACTCACTGAGGCAAAGGAAAAGGCACAAGTCCGACTGGATCATGACTTGTACTTCGACGAGTTGATATGCATAGCCACCAGCACATACTTGGTGATTAGTGAAGACACAATGAATCAGTATAGCGATGATCCAACCGCACTCAAGACAATGATGAGCATGTGATTAGACAAGTTGGATAAAGGTGCTAGAGCAGTGTATGCGCATGAAACAGAGGCAAGAGTTTGTTTCCAAAAAGATTTCACGACAAAATACATGGACACCATCATAGACTACTGAACTTGGAATCAATTCACTACCATCGACCATCATGAGGATGTCGAAGAGTTGGTATTCCCACAGTTGTTTGAGTCATAGTGATTTCTTGCATGGCTTGCTCAAGCCTAGTTTTTCTCACATGGGTACATGTGCAGATTTTATGTAAAGTCTTGTGAAGTGGAATTTCAAGTGTCAATAGCTGAATGTAACTGTCATAGAGTAATCGAGAAGTCATGAGGGTAGATGAATAGTCACAAAGGGGAATGTCAAGGGTACCCTTTTCTACATATAGTCCCTCATAACTCATTGTAAGGCATTTTGGTCAGCCAAGCTTCCGATAGGAGTACCTTAAAGAAATCTTGGAGAGTATTGTAACGATCCTTGGCTTCTCTACAGTGCAGGGCTATTACATCTATTTAAAGGAGCAGGCGGTAGTGACTATAGCGTTCTGCTATCGAGACTAGTGGACAATCATGGTTGTACTCTATGACTGGAACTTTCACTTCTTAATATAACAAAACCAACACATTTGATGCATATGTTGTTTTTATATTTCATCTATCTTGTTTACTCTAATGATATATGTATCTATTTGCTTATGCATGTGTGTATGGACTCTTTCTCTATATGTATGTATGAATCTTACTGAAATGTGTTGTTGGTTTAACCATAACTTTGGATTGTTATCTTACTTGCTTTCCAGTTTGTGATTCATCTTCACTCGTGTGTTCCCTTCTTAGCCCTGTGCTTTCACAGGTTTCCAAGGGGCACACTCACCTCACTTTCTGCATGTTAGAATCATTCATGCACATCCCTTGGCTTCCTACGCATGTCACACCCTTGCTACCAATGTGCTACCAACAGGGACATGTTACTTGCCTCTATGTGCAACTACAATCAAGGTGATAACGTATGACCCAGTGCTAGGACTCCTACACCAAATGGTCTGATGTCTAGTTGGGACTTCTTACCGGGGAGATCCCTTGACATGTTGGTGGCTCCAACATCGTCAACATTTATGGCACTAGAAGGAGAGCCAGATGACAAGTTGTGTCCTCTCATCTTGTTTTGAACCTTTGCATATCTATCATGGATTCTATCACACTCATCCCTCTGCAATGTTTTTCGCATGCTGAACCTCTCAACATCACAAGGGATTTTTTCAATCTCCTTTCCGAATTCACATATGATGGTGAAGGTGAAGTAGCCTAGCCTGAGTACTTAGAAGAGTTCTGGGAAATCCTTAAGGGTGCAGATGAGTTCTATGCAGAAGAGGTCAGTCTGTTGCTTTCATACACACTTCACGAATCCCCACAACGGTGGTGCTAGAGTCTACCTCCCAATAGTGTGCACTCACTCGACTATTTTTTTTATGTCATTGAATCTACTTTCCATCATTTTGATCTAGAAACTCTTAAAAAAAATTGTCACAACAACAGAAGGCCCTACATGAATTTCCTATGGACCTTGGGACCGCTTCCGTGTGTTGCAATTTCAAGTTCTAAAAAGTCAGATGAAATTCCAATATCTCATGGACATATTTGAGTACTGTCTTACCAAATCTGTTAATCCCAAAAGAAATTTCAAGCCCAAGCCCTACTCAGCATACTTCGGTGATGGGGTTGTTCAATCACAGATAGACATGGTCAGCGTCAGAAGTGACTTTCCGTCGTCCCCTCATCAAACAAATCCACCACCGCAGAGTGATGTGGGAGAATAGGAACACACATCCGTTCAACTGTCACATCCTCCCAACATCACTTAACTCAATTTTCATGTAGATTTGGTTATGAATCCCATGGATTGTCACATTTATTTTGTACATCAACCTCCGTATTCATACTGTGTTGATCCTCGAGAGGACACTGCCTTGTGTTCTTCCATTCTAGACTCTACAGTTATTGTGAAAGAGGATCAAGCTATCAATGGAGTTGGTGTTGCACAACCAACCTGCGTTGTCATTCATGAAGAGTATGACTAGGAGCTTGAGCATCAATCCTTGGCAAAGGATGAATCCCTTATGTTCGAGCCTCCTCCATTCTTTTCTGACATCTTTGGTGATTCTGCCATCCTTGATTTTGCATGTGTATCCCCATCTACGGATGCACCCATTGTTGACCATTCGCAGAACACACCAGATGTGAGTCCATCATCCGACAACGGAGAGGACAAATTATTCATTTAAAATCCACTTGATTTTTCATTTTCTTTCTTTTAAAACACAGAGGGTGAATTTTTTCGCTTCTCCTCTACCCCTCTGTTTGATTTATCATATCATGAGGACGCTGATGAAATCATTGATTTTATCTTATTGTAGTTGTCATGATCTATTTACCCTCATATTTGATTACGATGATGATTCTATTGCAGTTCATTTTTTAAAGCATCCTTTTTATGATGATATATCTGTCGACAAAGTCGAAAGCCCACAGACTATCGAGGCACTTCAGCCTGAGTTGATGGTTATGTCAAGCCCTCATTGGCTTGAGGTTGGTTTCACTTCCGATCAGGAAAAAGTTGAAACACCCGAGGCTCCTCATCACTCATCCGCATGCATTGAAGATCAATCTCACACACAAATTATGCTTCCTCTACTCGAACTACATGATCCCATCGCTCATGCATTGGAGGAATATTACATAACAAGCACACGTGCACAATGTAAGTTATCTTTGTTTCTTTCATTTGCTTGGATGTCATAGTCAAGAGTATGCATATTCTTAACAACTGCACGTAGTGTCGCACAACACCATGGCAAGTCCATGGGTTGGATGTCATGCACTTGCACTCACGTATGTTCTATGGACACATTTAAATTCGGTGTGTTTATCTTCATTGCTATATCTTTCATGTTTGTTGGTTCGCATAGTTATGTTGTTTGTGAATCATGGCTTCACCAAAATGGGTCGACCAATGCGTCGGTGACTAAATTGGAAGCATCACTTCATGGGAGCAGACCCATGCACCGTTAGCTTAGGAGTTGGAGTAGTGTTTGCTTTTGTTTTGTTTGCTTGCATGCTTGTTTTCTTCTTACTTTGCATGTTTGTTTACTTGCTTGCTTGTTCCCTCACTCACTTTTCTTACACATTTACTTCTTCTTTTACTTTGTTTTGTGCTTGTTTTATTTTTTATGTTCATAGGTTAGTTTTGCATGAAACTGTGTGCAACACTTGAAAGAAGCTAGGTAAATTACAGGTGGATTTGTGTAGTTCGAAATACTTGGTTATCTCTCATCTTGCCTCTGTATGGAGAAATTGTTATCTTCAGTGGATGATATGTCGATGGAAAATACGTACTGTTCAAAGTGAACCTTGGTGAAAGGACAATGCTTGCATGCTAACTAATGTCACCTACTCTAGTCGGTTGTTTTTGGGTTAATCCTTGTCAGCTTAGTCTAGTAGACTAAGGTGAGGGAGAAAAACTTAACAAGCACATCAGTAGTATATATAAACTACTTATCTGAAGGAACAACCGCTTCTTCTCTCAATAAGTCGTGATTCCAATTCCGCATCTGAGATGAATAAGTGCTATGCACAATTACAAAAAATGAAAAAATGAAAAAGTTAAAATTTTCAAAAAAAAATGAAAAATGAATAAGGAGAAAGAAGAGAAAGGCTTCCTACGTAGAGAAGTGATGCAAGTAACTCTATCAGGGTATTGACCAGGCTCGCTAGCAGCAGAGAGATGCTTTTTCTCCTGTGTGACTCTGCTGGGGTACTCTCCAGGCCTGCTCACAGTGAAGCAACACCAGAGAAGAAACTAAAACTTTGACGACCATATTGCTTGTGCACCAAAATACCCATTATCCCCAATTGTAACAACCATGTTGGCTTGGCTTGGAATGTGTATCTACTAACCAAGATCTTGGCAGATGCTACATCTTACAACCAATAAAGTGTGGAAACCAAGATGAACATAAAATTGAACAATACTTCTAGAGCTGTTAGACTTGCTTTTCACAAACAAGGTCCATTTAGAGAGTTGGATTTCTACTAGTGTGTCACCAGTGTTGTAGCGGCTACAACCATCCTCTAAAATTTTTCCTTAGATTTTTTTTGGAGCCTCCCTACCAACCATCCTAGCAACATGTATTTCACTGTCAAGTACATAAGCTTCATTGGTTTTTTAGCAACTTTCCAACCTATGAACGATTCTTTGCTTCACTCCCCTAACAGGTTGCCTCTCTGGACTTGGTGCAATTGCTAGCTAAGAAGCTCCCTCAGAAAATTGCACAATTCTAGAGGGGAACCAGCCTTCCCTCCAGAAATTCTACAAATCTGACTGGTAGCATACTGGGCTTAGAAAATTGTGCAAATCTAACTGGCAGCCTATTGGGCTTAGAAATTGTGCAATCCTGTCAAACAACCTTCCTCTAGAAAATTGCACAATCTAGTGTAGTAGTGCAGCTCAATCTTTCATTAATTGTTTCCGTGCATGATCATTCACTCCTGATTACACTCAATATCTCCATGCATTCGCATCTTCATTTTTTTTCAATTGCCCGTTGACAGGTCTAAGAAACCTTGGCTTGGACTCTACGTTGCCTAGACAACATTATGAAATTCTAAGAAAGAAGGCTTTTCCTTCCTCTCTGAAAATGTGCAAATCTGGCTAGTCTATGCCCTCGAGGCTTTCTTTCCAAAATTCTGAGAGGTAGTGACTACTGGCCCAGAAAATTGCACAATGCAGTCCCTAGGCCTCCATCACTTGTGAGCTAAAATTGTGCATTACACAATCTGAGCACCCAGTAGGCCAGTCTAGATTACACATTACGCAATTCCAGTAGTCAACTAGCCTCTTGACATTCCAGACCGCCTTTTGCATAGTTCTCGCAGTCAATCCCCTACCTCCCAGTGAGAATTACCAATCCTTACCAACAGTTCCCCAGGTATGTTTCATCTCATCCCTCAAGTTTGCTTTGGTTTTAACTGACATATTTCTTACCATGTATGTTGCCATGTATCTAGATATTGTAGGTGTTTGTCCATCTCTCAATAGTTCAGGATCAATGGCCTCCAAGTGATCAGGTGCTCATGTCCTAAGTGTCGTAAAATGCTCAAAATTTAAAATGCTTAGAACTAGTTCAAAGTTGAATGACTAGAAATTTCTCGTCTTCCCGATTCCGGCGCCACAAACGGTTCGAAAAACAGTCGCCGTATGAGGAAGTTATGGCAAAAAAACGAATTTGTCCATAACATTAGAAATTTTAATTTTTCAAAAAAAAATAAAAAAGGAATATTCCGCCTGGCACGAAATCCGAGGCAACCACCACACATTAAATGTAACTGCAGTTAAGTTGGCGGAATTTTGACAGGAGCGCCAAATTTGGCGGACCCGCCATAATTGGCGGAGCTATCTGGAGTTAACTAAAGTTAGCTGGAGTTTTTCTAGGGAAAAACTGGAGAAACATTAAATGGCCATAACTTTGGCTACGAAAGTCGGTTTTGGAAGATTTTTTTTTTTTTTTTTTTGGGTATTTTCGACCTTATGAAGCCATTGGTGCAGGTCTTATAGCCATCTGAGGTCATTTGCAGAGGTTTTGGAGCCGTGAAAGTTCTAGGAGCCACTAGGGCCCAGTTTTGTGAAGACTGTATAGGGTTGCAGGTATCCATTGGAGGCGATCCAATAGTCAATCCTGAAGGATTCAAGTGTTCTAAATCCATTTTTACCATCTATTTCTCCTGTACATGCTTCTATTCAGCTATATTTTCAATTTGAGCATTTAATAAAAACAAGGACAAGCCTGGTTGGGAGCTTTGGACCCAGCAGACGTAGCACTGGAGGGGGTCAAATTCTTTATCAACTTCTTTTGCATTTGTGGTTGATTTATTTTGTAGATCAAATTCGTTTTAATGTGCTAAACAGTAAAAGGAAATAACTCTGCTATGCTTAAATGGGTCATGAACAACTGAAAATTTCATGTGTTTTCTTTCTGCAAGACATGGAAATCTTTTAAACATGTTTAATTCTGAATTGAATACCTTGCAAACAAATTTCAAGTAGTTTCAAATTCAGATCAAGTTGGTATCAGAGCTCAGGTTTTTGTGCAAAGATCTTCTAACTGTCTTGCAAAGTATCGATGCTTACCAGGTTGAAACTTAAAAGAGGGGAAGGACAGTTGACTAGAGAACGAGAGAATCCTCAGTCAAGGAAGGCCAGAGAGCCATCACCTCCACCTTCAATTTCACCCTCAAGAGTCTCAGCAGAAGCTTCAAGGATGTCTGAACATGAAGGAGAAATTCCTACAGAGACAGATCCAAGAGAAGAAGAAAGAGTCTTCAGAAAGGCTTTCTTGGACCTCACTGAAATGGTGAGGATATTGTACCAAGAAAGAAATGAGAAATTGGCTGGAGAAGGGTTCAAACATCCACATGAAGGAGAGGGCTCTTCAGGAGGAAAGAAGGATGATGATTATTCCAAGAAAGGACATGGAGGAAATGGTGATCCACCACCCCCATCTTCACCTTCTTCCTCTTCATCTTCGTCTTCTTCTGTTCATAAGCATAGATCCTCTGGAAAAAGTCCTTTTTTGAAGCTTGATGTAAAATTCGAATTACCTATGTTTAATGGTGAAGTGAATGCAGAAAAGCTTGACAACTGGATTAGGCAGTTGGAAGTTTACTTGAGGATCCAGAATATGCATGATGATGCCACAAAGATTCAGTTGGCTTCTTTGAGAATGGATGGAGCAGCATTGGTCTGGTGGGAGGCCAAGACTAAAGAGGAGATCAAGAAATTTGGTAAGGTTACCTTAACATGGCCTGAATTTTTGTTAGCCATTAAAAAACAGTTTTATCCTCTTGCTCACATGCAGAAGGCCATTATGAATTGGAAAAATTTCAGACAACTTAAGGGTCAGAGTGTCCATGACTACACCCAAGAATTCAAGAGAAGAGCTCTTTTGTTAGGGGTAGATTTGCAGACCAAGGAAACCTTGCTGAAATACATTGGTGGCTTGCATAGCTACCTTAGACACACCATCTTGATGTTTAATCCTACTAGCTTGGACGAGGTTTGTGTCCAAGCTACCCATTTAGAGGCAAGGGGAAAAAACACATTTGAAGAGGGTAGAAACAAGCCCCCCAAGGGGAAAAACAAAGAGAAAACCTCCAAGGGAAAGGGAAAAAAGAATGCATTTGTCAAACAGGAGAGTGAGAAAGTGATCTGTAAACATTGTTCTAAACTAGGTCATGGGAGAAAAACTGTTGGAATTATATCCTGAAAAAAGACCTCAATTTACCAAATCCAAAGGGAAACAGAAAACTGCTGCTACTACATCTACACCACAAGATTTAGGGGAAGATTCAGGTGATGAAACCAAAATTGCAGCCATGGGTTTGAAAAACTTGAAGGGAAAAGAAATTGAAACTCAAGCCAGCACTAGTACCTCAAACTGCCATGTACAAGCTCCTAATGAGGAAGAAAGAATTGAACTATTTTATGTGAGGGTGATTTCAAAACATACTAAAATTGACACACTTTTTGATAGTGGGTCACAAGCAAACCTTATATCAGAGGACTTGGTCAAGCAGCTTAAACTTGAGACCGTTCCACATCTGAAGCCATATCCACTTGGATGGATTTGCAAGGATGCAAATTTACAAGTTCAAGAAAGTGCACATTGCGCTTTGCAATTACTGCACATTTTATTGACACAGTTGAACTTGATGTGGTACCTTTTGATATAGCAGGAATTGTTTTGGGAAGTCCTTACTTGTTTGATAGGAAAGCTATCTTTCATCGCCATGAAAACAAATATCATATGTTCAAAGATGGCAAGGAGTTCATTGTTAGAGCTCATCGCAAGAAGACAAATATAGCGATGGTGAATGCAGGACAGGTAAAAAGGCTAGTCAATTCAAGTAAGAATTTTGTTCTTCTTATGATTAAGCCCAAGGTTGATGTGAATCATGAGTCATTTGACAATTGTGATCCAAAACTTATATCAGATCTGTATAATGTAGTTAATGCATATCATGAGATGTTTCAGGAGCCAACAGGTTTGCCTCCTAAGAGGGAGATTCAGCATGAAATCCATTTGCATCCAGATTGTCCTCTTCCAAACATAGACATGTACCGCATGTCTATTATGGAGAATGCTGAAATAAAGAAGCAAATCAAGGACTTGTTGGACAAGGGTTTCATAAGGCCAAGTACTTCGCCATGTGGGCCACCGATTGTATTGATTCCAAAGAAAGATGGCACTTGGTGTATGTGTGTTGATTTCAGGGCCTTGAACAAGATAACGGTAAAGACTCGTTACCCACTGCCAAGGATAGATGATTTGCTAGACCAGCTAAAAGATGCTCGATATTTCACTAAGCTAGACTTGCGCAGTGGATATCATCAAGTAAGAATTGGAGAAAGTGACATTTGGAAGACAGCCTTTAAAACCAAACAAGGACTCTTTGAGTGGCTTGTGATGTCGTTTGGTTTGTGCAATGCACCTGCAACTTTCATGCGGGAAATGGATGATGTCTTGCGTCCTTTTCTTGATGATTTCATTATTGTCTACTTAGATGACATCTTAATTTTCAGCAAGTCTAGAGAAGATCATGTCATGCATGTTAGAAAAGTACTTGATGTTTTGAAGAAGAATCAGTTATTTCTTAAAATGTCAAAGTGTGAATTTGGAAAGATTTCTTTGGTTTATTTGGGACACATAGTAGGAGGAGGTGCTTTGAGAATTGATCCTGCTAAGATTGAGGCTATTGTGAAGTGGCCTACTCCCAAATCCATAATAGAGGTAAGAAGTTTTTTGGGTGTAGCTCAATATTAGAGGAAGTTTATCTCTAACTTCTCTTCTATAGCAGCTCCTATGCAAGCAGTGACAAGTGTGAAGCATGCTTTCCAATGGGGAGGCAAGCAGCAAAAAGCTTTCGAATCTTTGAAAGAGAAGATTAGTTCAGCTCCAGTCCTTGCATTACCCGATTTGAGACAGCCATTTGAGATACAAACTGATGCTAGTGATTATGCTATGGGTGCAGTTCTTCTACAGCATGGTAAGCCTATTTCTTTTCATTCTGAAACTTTTAATGGTGCTGTTGTAAATTATCCTACATATGATAAGGAGTTGTATGCGTTGGTACAAAGCGTCAAAAAGTGGAAACACTACTTGATGGGCAAAGAAACTGTTATACATACCGACCATCAACCCTTACAGTACTTGCAATCACAAAGCAAGTTACAACAGTCACGACACTTCAGATGGATTGGATTCTTGCAACAGTTCCATTTGGTAATAAGGTATAAGAAAGGTACTTTGAATAAGGTTGCTAATATGCTTTCAAGGCCTATTATTAGTGCAGTTACTTTACTTAATAATGATTCAATTGTACATGATAGTTACATAGAACAATATGCATCTGATGATGACTTTAAAGATGTGTATGCTAACTTGAGTAAAGGAAATCATGTAGAGGAAAATGACTATCACATGCATAACAATTTGTTGTTTCATTTGGGCAAGTTGTGTATACCACAGGGGGAGAGGATAAATGTCATAAGAGAAGCTCATTCTTCTCTTATTGCTGGCCATTTTGGTGTGAGCAAAATAGTTGCACATCTACAGAGGTATTGCTATTGGCCTCGCATGGTAGATTCTATTTCAAGGTTCATAAGAGGTTGTTCATTATGTGCTACAAGCAAGCCTAGCAACAGGAAGCTTGGTTTGTATACTCCTTTGCCGGTACCTTCTAGACCATGGGAGAGCATCTCTATGGATTTTGTAGGAGGTTTGCCAAAATCTCGAAAGCAACATGATTATTTATATGTAGTAGTTGATCGTTTCAGCAAAATGTGTATACTTATGCCTTGTAAGAAAACTATAACTGCTGAACAAATTGCTGAATTATTTTTTCATCACGTATGGATTCACTTTGGTTTGCCTACTTCCATTATTAGTGACAGGGATTCCAGATTTGTGGGGAATTTTTGGTCCAACCTATGGGAGATGATGGACACAAAGTTGAAGTAAGGTACTGCTTTCCATTCGCAAATAGATGGACAAACCGAAGTTGTGAACAGAACCATTGTGCACCTCTTGAGAGGTTATTGCAGCAAGCATCCCAAGCTTTGGGATGAACATTTGCACTACATACAGCATGCTTACAATCGTGCCAAGCACTCTTCCACAAACACCTTACCGTTTGAAGCTTGTTTTGGTTACTTGCCAAAATCACCTCTTGATTTCATTCTTGAGAAAGATGTCGCCATTGAGGGACATAGTGACATTGTCAAAGCTCGTTCATTCATTGAAAGAATTCAACAAATACATCAGCAAATTCAAGAACAGATTGAGAAGAGTCAAGGCAAGTACAAGGAAAGACATAACAAGCATAGAGTCGATCACAAGTTTCAAGAAGGGGATGAGGTATGGCTGTACATTAGTAACGAAAGGATGCAAGGAGAAGGTAAAAAGTTGAAGCCTATTCGTTATGGTCCATTCAAAATCCTCAAGAAGGTTGGAAATAATGCTTTTCAATTAGATTTGCCTTCCTACATGCAAATGTATTCTGTTGTCAATGTGGAGAACTTACGTTTGTATGAACCTCCTTTGATTGTTGATCATGAAAATGCTATTCAGCCGCCATCTATAGAAGATTTCTCGCCAGAATCCTTAGATGAGCTGAAAGAAGATACAATCCTTGACAGAAGGACACGCACTTCAAGGAGGGGCAGTGTAGATTATGTTCGGGTTGGTTTCAAAGGCAGAAAACCGAACAAGGCAAAGTGGATGGAGGTGGACAGAGTGAGGGAGCTGTACCCTCACCTCTTTAATAGGTAGTTGAAGGCTTTTGGGGTCCAAAAGCTTCCCAATGGGGAGGCGTGATCAGGTGCTCATGTCCTAAGTGTCGTAAAATGCTGAAAATTTAAAATGCTTATAACTGGTTTAAAGTTGAATGACTAGAAAGTGCTCGTCTTCCCAATTCCGGCGCTGCAAACGGTTCGAAAAACGGTCGCCGTAGGAGGAAGTTATGACAAAAAGAAGAATTTGTCCATAACATTAGAAATTTTAATTTTTCAAAAAAAATTAAAAAAGGAATATTCCGCCTGGCACGAAATCCGAGGCAACCACCAAAAATTAAATGTAACTGCAGTTAAGTTGGCGGAATTTTGGCAGGAGCGCCAAATTTGGCGGACCCGCCATAATTGGCGGAGCTATCTGGAGTTAACTAAAGTTAGCTGGAGTTTTTCTAGGGAAAAACTGGAGAAACTTTAAATGGCCATAACTTTGGCTAGGAAAGTCGGTTTTGGACAATTTTTTTTTTGATTTTGGGTATTTTCGACCTTCTGAAGCCATTGGTGTAGGTATTACAGTCATCTGAGGTAATTTGCAGAGGTTTTGGAGCCGTGAAAGTTCTAGGAGCCACTAGGGCCCAGTTTTGTGAAGATTGTATAGGGTTGCAGGTATCCATTGGAGGTGATCCAATAGTCAATCCTGAAGGATTCAAGTGTTATGAATCCATTTTTACCATCTATTTCTCCTGTAGATTCTTCTATTCAGCTGTATTTTCAATTTGAGTATTTAATAAAAACAAGGACAAGCCCGGTTGGGAGCTTTAGACCCAGCAGACGTAGCCCTGGAGGGGGTCAACTGCTTTATCAACTTCTTTTGCATTTGTGGTTGATTTATTTTGCAGATAAAATTCATTTTAATGTGCTAAACAGTAAAAGGAAATAACTCTGCTATGCTTAAATGGGTCATGAACAACTGAAAATTTCATGTGTTTTCTTTCTGCAAGACATGGAAATCTTTTAAACATGTTTAATTCTGAATTGAATACCTTGCAAACAAATTTCAAGTAGTTTCAAATTTAGATCACCAAGAGAGGAAGATCAAAGGACACCGACAGAAGTGCAACTGGAGCAGCAGTTGAGTGAGATTCTATGAGTTTGCCGATATAGGAAGACACCAAGCTGATCATAAACAAAGACATCAAGCTAAAATTGCAAGAGTCTAGTGATGCATTCTCAGGCTCATTTGAGGAAAATCTTGAAGAATTCCTAGTCTATCTGAACATTCACAAGTTTCGCTTGTACCAGATTGCATGCAGGTATCATGTGTTCTGATGCGCGGACATGGTACATTGGAGCATCTCGCACACTAACCCCAAGATGATGACATTGAGTAGTGTCAGCGAGACAGAGATTTCTACCTCTAGGGAATAATATTATCAGTAGATGTACCACTTACCGAAGCCAGTGATCACCATGGAGACACCATTTAGCATACCCACCAGCAATACCAACTCTAGGGATACCATGAAGAACTGGGTGAAGGAGCCAGCCAAATTTAGGATGACACCCAACTAGATTTACAAGATGAAGATACCGCGGAAGGAATATCAGTACTTGGTTATATTTGCATGTCGCTTGTGTGTCCAAGAGAGCACAAAGAGCTTCCCGCAAAGTTGGGTGATCATGATGGACCAACTTGGCAGTGAAGGCAAAGCATGCAAGTAGTCCGACATGTTGGCTCACAAGCTGAAGGAACAGGTAACAGAAGCTCAATAGTCACCCAAAGGTCAGCAAGCAAAAATATACATGTTCGCTTACATCTTGGATGCAATTTGTGCCTGTCATGAGTTCTTGGGCTTGAAGTAGGCATGGAAAATAGTGGAAGCCTCTGTGAACACTTATTTTAATTTGTTTTCCGAATGCAGCTTCCGAGGAGTCATCACACAGCTGTAATATCATTTTGTCACCCGGGTGTACAAGATGATATTTGAGTAGGATCCACCTTGCATGTCAAAGGTAGCAATGGAGGCACTGATTGACATAGCAGATTGGTATGCCTCACCTCTTGGCACCTTCATACAGATGTACAACACAGAGAAGCCTCCGCATATTTTGCTTAAGTTTGCCATGGACAAGATCAATATGCAATAAGTATCGTACCACTTCTCGGTAGGACTGTCAGCAAGGCTACACTGGAAGAAGAAGGCACCTTTTCCCACTCAACCATTTTGGATCGGGTTGTATGAGATATAGAATATCAAGCATGCGGATGTCGAAACAAAAGAGTTCAAGAAATATCCTTTCGGCACCAAAAGATATAATCCATATGACCCAGATTGTTTTGTGAAGGATCATTGCGCGAGAGTACAGTTTCTATGGATCCATGGGGCATGTCATTAGGTTGAGGAAGACCCATGGAGATATTGTCACAACTTCTATAGTCTCAATGAACTAGTCGACATTGCTATGGAATGGTTAGCGAAGCAGCATGAAATAGTATCTAGGAGAGCACCAGCAGAGGTAAACATACCGATGCACGACAAAGGCAAGAGAAAGATTCTCAACAACACAAAGGCAGAGTAAAGTTGCAAGTTCAGAGCACACCCACTTGTGCAAAAAGCAGCTTTGGTAATAGAGGTGAAGAGGCAACAGTGCGATAGGAGGACCGTGTAAAGGCAGAGAGAAAAATAAAGGAAAATTGTGAAGGAATTGCATCAGTTGAAGGAGAAACTTCCAATGGAACAGGAGCTGCACAGAGAGGAGAGGGAAGTGCAATAAGGATAGTTACAACAGGGGCTACAACATGTACAGACAGATGAAACAATGCCCATACAGGTAGCAGACTCATCCAAGTAGCCGACACATAGCAGACAGGGTGAGCAGTCACAGGAGCAGGACTTCGCTCAATAGATTGAATGAGCACTTGACCAAATGGATACAAAGATGGAGCAACCGGATTTAGAGCAAGACATCGACCTCATGACTTACCACCAAAAGGTCAACCCACTAGCTTCACTGAATCCGAGAGCAGAGCAGGCCCCGAGCGACCAAGGATATACTGAGATCCTTGGAGACAATCCAGAAGAAGAGATGCACAACATATCATTCGATGAGTCACAACATAGATTTATGCGATCACATAAACTATCTACTCCAAATGACCACATGTCTCCGGCATAGTTTGAGGAATGAGTGATCATATCTGACATGCGCAAGTGTCTAGCAGCATTGGCCAATGCTACCAGAACATATGCCAAAGCCACTAGCTTGAGTGTTCGCTTCTTGATAGTGGAGAACTAGAAAATGGCTAAGGATTTACAAACGGCCAAGAAGGGGGGAGAAATGGTTACAGCATCTGCCCAGGTAGTGTTAAAGAAGGTAATATTGGATGAAGTGTCATCCCTTAACACAGTCATGCAAGCGTTATGTTCTAGATTTCGGGCTGTGCATAAGGCAGTTTTCCATCTCAATGGCTGGTAAAAGTGATGTTCTAGGAGAGGATGTATCTTGTCAAACATATATACTTATATTGACCACATGCAAACCTAGACAATGAGATACAAAGGAGCCCCATTACACTTGTCCAAGATGATGAAGCCCAAAGCGTTCGAGCTGAAGGCACGTATCTGGAGTTAGATCGGGAACTATGAAGAACTCCCACATCTCATCACTAGTTTGCAGGCTTCCCATGCACGGGTATTCATAAGCATGGATGCGTTTGTGTGTGTACATGTGACCCCATTTGTAGGGACACTAACTGAGGAAAAGACAAATTCACAAGTCCGACTGGAGCTTAACTCATATTTTGACGAGTTGATGTGCATAGCCACCAGTGCAGACTTGGTGATCAGTCTAGGCACCATGCATCTATATATCACTGATCTGGCAGCACTCAAGAAAATGATGCACATGTTATTAAACAAGTTGGAAAGAGGGTCCAGAGAAGTGTACCTGGATTCTACACAGGCAATATTTTGTTTCCAGAAAGATGTCACCAGAGAATACATGGACACCATCATGAACTACCAAGTTTGGCATCAGTCTGCTACCATCGACCATCATGAGGATGTCGAAGAGTTGGTCTTCCAGCAGTTGTCTGAGTCATAGTGATGTCTTTCATGGCTTGCTCAAGCCTATTTTTTCTCACATGGGTACATGTCAAGATTTTATGTAACATCTTGTCAAGTGGAAGTTCAAGTGTCAATAGCTTAACGTAACAGTCATAGAGTAGTTGAAGAGTCATGAAGGTAGATGAACAATTACAAAGGGGAATGGCAAGGGTCATCCCACCCTTTTCTATATATAGTCACTCATAACTTATTGTGAGGGTTTTTGGTCAACTAAGCTTCTGATAGGAGTATCTTAGAGAAAGCTTGGAGATTATTGTATGATCCTTGGCTTCTCCACAATGTAGAGCTAGTACATCTCTTTGGAGAAGCAGGCGACAGTGATTGTAACATTCTGCCATCGAGACTAATGGTTAGTCATGGTTGTACTGTATGATTGGAACTTTTACCTCTTAATATAAAAGTACCAACAGATTTCATGCATATGTTGTTATTGTATTTTAGCTATCCTATTTACTCTAAAGATATATGTATCAGTTTTCTTACACATGTGTGTATGGACTCTTTCTATATATGTATGTATGAATCTTATAGAAATTTGTTTTTGGTTTAACCATCACTTTGGATTGTTAGCCTACTTTCTTTCCAGTTTGTGATGAATCTTTGCTCATGTGTTCCCTTCTTAGCCGCGTTCTTTCACAGGTTTCCAAGGGGCACACTAACCTCACTTTCCGCATGTTAGAACCATTCATGCACCTTCCTTGGCTTGTTGCGCATGTCACACCCTTGCTACCAACAAGGACATCTTACTTTCCTCTACGTGCAACTGCAGTCAAGGTGATATTGTACAACTCACTGCTGGGACTCCTACAGCAAATAGTCTAAGCTCTAGTTGGGAATTCTTACTAGGGAGATCCCCTGACATGTTAGCAAGTCCAGCACCGTCAACATGACCCTTATTGAACTTGTGATCAATACAAGAGCATGTAATTGGTCCCTTCGTGACCTGATCTAAACAAATTTAACTCAGAACTCAGTCCCCTCCTGTCCAAAAACAAATTAATCCTTCCTCAATAGTGTTTTGAGCTAGTGGTGTTGGGTACAAATGCATATATCTATCAACAAAAATATGACCAATGGTATGCAACTTTCGTTATGCAGGACTTGGTTCTTGTGATTCTATTTTAGTGGCATAGTGAGCCCTCAACCTTTCTTGGAACTTTGGATTACAGCCACCATCTTGAGGGGGGTTTGATTGATTCTTCTTGTAATCAAACACATAGACTTTTACGCTAACTATTTTCATTGAAATAATGAAAGGATTCTATGACATGTATTGGGTTCTATTGAACTCCCCATAGTGATTTATTTTTTATATTACTAGTAACTGAAAAAAAAGAACATTCACTGAGTAACCTGACCTAAACGACAAAAATGGCATATTTAGAATGATTTAGTTATAAAGTTTCATTGATATAGAATTGAAAAAATAGTTTCAACATAGTCTATGAAAAGGTTCCATCCCAAATGTGTGGACAATATTAAAGAATGTGTTAAAATATCAATGTTGAAAACCAAAAATTTACGCTCAATTTTTTCCTTTCCAACAACGCAAAGAAAAGAAATCATGTTGTAGAGCAACCAACATTGTTCGTCGTAAGTGTGTGGCGAATTCTTATAGTCACAATAAAATGGAAAATTCATATATTTCCTTGCAAATATACACTGGAATAGTAATCAAACAACATAGTCATAGATGCAACATAAAGTGGGTCATAAATATGTTTATTTACATAGTTTTTACAATGGACATCACAACATTTACAAATGTACATGTTGGTGCAATGCAAATACATGGCCATGTTACTAAAACAAATGGTTACTCAAAAATCATTAGAAAAAAGGTTCCACTCTCCATTAATATGATAAGGTCCTTCATGGATGAGAGAAAAATACAATCCCTCACATGTTCTTAAAAGCCTTCCCAACTTGGTTAAGACTGCAAGATGCTCAACTTCTCAAGCATGGAGGAGTTGTGTTAAAAGGTATCCCAATGAAAAGTGATAAAACCCCAAGAGGTGAAAAATTCCAATCAAATTATTTCAAGAGGCTTTAGAGATTTTTATCCTAGTATGTTCAATAAATGTTAGGAAACAAAGAAGGAATGTAAGGTGATTGGTGTTAGTATTTCTAGCATTGATAACAACGATTACTTCATTTCAATTTTCCATCTAGACCAATCTCTATCATCTATCCTTACATTATGTTTCACATGTATTTTGGTTTTTCATCCTTCATCATACATTGCCAATTGTTTCATGTGACACTAAATATTTAACACAACTTAATTATTTGTTTGGAAGAGTATTTCAACCTAGTTATGATGTCAATGGTAACCTCAAAATATAATGTGAGTTTGTTGTGATTGATCATGTGATGTAGCTCTGAGATGAATTAACCTTGAATCCAAATACATTTAATTCAGAGTCTGGAATGGTCATTCCAGATGGAAATGGAAATAATGGTATATTTCAAGGTCTTCCCTATGGCAGTCCAAATTATGAAACTATTCATTGATTTTCAAAACTGCACAATCAATAGTGCATAATTTTGACTATTGTACATACTTCTAACTCTTGTTCTAATGAATGTAGTTCCTAGAGGTATAGAAAATTTATGGAGTAGAAGTCATTTAGAGTGAGTGCAGGAATTTTAAGCCCCATTTAACTCAAAAAGCAAAGAAGAAGTTGAAGCATGCTAGAAGTAAACTGTGAGTTAAGTACCAACCATGTGGTTGTTGATACTAATTATCAAATTATTATTCATTTATGGAGACAGGTTAAGTGCACAAAGAAACACTTATCCTCGAAGAAACCTTTAACTATTGCGATAACTGATGAATGCACAAAATTTTTAATTCATTCTGTATAACACAATCTCATTTGAGTGGATCCACACTTGGTCATATGGTCCGTGTTTGGAAAACATCCACTACTTCTGAGCACCAAAGAGCTCCCAACTCTTTAAAAATGTTACAAAACACCTAAAGATAGAATATGACAATCACATTTAATTTTGATAGTCATGGCTTGATGTATGTTGTGATCGTATTACAAGACATGGTGCAAAATACCTAGTAAAAACAATATTTTTCCAAGTAAACACAAGCTCAAATGGGACTTACTTGCCTACCAAAACAACCCACGAAATTAAGTATTGTATGAAAATAGATAAAATACAGTTAGTAAAGACATAAACATAGTAAACTTAATTCCATTATCCATACATGACCATAAACACTAATAAGCACAAATGAGCCCCACATGAGGGATGACATAACAAATGCCAATAGCCTATACATGAGGGGTGGCATAACAAACGACATTGGCCCATAGACACTAATAAGTACAAATTAGTCCCACATAAGGGATGGTATAACAAATTTTATTGGCCTATACATGAGGGATGACATAAAAAACACCATTGGCCTATACATGAACATAGATACTAAGATGCACAAATGAGAAAGAAACTAAGAATCACAAATGAGAAATGACACATCCAAATCATTTGGAACAAGTCCCCATTCATTAATAGTTTCATCTTCAACAACATCCAAATTATCAGTGATAGTTCTAGCATCATGCTACTCATATATGACAAGAGAACGTGTTAAGAATTTATCACTTTAAATGATGAGGCCACTTGTTCCGTATCGTCCTTTGTTGGGTGATTTAGTTGTCTGCTAAATCCCTGTCATTTAATTTATCAATCCGGGGAATCGTAAACTTAGAAGCAAACCAATATATATGGGACCTTAGATGAAACAGGTGTAAGAAGTTTGTTTAGAATGGAAATGCGTATTACAAATCTAAAATATCAGATCTATTCTATGAAAGCATAAAAATAATGTTTGATCAATGGAATTATTCTACTTTAGAAGATAGAGAAGAGTCTCTTGTTCAAGAGTCCTGGTTGTCCTTCTACCATCTTTCTATAATAACATTGCCAAACACCTAAGAAAGCAGGAAAGAAAGCATGTAAATGCAAGCAAGTAAATATTGTTTCCAATTCAATTCTTAGCTTATGGAGAAGAGTCTCCTAACTTAGGAGGACTTGATCTCTAGATACTGAAAGGGAATCGATATTCACATAAATGTAATCTAGGAAAAGCATATGAGAAAGTAAATCTTATTTCAATTTAATCTAGCTCATGAAGAAGGGACTCCTAACTTAGGAGTTACTGGTTTTCCTTCTCACATCAAACTAGCTATTGAAAGGAGATCAACCTTTACATAACAAAACATGGCCACAACATGAATTCATACTAAAATTATCTACAAGTATTTACAGGAAAGAAATAAGATGAACATCATAATTAAGATTAGTATATTCACAACATTACTTTACAACAAAGTGCACTTATCTCAGTATGGGGATCCTTCCATTCCTCAATGAGCACACATGAGCAGCTATCACACCTTAAGAATCAAACAACACTCATAACTCATGATTTGGAGAAAATGATATTATTCATGTTGAATGAACAATCATAAATTTGGTGCTAATGAATAACTGATAATTGTTTTCTCTCCCTCCTCCTCCTTCATTACATGATTTGGAGGATGCTCCTCTTATTTATACATGAATTAGGGATATCTACTCAATAAATGTAGATCCCTTAAATATCTACTAGACCCACACTTGTCTCAACTTATCCCTAAATACTAGAAACAAATCCCATGACACATCAAAATCTCCATGATCTTTCTCCTTGGAATATGGTCCACCTCTTGAGTTGAAATTCGAATTTGATCTTGGGAGGCCACATAAGGGTGCCTTGGAAGCTTCCAAATGATCTACACTTGTCATCAAACTCAAGCCACTTTTAGGTATAAGCAAATACATGTTATTTCTCTAACTTTTAATCATAAATTCACTCTAAATACATGAAATTAATAACTTTGGAAAATGAGAATATAAACTCATATGGTAATCGAAATATAGGGTTATGTAATGATAATATGGTGAAATGAGATGACAAAATGAGGAGAAAAGGTGAAAATGGAGTGAAAATTAAGGTTAATTTGGAGGCCCAACATCCTTCCTCATGTTTTCCCTTGTAGATGCATGGCCATAAACCTTGTGCTTTCCCTTGTAGATGCATTGTCAGTGGCTTTGTGTTTTCCCTTGTATATGGATAGTCAGTGGCCTTGTGTTTTCTCTTGTAGATGTGTATTCAATGGCCCTTATGAATATATATCAATCATATCATCCATGGACTCTGGATGCATCTTCATTAGAGACAAATCACACATTCTCATCCTCATTTTGAAATTCTACAACCAAATCAGACCTATAAATTTAATTATAACATAATCCATGGGATAACTTTTTCAACGACTTTAAGGGTAACTAGTTCAAGACAACTCATGCTATTCAACTCTCATTTCTTGTGATTTTTCAACATGTTTGAACACGAGAATGGGTTGGGAGTGTGAATTACTTTAGTTGTTGATAAAAGCGAACCAAAATTTGTTCTAACCATAGTTCACAGATTCACTCGAATCAGGGCAGGCAATATGAAAATTTTATAATAAAATTTAAATGTGAATAAATTAATTGTAATTCAATATGGTTCGCTCATGTGAAAGTTGGCAAGTTAGATAACAACTGGCTACATATTCTCAAGACGAGGCTAGCAGGAAGTTTCAAGGATCAACAGGTGATGAGCCTCTCATTGGGTAATTATATGGGCCTTAATTCACCTCCTAGCTTAGTCAAACCAACTCTTCTCACAACTTATTACATGTTTTGATTATATTTTGTTTAATGAGATGAGCTAGAGTGATTATTATGCCTAGTGGACTAATATGCATTGAATGCGGGTTTGGAAGAGAAAATCAAGGAACTTTGGCAAGACTAAGGTTTGAAGCTCGAATGAGACAAGGGAGAGAGATTGTAGGAGGTAAATCTTCCTCATTTACTCCTCCTCCACTCAAATATTCCTCCATTAATCACACTAGATCGGAGTGTAAGCAGCCAAGTCACAAAGGTTAGAAGGCAGTTGAGCAAGTGATAGACAAAGAGT
Source organism: Pinus tabuliformis (assembly GCA_031772625.1). Classification (NCBI taxonomy): domain Eukaryota; kingdom Viridiplantae; phylum Streptophyta; class Pinopsida; order Pinales; family Pinaceae; genus Pinus; species Pinus tabuliformis. Next base: position 964,704,828 of record CM062811.1, read on the forward strand.
TAGTTCATCTTGAGTTTGGGAGCTTAGCCTCCCAAAATTTAAGGAATTCATTGGGGACTTCAATTGTATACGTAGAGAGGCCGAGAGCCTCATTAGGATTTGAATTTTGATTGCAAAATCTCTAGTTATTTTCAAGCTCCAGACTGATGGAAGACTTTGACACAATTTTCTATTTTGGTAATAAAAATGAGCTTTTTCTTTATTGAGTATTGAGTTAACTCATAGGGATGAAGCTCTCAGGTTAGGACCCAACCCTAGCAGCAAAGGCTCCTCTTCTTGTATCTTTATGCTTAGATTAGTTTCATAGATTCATGGTTAAATTGTTTTTAGAAGTATTTCATTGCAAGTAATGCAGATCTGATTAATTGTTTATTAGTTTGCTTCCATTTGTGCCTTACCTCAGTAGCAGGTTAGAAGGGATACAACAAGCACCACAAATTTGTCAGTAGGTTTCCTGCCTTCACTTCTTCCTTATGGGATCATGATTTGAGGAAAAGACCCTTATGTAGCTCCAAAAAGACAGATTTCTATTTCTTTCATAATATTTAAAGTTTAATGTACTTAAACGAGCATTTGAACATCTTTTCAAGTGTTGAATTTCATTTCCATCTCTTCTATATTCATTAATTCAGTAGATCTCATCCATGATTCCATTTTCTTCAGCAATTTCTTCAGGCATAAGGTAGACAGTTAGTTCATTAAATTCTACTTTTCTAGCTCATGAGAATTCTTCTTGTTTACATGACTTTTTGGAAATTACACATGTTTGATGTAGAGAATGTGCTTCAGAAGTGAAAAGAGATCTCATAGCAAGAAACCACCTTCCAACTTCATCCACCCATAGGCATTCCTTGTTTTCATCAAAACCTTCACCAATTTCATAATTTTACATAGAACTTTCTTCAAGCATTTTGAGTGGATCCAACCCTCTCCTAAACTTGAGTTTGGGTTTTGAGTTATCCGAGGCCTTTTCTCACTCCATTCCACCCATCAACCACGACCTTCCCTAAGCCTTCTATCACCTCTAACACCCATTGTTTTGCTCACAGTTGTATCCTGTAGAAATACAGGGAATCCTGTAGGTTTCTAGTAGATGCTATAGGTTTTCCTATAGTGGCCTCTTTTGATGCCGAATTACCGGAAAACCTCTAGAAAGCCTCCCAAGGTCACCCAAGGGTCTCCCAAACCTTCAAACCATCTCCTAAACCTTCCAGCCATCCATCAGCACCCATAAACCACCTGCCACATCAACAAAGGAGATTAGTTTGCACACTTGATTTTTCATAAAAATCATAAAAAGACAAAAATAATTTATTACAGTCCTTTACATGCATAATAGTTGTGTTTGATGTCTTTAACTACCATGCTTAGGATAGTAGCATTTTTTTCATGTTAATTTAGCATCATTGCAAAGCATAACTCTTAGTAGTTAATGAGGAAATGGTGTGCCTTAGCATTGAATTTCAGCCTTTTTCATTATTACATTAGATCAACTCTCTCTTAGAGTAGATTTCTATTTCTTTCATCAAGTTATGAAGCTTCTTCTGAATCCATAAAAGTCTGGCTTGAAAACCCTAGTGGTACCTAGCCAGCTGAACGGTGACAAAAGGCATAATCATCACTTTTACTTGTGTATACAGGACTATCACCTCCAATTTTGTACGAACCCTGGGTTGATAAAGTTAAGATGGTAGCCCAAGAGTTGTAGCATTCTTGCTGCAATATTGGTACCGATCACTCTTTGGCACCATTGCAAGACTAGCTTGAGGTGAATGACTAATGTGTGATTACTGCTACCTTTCTTCTATTTCTTGTTTCTAATATTCTGCCATTAGTTTCATTTCTATAGAAGTAATTTAGTTTTCTTCCTTTTCATTCTGCATTCTTATCTTTCCTTTCCAATTTTCAAGTTAGATTTCAATCGAGTAATTAACCTTTTCATTAAGTCATTAGTTTTCATTTAGTCTAAAATTTCAATTCTGCAAGTTAGATTTCAATCAAGTAGTTAATCTTTTCATTCAGTCTACAATTTGAATTCTGTAATCACTTTCAGAGTTTGAAAAAGCACAAAACCAAAAAAAAACCTTTCCTTTCATGCCTCGTAGGAATAGGTATAACTTAGGGAAAAAATTTCGAAATACCCCCACTGCATCAAACAACCAGCCTTCCCTCTTCTTCGGTGGCTGTGAACTGGAGGAACCCTTAGGTGAGAAACCAAACATATTTGAAGAACCTACAGGGGAAAAAGAAGAAGAACCCATTCCTACTGAGCAAATGGTTGAAAACAAAAATGACAGAGGTAATAAAGAGAGACCTGAGGGTGCCTTCCCCATCAGGGAAACCAATGGGGACACTAAGATGAAAAATATAAGCCCCTCTTCCCTTCCTTATTTCCATGGCTTGACCACAGAAGATCCTGACACTTTCCTATTTGAGTTTGCTATTATATGTTGAACCTATGACTACACAAATGATGAGCAGAAGTTGAAACTATTTCCATATTCCCTCAAGGATGTAGCTTTGCGCGGGTTCATGGGTTTACCTGGGAATAACATCACAACTTGCGCTCAGATGCATCAAGCCTTCAACAACAAATATCAAGACTATTGTAGGTCTAAAGATACTAAAGAGGAAATTTTTAGGATGAACTTAGGTAATGATGAATCCCTAGAGGATTATGAAGAAATATTCCAACTTAGTTACAAAAGGGCTAGGTGCACACTTGACCCTGACTCACTAAATCTGGTCCTGCTTAGAGGAGTAAGGGAAGACCTTTTGGATACCCTACACTTTTTAGCAAGAGGAGATATATACTAGTTACCCTATGAGGATATCAAGACTGTCTTTAGAAACCATTCTAGGGTAGCTAGGAAGAAGGGTAGGGGAAGTCAACCTTTGGTCAGTACATCCTCTTCGAATTCATCCATCAAGGGTGAAATTGGAAAAATGCTGGAAGATTTAAAGAGTGAGATGCTGCAAACCCTTGCCTTACAGATGCACACTATGCACATTAGGAGAAAGTAGGGGAAGCAGAGAGAGCCTTGGCCAATTTCTATTCTAGATGCACCAGGAGGCACCCTAGGAATGAATGTCCATTGAATTCTATTGAGATTTTCTCAGTCTATGAAGAAAACCACTCCACAAACAATTCCCCTTCTTTTCCTGGACTCAAAGTTGTATATCAAGGAGCTGAAGGGATCACTGAGAAGCTCTGTTACATAAACCAAAGGAGACCTCATGGGCCTAGGCCATATCGGCAAGGCATGTAAGTCTCATCCCATGCATATTACAACCCCAACCAGACCATATCCATACCTAATTGGGGACCCCCTGATCATCCTTCCTGGTCTATACCTGCTCCTTGGTCCTTTGCATCTCATTATCATTCCCAGCCAACAAGCTAGTCATTTCGACCATATGCTCCACCACAACCTCAGTGGAATGCACTACCCCAGGGGTGGAGGCCCCAGTACAACAATGTTCCTACTTTATTTCCTTCACACCTATCCAACCATAGTTGTTACACTCTTCTCCACCTAAATAACCCCAGATCCTTGCCCAGCCAAATCCAAACCCGAACAAAAGACAAGCACAATAAGTATACAGTGGAGAGACATCATATCCATCTTATGCTGTGGAGATCGAGGAAATTAACCTGAGATCTGGGAGAGTTCTCCCAGATAACCAACCTCGACCTCCACCTAGGGAGGTTGAAGAAGAAAGAGAGGAAATAAGTCTTAAAGTAAATCCACCCTTTCGTGAGAAATTAACTCAACCACTCCAACCTACCCCAGAAGATATTGAACTTCTAGGAGAATTTAAAAACCTATGTGTCATGATTCCACTTCTCCAACCCATCAAGGATGTACCTATTTAAAACAATTTGATTAAGGATAAGTGTCTCAAGAATCCAGGGAGGCGAAAAAGAGATGCCCCTACCATTAATGTCATCGGACAACTGTCCGACTTAATGCTGGGGTAGGTAATTTGTCCAAAGTATTTGGACCCTGGAAGCCTTGTAGTAGATGTGCACATCAATGGCACCATTGTCCCACACACATTAATCGATCTTGGGGTTACCATTAATGTGATGACCAAGGACACCATGCTCAAGCTCAACCTCCAAGGTTCCTTAAGAAATACCACAACAGTCATGCAACTTGCAGGCCGCTCCACAGTTACCCCAGAGGGGATTGTGGATGACGTGATGGTCTCCATTGACTCTCGGGAGTACCCTGTAGATTTCCTAGTTCTCCAACCTAAGGCTAAGCTTACTAGTTACCCTCTCATCCTTGGGAGGCCTTGGTTGGCCACTGTCGGTGCTTATATCAGCTGCAGAGCTGGGAATATGACCATCAAGAATGGGCCTATTTCCAAGAAATTAGTCCTATACCCTCCTCTTCAGCCATATCTATAACATGATTTACCTTTATGGCTAGAAGAGAAGGAAGAAGATTAAGTTTATCCTTCTCAACTGTATACCTTAGAAACAACCATAGGAGAAGTACAACAGGATGAAGATGAGTTAATTGAACACTTACTCCAAAGTCTAACTCCCAGTACATTGTCCCTAGAAGTAGTAGAGGAAACCCAGAACAACCATCCAATTGATCTGTAATTGGCCAATTCCAACCCTCTCTATGTCAAAACCATAGAATTTGGTCCTGAGAGAACTTTGAAAATAAATCAATCTCTTTTTTTTATCCAAGAGGAGAAGTTGTGCAACATGCTAAGGGAACATCTAGATTCCTTCGCTTGGAGTTACAAAGAAATGGAGTACACCCCTTAGTCTGTATTCGGCATGTTTATATCAAGGAAGGTTTCAAGCCAGTCCAGCAATCCCAAAGGAGGATGAATCCAGCTCTTAAAGATATAGTCAAAGAAGAACTGCAAAAGTTGTTAGATGTAGGATTCATTTATCCTATCTCCGACAGTGAGTGGGTCTCTCCTTTGGTATTAGTTCCCAAGAAAAATGGTAAGTGGAGGATTTGTGTCGATTACAAGGGTTTGAATAAAGCCACAAAGAAGGACCATTTCCCTTTACCTCTCATCGACCAAGTGCTAGATAGCCTAGCAGGGAAAAAGTTTTCCTCTTTCCTAGATGGATTTAGTGGGTACAATCAAATCCAGATTAGCCTGGAAGACCAAGATAAAACCACTTTCACTTGTCCTTGGGGTACTTTTTCCTATAGGGTAATTTCTTTTGGCTTATGCAATGCTCCTGCGACTTTTTAGAGAGCGGTCTAGAGTATCTTTGTTGAGTTGGTCCATGATGCAGTAGAAATCTATATGGATGATTTCACACCTTATGGGGGTGATTTCGAGGAGGCTTTGTCCAACTTAGGTAAGGTTCTGTACAAATGCATTGAAATGAACCTATCTCTCAGTCTCGAGAAATGTGAATTCTTGATGACTGCAGGGACCATGCTAGGTCATTCAATATCTCATCAAGGATTGCAGGTGGACCCAAACAAAATAGCTATCATCCAAAGGGTCCCACCTCCTCAAAAGTAGAGAGATGTTAGAAGTTTCCTATGGTTAGATGGATACTACTAAAGGTTCATAAAGGACTTTAGCAATTTAGCCTCTCCTTTATTTGGGTTGTTGGCCAAGGACTCCGAGTTTATATGGTCAAAAAGCTGTCAAGAGGCCTTGGACATCTTGAAGAACAATTTAACCAGTGCACCGATTCTTTGAGGCCCAAATTGGGCCCTTGCTTTTCACATTCATGTTGATGCCTCACACAAATCCATAGGAGCATCCCTAGGATAGATAGATGAAAATTTTCCTTATGCCATTTAATTTGTCAGTAAGAATCTGTCAAACGCCAAATTGAACCATATAGTGACTTAAAAGGAGCTCCTTGTTGTTGTGCATTCATTGAAAAAATTTAGGCATTATATTTTAGAATATCAAACATTTGTCCATATTGATGATGCTGAAATCAAATATTTAATGAATAAACGTGATGTGAACGCTCATATTATAAGATGGTTACTTTTATTACAGCAGTTTGATCTAACTATTGTTGATAAGCCTGGCAAGGAAAATGTTGTTGCAGACTTTTCTTCCAGGTTAACTCTACATGCAGGTGAGGAGGAAATGGCTGATGACCAGTTACCAGATGAGCACTTGTTCGCCATTTTAGTTCTCTCTCCATGGTTTGCTGACATAGAAAACTATTTGGTATGTGCATAGTTCCCACCAAACTTGTCCTCCAAAGAGAAAATAAAGATTGTGAGGAAGAGTGCCCCCTTCACCTGGATTGGGGGAAACCTCCTCAGACTTGGCCCAGATCAAATCTTGAGAAGGTGTGTCAAGGAGGAGGAAGACTTTGACATCCTTATGGCATGTCATGATGGGCCTTGTGGAAGTCACTTTGCAACAAAGAGGGCATCATTCAAAGTGTTACAAGCAGGATATTATTGGCCCACTCTTCATCAGGATGTGAAAATATATACTAGTCAGTGTGATCGGTGCCAAAGGATGGGAAATCCTACTCCAAGGGATGAAATGCCTCTACAACCTCAAGTGACTTTCGAGCCATTTGAAAAGTGGGCATTGACTTTATTGGACCTATTGACTCTCCTTCCAAGAAAAAACAATACATCATTGTGTGAACTGACTATTTGACTAAGTGGGCAAAAACAAAGGCAATTAAGGTAGCAACAGAGGAGAAGGTGGCTGAGTTCTTAAGGGAGAATGTATTTTACAAATTTGGGTACCCTAGAGAGTTGGTCACTGATCAAGGCAACCAGTTTACCGCTAACATGATTGAAGACTTGCTCAGCCAACATAGGATCAAGCATAGAACCTCCACTCCCTATTACCCACGAGCTAATGGGTAGGCGGAGGTGACCAATAGAGTGTTGGAGAGCATCTTGACCAAAGTGGTGAGCTGCAGTAGGGAAGATTGGGTACAAAGACTAGTTGAGGCCACCTAGGCCTATAATACCACCTGGAATACCACCATTGGATTCACAACCTATGAGATGGTCTATGGGAAAAAGGCCCTGATGTCCATTGAGTTTGAGTATAACACATTAAGGATGGCAGCCCAACTAGATCTAGACCTCATCAATGCATAAAAAGATAGATTGTTGCAGTTGAATGGTTTAGATGAGTTCAGAATGCAGGCCCTCCTACACATAGAGGTAACCCAACTCCAGAGGAAGATCTACCATGATAAGTGTTGGCATTATGATGCATGTGTTGTACTTGATGGAAACCCACTCATAGAAGAACATCTCACTTAGTTATAACTAGATGAATCTTCAGAAAAGATATCAGATGTGACTGAATGCATGGGATGCAGGACAACTCAAAGGAATCAGATGATAGTTCTAAGTGTGACAAGTTAGCTTTGCCATCAAGTCCAAAGGGGGAGATTGTTTGCATTATGGCATAGATGTTGTCCTTGATGGAAACTCTCTTTGGTGACAGATCTTAGTACAGGCTCAGAATGAAAGAAAAAGATATATACGCAGGTTCACCTAGACGAAGGCGCATATACGTTACAAAGGCGCGTATGCGTATACACGCACTTTCATGCAAGGAAAAGCCCGTATATGTTGGAGAACTTACTTTTGGTCCGTGGTAGTTAGTCCTTGTTATTTGAACCTATGGTTTTGGACCATAGTATCTCGTCAGATGTGTTGATCCCAAGTATTGGGTCCATGGTATTGGTTTGTTATGGTTTTGGACCATGGTATTGAGCAAGGCCTAAGACTATAAAAGGAGAAGAAGATCATGAGGAAAGCGTATAGAAAAAGTCTTGAATATCTGATGAAGGATGAGATCCAGTATGCAGATTATGGGTTTATGATGCATTGCTTGATCTGAGCTAAGGAGGGATCTCACCAGTTGATGGAGAACAGGATCTAAGGATAGATCGGGATCCAATGGTTTGAAATGAACTATCTCTATATGGTTGATTATGTTTATTCTAGATCTATATACTGAAGCATGTAATGGTCTAAACTGGGTATAACTTAAGTTTGAAATCGCTGCAAGTCATGATTGAATATTTATACATATGTACGTAGGTTGACTTTGGTGAAAGCGCATATGTACGCGATCTTGGTTCATTGTAGTAGCGTATACCATTTGAGCTATGAAGTTACAGGTGGTTCTGGTTGTTGATGAGTTCTGATGATAGTTTAAAGGTGTCAGTATTTTGCATATCCTGTTTGGTTGATTGTGTTTAGCTTCAGTATTGATGGATGAGAACTAACATTGGATCAGGGTCATAATGACTCATATTAATGTGATCTGATGGACTAGATCTAGGTGCTAACACACATATTATCCTTGTCTATGTAATAATCTGGATATGTCCTAAGTCAGGAAGTGCATCAAGTTATAAGTAAGTAATTGATGACATATACGTTGGTTCACCTTGGTGAAGTTGCGTATACACCCTGGTTCAGCACTTCCAAGTAGCGTATGCACTCTGATGCATGATTTTGATGATACAGTTGGTTGTGAATATTGTTTCCGAGTTCAGTGTTCTGCTCAGTGTTCTGGTGACTTTGTTGTTGACAGGGTTTCAGTGTTTCACTGATTCAGAAATTAATGATGCTAGTATTGATTGTTTTGTGCTTCAATGATATTTATGGGTCCAGTGTGAAAATTGGATGAAACTTGGCCTTCAGATTATAGTGTTGTGCTTCAGGAGTATCCAATCTGAAAATGTATGAAATGTGGTCCCTGGAGGATGAAAGGAGATTGTAGGCCGGTGCCTACGTACTAGTAAATCAGCTAGTACAAGAGAAAGGGGGGTAGTAGCTCCCGTCTAGTAGCAGCTAGAGAACAAGTGAAGATTAGATCATTTAGTAGGCAGGCACTAACGTACTAGTAAATGGATCAGCTAGTACAAGAGCTAAAGGGGTTGTAGCTCCCATCTAGGAGAGTCTGGAGAACGAGAGAAGGTTGTAGCCTTCTGCAGGTAGAAGCCTGTGTACTGGTATAAGACTACACCAGTACAGAAATATTGTAAAATGAAGTTTCTTATTAAAAGAAGATAGAGATGACTTGCAGCAGGTGGTTTTCACCCACATTGGGTTTCCACCTTATATCATGGTGTTCATGTGTGCTTCTTGCGTGTGATGATCTATTCTATTTTACTGCACCTGCTTACTATTCATATGGTTAATGAAGTTCTGATGCACTAACTAAAGATCAACATTTAATGGATTAACTGAATCATAAGTATTCTGGATATACGCTAGTTGCATTAGACACAGTTGCGTATACACGCGGGTTCCATTAACTGAAGTAGCGTATATGTATCTAAGTATGGAAATGAAAAAGTTTTATTGATTTGATAATACTGATTCACCACCCCCCCCCCCGCCTCTCAGTATTATTTCCAACAATAAGAACATCAGGGATAATAAATTTCAAGAAGGTGATTGCGCCTTGTTATATGATTCCAGATAAAAATTCTTTAAGGGCAAGTTAAGGACAAGATGGTTAGGACCATATGTTATATAAAGATGTCATGATAATGGTTCAGTGCAGATCAGAACCATAGATACAGAGGCCATTCCTTTACTTTTTACTGGGCGCAAACTGAAATTTTACAAGAGGCCATTGTCAAAGAAAGAGTTCATTGATGGTATCAATAAAACACTGATGGTGGTGGAGCAAGTTTCAGCTCTTGCCTCATCAAATCACTGATAAAAAAAAAAAAGAAAAAAAAATAAGGACTCGAGTGAAAACCTCCATGAGGTGCTTGAGTCCCACTGTTGGGTTGAAAACCTCTTGGGCCGGCCCAATGGTGTCAAAAAAGAAGAAGAGAAAACGAAAAGATATCTAGGTGAAAACCTCTCTTGGGGCTCCTGGGTGAAACAGCTAGGATGAAAACCACTTAGAGGCAGACTAGTTGTTTTCAAAAAAAAAAGGAGAAAAAAATAACGAAAATTTCTATTTGCAGGTGAGCAAGGAGGACGATCATAGAACAAAGGAGGATCAAAAAGGGACCTATTTCACTAAAATTTTTATTTTTCCACTCATCATCATTCATCACTCCACCATTTATTTCATTTTTTTCACTCCTTTGCTTCATTTTACAAGCGGTCTGTGTTTTCTACAGGATCCCCTATAAACCTACAAGATCCCCTGAAAACCTATAGGATGATCCTATAGGAATTACAATGGCTCGGGAATCCTACAGGAAGTGACCCTAGGACGACAAAATGATCTACCATGTCAAATAACTAACACCCCTACATCACCATTTCATTACCATACCTATGTCCACTTTCATCACCCCCGCATTCACCATAAAAAAATTAGTTTCAAAAAATATATATTTTTTCACAATCTTCAGGAGAAAATGCAAAGAAAAAATGAAACAGAGAATAAAAGGGAGCAAAACCTGAGTATTTCTCATTCTCCACAATCCTAGTCTTCCTCTAAATCCATGTCATCATCCTCAAAATCCCAGCAGAGTGTATGATTAAACGTTCCGAGGGAGAAGCAGCTACATGACATCCTGTAGGAACTCATGTAGTAGCCTATCCCATGGAGTACAAATCATGATAACGGTAAGCTTCTAGAATGAATATTTAAGGGTAGAATGAGCTCCAGAGCAGCAATAGCACCATCATCTTCAACACCAGGTACCTGCACATCTAAGGAATCATTAGAGAACAATAAAAAAGGAAGGAAAAGTAGCATGCATCCAAAACACAGCAAGCACCTCATATCTTCAAAAACTGCAACAAGGTATTAGCACCACAAGTAAGTATCTCGCTTCACTCTCTCATTTGCATAATGTAGTCAAAAGATGTAAAGGTTACGAGTAAGTTGGTTTATAAGCGAAAGGTGGCCAGTTAACTTGGCCACCTTCGTTCAGTCGACGAAGACAAAATAATTGGTCCTCCCACATGTGGCAATAGTCAAGTCAAAAAAAGAGAAGAGAAGGAAAAAAATAGTTAAGTCTATGGAGGCATGAACTGGGAGTTGATTACAAGGAGAGGGAAATGATGAGGTGGTAGTGGGGACCAACAGTCCAAAAATAGAAAATGTACCTCCACTGCCAGCACACCACCTCACATAACTCGGCCATAAGAGGAAATACTCATTGATCCCCATGCACTCATGCATTCATTTCCTCGAGGCTCACTCTAGAAAAGTCACTCTCATACCTAGGCAACCTATAGAAGAGGAAAATTCCATCTGTCTCTTGCACAGGACTTCCTACAAGATTACACAGGAAATCCTACAAGGTCGCACAGGAATCCTACAAGATACATACAGATAGTCTATAGGATTGGCCAAGAGGAGTTTCAGAGGGGCAAACATGAGGGTTGGCTACAAAAAGCACTATGAGGAGGTAGGCTCTATAATTGCTTCCCTTTTTGAAATAAAATTGAACAGAAAATCCCCTATTATTGAGTGAATTTGGCAGCTGTGTAAGGAAATTGTCTCCACAGTTCTTTCAGTTATTTACTTCTGCATTTAAAAATTGTATCAACCATATCAGCTCCTCAAAATTCACCAACAAAATGATAGGGGGGTTTAATAGAAGGGATCCCATTAACACTGTGAGAATCCACCAACACCCTCAGGTGTTAGAAATCTTCACAAGGCATAATTGGATGGGGTATTTTGAAAAATTAAGAGGGTATGATGATGAAGTGGCCTTAGAGTTTTCTCTCTCCCTCATTCCACTGACCAGAGTACATTCCGTTGTTGTGGTGAGAGGCCTATCCATAGAGCTCACCTCTGAACTCATAAGAAGTATTACCACACTTCACCTAAGAGTTCCCTAGAGAAATGAAGACAAGGGAGATAGCCAGATTTACAAGAAGAAGTTATTTTTACAGGGTGAGGATCCCATCGAGGAAAAATATGGGGTATGGAGAGCAAGCCTACCATACCCCTGGAATGAGGTGAGCTACCACCTTATCAAATACATATCATGTGAGGGTAGGTATAGTGTGGTTTATGGATATCACTTTAGGCTTCTTGAAGAATTGAGGTTTGGAGCAGAAACACCTCCTCACCATAGGCTTAGCATACCATACTTCCTTATGCAATCATTGATAGATACAAGCATAAAGGTGTAGGAGGGAAACCACCGAAAGTTATCCCACCATGGTTTAATTAGGATCACCATAGAAGATGCCCTCCACAATCTCAGAATTCCTATCCAATGGGAAATTTTTAGAGACAAGCAGAGAGAGGAGGATATCAAAGTCCTCACATATGACAATAGTCCTATTGTCAATGAAAAAGATGAGGAAGAAACTAAAACAAATGGAGAAGAAATAGAGAGGGATGAAGAAGAGAGAGATGAGGAGGAAGAAGAGGAGAAGGAGAAGGAAGGTGATGAGGAAACATAGGAAGATTTCAAGGAGGAGTCTGATAAACAAGATGAGGATCTAGAAGGAGGAGAAGAGGGGAAAAACATAGAGGAAAAGGGAAATGGAAAAGAGGAGGCAGAAGACAAGGAGGAGTCACCTAGGGTGTCTCCAGAACCCACTGAGAGAGAAGAAACAACTTCCCTCACTACTGTTAGCACCCCTATCAAACAAAAAGGAAAAACACAAAGGCAGACCCCCTTATATTTCAGAACAAGGAAAAGCACAAGGATAAGGGAAGGGAAACCCCAAACTCCAACCAAAATTCCAATTGTAATTGAGGAATCACCTAAAAAGTAGTAGAAAATTCCTCCTACTAAGTCTCCTATCACCTATGTGAGAAGACATATAACTAGATCCACCTCATCCAAAGGAAACGAAATCCTACAGATTACATAGCAGGAACTATAGGAAGCAGAAGCAGTCCTATAGGAGACTAAAAAATTGGATAAGGAGGGAAGCCTATAGCAAGAAACTAAAGAAGAGGACCTAGAGCTAAGGGAACCTAGCCCCCAACCTAACCTTGACTCCTACTATAGATTTATTGAAGGGGGCAGGGTCATTCCACAAAAATTTGCTATTCCATTATTATTTGAGCTTGAGAAGGAGAGACCCAGAACTCATATATGGATGCAGATTGCCAAACCTAAGGGATGGAGGACATTGGTCACATGGAGTAGAAGCTGAAAGAGATGGGAAGAGAGATAAGTAGCTTGAGGGACAGAGAGGCCATAATTATAAATCAGTTAGAGATAGAAAATGCATCGTTGAAAGGACAACTGCAAGAAAGAGGAAACCAATTGGCATGTATGGCCAATCTCTCTTCGGAAGCAATCCAGTGCAGGATGCCAGCTAAATCCTATGCCCTATACCTTAAGGAACAATGGCTGCAGTTCCAAATCAAGATCCTAGCACAAAGAGGCACTATGCCATTTCAGGATTATAGACAGTTCATTGATCTTTGTGATCAAAGTATATTGGAGGACAAGGCCAAGATGCCTGAGTTTTATTTGCATAACATGGCCTTAACAGACATGAATGGATGGGACCCTAATGCCAAGCTAGGAAATTTATAGTTGATGGCTTTGGCATCTTGGATGAACCATGAGGAAGCAAGGGCTATAGAAATGAAGAAGATATTGGAAAGAAAACAAAAAGAGCCTCCTATGATTAGAGTTCAGCAGTCCAATCCAATGGCCCTCATCAATAAACATAATTTAATAGCAAATGATCCTCAGCTTGCACCTAGGTATCTTACTGCCCAAGACCAAGAAATTTCACATTTTTAGGACATGTTCAGGTTGTTAGGCGATGACAGCATGCAAGCTTGCCTGAGGAGATGGATCACACTATCATATGGCTTAGAGATAAGAGATTACCACTCTCCTCAAAGAATGAGAGAAGCATTGAACAGGACACCCATGTACAAGAAATATATTTCAAGGCTTAAAGCCAATTGGATTGGCTTGAGACTCAGTCTAACACTTCTCTTTGGGATGCTAGAAGGAAGGAAGGAAGAAGAAGAAAGGAGGCAGTGGGAGGAGGTAGAAAAGAAGGCAGGTTTCTATGCACAAGAAGAGGAAACCACAACAGATGCATGGGATGTTAGGGAGTCCACTAGAGCTATGAAAGACATGGATATTGATTGAGTTGCTCAGAGGATGAGAAACACTTTCAGTAGGGGGTGATGATGAGCCTAATCCTTGGGTAACTATATGGGCCTTAATTCACCTGCTATATTAGTCAAACCAACTCTTATCACAACTTATTACATGTTTTGATTATATTTTTTTTAATGAGATGAGTTAAAGTGAGATATTATGCCTAGTGGACAAATGTGCATTGAATGCAGGTTTGGAAGAGAAAATCAAGGAATTTTGGCAAGACTAAGTTTAGAAACTCAAATGGGATAAGGGAGAGAGATTGTAGGAGGTAAATCCTCCTCATTTACTCCTCCTCCACTCGAATATTCCTCCATTCATCACACCATCTCGGAGTGCAAGCAACCAAGTCATGAAGATTATAAGGCAGTCAAGCAAGTGATAGATAAAGAGTTAGTTCTCTAGAGTTTGGGAGTCGAACCTCCCTAAATTTAATGAATCCATTGGGGACTTCAGTTGTATAAGTAGAGAGGCCTACAGCCTCATTAGGATTCCAATTTTGATTGCAAAAACTCTAGTTATTTTTGAGCTCCAAACTAGTGGAAGACTTTGATGTAATTTTCTATTTTGCTAATAAGAATGGGATTTTTCTTGATTCAGTACTGCGTTGACTTAGAGGGCTGAAGCTCTTAGGTTAGGGCCCAACCTTAGTAGCAAGGGCTCCTCTTCTTGTATCTTTATACTTAGCTTAGTTTCATAGATTCATGGCTAAACTGTTTTTAGAAGTATTTCATTGCAAGTAATGTAGATTTGATTAATTGTTTATTAGTTTGCTTCCATTTTTGCCTTACCTCAATAGCAGGTTAGAAGGGATAAAAGAAGAACCACAAAGTGGTCAGTAGGTGTCCTGGCCTCACTTCATCCTTCCGGGATCATGATTTGAGGAAAAGACACTTATGCAGCCCCAAAAAGACAGATTTCCATTGCTTTCATAAGAATTAGAGTTTGTTGTACATGAAATAGCATTTGATCATCTTTGCAAGTGTAGGATTTCATTTCCATCTCTTCTATCTTGATTCTTTCAATAGATATCATCCATGATTCCATTTTCTTTAGCAGTTTCTTCATGCATAAGGTAGAAGGTTAGTTCATTAAATTATGCTTTTCTAGCTCATGAGAATTCTTCTTGTTTACATGACTTTTTGGAAATTACACATGTTTGATGCAATGCAGATGCCTCAAAAGTAGAAAGAGATCTCATAGGAAGCAACCACCTTCCAACTTCATCCACCCATAAGCATTCCTTGTTTTCATCAAAACATTCACTAATTTCATCATTTTACATAGAAATTTCCTCAAGCATTTTGAGTGAATCCAACCATATCCTAAACTTGGTTTTGAGTTCTAAGTGATCCTATGCCTTTTCTCAGTCCATTACATCCATCAGCCACCTTCCCTAAGCCTTCCATCACCTCCAAAACCCATTGTTTTTCACACAGCTATATCCTGTAGAAATACAGGGAATGTGGTAGGTTTCTAGTACATCCTGTAGGTTTTCCTGTAGTGGTTTGTTTTGATGCTGAATTGAGGGAAAACCTCTTGAAAGCCTCCCAAGGTCACCCAAGGGTCTTTGAAACCTTCCAACCATCCATCAACACCCCTAAACCACCTACCACATCACCAAAAGAGATTAGTTTGCGCACTTGATTTTTCATAAAAAAGTATAAAAAGAAAAAACAAATTTATTACAGTCCTTTACATGCATAACATTTGTGTTTATGTTTTTAACTTCAATGCTTAGCATAGTAGCATTTTGTTCATATTAATTTAGCATCATTGCAAAGCATAGCTCTTAGCAGTTAATGAGGAAATGGTGTGCCTTAGCATTGAATTTCAGTATTTTTCATTATCATAGTAGATCAACTCTCTCTTAGAGTAGATTTATATTTCTTTCATCAAGGAACCAAGCTTCTTCTAAATCCATAGAATTCTAGCTTGAAAACCCTAGTGGTCTCTCACCAGCTGAATAGTGACAAAAGGCAGAACCATCACTTTTATTTGTGTATACAACACTGTCACCTCCAAGTTTGTACGAACCCCGGGTTGATAAAGTAAAGCTGGAATCCCAAGGGTTGCAGCATTATTGTTGCAATATTGGTGCTTAAGAATAGGTTCCTTCAATTCTCAGCCCTATGGTTTGTCCCTCCACAAGCTCACTAATAGTGGAAAACCTATAGTCTAGTCTTTGATTGACATTAGAGATATAAAAAATCTGTAGGAATATTATTGTTGAATCAAGTGAGTGAACATAGATGATCGCTCAAAAACTCATACAAACTAACCCACCATGAACACAACAAAAAATCATCGAACGTTTAGTCTAGTGAGAAGTAGGAGCCACATCGGTCAATTCTATTAATTACTATGTGGGGAGGTATTTAGATAATAAAGTTCACATATCTTTGAAAATTGTTAAACAAGACATTCTAAAAGGCAGTAGGGTGATAATGGGTCATTGAGAAAGGAAGAATATTTTTGGAGGGATAGGGTTAAGAGATGGGCCTTTCTTCTCTTGGTGCCTCAGTTGTTCATATTGTAGATCATCTGGATTTGGAGGTAGTGTAACATTTTCCATGATGATCTACTAAGATTCTTGGTATATGCAGCCTTTCCTTTCCCTCCATTTTGTCTTATTCCTATGCTTATCCTAATGCAGCCATATATTATTCCTGTCATATTGTGCCCATTGTATGGATCATCTATCATACTTACCCAGACCATGAAAATAATGGTAAGGTCATCTAATACAATTTCTCTCTATTTTATTTTATATAAAGACTAGGCACCTCATGGCCCATCTATGTTTCTAATGCAGTTTCCTTTAATTGGGCATTAAAAATTCCATTCCAAATAGAAAAAGGATGTTTCAGGGGAAAAATATGTAGGAAATAGGCATCTATCTGCAAGGCAAATATTGAGCAAGAGAATGAACAAGAGATATTTCAATCAATAAGTTTAACATTTTCTTCATAATTGGAATTACTGCCTATTGTTGTTCAGGGGCTATTATTAATCAATGCAGGAGTTTTAGTGAGGCCATAAATGGATTCTTAGATGATGACTCAACTTTGATGGGTACTAATGGCATGGAGGAAGACTGTTAGCATAAACACAGCTCCTAGTAAGTTGTTGTGTTCTAAGATTTTAGTTGTCGAAGGGCTTCCACCTCTTGGTTTTGGCATTCTATGTACAAAAGAAACTATGTTATTACAGGTTGATTTCCCGTGTTTTCAAAATATATACTTTCCATATTTAGTATAATTTGAGGGAACTTAAGGTTCAAATATGTATGTTGAGAGACTTTTGTCATGTATATGGTGCTTATACAATGCATATTCAATGTTTTGAACTAAGTTTTTTTCATTTCCAAATAATGAAGCCAATTTCTAACTTATCGAGTGGATAGTCTGTATGCCCAAGATTAACTATCCTGTTCTTTCGGGAAAATCATTTAGAATGAGCAGATGTGTCCAATTATATCTATTTTTTGGCCATCTTAAATAAAAGTTTGTTTAGACTTCCTATACCACAAGTTAGTTTCTTTGGAGATGGCCAATTCATACCCACCATAGGTGTTATATGGAATTTATGATTCTGGACAAAAGTATCTCCCCTAGGTTCGGTGGCTAACCTAGAACAACATAGAGACAAGGAACACAATTCTTTCCTTAAAGTAAATAGATGATAGAATGAAACCTACTTGGAATCTGTCATGGGATTCACTCCTTCTTTAGCTTGGATGCTCCAATTCCAGCTCTAATTGCCCAAATTAGAACTTGCATAGTCATATAACATAAGACAATAAATTGCGATCTCTATGTAGTATCATTTAAATACTGTATTTAATAGATCAAAATGGTATTGAAATATATGAAATAATGACATCACATATAGGAAAATAGAGAATTATTTTCATTAATATAAATGGAAGGAGTTTACAACCATAAATAGGTGTTGATCTTGTAGAAGAGCTCCTGCAGGTTGACTTGTCCTTTCCTTGTCATAATGTGTGCCTCCAATGACCTTAAATTCATGAAGTGAAACCTCTCACAATAGTAGCATAAGGGTAGAATCACTCCCCAAAATCCAACCCCTTGCATATGGAAAGCTGTAAATATATAAAGGAGTGGGGTAAGTTGGGATTTTTTATCCAATTACAAATATAAGGTTTTAGATCCACCATTCATAGGAGGATGGGATCGATGGATAAGGGATGGAAACCCCAAAGTGGGATAGGATAGGACCCGAATTTTTTATCTAAGGTAAATGGTTGTAACAAATTTTGGAAGCTTCTGGAAAAGGAGGCTTCTATAATTTCTCTCTTTTTCCCGAATTTCTAGAACCAATGTAGGTGCAAAGGGGAGAAACCTATAGGTGATCAATGCATGCCACAATGGAGCAACATGTAGGTGAACATTGTTCAGTAAGAGGCCAGGGTGTGTTGGCCCTAAAACTAGCTTAGATGATGCAGTTTAGGGTAGACACTCTAGGGAATGAAAGAGACGTTCTTAGGGCTTTGTGCAACATGACGACGAGGGTGTATAGGATGTTGATGGATCCCATTCAAAGGCCTATTGATCGGATGTGATAAAATCAACATTAACAATAGGGTATACTATTGAGCATGAAGGGTGAAATTTATTGTGCTCAGTAATTAAATTTATGTTTGGAGAACATTCATGGACTTTGAAATCATTCCATAAGTAGGTATTTTTCTTAAATGTTTTATAGAATTCGTTACATATTTTAACCTTGGAGGGATTGTACCAATACTTATTCGAGACTTTCATGTTGAAGGGGCATGATATTACACAAGAGGAAGTTTTCCTCTCAAGAGATATGCTTTTGTTGCAATTATTATGTCCAATCTCATGCTAAATAATTTTAAAAAAGGTTACATATTGCTAGAAATACGTTTTAATTTATTTATTTATTTTCATGACTTGATAGGTATGCAATGGAATTGGTGAAAAGGAACTTAGATCTCCTAGACAACTTTCTTCTTCTCTATTTGATTCATCATTTTTAGATGATGCTCCTTTTATCCCATCTAGTTTCTGAGTGGTTTCACTAGACTCATAAATAGTGAGTATGGTCTGTAGTAGAGGTGGAAACTAAGGTTTTGTTGTTGATTTTGAAAAGAAATAGAGGATGGTAAACATATTGTAGCCTCTGTAGCAAGTGATCTTTGTGATCAGGTATGACTGATTGGGGTGTTTAAGAAAGTTAAATGTACATGATGTAAGATGTTTATATTTCAAGCCACATGTTAGATATTGCTTCTTCCTTTGCATTTGGATTAGTTACAACTCCAACTTTTATCAATCAAGGAGGAAACTCATGAAAGTCAAAATTTGTGTTCACTATTACTTGTTAGTTTATTTATGAGAAAAAATTTCAATATAAGTTCACCAATATGGCCCATAAATATGTGCACAATGTCAGCACATATGTGCAAAAGGTTGTTATATCGTTAGCTCATTGTTGACTGAACCCTCTTCTTCGGTCAAGGCCACTTACTGGCACCCCAAGAACACTCACACTTTCTAATTGGATTTTCCAAAGGTATAGGTAAAAGGGCACATCTAAATTTGTTGTTTTTGAACAATTAAATCCCTTATTTAGATTATAAATAAAAGTATTCAATAATAACTGATATGAACAGTTGAGCCACAACTCCCATGATAATGATAGTCGTTTGATAGTCCTCACTTTCTAATGATAATAATTTAGCATACTTTTATGAGGATATGCCTAGGTAAAAGGTGTATGTTACTTTGATTAAACTGATATGCCTTAGCAACATCTCTTAGCTAAAGGCAATAGTCATTTATGAGGGTGGGGTGAGATATAAGGACTAGAATGTTGGCTCACTCCCCATGATAATAGTCTAATAATATTTTATATGCGGATAAGTCCAGGTAAACCTCCTGAAAGACTTTGATAAAATCAAGAGGCTTCAGTGACATGTCTTTGCCAAAGGTTTTTGTTTGGGTTTGCTAGTTATAATGGTCTATGAACAAATATATTTGGTTTGTGCATTTTGTCAAACACTTAGACTACATACTTCTAATTCCAACTCTCATTTGCAGAGTACATGTTGATAAGATTATTTTTCTCAACATCCATCCTTCGCAGGATTGGAAATCACTTGCTTAACCTATGCCAAGTTTTTTTATGCTTGTACACCCTTTCAAATAGCTTGTCTATTTCATCAACCCTGCATTTCCTGACTGAGCTATCAATCAAAGAAAAATATGTTACTACATCTGGCTTAAAATCATTTTCTCTTAAACTTTAAAAAATGTCATGGATAAAATGTTCCATTGTTTGATACGAAGGCCATGTATCAACTCATTGAATGAAAGTGTTGATGAGCTTCAATCACCAAGCCACGACTTTGTAGTGGAGACAACGTAAACTCATTTCCTCATCTGATGTGTCTATATTCTTATTCACTTTGACATTTCTATTATCCTACTTTGAAGGTATGCTATTTATAAATGACTTTAATTTTCAGATTGTAGATATATAATATTGGTCATTTAGTGAGGTGTTAGGATGGTTCTTGAACAATACATGCATGAATTCTTGTGCTAATATGTTTGATATTTATTAGTTATGTACATTTTCTACATTTGTTAATAATTTATTGGAAAATGATCAGTTAAGTATACTAGTTATAATTGACCTTAAATTTTCAGCATATATGAATGTAATACTATTCTTACAAAGAGGTAGTAAGATTGTACTTAACATTGCATACTTAGATTATTTTGTTAATATGTCTCATATGGATTGGTTATGTCGATTTCCCACATTTTATAACAATTTCTTGGAAACTATTAAGTTATGAAGATTGGGGTGTTAATGAGCTTATTGTTGAAGATTCATAGAGAAGACAAGTCAGTGGTGATTGAATAGCTTTTGGAGTTGAAAATTCATTCCATGTGGTATTCTTGATGACACATTTGGTGGTAATTTAAGAAACTTAAAATTTTTAGGCAACAAAGGCACATGAAATGTACATTTTATTTTGTACTCTTTGAGATGTTGTTTGGTTGTTTTTAGAAGCTCATCAATTTTTTCCACTAAGGTTTTATCAAGTAGGTTTATATAAACCATTTGCAGTCATAATTTGGCTGCAAATTTTGCATGATTTGAACTTGTTTAATTTAGGGCACTCTAATTTAAAGTTTTACTCTCTATTTTGGAAGGACAATATCTCTTCACTCATATTAGTTAGGATTTATGAAAAACATGGTGCTGTAAAAGTAAAATGGTATTATAAGGATAGGAATTCTATTCGCTGGTAGGTTCATCTTAAATGTGCTATGTAGAGATGTTATATGATTGTATATAAACATTTTTTTATTAGATGGTGGTTTATTGAAGATATTCATGGTACTATAAGGTCCATTCTTATCACATGTGCAGTGAAAAAATAATTTATTTTACTTCATTAGTTACGGATCGATAATTACATGAATATAAAAAAAATGAGCTATATTAAAGACTCTCTGTTGTATGTATGACTGTATTCCAAAGCACCAGCGTCACAGTATAATACATGTAAATGTACTGCACAAGGTTGAGTGCAGAACATGGTAATGTAAAACTGTATTCATGTATCAAGATATTGTACAAAGTTATGCACCTACCCCAGCCACACCACAAAGGTAGAAGAAGTAAACTAAAAGTAAAATAAAATTAAATTGAAATTAAATGAATGCCACTGAAAATAGTTCATGGAGGTTTTACAGTTTCAAAAACATCAAAAACATCTTCCTCAATTACGTCTCCAGGAAACAAATTACCCATACACCGAACAAATAAAAAATCCCAACAATCTGGGATGTTGCAGATGATTAAGGTTTCAAAACATTCAAAGTTTACAAATTTTTAATATAATGAAGATCCCTAAAACCTTCAAGACCCTGGAATAGGGGAATGTGCAGCAAGCAACCAGGATTCTATGGTGTCAATTCTATCAAAGAATCAATGACCTATCCTCATTTCAAATTCCTCTTAACCACAAAAAAATAAGTAAAAGGCCAAGAACCTCCACAGGTATTTAGAAGAAGAAAAAAATCCTTAAGGGAACGTTGTTCCATCAACCATCTAATGAATAACAAACACATACCTTTCTACTAATATTGTAGTGATGTCATTCGGACTTGTAATAAAATTTTTGGGTCTCCTCCTTGTTGAATTCAACGTTGAAGGTGTTAGAGGTAAAGGCTGGCCTGATTATATAAGAGAAATCACTCATTCCCTCCGATATTTCCAATGAATTACTTTTTAAATTAATTTTTTTATATTAACTTATGAGTGTTTTATGGGAAAGTAGGCTTTTTAACTATTATATTCATGTTTAAAAGGTAATTGATTTCCACAACATGTATATGCCCTTAAAGTTTTGAATCAATTTGGATTCATTTTAATCCTGAATATAAGGTGAATAAGAAGGAATTGAGTTTTTTTTTTAACATTTAGAAAATATATCATTAAGAGTTATAATTTTCACTTGTGCATTGTTATCAAGTTAAACAAAAGATTCAAGACTTTTACACTGGAAAAGTTTTGATGCATATTATATCAAGTTTAATAAAATAATGAAATCTTGGGGATTGTTTCTTGGATCTCATACTAAAGATATAATTTAGAAGTTATCATACAATAAAAAGGGAATTCATGACTAGTTCTTTTAATTCTACATTCCTTTCCATTGAATCCATCTACATAAATTTTAACATAGACAAATTTATAGAACCCCTTAAAGGGGTCTCTAAATTTTAACATTATAGATGGTTTCAGATACCCCTATGTCACTAAATTTTAACACTGCATATGGATTCAAAGACTGCTTTTTCTCTAAGGTTTAACACCGCAGATGGATTTACAGGGGGTCTCTGAATCCATCTACAATGTTACAGCTTAGTGAAATGTAACACTTCAATATCAAAATTGCAATTTTCCATTCTCATAATGATAATTAAAAATTAATATTATAAATGACTAGTTCATATACTTGTACTTATTAGTTGGTTATATTTTTATTCTAGGATTATAAGAGCCATTTATGTTAGTCATTTTTAATTTTGTCCCTTATTATCTAGTCATATATTTTATACTTGGACTAAATTAGCCATTTAAGTTAGTCGCTTTTAGTTGGGTCACTTATTATCTAGTCGTATATTTTATCCTTCCACTAAATTAGTCATTTAAGTTAGTCATTTTTAGTTGGGTCACTTAAAATTGTTCAAATTTAGTAGCAATTCACTTGAAATAATTGTGGCGACTAACATTTTTAGTCGTGTAGTCACTCTTCCCCCATTTGGTACTAATGTTCACCCCCATCAACTCATATGAGTCATACAGTCTTTAATACAACCACAACACACTGCAATCCACAGTCTCCACCACTTTAGCCATCTATCTAGCCACACATTCATGCTTGCAACTATTCAAGATGTCGTTGACTACAATGTTCATAGTCACCATTGTTGTTGTGACACTGTTTATTTTTTTGTACAATTTGTACACTTACATTTCTATATGCTACAAATAGTGTTTGGAAAAAAAAAATATAAGACCTCCAATCTAAAAGGTTGTACCTATACACCATATCGATTAGTTTAATTAATTAAAAAAGTGTTGTGCTTATACAGTAATACCATAGTTTTAAGTGAAGTTATTATAAACAAAAAAAAGATTTAGGGAAGTGGTAAGGGTCTTTATAAAGACAAGAAAATTTAAAAAATAAAAATAATTTAACTATTGGGATATTAATTTTAATAAAGGGTACAATCAAAAGATTATAAGAAAAAAGGTGTTTTAATTAAAGTAAAAAGACTTTAAAGGTTTTATTAAAGAATATTTGATTAAATAAAAAGGAAGGTGGAAATATATACTAAGAACATTTATGAAGTAGTCATATATATCCAAGTGCCTAGTTATAAAATTTGAGTTATTATATCTAAAAAAATAAAATTGGAAAAGAAATATATAAATATGTTAAAGGACTTTAAAAAGTGAAAATTGTGCTAAAGGATATCAAAATTCACAAAAGAAAAGGTCTTTATTTTCACAAAGCACTAGTTATGTGACTGAAGGACAAAAAGATCGATTTTAATTCGGAAAAGAAGGAAGGAAGATTTCCAGAAACTTCATATAACTATGCCTCAGTGCTAGTTAGAATTAAAGGGTCTACTACGGGAAAAGATGTGTTATAGACATATTTGCGAACTGCAACCCCAAACTCATATGTCCATAAACCAAGGGCTCTTTAGTCCCTAAAAGTTTCGTTTCATACCCTAAAGGATCATGGTCAACTGATTACATCATTTCCCAGAAGTTCCACCTGAAAAACCACTCAAAACTGGCCAAAACTGGACCATACTGACTACTCCATGGTCAAGGTGCGATGCATACTGGCTGCCACACTAGCCAGGTGTGATGCATACTGAAATGGCCTTCTGTAGGGTGCAATGAGTGAGAATAGACAAATGGTAGAGACAGTTTGCTAAGTGGAAGCTCATGGAATCTTCCAGAAACTTCTCCTAGGACACTTGCCTCTCTAAATTCACCCAGGGATGAGTAAGAGATCAATGAAATCTCCAAGTGGAACCAAGAACTATCATTGGAATGACACTAATAAAAAACCTAGAGCTGACTCACACCATTGCAAGACATCTATAAATTGATCCCTCATCTGAGAGATCTAGAGGCTGGAATTTTGTAATTTGTAAGGAAGTGTTGTTGGTTTATCTGTGAGAAGAGACATTGTATTGTTGGGTGATCTTGCTTTTCATGAGGTGAAGAGGGCTTCTATGCTGGGAGGATGATGCTGGATCAGACAGCTGGGTTGTAATCCTCTCTTCTACTATTAATAAAGTTTTTTGAGTTTTCCTCCATATAATCGTGTGTTTGTGAATCTTATTGTTTATGAATGCAATTGTATGGTTAATGTGTTTCTGGTTCTGCATTGTTTATGATGTTTTAGATAGATATGCTTTGATGGTTTTCTGTTACTTTGACTCTACAAGTACTCTTTAAAGTGGGACAAGTAGGAGATGAGTGGAAAATTCTATCAAGGGAAAGAGAAATCAAGCAAGGATCCAAGCAGAAGATCCAGGTTGGTCCTCTTTTCTTCCCTCTTATCTATTACACTTAAAGGAAATCTCGAATTGCTTTGATTGTTTGTTTCTAAGATAGCTACCCATCTTAGTGGGACTAGCAGTTTGAATTGACACTAGTTTTCCCGGAAACAAAATGGCGACTCCACTGGGGATTGAATAGCTTGTTCTGTTTGTTATTATTGTTTTCTTTATAAACTACAGACAGAGCTTGAAGTTAGCCAGCTAGCCTTCGAACCACTTTTGCTATGCAATTGCGAAGTAGATGAATGCT
The DNA here is from genome assembly GCA_031772625.1 of Pinus tabuliformis. Classification (NCBI taxonomy): domain Eukaryota; kingdom Viridiplantae; phylum Streptophyta; class Pinopsida; order Pinales; family Pinaceae; genus Pinus; species Pinus tabuliformis. Next base: position 964,730,272 of record CM062811.1, read on the forward strand.
GCTTCATTCAATATCCGGGTTGGTTTATGAATTGAAAATTTGACTTACAAGCATTCTAAGTGTCCTTGTGGTAGCTCATAACCTCATAAGATCATACCCCTGCACTTTTTTTTACTGTCCATCATAACTCAGCCTAAATCATTGAACTTAGCTGGAAATTTTGAGCAAAAACCAAACTCAGTTTCGCTCCCTGGCCCATCGCACTATCTGTAACTAGGTATCCTGTATGCATTGCACCTCCCGTGTGCTACAGGTGAGATGCATCCCTGTTTCCCTGAAGGACAGGTGCGATGATTGAGTGACACTGTTTTTCTCTTTGAAATTTGGTTTTTCCTCCTTGTTTTCAGCTCTATTCAGTAGTTTTGTTGTTCATGATTAGTATCTCATTGCTGAAGCCTACTTCCTTTACATTATTCAGCCTCCATTGATTAGGATTTGTAAATGTTTTTATGTATTTGTCAATCATTTACAGTCCTCCTTTGTCGAAAGTAGCTTAATCGAACTGTCATTTTTGATGCAAAAAAGTGTTGTAACTGTCATTTTGAGTCAAAAGAAGAGTGTCGTAAAGTCTTCCTCTTCTAGATAGTCGATTGTACTTTTGTCATTGTATTTGATTTGAATTGTTAATATTTGAAGTGTCGAAAGCAGTTTTCCATTCAAATTCGAAAAGTGTCATTTTATTCTTCCTTTCGTTTTTTGAAAAGAAATTGTCGAAATGTCGCTTTGAAGAAAATAGTTTAGATCTATACTTAGTTTTCCTTTTTAGCATTCTCACATTAAGGAAACAAAAAACAAATACATGCATTTGCATTTGAATTTACACTGTGTGCGAAAGATGATTTAGGAAAAGTACATTTAATGTGTGCTCTTTGCTCTATGTTGAAAGAATTATATTCTTCTTTCCTTAGTAGCTAGGATTTTCATTGCTAAAACAAAATAAATGATTGTTTATCATTTTAGATTGCATATTTATGACTTTTACATATACATCACGCGGTGAACCTTGAAAGACAAACTTATAAGCAAGATCAACTCTAAAATAAATCTCAATGACCATAAAAACGCTTTGGAACCTAACACAACACATCTATAAGTCTAGGCTAGAGACATGTTCCAGCGTCGTAAAACCTAGTAACTATCGTTTTCATCGAAGGTTGGGTGATTCCTCCTCTTTGATATGACAAGTGCCAGTACGGACTTGTGCTCCCCGTATCGTCAAGTATATATTGGGAGACCACAATAGGCTGATATCCTTTATCCTTTGGAAGCCGTGTCTGTCACCCTATCGATCGTAGTGCACTGAACACAGCATTCGGGAAGATTGACTGCCGTACATAAAGTTCTTGGTAATTTCTCTTTAATTTACGACTAAGGTGTATATTGCAGTTTTGCGATTAGTTTGGTAATCCCTCTTTCTAGATTTCCGGAGTAGTGAATTTCGTTCCTTTTCGACTCCTTAAAAGAAAAGGTCCATTTGAGCACTTGTCACTTCAAGCTCATTAAAAATCGAAGGTGACTAGAGTAAACTTTAGCTTTTTCTCGACTCTTAAAAATTGAAAAAGAAAAGTTGCGTCAAAGTGTCTTAAAATTTATTTAAATTGGAAAAACATCCCTATTCCTTTGTTGATCTTAGGTTGAGATAATGGACTCCAATCAAGGAACCCCTCTTGGAGGGAATCCTAGTCCTTTCTCTTCTTGGGGAGATATTGGTGCTCCATATATGGCTACATTGTCTTGTCCGAGAATCACAATTGGCCTGCCAGTATGGCTATTCTCAACCTCTGTCATTTAAAACACCACAATTCCTCAATAATCGAATCAGCAACCAGATGATATTGAAGTTGTCCCTTCACCTTCTACTTTTCTTATTTCTCCCTCCCCTTCTTCCTCTTTGATTGGTGAAACTAGTGATACTAAAAACCAAGTAACTGAGAAGAAGAAGAAAGGGGAGAAGAAGAAGAAGAACTCAGCTAAACAAGGAAGCAACCATGCATCATTCGATGAAAATCTGCACACTGAAATTTCCAAATGCAGATCTCCATGCATAATTTGCAAAGGAGACCACATTCATCGAGATTTCCCTTACATTCCACAGATCTTGAGAGAATGGTCTCCCTGTTTGCACCATTCGATGTCATCAACCTCTGGCAATCAAGTTGACAACACACCATCAACTAGTGAAAATGAAGTTAATGGACAGAATAGGAATGTCAAATTTCCTTGTAGGTTATGTGAAGGTAATCATTCTCTTCACCGTTGTCCTTTTCTGGACGAAGCCAAAAGTGTTTTGGATAACCGTCCTGCTTCACCGCAACGACTTCCACCTGGATACAAGAAACTCTCACCAAGTCCTTCGCTAGTTGAAAATACGATTGACATAACTCAATTATCGATCGAATCGCTTATCGTTCAAAGTAAACCTTCTGAGTCCATACCGAACCAAAGTCAATAGGTCGAGATGGCAGTTGACCTAGTCTTGCCTTCAAAAGGTCCACCTTCATATGATACTATTTCCAAAGAGAATGAGAATGACACCATTCAAATTCTTTTTGTTGATACAGAGTCTAATGAACTTGGGGGAAATCCACCCATTCCTTTACAATAGGAAGAAAACCCCCTAGTTCATGAGGTTTATCCGGCCATTTATCCGACACCTCCTCCGAGCAGTCTAGTCATTTTCTTTTATTAGAATCAACTAGCAAGAACCCTCCTTCCATCTAATGTACCATTCCGGATCATAGTACAATTTTACAAAATGATCATGTCTGGCACTATCATAGATGAAGGGGCTTCAGTGAATATCCTTTCCTCAACTACTTGGAAAGTGCTTGTTTCGCCATCGCTTCTTCCTGAAACACAAAATTTGTCAGGATTCAACAAAGGAACCAGTTGACCATTAGGGATCCTTCCAAAGTTACCGATAACTTTGAAAAGGAAAATCGTTCAGTTGAAAGTGATGGTATTCAAGGGCCTTTATATTACAATCTACTCCTTGGACATGACTATATATATAGCATGGAAGCTATTGTTTCCACACTATTTTGAGTGATGTTTTTTTCGCATGAAGGCAAACTGGTGCAATTTGTCGACCAACTTTCATTTCCCGGTTCAAACACAACTATGAATCAACCATCATCCCTAAATGGTCTCTTTGCGTCAACAATGTCTCTTCAGCCTTCATTTCATCTGCCTAAATACCATGAGTATTTCGGCGAATGTAATGAAGTTTAGGGGGCATGTACCCTGGTCTGCTTCATCAGGCCAACCTAGATGAAAAGAGAGATTTCCTTGAAGGTTATATGATTGGACTGAAAAACCATTTCCTTGTTGGTTATGTGATCAGTCTGAAATAGTTATTTCCTTGTAAGTTATGTGATTGGAAGCTCACACCATTCACCTTCATATATTTCGATGGACAAAGCCAAGGAAGTCCTGCCTAACCGCAGGGACTTCCATATGGTGACCTGGGAACTCTCCTTTTCTTAAATACCTGGGGGCATGCAAACCTTTGTTTGCAAGTGAAAAATGACCAATTTGATTTTTTAGCTTTTTAGTGTTTTTCAACTTTTTAGCTTTTTAGTTCAACTTCTTAGGTTAGGCAGTTGGTCCAAGATGTCTACACAGCAGACGGACCAATGGAAGTATTTTGCCTCATAAGAGGACAAAACCATCCTACCTAACTTTAGTAGTTTCTTAGATTTGGTGTAGTTAGCTTTGTAGTTTGGTCGTTCTAGCTTACATAAAAAGGCCATGAGCACATGTTATAGTAGAGTTCAAGCTCATTAAAAAATAAACCTACCAATGAGAGACATCTTTAAAATGACTGGAATGAGCAATGTTTCCACAAGGTTCAAGCTCGTTAAAAAATAAACCCGCCACTAAGCATAGTTTCTTCCGATTCAAGCTCATTAAAAAATGATTCCATCCTCGGTAAATAACCTTTGTGATTGCCCTACTATCAGCCTTTTAAGCCTTGGTTGTGTTCTTACCATCACCTCCATTCTTTTGGCCAATCATAAGCTTCCACTTGATTGTTTACCCTTTTGAGGAACAACTGAAATGAGTGATTCTAATTGCCACCCTCTTCACACTGCCATGTTTTGAGAAGTTCCAAACTTACCTAGAACCAGTTGCTACCTAAAAACACCACTTGTTCCTAAAAAACGAGCCACTTTTAAACTCTTTTTAGACTCGTTAAATATAAAAAGATTGTCGAGCTATTGGTCTTCCCAGTTTGTTAAAGAAAGGGGAAGCACCATCCCTCCTATACATTTTAATCTTTTTGGACCTGAGGGATTATCAAACAAAAAGGTCGAGCGCTTGTCTTTTTCGGCTCTCTAAAACGATCGAAAAGTCGTCCCTTTCATATTATTTTATACTTTTTCGAACTTAAGGGATTATGCTATGAAAAAGGACTGCTGGAGTTTCCTTTTCGTCCCTTTTCAAACTCTCTAAACATGAAAAGGACCAAGTTATCTTTGTCGTTAAACTCGTTAAAATAATAGAGACAAACTTGTCCATCTAGACAAGGACGAGTTTCACTGTCGCTAGGCTGGCTAAAATATAGCGATAGGTTTGCCCGAAGGGAAAATTATAGACCAAGCATATGTTATCCTCCTCAAGCTTGAAAAAAATAAAGAGGTACTGGTCAGCAATGACTGGGGAAAAAGGGAAGAAAACTTGAAGAATTTTATTGGTAGCAGGTCACTCTTTAACATGACACTTTCACTCCATCACCATGATTGAGTCGAGTTGGGTTATTCCATTCACTAGTCATATCACCATTGGTCCTCTGTACCATCCATCTTTTGGGGTTAATGCTACCAATCCATCTCAGTGTCGCCGACATGTTTAAGAGAATTCATTCAGAGAATTCACCATCCAGCAAATGCCTCATCCACTGCAATACTTCCACCCTTCATTTTTCATGACCGTCATTCCTGAACCTTGTATCATCAGATCGTTTTCACCTCCAGAAAAACCATTTGCTTCATTTTGTGTCGTAGATGTGGGATATGTCAAGGCCCTCCTACGATGGGTCACTTCTTCTCGACATCAGCTCATTATCCAAGAAGTTGACTTAGAAATAACCCTTTCAGTACTTTGAAGCTTGCATGCCCTAATGGCAAGTTTCTCACTTCTGGCAATAGGTTTCCATCAATGACCTTTGACCAAAAGATTTTGCATGGTGTTCAACATCGACTCATATATTCACACCACGTGAATTGCACTGTAATACCTTGAGGGTCATTATCATTATCGGTGATTCCTCTCGCACCTGTTAACAGCTTTCATTATTGGCTAGTAATCAGGCAATGTCTTTCCATGTTTGAATTCAGAACATCTTTTCACATGGATTAACTTGTACATTGGGTGAAGATTGAATGAGTTTGAAGAACCCGGATCTAGTTTCATCCATCTGGGCTATGATACATTCAGGAAAATAAAGACATCAATTGTACACAGAAGCTGCACAGATAGTCATCTAAGCCAAGAATAGTCATCATGCGAAGAATCACCAGTCTACGACAGCAGATGATTGTCTGTCTTATGTACATGAAAATGAATTTATAAAGCTGAGCATGGGAATGCCCGCCTCAGCTAGATCATGAAAATAATATGATGATGATGTATTGTATTGTATCTTATAGAGGTCACCTTCCATTTCGAATACCTCGAATCCTCATGATAAAGCATTTCACCCGACATCAGAAGATTTATGACCTCATGCTTTAGGGGGCAACTGTTATAGACATATTTGGGCACTGCAACCCCAAACTCATATGTCCATAAACCAAGGGCTCTTTAGTCCCTAAATGTGTTGTTGCATACCCTAAAGGATCATGGTCAACTGATTACATCAGAATTTCCACCTGAAAAACCACTTAGAACTGGCCAAAACTGGACCATATTGACTACTCCATGGTCAAGGTGCGATGCATACTGGCTACCACACTAGCCAGGTGTGATTCATACTGAAATGGCCTTCTGTAGGGTGCGATGAGCAAGAATAGACAAATGGCAGAGACAGTTTGCTAAGTGGAAGCTCATGGAATCTTCCAGAAACTTCTCCCAGGACACTTGCCTCTCTGAATTCGCCTAAGGATGAGTAAGAGATCAATAAAATATCCAAGTGGAACCAAGAACTATTAGTGGAATGACACTAATCAAAAACCTAGAGCTGATTCACACCCTTGCAAGACATTTATAAATGGATCCCTCATCTAAGAGATCTAGAGGCTGGAATTTTGTAATTTGTAAGGAAGTGTTGTTGGTTTATCTGTGAGAAGAGACATTTTATTGTTGGGTGATCTTGCTTTTCATGAGGTGAAGAAGGCTTCTATGCTGGGAGGATGATGCTGGATCAAACAGCTGGGTTGTAATCCTCTCTTCTACTATTAATAAAGTTTTTTGAGTTTTCCTCCATATAATCGTGTGTTTCTGAATCTTATTGTTTATGAATGCAATTGTATGGTCAATGTGTTTCTGATTCTGCATTGTTTATGATGTTTTAGATAGAGATGATTTGATGGTTTTCTGTTACTTTGACTCTACAGGTACTCTTTAAAGCGGGACAAGTAGGAGAGGAGTGGAAAATTATATCAAGGGAAAGAGAAATCAAGAAAGGATCCAAGCGGGAGATCCAGGTTGGTCCTCTTTCCTTCCCTCTTATCTATTACACTTAAAGGGAATCTCGAATTGCTTTGATTGTTTGTTTCTAAGATAGCTACCCATATTAGTGGGACTAGCAGTTTGAATCGGCACTAGTTTTCCTGGAAACAAGATGTTACTACCGTTATCTCGCCACATGAAGATAAAAATTATATAAAACCTAAAATCACAAACCAATTAGTGATTCCTGAGTCAAATATACTCAAAAAATTATAATGTTATGATAATTAAAAATATGACATAACCAATTTACAATTAAACATTGGAGATTATACATTCATATTACAATTCTCATTTCCAACCCTATGGAGCAATCAAGGTGAGATTATTTTAGGTTCACTCTGGATAGAAACTCTAGGTTCCTTTATCCTAAATACGAAAAAAAAGTTCTTGACATTTTCATACAAAAAGAAAAAAATAACACTATAGGATGTTATAGTGAAGCCGAATTCAGTGACACCAGGAGGCATACAAGATATCTCAAAAGTAATTTCTCAAGAAAGTAAAAAAGTGATGCAAAATATGCAAAGGGAAATTGACAAAATTGCTACTGAAAAAAATGAAGAATTCATTCATCTCAAGGACCCCAAAGGGAAATTATTGACACAGATTAAAAAACTTAAAAATGACAACAAATCCTAAAAAAAAAACTAGAAGAACTCAACATGAAAGACATATCAAAGTCTTCAGACATAAGCATCCAAGTTTAATAAAAATGAATGAATAACAATATATTCAATATCAGAACTCGAGAATATGGCAACCTAGTTAAAAGGAAAACATAGTCAGAAGTTACAATTGAAATGATGAAAAACACAAGTGAAGGTTTTGTAACCAACTCAACAACATCATAACCTGAAGTAAATCTGAATCTTGCCACACACATAATAAGAGAAGGAAAAACCAAAATAACACCTTATCTACATATAAATCACAAGAATAAACATCTCAATCAATATATGAATATGTATCACTCAAAACATAAACAACAAATTTATGTTCATAAGGATATTGAAGTGCGCACAACTTAGTCAAGTGATAACGATTCATTACAAGTTTCCAGTACTTGAAATATTTCACAAAATATTAATTTGGGATGGTTAGATCCTTCCTATGTGCGGAAATTTTATATATCACCCCAAGGGTCATATCAACTTGTATCAACAAATATGATAATTTTGAGACAAGAAGACAATTGAAACAAAAAAAAGAGATCAAGCCTTTTCGTCAACAAGCTTTGAGGACAAAGCTTTTTTAAGAGGAAGGAAATGTTATGATAAAATTTAGATAAAAATAATGCAAGTATAAATAATAATAACACATCATAAATAATGATTAATTAGTAATAAGTTAATGAAGAGGTATGTCCCTAAGGACATGACCGTTCATAAAGGGACACCTACCTAGGGTATATAAGCATACCCTCATTCTCATTTGTACAACATATTCTCATTCATACATTTTAATATATATTCTTTTATCCTTAATGGATATATACATATTCCAAGTCTTTTGGAGTATTTAACTTCTGAGTATACGAACATTGTTCGTTACAGTTTTGCTGTGATTAATGAATTTCTAATAGTTGGAAATACCTCTAGTCTCCTACAAAGATGATCCCCCATAAAAATAATGATGCTACGGGGTTGAGACTCATAAAGAACATAATATTTCCACATATAAGTTTTTCCTAAAATAACATCACAAAATTAGAGTAGGGAAACATCACATAATACCTCATATTTAAAGGGTTTGAAGTCATAGGACTTCCCATTACACTTGATTTCTTGCAACTTGGGTTGGATATTTTAGGTTGGCTCTCGTAACTTTATCCCTTTTTCTGTCAGTTAGGGCCTCCTTTTCTAGGATTTTATTGCAATGGATTTGCAAACCCAAACACCCACTTATTTTTTTCTTCAATTTCCACTCTAGTTTGACAACATATCAATAAGCAACTCCTAGTGAGGAGATATCCATGAAATCAACTTCCATTTGGATGTATCTATGTAGGCGACTGCGATACATGAAAACCAAGTGCTCCTCAAAGTATTTGATACCCATGTTTGAGTGAAAAGTAAGGAAAATATTGGTGTACTCTAGCAAAGTGTGGTCTCACCCTTATTGTAGAGTTGTCCATATCATGTACACATCATCATAGTTTCCTACAAGGTAGAATTACTCACTAATGGAATCAAAAAAATCAACCCAAGTAGGGCTTCAATTAAATATCCCAAAATGATCTTCATTTTGTTTATCTGAGTAACCTTCCCACCAATATGTGACACGGGGAAAGGATTTTATGAGTCCAAAGGTGATCTCATCATCATCAATTTTTTTGGAAAAATTAATTGACTTACAATAGATTTATCTACTTTTCTAAAGTATCTATATCTACTTGGAATTCAAATAAGGGAATATCAAAGTTAACTTGTACCTTGAATTTTGTTGCACCTCCAAAATTGTCGCTTGTCGAAGGTGCCTTGGCTATTATTTCTTGTCGTTGAAGTATCTAAATTTTTTTTTCCATCATATCATTTCTCTCTCATGTGAGTGCTTACTCGAACAACAACTTGATAGGATCTCTTATTTCATCATTTATTTTTTCTTCTACCATGTGAGTTTTCATGGGATGGAGAGAGTGTTTGTTCTCAAGTGAAACTAGCCTGAGATTCAACTCTCCACACCTTGACCTTATATGATCCAAATTGGATCATTATAATTTTTATTTTATTTATCTTGATGCTTTCAAAGTGGAAAAATTAGAGGAATCAACTCATAGGACTATTTATACCCATGAGACATCCTTTGGAAAATTGGGGCCTAAAACCTTATGGGAGGAGCTTGAGGCATCAAACGGTGTTTTGTGGGAGAAACATTTGTGGACTATTTTTATTAATGGGTCCTCGTTTGGAAATTTGGGGTCTGAAACCTTCTACGAGGAGTTTGAGGCATCAAATTATGTTTTTTTTGGGGCGGGGGGATTGTTGGTTAAGAAACACACTATATTGTGTTATTATACATATAGATACCTTTCCAATGGTGCAATAATAATTCCAATTAGAGTTTGTATGCAAATGTTATGTCACACAGAAGTTGACCTTCCTATTTTGACCATAACAGATTGAGAAGATGACACATCATCCTCAATTATTCATGGAAAATAGGCTAGCCAAGTGATCATAATGAACAATACTTTACAAGAGTCAATACTATAACTCTAGTTAAGAGTTGAAAGCGTCAAATCTAACCACTAATAGGCTATCAAGTTATGTCATAATTGGGCCACTAGGAGGAAAAGGGGTTTAATTCCTTTTCAGTGAATTTTGTCCCATAAATTAGTAGATTAGTTGAGAGGGATAGGAAGAGAACACACATAGAATATTTGTGAATGTAGTATCCCATGGGCCACATTCCTTACTTATTTGTACTTGCATCCATGTTCTATTATGAGAAAGAGAGTAGAGTCGCCTCACCTTACAACTAGGTTTTCTCCTCAAAGGCTTTCCCAAGATATATATTGTGTTAATTGTAGTTTCTAAGTTTTTATTTCGTTTTTCTCTATTTTTTGCATAATTATAATTTTCATTCATATGCAGGTAAGAGTAATTAATAGATTCAAAAATATTACGAGAAATAAACACTAATAGCATATATTTCTTGTTTTATAATATATTTGTGTCGATATGTTGTGATGAACTATTTATTTGAATATCATATTGGCATTAGAGCAGGTTTCCTTTTGTATATCTTGGGAAGTTTCAAGAGATATATATCATTTAAGGTGCAAGTCACAAAATACCAGTCATGAGTGATGAATCTATGGATAACCCTCCTAATCCCATATAGGAGAGGTTTTTGCGATTGGAAGCATGGGTTGCCAATATAAATTTCAATATGAGTCTCCTCATTGTGTCCCTGACCAATACAATTGGGCTATTTGAATAAGATGGGGGTTCTAATATAGACGGAAGATTAACAGGTTGGGAAGAAATAGATAAGGATCAAAAGTAAGAAACTAGAAAATATCAACCCAGTTCGAGAGCCACGAACCATTCATAGTCCCTATTCAAAATGGAAGCAAAGTTCAACATCAACATGTATCGAGCTAAGATTGATGTGTTGAAGCTAAATGATTGGTTTCATAAATTAGAAGTTTATTTTAGTTTCCATCATATAGATGAAGAACATAATATTTCATTTTCATAGATGATTAGAGGACCATGCCCTGACTTGGTGGGAAATCCATGATCCGGATTTAAACAAGAATGCAAAAAATTACAGAAATAACCATAAATACAGATATGCAGTGGAAATAATACTTCATTTCATTTATGTAAAATATTGAAATATGCTTACAAATAGGAATGGAAATAAACTAGCTAGGGCGATGGTAGCTTTATCTCTGAGAAGAGATGTGGTGGCTACATGCCTCTAAATTGTGGTACAATGAGGCAAAAGGCCTATTTATTGTTGAGAAACATGAAAAACCCTCAACATCCAAAAACCTAAACCTAGAAGATGAAACACCAAATTGTGGGCCCCATTTGGGTAAGTTGGTACATCAACTTCTCGGGTCGTAACTTCAGCATACGATCTTCGTTTGACGCACACAATAGCTCGCTAGAAAGATCTATCTGAGGATTATAACCTTGGGAAGAGAAACATTGACTGATGTTGTTCTCAGTTTTCCCAAAAAGCGTCATTTAGGGCCTCAACACAACTTCGGAAGTTCAAGACTTGAAAAACTCCTAAAAATAGTAAATTGTGCTACAATTACGGAAACTGAAAAACTGAAAGAGATAGTTGTGGGGGTCCAAGTGGGATAGATGGGTGGCCACCAACATCTGCTTGGATTATTCCTCCCCCCTTAGGAAGCAATGGTCCCTATTGCGTTGAGTTCCTCCCTGAGATGAGGAAACTTCTGCTGAACTTGGTCCCAGGTGAGCTATTCTGCAATCTCTGATGTGTCTAGTAATGGTGGAAAGTATGGCCGAAGGTGGTCCACATTGAACACTCGATGCAAGAGAAGGAATGGAGGAATGTTGTGCTCCAAATCCTTGTTTCCCATAGCCTTGGTAATTCTGTAAGGACGATGTCGGAGTGGTCTGAGCTTTTGATGGGCTCTTGTAAGGCGTTCTTTCTGCAGATGCAACCACACTTTGTCACCCACTTGAAACTTGTGTGGTACCTGATGCTGATCATGTCGCTGCTTGTACTTGGAATTTTCTAGAATGGAGTGGTGATAGATCAATTCGTTGGGTAGAGGTGCTCCGGAAGTCACATTGGACAAATGCTTAGCCTGACAGTGCAATGGTACCCTTGTGGGTGAGGAGAAGATGACCGTGTCCCTCTGTTACTACTATTGCGTGGAGGAACCGTTCGCGGGGGTCACAGATGTGGAAAAATTCCCCTTACTTTGGGAGTGAACCAGAAAGAAAATGAATTTCCTAGTCTGGGAGATGAGCTTGCTGCATTTCTCAGTAATGATTAAAGAGGTGGCGGTAGGTGGGGCTACCTCTGGTATCCTGTATAGTGAAATACCAAAAGTAATAATAACAATGCGAGGACTTGACTCATACACAGCATGTCGCCTCCACAAGCATGGTTGGCCTAATAATACATCACAAACATCTAGAGGTGCAACATCACACAATACCTCGTTTGTGAAGGGCTTGATGCTGTAGGGACGGCGGCACTATTGGCGAACTCGGAGATCTCTTCCTTGGTGAAGCCACCTGATATTCTACAGTTGTGGGTGTGGTGTAGTCGGTATGCCCAACCACTTCATGAACTCTACTAAAATGAGGTTCTTTTGGCTCCTACTGTCAACAATGAGTTGTAGCGGTGAACCTTTCACCCACATTTGTGAGTGGGAAAGATGCTCCCCCTCCTCTGGATCTTTCGGCTCATTCTTCTGGATCTTTGTGGTGGCAACAGTGACACTTGACTCCACATCAATGATTTGTTTCCCTTTGAAATTCTCCTTGTCAGGTTCTGACTTAGGGTCAAAACATGCATCTGATTCTGAAGCCTTCAACTGGGCCACCAATGACTACTTGGTTTGACACTCACTTGTGTTGTGAGTGGGGCTCTTATGGAACTCACACCACTTTCCTGTGTCCTTCTATGACTTCGTGGTGTTTTTCTTTTCTTGCGGCTTTGATGGGTTGTCTTGGTTCACCCTGCCTTGGCTTTGTCCTCTAGTCTTCGGATTCACAGATCCAAAGTCTCGCTTCTTTTGTTTAAACTTCTGCTCGATTTTAACAACATATCGGTATGTTGCGCCAAGCGAGGAGATGTTCAGGAACTCCATCTCTTCCTGGATGTATCTTTGTAGGCAGCCATGGTCTTTGAGTACCAAATGTAGCTTAGAATCCTTGATACCCAACTTTTTGCGAAGTGTATGAAAAATGTTTGTGAACTCTGGCACATCTTGGTCTCTTCCCTACTGCATCATGGTCCACTTTATGTATTTGTACTCATAGATTTTGACAGGGTAATAATGCTCCTTGATGGCATCCCAGAATGAATCCCAAGTGGGTGTGGCTGAGAAAAGTGAGCCTGTACTTTCATCCTTCTTCTCGCAGTAGGTTTCCCACCAATCCTTAACGTGGGAGGCTGCTTTGAGAAGAGCGAAAATAATCTTTTCCTGACTGCAAATATCATGAATAGAAAAATACCCATCTAGCAGATTTAACCATTTATCAATGGCATTGTGTCTGTTTGATGCTCAAATATGGGGATTTCAAAATTAACTTGTACCTTCAACATCGTGGTGTTTCCAAAGTTGCTGTTGGAAGCCGATGCATCACCTCTGGGTAGCCATTGAAGAATTTGGGCAAAGTTGTCCATCATTGCATTCCTTTGTCGCTTGAGGGCCTCTTCGAGCAAGATTTTGATAGGATCTCTTGCCCCCTCGTCTTTCTTTCCATCTGCCATGGGAGGCCATTAGGATTTTCGAGGTGGGTCTTGCAAAGGTTTGACCAGTTCAAGCCCTAACTCCTTATATCCTGACCTCGTTGGGGAGATGCAAAGAAGAACAGAGAAAAATTAGACCACTCTGATACAAGTGATCCAGATTGAAACAAGAACACAATAAATGACCGAAATAACCATAAATAAAGATATGCAGAGGAAACAATACTTCATTTCATTAATGTAAAATATTAAAATATGCTTACAAATAGAAATGGAAATAAACCAGCTAGGGTGATGGTAGCTTTATTTCTGAGAAGAGATGTGGTGGCTACATCCTTTGAATTGTGTTACAATGAGGTTTGAATGCCTATTTATTGTTGAGAAACAATGGAAAACCCTCAACATCCAAAAACATAACCCTAGAAGATGAAACACCAAACTGTGGGCCCCATTTGGGTAAATTGGTACATCAACTTCCCGGGGTCGTAACTTTGGCATACAATCTCCGTTTGATAGGCACAATAGCTCATTAGAAATATCTTTCCGAGGAATATAACTTTGAGAAGGGAAACATCAATATATGACCAATGTTGCTCCCAGTTTTCCCAAAAAACTTCGTTTAGGATTCAAAATGGCTTCGAAAATTCAGGACCCAAAAAACTGCTAAAAATAGTAAATTGTGGTACAATTCCGGAAACTGAAAAACTGAAAGAGACAGATGTGGGGGTCCAAGTGGGATAGGTGGGTGGCCACCAACATTTGCATGGAACAAGCTATATCAAAACCATGAGATTAGATGGAGATCCACAGTGACTATGTGGGAGGTTTTTAAAACTCTCATAAGGTCACAATTTTATCATATTATCTAGGTGAAGCATTGGTGGATCCAATGGCATTACTTCAAGAAGAAGTAGGAACAAAGTGTACAAGAGTATATGAAAGATTTGAAAAATACGGCCATAGTATTGGGTATATTCCCATAGAAACCAAACATACTCCTAAAGTATTTGGGGTTCTACGCCCTCATCCACATAAGTGAGTGATTTCCTCAAACCCATATCTATGGACATGGCCTGTGTATAAGAATAATATTAGGAGAACATACACTAGAAGAAAGGGAAATCAAGTGGGTTAAAGCACAAGGAATAAAAGGATGTTTATAAGGGAAGAAGAAGTGGAAATGGAGAAAATATAAAAATACAATATCCATAGCATGTTAGTGTAAGCATCCCAACAACTATTGCAACCATTGTAAGATTGACAGTAATGTAAAGAAGAAGTGTTTGAAGTTGAATCTGAATTTTAACACAAAGAACAAAATAAATATAATAAGAATAATCTCATGGCAGCTAATTTGAGAAACCTAGTTGAAATCAAGTCAAATGTGGATGAAAAGATCGTATGTACATCAGTGTAGGTGAAGGTGAATCTAAGTAGCCTCCAACAATAGGAGGAGAACAAAAAGGCTAGGCTCTTCCATATAAAGATACATGTTAAAAATACCAAGATTGATGCTCTTTTTAGCTCAATATCATGGGAAAATCTCATTGTAGGATACCAAGTTAACAAATTGGCATTGGAAATTCATGATCATCCAAGACCATATCCACTGGGATAGGTAAATAAGGATGAAAAATGTAGGTAGATAAATAGTTTGAAATTGAATTTAATATCAGCGATGATTCTATTTATGAAGTAGAAGTACATGTAGTTTCCCTTTATGTATGTGGAGTGGTGTTTGGAACTATATGTATATGCGAGATGCAATATTCATGTAGAGATACAACTAGTACTACCCCATCAAGTGTGGAAAATTGTTCACAAGCAACGTGATAATGGAAAGTTAAAAAAATCACTAGTAAGTTCCATCCAAGTCAAGAAACTGATTAGTTCTAACAAGAAGTATGTTTTAATATTTTAAAGATAAAACCATTATGTAGAAGAATCAATAAGAGAAAAGGCATCCCATGAGAGGTTTACTAAGAAATATAAATACAAACTTGAATATTTTTTTACAAGAATACATGGATCTATTCTAGGATCCTAAAGGGCTAACACCCAATATGGAAGTGGAGCACAAGATCTAGCTATTTGTAGAATCTCTATTTTCCAACATAGGGATGTATAGACAACCTATTATAAAAGAAAGTGAGGTGATGAAATAGCTACAACAACTAGTCTAATAAGGTTCCATTCAAACACATGTATCACCATGTGGGTCACCCATATTTATTTTTCTAAAGAAGGATGGGACATGGTGATTGAGTATAGATTACAGGGCATTGAAAAAAATCAGGTTGAAGAAAAGTACACCTTTCCTAGAATATATGATCTACTAGATTAGTTGTAGAAAGAAAATGCTTCACCAAGTTGGACTTGAAGTATGAATATCACCAGGTTCGAGTCAGAGAAAAAGATACCTAGAATACCACCTCCAAAACTAGGCAAGGTTTGTATGAACAATTATTCATGCCATTTTTCCTATGTAATACACTAACTACATTTATGAGGTGAGTGAATGATAGATTACACATTTTTAGATACTCATTTATTATTGTAAATTTGGATGATATATTGGTATATAGTGCTACATGGGAGGAGTAAATATCACATTTCACATAGGTGTTGGAGACATTAAAGAAGCACCAACTAATAGAAAATCTCAAAAAGTGTGAGTTTACACAACAATATCTGGTGTATTTATAGTATGTGATAGGTGGAGGACAGCTAAAGATAGATCCTTCCAAGATGGGGGCCCCCATGAAATTTCATGTTCCTATTAATGATTTTGAGATCAAGATTTTTTTTTTGGTAGCACAATACCTAAGAAAACTCATAATCTCATTTTTAGTAGTAGCAACACCACTCCATGCCATAAAAACAAGTGGAAAGAGTTTCCAATAGGGAAAGGATCAGAAAAATGTATTTTAGGAGTTAAAGAAGAATATCATTCATGCACTAGTTATGGAATTTCCAAATATGGAACAACCCTTCGAACTGGAGATAGATGTAAGTGGGCATGTTATGGGAGAATTCTTACTATAGGGAATCAGAAGGTTTATAATCTACCATTATGAATTATTTCATGGGGAATATCTTAACTCACCCACCTAATACAATGAGTTCTATTCCTTGGTGCAAGATGTAAAGAAGTGGAAACACTATTATGTGTGGAAGGAGATAGTAATCCACATATATCATTAGTTGTGATAGTATCTATGGGCCCAAAGTAAGCTACAACAAACCAAAAATTACAAGAGAATGAGGTTTTCACAGTAGTTTTGTTTATTGATCAAGTACAAGAAGGTTAGAATAAACAACTTGGTTGACATGCTTTCAAGGCCAACCATATCAAAGTCACAACTTTGGGAACTCTTTTGCACATGGATAAATTCAGCCATGATGCATATAGAGAGGTAGATTTAAAGGATGACGATTTCATGGAATTTTTATAGCAATTTCAAAAATAGAGTCATGTGCACAATGATGATAGTAAAGTTGACTACCATCTCTAGGATGAGTTACTCTATAGTCTAGATAAGTTATGTGTTCCTAAAGGTGATTTGTTTAAGGATAAATGACTTGTAGCAACAAGATATTTTAAATCCATCAACCTTTCCCAAGGCCTTCCCAGATGGATGGTGTACTAATCATGCACAAAACTACTCAACCCAATCCCAATCATGCACATCTAAACTAGAAAAAAAAATGAAAGTTAAGGGGCATACCTTTCTATCACAAGAAAAATAATTTGGTTGATGTATCCAACTTGAGGATGGTCTCCTATAGATCCCAACTCTTGAATACTTGCACACAATAGAAGAGTCACCAAAAATCTATTCCCTATAATAAAATTAGTACATATTGCAAATACATCCATAATAAATCATGCAAATATTAATGAAATACATGGAAGAATGGGGAAAAATGTATGAATCTTGTATTATACAAGAATAGTGATACATTGTTGTGCTCTCTTGCAAAATTTTCATGTAGTCGCATCCTCACGAACACTCATTGTATGTTAAACATATTATGCTATGTTAGGTCCCTATAATATTAGTGAAGCCCCCTTATTGTTATTGTTACTGTATCCCTCTATTGTTATTGTTGTTCCCTTACATTATTATTGTTATGTAGGATCTGATTATATTTAGACTCATGTATACACCAAGGAGGTCTTATAATTTATATCATACAAGAATTTTTAATTTATATAATGTAAATGAGGTTTTCGTCTTGAAGAGGATATTTTTTAAGTGGTTGATCCATCTTTTCTGTGAGCTGGTGGCATAACATTTGGTATAAGAGCCTTAGATTCTAGGGTTTTGCTTCTTCAAATAGGTCATCTTGGAATTTTCTCTATAGCTATTTTTATAAGAGGCTTAATAAGATAAAATTACAACCACATAGATCCAAAATACTGGTGAAAATTGTGTACTAATTATAGCTCTTAGTTTCCTATATTTTAGGAGATATGATCCAAGGAAGTTAGGGTTTTTGTATGATCCAGAATTCCATCTCAAACAAGTGACCTAGGGAAAATGGCCATAATTTTTCCTTCGAGCGTTGTACTTGAATTTTGTAGAAATTCATTGAAAGTGCACAAACTATATTTTTTTGTGTATCATTTTTAGGGTTGAAGGTCAAAACAGTGACACATGGAACTCCATACAAGTTAGTTCTATTGAACCAACCTATAATCAGACCATCATGGGAGATCGGGAATAACTCTTTCTTGAAGAATCCAATATCAGTCTAACTTGTGGGGTTGGAAATAAGACTTGGAGGGATATCGTAGGATGAATGTTTAGACCTTGTAGGTCCAAAATTATAGATATACAAGAGTTCCAATATCAAGCTCCTAAAAATAACAAAAAAGGTGTGTATTTTTTTAAATTTTGCATAACTTTTGTTTGAAAAAATAGTTTGAAGTGATTCAAAGGGCATGGTGAAGAATACATATCATTGTTTGATTATAAAATTAGTTGAAACAAATAAAATGGAAACACCTAGTAAGAATCCATAAATATCTTCTATGGTGCATGAAGAAGAGGAAGAAATACAACACGATGTATCAAAATTACTAGACCAAGTGTAACAAATTTCTCTATCACAAAGAATAACCAAAACTTGATTGGAAGTGATGATGAATGTTAATATGGTTGGTTTAGAAGTAAGAATACAAAAGGGACATAGATAGTTTTAAGTATGGTTTAAAATACATGGAAGCAATGATGAATGTCATGATGGAAGGGTTGACAAAATCACTACAAGAAAGGCTTCCCAATGGTGACAAGGTAATCCATGAAAATCAGGATGAGGAAAAAAGGAATATGAATTATTATTTTTGAGATTTCAATTTTGGGTTTAAGACCCACCAAATTCCAAAGATCGATATGAGGATGTTTGATGGCAAGGATCCAGTAACATGAATACTTCAAATTGAGGAATATTTTGATCTCCAGATGTATGAAACATACAAAAGGTACACATTACGTCTCTATATTTAGAACCAAAATAGGTTGTTTGTTATCGATGACTTTTTTCTCATAAGCTACTTGTTTCTTGGTCAATTTTTATGGAGAAAATGATATCACATTAATAGGATACAAAGAGAAACACCTATTTTAGCTAATTGATAAATCTCAAACAAAAGGGTTCAATAGCGGAGCACATTGAGGACTTCTAAAAATTCAATATCAAGGTAACTGATATTCTAGAGGAGCATAGGATTGATTTCTTCATAGGGACTTTAAAGGATAACATCCCACATGAGGTTTCACTTTGGGAACCTAATTCATTGGAGAAGGCATTTAGGGTGGCTAGAAAAGTTGAAAGGAAAATTATGGCAACAAGGAAGTCTACCACTCATAACTATAAATATGGAAGTGTTTCTGATCCTATACTTGCAAAACCTACAAGGTTGACGCCACAAAAATTGGAGGGAAAAAAAGAAAAATGGATTTGTTATGGTTGTGACAGAAAATACAATGAACGTCATAAGTGTGCCGAAAAGAAGATACACACCAGGAACCAACCCCAAAGAAAGAAGAAATAAATCCAACCATATCTTGTAATGCCTTGGTGGGAATTACCACTCCTTAACCTCTTATGATACTAGGATATATTAATAAGAAAAATGTAATAGTGTTGATTTATTTGGGTAGTACCCATAATTTTATTCATTATAAGTTAGTTAAGGAATTGAATTACTTTCTATATCCAATGCCAGAGTGTCAAGTGATGGTTGCAAAAGGAGGAACTATAAATCACTCTGGAAAGTTCCATAATATCAAGCTAACCATGGGGTAATATGTATTGAATATTCCAATGCTTTTCATTGAAATGGTGGCACTGATGTTCTACTAGGAGTCCAATGGTTACAATCTTTGGTGACGATAAACTTTAATTTTCAAGAAATCTTCTTGAAATCTTCTTGGGAAGGAAAGGAAGTTGAATTAAGGGGTATGATAGAGAACCCAAGGAAAATAATCAACGCTAATAACATGAAAAATATTTTGGAGAAATAAGGAGGCATAATTTCACAATTATGCTCACTAGAGGTTCAAATAGTGAGATAATATATTTCTCCATATCTCCAAAAAGTCTTGGACAATCATTCCAAGGTATTTGAGAATCCTAAGGGCCTCCCACCTATTCGTCATCATGATCATGCTATTCATTTGATTCCAGGAAGTGTTTCTCCAAACATTAGGCCTTATAGATATCCTTATGCCCAAAAGAGTGAAATTGAATATATGGTTGTAGAAATGCTAGAGGTCGGTATAATTCAACCTAGTAAAATGTATTTCTCTACTCTTGTAGTATTGGTGCACACAAAGGATGGATCATGGTGTATGTGGCCAGATTATAGAGAGCTAAAAAAGCTCACTATTAAAGATAAATTTCCCTTTCCTATCATTGATGAATTATTGGATGAATTACGTGGAACAATTTACTTCACCAAGTTGGATTTTCGTTCGGGATATCATCAAATTAGCATGAAGACTAAAGACATTCTGAAAAAAACATAGATAACTCACAAAGGCCATTATGAAATTTTGTTCATGGTTTTTGGCCTTACTAATGCACCTTCTATAATTCAAGGTTTGATGAATTCCATTTTAAAACCCTTTTTTAGAAAATTTGTGTTAGTTTTTTTTTATGATATACTAATCTAAAACAAGGCTCTGAAGTATCATGTTTAACATGTTGACAGGGTGCTCAAACTATTGGAGGAGAAACAATTATATTAAAAAACCTTCAAATGTTTCTTTGGAGTACATGAGGTGGAATATTTTGGGTCATATTCTATCTCATGAGGGTGTTAAGCTAGACCCTATCAAAATTAAACCATTAAGGAATGGAAAATCCCCACGAAACTAAAGAATATTTGAGGATTTCTCGGGGTGACAGGGTATTATCTCAAGTTTGTTAAGAATTATGGGAGAATAGCATAATCTTTAACAACATTACTGAAGAAAGATGCATTTTCTTGGATTCTAGAAGCAACTAAGTCTTTTTAACATCTTAAAGAGGCAATGTACCAACCACTAGCATTAGCTACGCCAGACTTCACAAAAACCTTTATTGTAGAATATGATGCCTTGGCAAATGGAATTAGTGTTGTTTTAAAGTAAGAAGGAAGACCTGTTTCTTTTGAAATTTTTCCAATCAAGGGAAAGTATTTATGCAAACCTATTTACGAGAAGAAAATGTTGGCAATTCTAAATGCACTAAAGCAATGGAAACCTTACCTAATGGGAAGACACTTCAAGGTAAAAATAGATCGTGATAGCCTTAAATACCTTTTGGAACAAATATTATCTTCCGAAGAGCAACAAAAATGGGTCGCACAGATGTTGGGTTATGAGTTTTAAATCATCTACAAAAAATGGAAGAAAAATGTTGTTACAGATGCACTCTCATGAAATGATGAGGATGTGGAAGAATTGCTTTGTGCCATTTCTATTATCCAACCTAATTGGTTCACTGAAGAAAGGGATGAATGGAAGAATGATGAAGAGGTGCGGACACTCATTCAAAAGTTACAACAAGATCCCAATACATATAATACATTTATATGGAAAAATGATTAGTTATGGTACAGGCATCGCTTATATATTTGTAAGCATTCCCAACTCAAACAAAATATTATTTTGGAATTGCACACCTCATCCTTAGGAGGGCACTCAACATTTTGAAAAACTTTCCACAGGGTCAAGAAGGAATTTTTTAAGGATGGCCTTAAATATGAT
Source organism: Pinus tabuliformis (assembly GCA_031772625.1). Taxonomy (NCBI): domain Eukaryota; kingdom Viridiplantae; phylum Streptophyta; class Pinopsida; order Pinales; family Pinaceae; genus Pinus; species Pinus tabuliformis. Next base: position 964,752,123 of record CM062811.1, read on the forward strand.
ATTCAAAATTTTGTGGTAGAATGTTTGGTTTACCAAAAAAATAAAGTTGAGAAAATTACTACCTATTACAACCTCTATCCATTCCATGTCACCGTTGGGAGGAGGTCTTAATGGATTTTTTTTATAATTTTAACCAAGTCTGAAGGAAAGAGCGTCATCATGGTGGTAGTTGATAGAATTACCAAGTATGCACACTTTTGTGCATTACCTCAACCTTTAAAACTAGTACAATTTCTACTGCATTTATGGAAACAATTCAAAAGGTACATGGAAACCCAAATATTATTGTAAGTGACAGCGATAGCATTTTCATTGGAAATTTTTTGATGGAATTATTTTATTTTCTTGATAATCAATTAGTTAATAGATCATCTTATCATCCTCACTTTGAAAGGAAAACTGACATAGTGAACACATGCTTGGAAGGATATCTTTGTTGTTTTGTCTATGATAAACAAACACAATGGGTCAAGTGGTTACCTCTAGATGAATTGTGGTATAACACTTCCTTATATACTATAGAAAAAATGACCCCATTTATGGCACTTTATGGATATCATCCACCATCCATCACATCATCATGAAGAGAAAATTCTAAGGTTCAAGTAGTGGAATATCACATCGAGCATCAACAATAAGTTCTTTAACTCTTAAGGATAACATCACACTATTGTAGAATCAAATGAGTCAACTAGGAGACCAACATTGCAGTAAAATAAGTTTTGATGAAGGCGACTAGGTATTTTTACGACTACAACCATACAAACAAATACCCCTCAAGAAAACTGAGAAGGATAATAAATTATCACCCAAGTACAGTGGTCCTTACAAGGTGTTACAAAATATTGGTACTTTGGCATACAAATTGGAGTTGCCTGCATCTTCTTGAGTACACTGTGTTTTCCTTCTTTCATGCTTAAAGAAGGTTATCAGTGACAAGATTCGAGTTCAAACAATATTGTCAGAAATTGATGATGAAGGAAAAAGAATATTTGAGCCTGAAGAAGTCATAGAAACAAGAACCTAAGAGCTACAGAATCTATTAATTTTAGAGTATCTTCTTAAGTGGAAGAGCTTACCCACTGAAGATTCCACTTGTGAGGATGAGAATTTTAGACAGAAGCATATGGAACTACTAAAGTGTTGAGGACAACACTTTTTTGAAGGAGAGGGGAATATTAGGTCACTATAATACTAGTGTATCCCCCTTATGGTTACTATTAGGGTAGTCCCCTATTATTATTGTTTTTCCCATATATACCCCATATTGTTATTGTTGTGCCCCATAGAATTCCACTATTGTTATTGTTTTTTCCTTACATTATTATTTTTATGTAGGATTTGATTATATTATGAACCCTTAGAATCCTTTATATACCAAGGAGGTCATATCATTTATATCATCCAAGAATTTTTCATTTATGTAATGTAAAGGAGGTTTCCCCCTCGAAGAGGATAATTTTTAAGTCATTGATCTATATTTTCTATGAGTTGGTTGCATAACATGCTATCTTATCATGGAAAGAAACTATAAGTAAATCCTCTAGTGGTACTTTGGAATATCTATACTTTTCCTTATTTTTTTTTTATCTATGGATACCTTTCCTTTATAGGTTTTCTAAAGTTGTGATCACATAGAATGTAAAAACTTTATGGACCATGTATGGTCCTTTGATCCTTATCCTCTTTGAGTGATCAATTTTGACTCGATCCATTACTATCCATGTAAATTTGTGCTTTTTTGATCCAATACAATGTTACTAGAGAGCTTCCATCCTTTTGTTGCTTGAGACAAGTTCACACAATATGTTGCTAAGCCTAGTGTTACTTGGCTAGAAATACAAGGGAGCATTGAAGCCTCCAATTCATGATTTTTGGGGCATTCGACAAACCACTTTTGTCTTTTTGACTTGGCAGATGGTGTTAAATTCTAATGGAACCAACGAGGTGGATCTTTGAGCTATAATAGAGGCCACATAATGTATGAAGTCAGAAGAGAAATTGATGGACGAAATACATTATAACAAAAAATACCAATGAGTGAGGTGGAAAGAGGTACCGCATATTGAAGACTCATAGAGGCTATGAAAATCATATTTAGATACATGTACATCCCCAAGATAGGCATACCCATACTTGGTATTGAGATAATAGAGCATGGCCACCCACACAAAATACTATGGACTCATGTCATCAAGGACTAGTGACGATACAATACAAATGTGAGGCACAATAACTATCAGTAGGGTTGGACACTAATGTAAGTTCCCCCAATAATGTCCCTCAAATTACATAACGTATTATCCAACACAACTTTGGGGAGGTAATAGTCATGAGTGAGGTAGCTCCATGCTCCAAGGTCTTCGACTCCTCCCCATGGTATGAATTTACTACATGTGAATGAATGTGTTGATGTTGAGCATGCAAGGAGACTTCTTGATTATCATCCATTGAGGTATCTCGTTAACATATGCAAGGGAAACCACTAATAATGAGAATTATTCCCAACGTACCTAGCCAAATCTACAGAGTGTGAATGGATTACTTGATGCTTTGTACTCTTCAATATCAATGAACGTGGGCCATTGACGAAAACCCACTATCAACCTCGTCAAAACTTGCATTAAGCACGTCAAACTCCAAGTTACCATATTGTTTCTATATCTACATCCCATATAACATGTTGATGTCTATGGGAGGATATATATCAAAGGAGGGAATTAATGTATCCCCATCAATTGACATGAAACTAACACCAAGATAAGGCCTCTGATAATAGTAGCTAAAGAAATAATGCACAACTAAAACATATATGGTCACCACAAAAGGTATAATGAGACATGTAGATGGCCAACTCTATTTAGGACTTCCCTTGAACATATAACGACGTGAAACAATAGTTAACTTGGTACCATATACTAAATAATACCAAATAGACATAGTGGTGACACAGGAGGAATCACCAAATCCTCTAGACTAGAAGGGAAACCAATCAGGTGAGAGATTGACTCAATAATAGAGTGGCTCAACTGAAGCTAATGGTGTGGTTCTAAAGCCACACTAAGACAAATTGTAAGTGTATGAATCAAGAGAATTCCATATTCAGGGGTGACATACAACTACATTGATACATCATAAAATACAACAGAAAACGACCCTCCCCCACCCACCCCCAAAATCCTTTTTAAATAGAGGATCTCCTTCATAGTTTATTGAGCATGAAAGAGAAGAAGAATGAGCTTGATAAGTTATTTTTTCATTCAATTTTAATGAAATTGATAAAAGAGATAAAAGAATACTCAAAATGGTTCCTTTTTCATGAGTTTTATAGCAAAGACAAAAAATAGATAAAAGAAAACTTGTGTCCTTCTCATGTTTTAATGAGATTGATAATGGAAAATAGATCTCTTGCCAAATTTCATTTGGACTTACTACCAAGAAATAATAGAAATAACACAAAAAATTTATATAGGTTCAATGAGCATGAAAATATGGAAAAAGAGGCTCAATATTTTCATTTTTTAATGAGCATGAAAATAATGTTGGGTGTGGAGCCTGATTATCTTCCTGATTCAAATTTCTTGCCTCAGTCAAGTGTATACTTGAGGAAGATTGTACACCCCTCCATGCGTGGGTACTTGTCCCCCTTGGTGGGGGTCTGGGGGTTAGTGGGCCCCTAGTAGGTGTTAGGAGGCAGTGCCCCCGAAGCTAAAAATAGATGAATTTTTTCCTTGTAAAATATTGTAATTTCATAGTTAATCTAGGTCGTTCATTAGGCAGATGATTTGATGGTAGAAGTTTTGTTAATTTAGGTTTTTTTTTTTCCATATAAGGAAAACCTCGGTTTATATGAGGGAATTGTATTACGATTTTTTATTATGATTCTAAGCGAGAAAGATAGAGGAGACTACAGGAGAGTGAAGAGGAAATTAAAATAGAATTGTTGTAGGCTGTATCTCTTCATTTTTCTAGATAATATAAAAGGAAGGATTGGATGTTTATCTATGGACGTAGCCCAAATTGGGTGAAGCACGTATATCTATGTCACTCTTGTTCTATGTGTTTTTATGTTTTCTTTCTACAATATTTTATGTTTTTCATAGCTCCATTAATTAATTTCTAACGAATAAGACTCAAAGGAAACTCATTTAAGAGAGATGTGTTGTATAATAGTATGCATCTTATTTTGAGGCTTACAAAACAAACCTAAGTGAAGAAGGAGGAAGTGGTAAAGTGTTTGGAAATGGAAATCCACTCATCACAATGGTCTTTCTGGAAGATTATGATGGGTTGAAAGAAGGATGCAAGGGTGATGCAAATGAAAGAGGTCAAGCATGGCTACAAGGTTGCCTAGCAAAACGAAGGAAAACATTGTTATGGTAGCATCTAGAAACACATTAAAGATTTGAGCATAGATGACTAAAAAGCAATGAATAAAAGAGTGGGGACCCCCTAAAGTGTGATAATGTCCATAAATAATAGACAAAGAGAGGCATGAGGGTCAATTATGATGCCATGGTGGGTACTAAATAGGTTTCCCAAACCTAAAAAAAATTCACTACATGGGTACCAAATTGACAATCAAGTGTTATTCTAGGGTGCCCATGAAGGGTATGCTCTACTACACAAGTTATGATGTGCAAAAAGACCTAGTTACCGCTTCTACCTAATGGGGTATGCCCTATTACAAAAGGAAATAGTTATGAAAAATATCAATAATGGAGTGGTAGGATTAATGTACCCTAATCCTATATGATAGTTTTGACTTTATACCTCAAGAAAATAGTAAATGTTTCTTTTTTCATATTTTTTTTTGGATTGATTATATACATATATATAAGGCACCATACCTATAGGTATAGACAACGTACTTTTTTAGAGAGATCCCATTTTGCATCTCAATCAGAGTATTCCCATCATAATCCATGAACGCATATGCCCCCTTCTTTAACATGTGTTTGACAATGTATGGACTGATCCAAAGTAGTTCTAACTTTAACTCACCAAATTTATTGTTTTTTTATCATAGACCAAGATAAAATCACCTTGAAACAAAACAAGAGGTCGAATAAAATTTTCATATTGAAGTTTAACACGTTTTTTGTGAGCCTCATTGGTTAAATAGAATCACCGTGTTTTGCATTGAGGCAAGCCAAATATACGAGGCGTTCTTCCTCATCCAAAGTGTTTAGGAGAATTTCAACAATAAGTTTTAATGAGGAAATCTCACATTCTATAGGAAACATCACTTCCATGCCATAAAAAAATTGGAAAGGAGTGAATCCCATGGAGACCTTAGTTGAGGTTCAATAAACCTGAAGAGGTAAAAATAAAATTAAGTGCCAAATCCATTTTTGGTTCCCCATAATATGAAAAATCATAGTCTTGAGGATGCAATTGATGGCCTTGAGTTGACCATTAGCTTGAGGATATTAGGGAGTGGAGTTAATGGTGGAACTCCCACTTGGTTACTAATTCAGTAATCATGTCATTATGAAAGTGAGAATTGTGATCAATTCACAATTTCTTTAGGAACATTGAACCTAGGAATGCTGTGATTAAATAAGAAAAGGGACACAATGGTGGAATTGGCAGAATATGTAGGAATATCCTCATCCCATTTGGTAAAGTAATGGACAACCATAATGACATAATTATGACCATCAAATAAAGGAGTCTTACAATTCATAAGATTGATAACCCATTTCACAAAGGGACCAACGATGATGACAAGATGAAGGGGACTAATATGGGCACATATTTTGCAAGTAAATATATAACAAGCATAACACATTTGGACAATCGTCACACACTCTTCAAAGAGAGGATGCAATGCTCCCTCCCACCCCTGTGGAGTCCCTAAGACTAATGGGAGGTGATACTTTAGTTTTAGTTCAACCCCGAAGGTTTGTTATGGAAATGGGATTACAAATTTTCCTTATTTTCTAAAGTTAGAGGAACTAACCTTGGATAACACCCTCACGTCCATCTTGTCAAGATATTTTTGAGATATAAAATGTATCTCAATCCTATTCATGGATCAAAAGTCATTCCCATTTGAAATTTTAGCATGTTGAACCTTTCCACGTTAGCAAGCACCACTACATCGAAACTGAGTTCCTATGTGACCTTACCAGGTCTCTAATATGCAATGTGACTCTCTTCACATCATAGTGCCATGGTGTTATCGTTCCATCATGTGACACCCCTAAGGATGTTTTGATACAAACATTTTCAATGTGGCATGAACACTCCCATCATTTTATGAGGGAAATTCCCATATAGTGCCCCAATCAACCCTCAACTTCCATCAATTGACATCAAGATTCGTATTCGACAAAGGCACATATACATTCCCTTGAATGTATACATTTCCATCTCTAGGAAAAAATTCTCCTTTTTTGGAAAATACATTCTCTATCACCATCTCCCTAAATCATACTTTTCTTTGTTCCTCGAGACATACATAATCTCGTCTACTGATAGAGACTATTTATAGTCATGCCCTATAGATTCCGTCAATAATTCCCCCCTTTGTAGAGGCTACACATAATCTTGAGCACAACTTTTGCTACACTTATTAAGAATAATCGAGGCCATTAAGAAACAAATAAACTAGGAGGTTGGTAGTAAATTTCATGGGTTGTTTGAGCTCTCCACCCTTTATATATTTCCCAACTCCTTAAAAAAATTAAACATGTCTTATTCGTCCTTGGCTACAAAACCATTACTTAGTGAAACTCGGGCTTGAAGTCTTGAGAATTTCAATGACCAAACTAATCCTTTCTAGAGTTAAAATTTTTACCAAATCATCATATTAATATTATAGAGATAAGCCCTATCCAACACTGATCACTCAAAGCATTGTACATAGCCTTAATGCATGTAATGTATCCACCAGACAAATATGCACTTATGCAATACAATGAGCTCAATCCTAGTTGAGACTTCATTGTAAATTTAAATATGATAAAATCCCATTAATCATGTATTTGATTCAAAGAGGCACCATCAAATCCACTAATATAACATGCCACACATAGCATCAACTAAGTACCTTCATGTTGTGCTCTACAACAACCCCCCATTTGATATCAAGTTTATTCTCAAAACTATAAATATGAAATGGGCCCCTTTTTATTTTAATTGGTATCAACTTAGTATTATTCAAAAAGATCGGAAAAACAAAATGAAGACATTACAAAATTTGATAAACCAATTAATTGGTCTTATAATATATAAATGAGTAATATTTTATCATTGCGATAAAACAATCGCAAGATCGCATGTCGCAATGACAAAGGAGGCATAACTTAAAGACCCATTGGTTTTCCCCAACGCGACAACACGCAAAAGGCTATCGGATATCGGCAATAACGAGTTATCATAACAAAAGTCCCTTTCACTCCGATGCAATGCGATATCGCTATCGGTGATCGGAGATGTACAATGCATGCTTTTCAAAGTTCTCAGTTAATACTCCCAATGCGAATTGGCGATATCGCTATCGGCAATCGGGGATTCCAAAAGGAACCAATATAACGATTTAAGTTTTCCCCGACGGCCGATTGCGATAAAGCTAAAAGCGCGAATTTCAAAAAATTGATAAAGTAGAGATATTACGGTTAATTTGTATTAAAGGCCTTATCTTCCCAACAGCGATTCACTTGCGCTCAACCGCCAAAACATCCAAGACACGCTTAAACAAATCATTCGTCCAATAAATGATATGATGGGCATTGAAAGGATTGACAGGTTTTAACGGTCATTTAATGGAATAGTAAGTCTAAAAAATCTTTTCACAGATTCTATCCGCAGCCACTTTAAGTTAATCCTTCATCATGCATTGATTAATATATCTTGCTCATATTTGGTTTGCGCTACCAATTCTCTATATTACGTTCATTTTCACTCCTGTGCAGAGCTCTTCCGAAGCAGTAGATTCAAGCAGAATGGGGAAGAAGTCTAAGAAAACTGCAATAGCCTCCGCTTCGCCAGCAACAGGACAACTCATCGATGATCTAGGAACTAAAAGAAAAGGATTGATATCTGACACTACATGTCTAGGACTCGGCAAAACTACTTGGCAAAGTACCTATAATTTCATTGAGGCCGAAGAACTCGAGGTGACAGCAGTACAAGCCACAGCAGATATGACTCGAAAATCTGATGCTACTCTAAAAGATTTAGCCGACTCTTTCCTTCATCGGATAGCAGCCCGAGAACAAATTCTCCCATATACGGATGTAGTGAGGTGGGCAATTGAGGAAATCCCAATCACAGACAGAACCTTTTGCACCATGGATGGGAGAATCTTCGGTTCATTTCAACCTAATGATTTGAGGCAAATGTATCATTTGCTTGTACCAGAGAAGAAGTACAAGAAGGCATTCCTGGAGAAATTTAGAGAAGAGAACAAAATTGAATCCGAACCCATTTGGGGTTGGAGGCAAAATCTAGCAAAACACAAGCATGAGTCTTCGGGTAAGTACTCTGTTGATTCTCTGTGTTCTCCTTATTGTTATGCTGGGATAATGATGTGTAGATTGTGGGGGTTACATGATTCCGCAAATTTCACTATAGAAATGGTTCCTTTGATGGAGACGGCATGTAATAGTGAAATAATGGATTGGGCAACTGTACTGTCAGATAAGCTAGCAACTGCAGTTCTTGATTTTAGAAGCAAAACCCGCATCACTGAAAGGTTTATTCCCCCATTCTACTACAATTCTTATATCTTGGACACCCTCTGTTTTAATTCTGAATTTCCTGTGCTTGGATGGAGGTGGACTCCACAAGACCCCATGCCCATTCATATATACCATCAGAAGTTGTGGAAAACTTACTATAAGCACCATTTATATCAAGTCTGCAATGGTTTTATGTTACCCATTCACTACTCTATTTTTGATAAACCTGCTCCTAAGATTTCCTACCAAGCAGGGGTTGATTTGACATCCATAGGAAGATGGTTCAGAGAGGAAAAATTTACTTATATAAGAATTTTCGGTAGCCAAGCCAAAGCTCATGTCCTCCCTTTGTACATACCTGATAAACTGTTGGCTAGGGAGATAGCCTATCAGATTATGTCCGAAGGAGTTACACAAACTCTAAAGAACAAAAAGAAGCAGGTTTGGCCCTATTTTCCTCTAAGATGCGGTGTCTACGCTTTGCATGACTTTAAACATGCAGAGAAAGAAGCTGAAAAAATGAAGGCATTAAGTCTAGCAACTCTTCCTAATAGGTGATTTGATCCAAACAAAGTCGCCTATAATGCACTTGAACAGGCAAAATTGACAAAGTTTGATCATAAAGAATATAAGTTTGATGACCTGTTCTCCTCAGCCGAGTCAATGTCCCAAGTTAAATCGCTGGCCAGAATGGAATATAAAGATGACGGGTTAGTTGAATTCAACAGACTTAGAGAACAGAGGTTGCAAACTCTGCCTCTAGATCTGTTAGCAATAACCCCAATGACAGAATCAAGCAAGCCTGAGCAGCGACTCACTAAGGAACCTCCTATTACATCAAAAGAACAGGAGGAAGTGCATATGAAAAAACAAGAGGAAGCCCAGACAAAAGAGCAGGAACAGAGCAGCACAGACGTGAATGTAGATGCCCAGATTGACCCGAAATTGCTCCACGAATGGCAGCAATTCGACTCAATCATCAGCAATCTTGAGTGCTCGAAGGAAGCCGAAACATAAAAAGTGGCTGACACACAGGGGACAACTTCAAAAGAGGTTCCAAGTGGAACCAGCGGCCTACCCAATTCTAAAGAAGTAGAGATAATCCCTAAGGATCCCTCCGATCAGATTATTTTGCAAGTAGAAGAAATTCCTCCCTTAGATGTCTTTTACAGCCCAAGACACAAGGCTGTGGTAAAACGACAGCGGAAAAGGAGAAGGACTGATCAACCTTCCCTATTCCCTTAACAAACAGTGACGGGAAACGTGGTTTGGAAAGAGGAATTTGATCCCTCCGATGACCTAACAAAACTATCCCAAGATGGAGCCTATTCGGTAGCTACAATAGACAAGGCATCAGAGGTGAGTAATTTATTAAAAGGAAAAGGCCAGGAGATCTTTTCACTACAAGCACAACTATCGGAGGCACAGCAAAAGGCGAAGCAAGCAAAACGGCAATTGTTTACACAGCAACAAATAAATAATCAATTGACTAAACAATTGTAGAAAGAGAAATAGAGGATTGATTACAGTGCAGTTCAAAAGCAGAAAGAGTTGTCTGAGGCATTGGCACAACTAAAAGCAGCGAATGAACAAATGCTGAAGTCGAAAGATGAGCAAATTGCTCAACTATCAGCCCAGCTAGAGAAAACAAAGAATCTTCCACAGCTAGCTGAATTCAGAGCAGAGGCATTACAGATAAACAAGGCATTGATAACACAGATAAAGCTTTTATGTCAACAAATCGCCCAGGTGGAACCTTTATGCGACTTGACGACATCAATAGGTGAAAAGTCGAAAAAAGCTAGAACACACTTGGAAAAAGCCGATGAAACACTAACTAATTTTCTTGAGTGGCAAGACACCAATGAGGGACAGGCGGCTAATTTGCCAAAAATCCTAGAATCACATAAGGAGATATTATTTACGGAATGGCAGTCCCAGTTAATGAAAGCAGAGAGAGCAATTTCAAGATGCAAATTAACCACAAGTAATTTGGTTGAATTGGTTAATGATACTCTCTACTTTTCTAACATGATTTCTCAATGTACTCTAGGTAAATTGATAGCGGCTAAAACATTGGAGCAGTCATGTTATCCGGAACTGGAGAAAAATGGGAGATTAATCTCAGGAATTAACAGTTTGACATGGGACACCTATTGGTTTTTCTTAGTCAAACCATACAGCCAGAGAGCCGCCCTCAAATGCCTCATAGATGCAATCGGGTATATCATTCCCGATATACAGGATGCCACCTATGCTGCCCAACTCAATTCTCGTCTCAACAGACCACCAGAAGTGGAACCAATGCTTGCAATATGCCAGCTGAGGTCTAAAGGCAAATAGCCTAAATGATGATTCATGCCGCCGACTGCCAGATTGCCGTGAAGGAGATATTCAAATTCAAGTTATACCAATTAAGTAGGATTTTCGTTTCATAGGTACTTAGCTTAATCAAGTATTTATAGACCCTTTCATGTATTTAAAAAGGGTCGTAAGTCTTGTATATGACTTAAAACCTGAAGTTGCACTACTGTACTTCAGGCATATTCTTTTATAAAACTGGGCTAATCATTCTGATTTTGACAAAGAGGCTTTTATGCGGATGTGCACTACTGTCTTTGTTTGAAAGTATTTCTGAGTCGGAAGAAGAATTTCAAATAGTGATTGATATTGGGAGTGATTAGCAGCTCATATGGTACTATTATCTATGTCTGATTTCATTCTTTTTATATGAATTGTCATTTGATCGCTTTTGCTATTATCGGATAAATGCATGTGTTTTTAACAGCATTCTTTATTCCTTCGACTATTGGATGTTTACAGTATGCTTTTCTTTTGATCATATATGTATCGATAATATAAATGATAAGTGTAGCAATATTGTGTTAATCACTTTGTTTAACTATTTAAACAAAGTAATCATTGAATGAATAAATGTCTATGTTTATTAGATAGAGTCATCTATATGCCTGTCAATAAACAAAGATCATGAAGCGCTACATTTCAAAGAATAATAGTTCCCGGGATTAGTAGTAGTTCTTTTATTTTTGCTGATAGATTAAGTTATTCACCTATCGTTAGATTAGATAATCAATCGTTCATCCACCCCTTTTATTCATTATTGGGAAACTGGTCCCATTATACCCAGTCGGAGCCACCATTCAAAACGGAGAAGGAGTTATATTAAGGTCCAGACCGGGTGGTTATCCCCCAATGTTGATACAACGATATTCGGGGCATAAACATTTTTGGCACTAGAAGGAGGGCTCAACTGTAAATGGCAAGCAAACCCAAATCTATAGACCATTCTAAGAGTAATTCTCTCTCCACATCACCTTGTACTTCCCAATTGCATGTTGGTTCTCCAGTATCCAAACAAGAAGAAGAGGAACCAACTACCATTGCTCAAACTCACAATACTCCAGAACAATTAAGTCTTGAATCTCCTGAAGTTCAGTCTCTTATCCATAAACTTCAGATCTTCTCGATATCACCACAGAAATCTGAGGTATCTCAAAGTAGTGTGACTTCGCAATTCAATTTACCTCACCCTCTCACCAGACTTCAGAGTGGAAAGCTCGGTATTGAACCTACTGAGTTCCCTTTACCCAAAAGGAAAACGGTAAAGAAAAACACTGAAGGATCTGACAGTGAAGCACTTTCATCCACATCCTCCATCTCATCTTCCCTAATGCGAAGTCAATCATCCATTCCTTCATCACACATTGTTGTTCATCAGGGATTAGCAACTTCAACATCCCAACCTGCGCAATCCTCAATATCAACTCCTTCCCAGACATCTGGAATTTCAACAGTAGTATCATCCACTACTGCGGTTGCAATGGTAGATCCATGGACCAGGCCTGGTGCAGTCAACATGCCTGCACCATTGCATGCATTACCTGATGTTCCTGAGAAATGGCTACCCAATTTTAATCCAGATGATGGAACAAAAGCTGAGGAACATATTAATAACTTCATGTTAGCTAATAACTTGAAAGGAGTAACAGAGCAAGATGTTTTCGTTAGGCTTTTCCCTTATACTTTGCAAGGATCAGCAGGATCCTGGTATTTTTCCTTGCCTTCTAGTTCCATTACCAGTTGGACGACTTGCCAAGAACAGTTTCTTACTAAGTATGGTGATGACAGGTCTTTAGCTACATTGATAAATGATCTATCCAATATTAGGATAGAGTATAGGGAACCGATTAAAGAATTTAATGTGCGATTCAATAAACTCTTGAATAAAATCCCAACGACCTCCAAACCAAGTGAGAAAATCAGAAGCGAGTGGTATATAACTGCCCTACCTGCCAATATAGCTATTTTTGTAGATAGGGCTGGAAAACCAACTTTAGCTAAAAACATGAAAGAAGCACTTGCTGTGGAGAAACGTATTAATGCTCTGGAGAAGAAAGCTGCTCTTGAAGATAGAAAATCCAAAAAAGTTTCTTTTAAAGATGATTCAAAGAAGAAAACCCCTAAAGATCCATATGACATGGAGGGTCTACAAAAGGTCCTCAAGACTATGTCAAATGAAATGGTTGAAATCAAAAAACAAGTAGCTGAAACCTCAACCAAAAGGCCCTTTAAGAATTACAAGAAAACTGAATCAAAACCACCGAATGTTATATCCAATGCAGATTCAAATCCTGAAGAAGGAGAAGAAGAAACAGTCTCACCAACTGATGAAGAAGAGGAAGCTGTTGAATGTCATGGAATGTGGGATTTTATATTGCCTAACTCCGATACAGAAAATGAAGAAGAAGCGTTTCCTGTCACTACTAGGAGTAAAAGTACCTCCGAACATGTTCAGAAAACTTCAAAGAAAAGGAGTGTAGGTGCTACTAAAACAAAGGAAAAGGTGCCCCCAAAGAAGCCACCTGCAACAGTTCCACAAAACCAACCTTCAACCTCAAATATTCCGTCAACATCTAAGACATTGGTAGTATCCGATTCAATGGATTACAATATTGTTGATGACATGAAAAAGACTAAGGCAAACATTACCATGTTTAAACTTAGTAAATTGAAACATCAGCAAAAATTTCTTCTCAAAGAGTTAAACGTTGTTCCTACTTCACCCCTTCCCAGTGCTAAAGCTGCAAATGATGCAGGTCAACCACCTTCTGGTATGGTCGAAGCTACTGATGCAGTTCTGATTGGAGATAGATCAAATTCTCATACTCCACCTTTCCTTCTAACCTATGAGATCTACAATAGAAACCTGCACAACTATTTTATTGACTTAGGGGCATCCTCTAATATAATGCCAGCTTTAGTTTGTTCCAAACTGAACATTAAACCCCAAAAGTCCGCTATTCATATTGTGCAGTTAGACAGGACTAAAGTCCAGGTTTTAGGAGAAATCAACTCAGTAACTATCAGGCTATCAGCTGATCCTAGAGTAGTTCAAAGAATTGATATCTTAATCGCCGATATACCTGAATTTTATGGTTTGATCTTGAGTAGGGATTGGTCTGAAAACTCCATGGGTATATATCTACCGATTGGTCCCATATGTGGCTTCCCTACAAGGGAAAGCCAAATCAAATAAAAATCGATCGGGAGAAACACATGACCCATACAGTTACAGAATTTGAACAAGAAAACCAACCAATAGCATCTAATAACAACATTTTGGGGAATTATTCATCCGAGTCATTCTTTGGCAACTTCACTGCCCAACCATCTCCTTTCTCAATAAACAATTCTACATCTCATATCGAAAATTATTCACAAAAAGATAGGTCAAGATGTTTTAATGATACTGAGGAAACTGTAAATAAAATTGTTAATACTTCTTTATTTTGGTCACTATATTTCGATGGGTCTAAGTCTAGCAAAGGCTCGGGAGCAGGATATATTTTGGTTAGCCCTCAGGGAGAAAAAACAATGTTGTCCTGTAGGTCGGAGTTTGAATGAACGAATAATACAACTGAGTATGAAGCCTTAGTCCAAGGACTATATAAAGCGATTGACCTCAAGGTTCAATATTTTAAAGTGTTTGGAGATTCTGAAATTATTATTAAACAGGTAAGGAATACAATTCATTGTCTTTCTAGCCATCTCAAACATTATCAGTCGCTGGTACAGGAACTCACCTCCCACTTCTCGGCATTCAATATTTCTTCCATCCCTAGGTCTCAAAATTCAGCAGCTGACTTGCTAGCCAATGTTGCTTCCAAGCTCCTACCTTCCGAAGATTATAGCCCAGATAGATTTTCAGTAGAATTACTTTTTAGGCCATCAATTCCTGACAATGTCACTAATTGGAGAGTATTCAATCACGATGAAGACATTTTACAATTTTTAACTTCCGAAAAGTCCTATAATGATCAAATCATTGAGGAAAATGAACATGACCTTCAAATGAGAGGAAAACACGAGGAAAACTCAATACCAAAGCTTGCGGTGAAGCTTGAGGATATTTATTATATTAAAGACAGGTTTAAACCTATGACCAATACAAAGCTCCAAAGTTCCACCTTAAGGTTTGAATTGATAAACCTTGGCATTGAGCAAAATCCTCAAAACATTAATTTAGGATTAGGACTTTCCGTGGAAGAAAAGGAAGCATTCATTAGACTGTTACGGAAAAATAAACATGTTTTCACTTGGAAATATGATGATTTAAAGACATACGATACATCCATCATCCAGCATACCATTCCAATGCTTCCCGAACAGAAACCAATTCAACAGAATTTGAGGAAAATACATCCGAACTTAGAGAGTCAAATAAAATCAGAACTCAATAAACTCTTGAAAGCTAAGATTATTTTTCCCGTTCAGCACTCAAACCGGGTCTCCAATATGGTGCCTGTCAGAAAGAAAAATGGCGACATCAGGATTTGTATAGATTTCAGAAATATGAATAAGGCGAGCCTAAAAGATAATTTCCCATTACCTACTATGGAGCAGATACTCCAATCAGTGGCAGGCTCTGGGTTGATGTCCCTTTTAGACGGTTTTTCAGGATATAACCAAGTTTTGGTCCATCCTGATGACCGACTCAAAACCACACTCAGAACAAAATGGGGAACTTATGCTTATCAGAAAATTCCTTTCGGACTTATTAATGCAGGAGCAACGTTCCAAAGAGCGATGGATATAGCTTTCAAAGGATTGATTAGCAAAACAATAGTTGTCTACTTAGATGATATTACTGTATTTTCTAAAAATAAATCCAATCATTTGTATGATTTAAATCGAATCTTTCAACGCTACAAAAGGTACGGTATTTCACTTAATCCCAAAAAATCCTTCTTCGATCTTGACCAAGGAAAGCTCTTAGGCTTTATTGTTTCTAAAGATGGCATTTATATTGATCCGGATAGGATTAAAGAAATCTCTGAAATCCCTTTCCCTCATAATAAAAAATCCATGCAGTCATTTCTAGGCCAAATCAATTTTGTCAAAAGATTTGTTCCAGACTTTTCTCAAATCATTTTGCCACTTCAAACTATGATTAAGAAAAATTTAGTCTTTAGATGGGGATCAACAGAAAAGGAAGCGTTTGATTTAATCAAACAATCAATAATCAATGCCCCCGCTTTAAATACTCCTAATTTTTCTAATCATTTCACATTGTATACTATCGCATTTGATTTGTCTTATGCAGCAGTACTCACACAGATTAACAATCACAACTTAGAAGCACCCATTTCATTCTATAGTTCAAATCTTCAGGGTGTTGAATTGAATTACTCCGAAGTAGAAAAACAAGCCTTTGCTGTATATAAAGCTGTCAAACATTACAGACCCTTCCTTTTAAAAGCGCATACAAAAGTTATAGTTCCTTTCCCTGCAGTAAGACAACTATTAATCCAAAGGGAATTAGGTGAAAAAAGGGCAAATTGGGTTACAACACTTCAAGAATATGACTTGGAAATTAAACCAGCAAAGATTGTTAGAGGCCAAGGTTTTTGCAGATTATTGGCAGGAGCATCCAACATTCAAGAATCAGGTGATACAGATCAAACCGAAGTGATCAACCAAATAAGTATTACTGATTCTGAATCACAATATGCTGACTTAATCTTTTATTTGAAAAATGGATATGCACCTCCTAACCTGTCTTACAAAAACAAAAGGGTCATTAGATTAAAAGCAAAAAATTTCACAATTATTGATGATGTGCTTTTTAGGCAAAATTATGATTCAATCTTAGTAAGATGCCTAGAAAAACCTGAAGCACAAAAGGTTTTGCAGGAATTACATGATGGACCAGTAGGAGGACATTTTGGAGCTGACACAACAACCCCCAAAATCATTCATGCTGGATATTATTGGCCCACTCTTTTTAGAGATGCTCATGAATATGTAAGGAAATGCCGAAATTGTCAAACTTCTAGTGGAAGACAAAGAAAGCCAGCTTTCCCTTTGCAACCAGTCAACATTGAACAACCATTTGAGCAATGGGGATTGGACATCATTGGAGAAATTACTCCACATTCTTCCAAACATCATAAGTATATCCTTACCGCTACTGATTATTTTACTAAGTGGGTTGAAGCAATTCCTTTAAAGACAAAAAATTCTGAGGTAATTATAGAATTCATAGATCAATTCATCATTACCAGGTTTGGTGTCCCAAATGCTTTTGTTTTTGATAATGCATCTTACTTCTCAGGCAATGCTATGTTTGATTTCGCTATTAAAAGAGGATTTAAATTGAAATATTCTGCTAATTACTATCCCCAGGGTAATGGTTTAGCAGAATCCACAAATAAAAATCTGATTAAAATTATTAAGCGGACTATCGAACAGAATCATAAAAAATGGCACAAATACTTAATATTTGCACTATGGGTTGATAGGATAACGCAAAAGGCTTCCATAGGTTCTTCTCCGTTCAATCTCATGTATGGAAAAGAAGCAGTGCTACCAACAAATCTTGTCCTTCCTTCTCTAGCCCTAGTTCAATTTATTGAGGAAAGCCCTTCTTCTTCTATTCAACTTAGACATGACCAAATTCTAAAATTAGAAGAGGAAAGAGAAAAAGCCAAGGTTATTCATGCAAAACATCAGCAAATTATCAAGTCATCCTTTGATTCAGCCTCATCCTGTTCAAAAAAATTTCAAGTCGGTGATTTAGTTCTGAAATGGGACAAAGCCCATGAAGATAAGGGAAAACACACCAAGTTCCAGAAGATGTGGCTTGGGCCATTTTAGATCTGTGAGAAGATAGGCCATTCGACCTTCATATTACAAGATTTATCAGGTTTGAGAGATTCTCTCCCTGTTAATGGCCTTATCTTAAAAAAAATTCTTCAATTGAGGAGGTAAAACCCCTTCTCCTTTTTAGTTTAATGGAATTTTGTAGTTTGTAGGACCATTAGAAAATAAAGTTGTAAGGTATCTTCCATTGACCTTTGTTGTATTTAAAAGTTGCTCAAAAGAAGTAGTGTTGATATTTGCTTTTAAAATAATAGAAGTCTTAAACAAAAGGGATAATATCTAGGAAACTAGGTATAATTGCATTCTGAAACCACACTTCAATTTTTGTGAACGCTTCTCAAATTTTAGAAGTATTGTAAATCATTTTATGTTTTCAAATTGGTCACAAAAAGGTTATCAATATCAAAACAGGAACTAATCCAACTTCAGCATCTTTAACTCTTACCCTATCATCCATTTACTCTTAAGGAGAAAATTGTCCATCCCACTCACCAAAGCTTATGATTACTCAGAGTGTAATTCTAAAATATTTGATATAAAAGATAAGAGGTCTTATTACAAGCCTTCTTACCACGATCATAGGGAAATAGTTTAACCGACATTACCAATACTGCATACCAAAATAGGGTAATGGCTTGAAATTATAAGACAAGGGGTCTCATCACGAGCGAGCTTGTTCGGTTAAATTACTACCAGTGAATGGCATTGTCACTGAGCTGGTCACCAAACCAGGAAAATGGCTTTTTATCTTACAAAATAACAGAAAAGTAGAAAAGAAATGCAAAATATGAAAAGCATGTTTTGAATTCATTCTGTTAATCATACTCTGAAATGGATGGGACAATGGACAATAACATGGTTAAAAGGTATCTCTGTCGAAACTATGAATGTTTTCTGGTAGCAGAGGCTCTACCTATGACAAAGAAGTCAATTCTAAAAGCTAATTTGGAAAGGTTTTCTGTTTTATCATTATCAAACAATAGAGGCCAATTTGAAACTTAGAATGTATCTAATTTTAAACAAGAGAGGAAATTAGCAAAGATAGTTTCATTTTATTTGGAATGCATATATACCTAGTTATATTAGAATTTTCCCTTTTGATGAGATTCCTATTTTGAAAAAGTTTAAGTATTTCTGTACTTTTCAGAGATAACTGTTTCTTCCAGCGAATCGCCAATTGTTGTGCTCTACAACAACCCCCCATTTCATATCAAGTTTATTCTCAAAACTATAAATATGAAATGGGCCCCTTTTTATTTTAATTGGTATCAACTTAGTATTATTCAAAAAGATCCGAAAAACAGAATGAAAACATTACAAAACCTTTTTGATAAACCAATTAATTGGTCTTATAATATATAAATGAGTAATATTTTATCATTGCGATAAAGAAATCGCAAGATCACATGTCGCAATGACAAAGGAGGAATAACTTAAAGACCCATTGGTTTTCTCGGATGCGACAACACGCAAAAGGCTATCAGATATCGGCAATAACGAGTTATCATAACAAAAGTCCCTTTCGCTCCGATGCGATGCGATATCGCTATCGGCGATCGGAGATGTACAATGCATGCTTTTCAAAGTTCTCAGTCAATACTCTCGTTGCGAATTGGCGATATCGCTATTGGCAATCAAGGATTCCAAAAGGAACCAATATAACGATTTAAGTTTTCCCCGACGGCCGATTGCGATAAAGCTAAAAGCACGAATTTCAAAAAATTGATAAAGCAGAGATATTACGGTTAATTCGTATTAAAGGCCTTATCTTCCCAACAGTGATTCACTTGCGCTCAACCCCCAAAACATCCAAGACACTCTTAAACGAATCATTCGGCCAGTAAACGATATGATGGGCATTTAAAGGATTGACATGTTTTAATGGCCATTTAATGGAATAGTAAGTCTAAAAAATCTTTTCACAACTTGTATCCGCGGCCACTTTAAGTTAATCCTTCATCATGCATTGATTAACATATATTGCTCATATTTGGTTTGCGCTACAAATTCTCTTTATTATGTTCATTTTCACTCCTGTGCAGAGCTCTTCCGAAGCAGTATATTCAAGCAGAATGGGGAAGAAGTATAAGAAAACTGCAATAGCCTCCGCTACGCCAGCCACAGGACAACTCATCGCTGATCCAGGAACTAAAAGAAAAGGATTGATATTCGACAATACATGTCTAGGACTCGGAAAAACTACTTGGCAAAGTACCTATAATTTTATTGAGGTCGAAGAACCCGAGGTGACAGCAGTACAAGCCATAGCAGATATGACTCGCAAATCTGATGCTACTCTAAAAGATTTAGCTGACTCTTTCCTTCATCGGATAGCAGCCCGGGAACAAATTCTCCCATATATGGATGTAGTGAGGTGGGCAATTGAGGAAATCCCAATCACAGATAGAACCTTTTTCACCATGGATGGGAGAATCTTCGGTTCATTTCAACCTAATGATTTGAGGCAAATGTATCATTTTCATGTACTAGAGAAGAAGTACAACAAGGCATTCCTGGAGAAATTCAGAGAAGAGAATGAAATTGAATCCGAACCCATTCGGGATTGGAGGCAAAATCCAGAAAAACACAAGCATGAGTCTTCGGGTAAGTACTCTGTTGATTCTCTGTGTTCTCCTTATTGTTATGCTGGGATAATGATGTGTAGATTGTGGGGGTTACATGATTCCACAAATTTCACTATAGAAATGGTTCCTTTGATGGAGGCGGCATGTAATAGTGAAATAATGGATTGGGCAACTGTACTGTCAGATAAGCTAGCAACTGCAGTTCTTGATTTTAGAAGCAAAACCCGCATCACTGAAAGGTTTATTCCCCCATTCTACTACAATGCTTATATCTTGGACACCCTCTGTTTTAATTCTGAATTTCCTGTGCTTGGATGGAGGTGGACTCCACAAGACCCCATGCCCATTCATATATACCATCAGAAGTTGTGGAAAACTTACTATAAGCACCATTTATATCAAGTCTGCAATGGTTTTATGTTACCCATTCACTACTCTATTTTTGATAAACCTGCTCCTAAGATTTCCTACCAAGCAGGGGTTGATTTGACATCCATAGGAAGATGGTTCAGAGAGGAAAAATTTACTTATATAAGAATTTTCGGCAACCAAGCCAAACCTCATGTCCTCCCTTTGTATGTACCTGATAAACTGTTGGCTAGGGAGATAGCCTATCAGATTATGTCCGAAGGAGTTACACAAACTCTAAAGAACAAAAAGAAGCAGGTTTGGCCCTATTTTCCTCTAAGATGCGGTGTCTACGCTTTGCATGACTTTAAACATGCAGAGAAAGAAGCTGAAAAAATGAAGGCATTAAGTCTAGCAACTCTTCCTAATAGGTGATTTGATCCAAACAAAGTTGCCTATAATGCACTTGAACAGGCAAAATTGACAAAGTTTGATCATAAAGAAGATAAGTTTGATGACCTGTTCTCCTCAGCCGAGTCAATGTCCCAAGTTAAATCGCTGGCCAAAATGGAATATAAAGATGACGAACAGAGGTTGCAAACTCTGCCTCTAGATCTGTTAGCAACAACCCCAATGACAGAATCAAGCAAGCCTGAGCAGTGACTCACTAAGCAACCTCCTATTACATCAAAAGAACAGGAGGAAGTGCATATGAAAAAACAAGAGGAAGCCCAGACAAAAGAGCAGGAACAGAGCAGCACAGAGGTGAATGTAGATGCCCAGATTGACCCGAAATTGCTCCACGAATGGCAGCAATTCGACTCAATCATCAGCAATCTTGAGTGCTCGAAGGAAGCCGAAACATAAAAAGTGGCTGACACACAGGGGACAACTTCAAAACAGGTTCCAGGTGGAACCAGCGGCCTACCCAATTCTAAAGAAGTAGAGATAATCCCTAAGGATCCCTCCGATCAGAGTATTTTGCAAGTAGAAGAAATTCCTCCCTTAGATGTCTTTTACAGCCCAAGACACAAGGCTATAGTAAAACGACAGCGGAAAAGGAGAAGGACTGATCAACCTTCCCTATTCCCTTAACAAACAGTGATGGGAAACGTGGTTTGGAAAGAGGAATTTGATCCGTCCGATGACCTAACAAAACTATCCCAATATGCTGGAGCCTATTCGGCAACTACAATAGACAAGGCATCATAGGTGAGTAATTTATTAAAAGGAAAAGACCAGGAGATCTTTTCACTACAAGCACAACTATCGGAGGCACATCAGAAGGCAGAGCAAGCAGAATGGAAATTGTTTACACAACAACAAATAAATAATCAATTGACTAAACAATTGCAGGAAGAGAAACACAGGATTGATTACAGTGCAGTTCAAAAGCAGAAAGAGTTGTTTGAGGCATTGGCACAACTAAAAGCAGCGAATGAACAAATGTTGAAGTCGAAAGATGAGCAAATTTCTCAACTATCAGCCCAGCTAGAGAAAACAAAGAATCTTCCACAGCTAGCTGAATTCAGAGCAGAGGCATTACAGATAAACAAGGCATTGATAACACAGATAAAGCTTTTATGTCAAGAAATCACCCAGGCGGAACCTTTATGCGACTTGACGACATCAATAGGTGAATAGTCGGAAAAAGCTAGAACATATTTGGAAAAAGCCGATGAAATACTAACTAATTTTCTTGAGTGGCAAGACACTAATGTGGGACAGGCGGCTAATTTTCCAAAAATCCTAGAATCACATAAGGAGATATTATTTACGGAATGACAGTCCCAGTTAATGAAAGCAGAGAGAGCAATTTCAAGATGCAAATTAACCACAAGTAATTTGGTTGAATTGGTTAATGATACTCTCTACTTGTCTAACATGATTTCTCAATGTACTCCAGGTAAATTGAGAGCAGCTAAAACATTGGAGCAGTCATGTTATCCAGAACTAGAGAAAAATGGGAGATTAATCGCAGGAATTAACAGTTTGACATGGGACACCTATTGGTTTTTCTTAGTCAAACCATACAGCCAGAGAGCCGCCCTCAAATGCCTCACAGATGTAATCGGGTATATCATTCCCGATATACAGGATGCCACCTATGCTGCCCAACTCAATTCTCGTCTCAACAGACCACCAGAAGTGGAACCAATGCTTGCGATATGCCAGCTTAGGTCTAAAGGCAAACAGCCTAAATGATGATTCATGTCGTCGACTACTAGATTGCTGTGAAGGAGATATTCAAAATCAAGTTATACCAATTAAGTAGGATTTTCGTTTCATAGGTAGTTAGCTTAATCAAGTATTTATAGACCCTTTCATGTATTTAGAAAGGGTCGTAAGTTTTGTATATGACTTAAAACCTGAAGTTGCACTACTGTACTTCAGGCATATTCTTTTATAAAACTGTGCCAATCATTCTGATTTTGACAAAGAAGCTTTTATGCAGATGTGCACTACTGTCTTTGTTTGAAAGTATTTCTGAGTCAGAAGAAGAATTTCAAATAGCGATTGATATTGGGAGTGATTAGCAGCTCATATGGTACTATTATCTGTGTCTGAGTTCATTCTTTTTATATGAATTGTCATTTGATCGCTTTTGCTATTATCGGATATATGCATGTGTTTTTAACAGCATTCTTTATTCCTTCCACTATTGGATGTTTACAGTATGCTTTTCTTTTGATCATATATGTATCGATAATATAAATGATAAGTGTACCAATATTGTGTTAATCACTTTGTTTAACTATTTAAACAAAGTAATCATTGAATGAATAAATGTCTATGTTTATTAGATAGAGTCATCTATATGCCTATCAATAAACAAAGATCATCAAGCGCTACATTTCAAAGAATAATAGTTCCCGGGATTAGTAGTAGTTATTTTATTTTTGCTGATAGATTAAGTTATTCACCTATCGTTAGATTAGATAATCAATCGTTCATCCACCCCTTTTATTCATTATTGGGAAACTGGTCCCATCATACCCAGTCGGAGCCACCATTCCAAACGGAGGAGCTGTATTAAGGTCCAGACCGGGTGGTTATCCCCCAATGTTGATACAACGATTTTCGGGGCATCAACACTTCACTGGTCCATAAATTATAAATATCCTTCATGATATACCAAATGATAGAAATCAGGAATGATTAAAGGAAATTAAACTTAGCAAGTAATCATACATACTATATAATTAACCCTACAAATAGGGAAGTATTAGTGATCAAAGGGATCTGCAAATCCATTTCAACAATCATAAAAATCACACATACATCTGATTAAAGACAACCAACAATAACAAATTCCTCCATAAACGTGTTAATACAACCATTATTATAACCCATAAAAACATCATTCAACATTTATAGTGTGATATAAGTACAAGTAAATACACTTATTTGTATAGCTTAATGACTAAAAACTGAGGGAGGGACTTCAACACTCGAGCCAACCATAAGCCAACTACACTAGAATCTTTCTTGCACTTCACCACTCCCAAGTCATATTCCAAGTTTGAGGAGTAAGTTATCAATTAAATTCAAACCCAATTCCTATCAACCAGTTCACATAAGAATCCATACTTCATTGTGTCACATGGTGTTCTACTTGCTAAATTCTATGTGAATTCATAGCTCAAGTTTCCCCGCCTATGTTAAAAGGAATCTAGAGAAAACAACACTTCTACCATCTAACCCTCTAGGTATCCAATCTCACAAACCCATTACTCTGCTATGTAGGGTCTATAGTACATGGTGTTTTCAACCCACTAAACCATTCGGTATCCATACTACATTATGTCTTCACTCACTCTTATTTCATCTTCTCTTCACTCCCATGATCTAAACTCATAGAGTTACCACTCCATTATGTCGGTCTCTAGAGCCCACAATAGTTCCAACCACCACACTAGTGGGTAACTACATTGTGTCTATGCCTACTCTTTTATTTCCTTTCATTCAATCCATGCACTCTTGCATGCTTCTACTCCTGTTCCTACACTATTCCTCATTCTTCTTTTCCCATGAGTGCTCTCGCAATCACCACATGCATATCCTCACAGGATCCACATACTCATCACACTCCTCGTGCTTGTATGCTCCCATCTATCCAAATATATACAATCCAAGATTTTGTCTCTTCTCCTTTGTATGTTGCTTCACACACCTTGCATAACCACCAAAAAATGTGAATATATCTAAATGAATCTCCTACTTTCCTTTTTCTTCTAGGCCTTTTTCCTTCCACTGACCCCGATATCCCTCTGGTGTGTTGAGTACCCAATGCACCCCTTGAGGGAAGAGGTGGTGTGGGGTTTATCCTCCATTTAGGAAGCCCATACTTCAACTCCTTTCCTACTATATAGGAAATTAAAACCCAGTTAGAAAATTTGTTGGCATATTAAATGATGTACCCTGATTTTAATCACTCCTCCTCAAACCTTTTAATATGTGTCTACTCCTCTTAGCCCAATCATTGTGTTTATACTTCCACAATATTTACATGATTTAAAATTCATCATGAAATATAATAGAGGGATGAAAAATGGGATATTAGAAACCCCACCCCCTTAGAGCGACATTGTCCTTAGTGTTCTACAATTGAACACAAAATTCAATAATGTTCTAAACCCAAACACCAAATTCAACAATGCTTTCATCCTAAGGAAAAAAACCAATAGTGAGATTTATATATACATAATTATTTTATATTCATTTACATAATGAACAAAAATGATAAACTACGCTCATTCAATCAACCATTTTCCTAATTGCCTCATCTGATTCATAGTGCTTCCCATGCACCTTGACCTGCTTGATTACTTGATTATAGAGTTCATTATCCCCCCAATGTCCATCCATGTTGTCCACTGTGTTTAATTCTCATTTAGGTACAATTCAACTCATTTATTCCAGAGACATACCCATGGCATATCTCAAGCTAATTAATGCATATCATAGGGTTCTAGTGTCACCACAATGGCCCATTTCATGAAGCCTTTAGCTCCATTATGTTGTTGTAGCATATGTTGATATTATTGAGTTGATGTTCTTTTACTTGCAATCAACCTCTTATACTCGCGTTGGACAATTTAGTAGTTCTCTTAAATCAAGAGAAAATGAGTCTTTTGAGTTTCATTATAAGAATTTAAAATCAATTCAAATACACCTTCATCAGTAGATTTATTTATGATGTTAACCACAAATAATTTATTTCTTTATCAATTTAAACCACAACATTAATAGAGAAATTTTCCAAACTATAATTATTACTTATCTTTAGTTACTCTTTGTTCACTTTATTTTATAATCATTATGTGGTATATACACCTCATAGTTCCACCTAATCTTTATCAAACTTTATCTTTACTGAACTAGCTCCACGTAATCCACTACTAAGCATTATAGGAATCAAGACATGCCTCCACTTGTTGAACACCATAGGAATCCAGAGCACGTCTCCACCCAGTAGGAACAAATGAGTTAAGTTATCAATGCTATCTCTAGCTCACAGGAATCTAGAGCACATAACAGTTCCACCCACTAAACCTATTCACGTCCATACTACATTATGTATCCACTTGCAAATATACCACTCAACTCATTATTTTTGTACATATCCAAGAAATCCCCCTCGTGCTTAGATCCTAGTGAAAATGGGCATATCATTTATCATCAAGGATGACATTTTTTATAACAATATCATCACACCTCCCCTTCCATCCTCACAAATATCATCGCACCTCCCATACCATCCTAACATATATCATCACACCTCCCATTCCATCCTGGTAGATATCATCATACCTCTATGCCCAAGAAACCCCCATTCTTGGTGGTCTACCTATTCTAAGGTTTTCCTTCATTGGGCAGTCATTAGAGTCTTATGGACAAGCACCATCCTAGCATGCTCTAATTACATGTGCATGGAGGCTTATGGCCAAGTACCCATCTTTCCTGGTCCATTGCACTATTCATGGAGTCTCATTATAGTCGAGGGACCAATTATGACTTTCTTCCATGAGATAAAAAGTTCCACATCCTGCAATGCATAAGTGGAAGTCTTCTTCCAACTCCATGATTCCACCTATGTCCCAACATTTAACTTTCCATGAGATATACTAAAACATTTCAAACAAAAAATTGTAATTTCCCAATCCTTGTTTTATCTAGAAGCCTGCTTTCATAATCATGAGGTATGTAGTCAGGTCATTGCGCTCCCTTACAAGTATTGTTGATCCTTTATGGTGGCTTTAATCTCATAGACAATTCCAACATTTCTCCTACAAGCTCACATGCCAATGAACCATCACCTGTCAATGTTTATATACAAATATATCCAATATCCTTTTTCATAAATTCATCATAACCTGAACTAATTTTTGAACTATTAGACTCATAATAATTCCATCACTCCAACTAAATGAAAATACATTGAAATGATGTTTTTATTTCGTTGTACATGCACATCAAATTTATTCCAATAATTTCATAATGCAATTAAGCATTTATTCCAATACACTTATAAGTCAAAACTAAGAAATTCATATCATTAAATTGATTGAAATTTTAATAATCCATTTTTCTCAATAGGAGTTGTAGAATTCATTGCAATATTTCATACCGAAGGCTCCCCACCTTCACCATAACACTACCTAGTATTCATGAAAAGCAAGCATCAATTTGAAACAATAGTATTCAAATTCAGCTAAGGAATTCTTACGCAATTCCTTTCCTTTACCCTTTTACCTAGACTTATTTCCTATATTATTTACTTGGTTGTCATCAACAACGCATTCAATTGAAGCCTTTTAAATGGTTCAACTAGTTTATAACACCCTTGTTGTTGCAATACTCAGTAGTTTGTGAAATGATCTCAACCTCATAGATTAGTGATAAATTCATCAACTCAACCATTCATAGATTTCAATGAACACTTCAATTCTAATATGTCCTCACCCATTCTATTCACATGCAATCATTTTCGAGCATTTATCATTTTCATCTATACTCACAACAAATAGTAGAGGCATAAACATACCATATTAATATTGATAATTATTAACAATGGTTCATTATTTCCCACTTTCCCAATGGTGTTCCATACAACGTGGAATCCATTAAGTAACCTCACTGTGTTACCCAAAACATTTAAAGTAAATATTTTATTTTCATACAGTTCACAAAATCCTCACCTTTTTATAGGTTAATCACTTATCTTACTACTATGATGATTCACAACTAATTAATGACCTGTCAAACCAGATATCATCATTATGCCTTTATTTCATTTTCCCATTTTTTTCATATTCATAGAAAATAATATACACACACACACATCATCCCTGCATAATTTTAGTTAAGGAAACCTCCTTCTTATGTTATTTTCATTGTTGTCATGTCACTATCCATTTTATTCATGTAGACCCAACAAATACACCTACATGTTTAGTTATCTTGTTTTTCCTTTTGTTGCCATTTATCTTATGCATAATATTTAATAAGGGTACTCTTGCACTTTTGGTTGGGTTTTATTTAGATCTTATCTAGAGTTCCTTTCCTTTCCCACACCCAAAAAAACACCATGACCAAACCAAAAAAGGAAACAAGAAATAATGAAAACGAATAAAACCACAATATAAACATATGAAAAATATGCCCAGCAACATGGCCATGCTCAAAGTCAATAGAAAAACAACAAGAGAAATCATATTCAACAATAACAAATAAACATGTCAAACATTCCCATCATTCATTAGTCCACAACAAGTCTATCCCTTGATTTCTTAGTGTTTCCATCACTAACATGTGCACGACAGCTTGATCCAGGTGGATATTGGTGGCCACCTTCCAAGTCCACCTGGACCCCCACCATTGTTTATCTCATCATTTTCAGTTTCCTTAATTGTAGCACAACTTACTATTTTTAGCAGTTTTTTGGGTCCTGAACTTCCAGAGCCGTTTTGAGGCCCTAAACGACTTTTTTTGGGAAATCTAGGGCAACATGGGTCCATGGAACGATGTTGCCTCCCAAAGTGGTAGTGCTCGGGTAGATCTTTCTAACGAGCTATTGTACGCATCAAACGAAGATCGTATGCCAAAGTTACGAACCCGGGAAGTTGGTGTACCAATTTACCCAAATGGGGCCCACAGTTTGGCGTTTCATCTTCTAGGGTTAGGTTTTGGAATGTTAAGGGTTTTTCATTGTTTTTCAACAATAAATAGGCCTTCGAGCCTCATTGTAACATAGTTCAGAGGCATGTAGCTGCACATATCTTCTCAGAGATAAGCTACCATCGCCCTAGCTAGTTTATTTCCATTTTTGGTTGTAGGCATATTTCAGTATTTTCCATTAATGAAATGAAGTATTATTTCCACTGCATCTTTGTGTATATGGTTATCTCTGTAATTTGTTGCGTTCCTGTTTAAGTCCGGATCAGTGGTATCAGAGCGGTCTGCTTTTGCTCTGTTTTTCTTTGCATGTCCCCAACAAGGTCGGGATATAAGGAGTTAGGGCTTGAACTGGTCGAACCTTTGCAAGACCAGCCTCGCAAATCCCGACGGCCTCCCATGGTGGATGAGAAGAAAGATGAGGGGGCAGGAGATCCTATCAAAATCTTGCTCGAAGAAGCCCTCGAGCGATAACGGAACGCGATGATGGACAACTTTGCTCGAGGAAGCCCAGAAGCGATGCATCGGCTTCCAACAGCTACTCTGGAAACGCCACGCCCTTTAAGGTACAAGTTAATTTTAAAATCCCCATATTCGAGGGTCAAATAGACGCAGATGTCGTAGATAAATGGTTAAATATGCTAGAGGGTTATTTCTGTTCATGAATTTTCGAGTCGGGAAAAGATTTTTTTCGCTCTTCTCAAAGCAGCCCCCCATGTCAAGGACTGGTGGGAAACCTACTGTGACCAGAAGGATGAAAGTATTGGCTCACTATTTTCAGCCGCACCCACCTGGAATTCATTCAGGGATGCCATCAAGGAGCAGTACTACCCTGTCGGAAGCTATGAGGATGAATACATAAAGTGGACCACGCTGCGGTAGGGAAGGGACCAAGACGTGCCGGAGTTCACCAATATTTTCCATACCCTTCGCACAAAGTTGGGTATCAAGGATTCGAAACAGCATTTGATACTCAAATACCGTGGCTGCCTACACAAGTACATCTGGGAAGAAATACAATTCTTGAACATCTCCTCACTCAGCACAACATACCGATATGCCGTCAAGGTCGAGCAGAAGTTTAAACAAAAGAAGCGAGACTTTGGATCTGCAAATCCAAAGCAAGGGAAAGGTGCCCCTAAACCACAGAACAAAGGACAAAGCCAAGGCGGGGCAGCCTAAGACAACCCGCCGAAGCTACAAGCAAAGAACAGCGCCGCAAAGCCGAAAAAGGACACGGGAAAATGGTGTGAGTTCCATAAGAGCTCCACTCACAACACAAGTGAGTGTCAGGCCAAGCAGTCACTGGTGGCTGAGCTAAAGGTTTTAGAATCAGATGCATGTTCCAACTCTGAGTCAGAACCCGATAAGGGGAATGACAAAAGGAAGCAGATCATTGATGCGGATCCCAACGCCACTATTGCTACTGCCAAGATCCAGAAAAATGAACCAAAGTTCCAGAGGAGGAGGAGCATCTCTTCCACTCCCAAATGTGGGTAAAGGGCTCCCCGATACAGTTCATTGTTGATAGCGGGAGCCAAAAGAACCTCATTTCGGCAGAGGTCGTGAAGCGGTTGGGCTTACCGACCACAGTGCATCCACAACCGTACGCCATTGGGTGGCTTCACCAAGGACGAGATCTTCGTGTGAGCCAGCAATGTCGCCTTCCATACAACATCAAGCCCTTCACAGATGAGGTATTGTGTGACATTGCTCCCCTTGAAGTTTGTGATGTATTATTAGGACAACCATACTTGTGGAAGCGACATGTTGTGTATGAATCAAGGCCCCGTGCTGTTATTATTACATTGGGAAATAAGTTGTACAAGATACCAGAGGTAGCACCACCTACCGCCATCTCTTTGATTACTGCAAAACAATGCAATAAGCTCATTTCCAAAACCAAGAAAATTTTTTTCCTCATGATATGCCCTCAAGGAAAGAAGAAGACGGTGGCCGCGGCCTCCAGACAGGGCCCCTCTGCACGACAACTACAGATGGACAAGGTTGTGGAGGAGTACGAGGACATCTTCACCTCCCCCGCAGGGGTTCCTCTACATTGTCAGGTCAAGCACTCCATCGATCTGAGCCCAGGTGTGCCACTACCCAATGGACCAATTTATCGGCGCTCAGTTCTGGAGAATGATGAAATCAAGAGGCATATACAAGAGCTCCTGCAGAAAGGTCACATCCGTCTGAGTTCATCACCTTGTGGGAGCCCGATCGTGTTGGTACAGAAGAAGGATGGGACGTGGAAACTTTGTATTGACTATTGGGCGCTGAACAAGATCACTGTCCATAATAGGTACCCGATCCCGCGGATTGATGACCTCTTGGACCAACTAAAGGGGTGAAATATTTCAGCAAGATCGATATGAAGTTAGGATATCACCAGGTACCAATCAAGCCCTCTGATGTGTGGAAAATTGCCTTCAAATCCAAGGAGGGCCTTTTCGAATGGTTGGTTATGCCATTCGGATTGATGAATGCTCCTGCAACCTTCATGAGGCTAATGGATGACATCTTGCGGCCATTCACCAACTCATTTGTAGTAGTATACTTGGATGCCATTCTGATCTTCAGCCAGAGTTGGGAAGAGCACCTCCACCACATCCGATAGGTCCTCCAAACACTGCGGCAACACAAGCTATGCGCCAATTTGGAGAAATGCACTTTTGGCATGACCCAGGTTCAGTATCTGGGATACATCATTGATGAACAGGGGTGCATGTGGATCCAGCCAAGATCCAAGTCATTTGGGATTGGCCATCTTCAACCACTCTAACAGAGCTCCGCAGCTTTCTAGGTCTTGCCAACTTCTACCGTAGGTTCGTGTTGGGGTTTTCTCATATTACTTGGCGCTTGAGTCAAGTCACCAAGGGAGGGGCGAAAGCAAAATTCTTTTGGTCTGAATCTCAACAGAAGGCATTCATAGAGTTGAAGGATCGCCTCTGCACGGCACCAGTGCTCGCATTACCAGATTTACAACAACCATTTGAGGTCGAGACAGATGCCTTTGACTATGCCATTGGGGCAGTCCTTACTCAACATGGACATCCAGTGGCATATCACAGTGAAACACTTTCAGACACAGTCCGGAAGTACCCCACTTATGATAAAGAGATGTATTCCATTGTGCAGGCCTGCCGACAATGGAAGCATTACATTTTGGGGAAGGAAACGGTCATCCACACAAACCACCAACCCCTGCAGTTCATGCAGACCCAAGGGAAATTGCAGAATGATCGCCATCAGAAGTGGTCTACATACCTGCAACAGTTCCACTTGAATATCAAGTATAAGAAGGGCGGCACCAATAATGTTGCAGATTGCCTCAGCCGACCACCGATCATGGCGTTAACCACCGTGCTCAACTCTTGTGGGAACGAGACTTCTGATTGGCCACTTCTCTACAAAAGCGACCTAGAATTCGGCCACACATACCAGACACTCTTGGAGGGTTGGCATGTTCCAGATTTTCACCTCCAGGATGCCCTGTTATGCCACCTGGGTCACCTTTGTGTTCCTTCAAGCGAGTGTGCCAAGATGATTTGGGAAGCACACTACAGTCGGGCTGCTGGGCATTTCGGGGTCGAGAAAACAGTGGTAGTACTGCAAAATTATTTCTATTGGCCGAATCTTCGACAGGATGTTGGGAAGTACATCAAATCATGTACTGCCTATGCCATTGCCAAATCGACCATCAAGAAGCACAGCCTCTATACCTCGTTGCCTACCCCGAGTCAACCTTGGGAATCCATCTCCATGGATTACATGTCGGGCCTTCCTTCCACTAAGCATGGAAATGACTGTGTTTTTGTGGTCGTTGACAGGTTCTCGAAGATGGCCATTATGGCGGCCTGCAAGAAGAATATCACAGCAGAAGCCACTGCTAAACTCTTCTTTGAACGAGTGTGGGTGCACTTTGGGATCCCACTATCTATCATCTCAGATCGAGACAGTCAGTTCCTCAGCACATTTTGGTCCAGTCTCTGGTCAATTCTGGACACCAAACTCACGAAGTCCACAGCCTTCCATCCTCAAACTGATGGCCAGACAGAGGTTGTCAATAGGATGATTGTGCACATCCTGTGCATGTATAACTCAAAGCATCCACGCACATGGGACGAGAGCCTCCCCTATGTTCAGCACAACTACAACCGAGCACTTCACAGCTCCACTAGCCATAGCCCTTTTCAGGTGGGTTTGGGATTCCAACCACTATGCCCCATTGATGTGGCCATGCCACTTGCAGCTACTCACATAAATTCAGCTCATGTCCAGTCCGAAACCGATAAGGCCACCAGCTTCATTGAGCACATCCAACATATTCGCCAGTAGGTCCATGAGATTCTGGAGAAATCAAATGCCAAGTACAAGCAGCGACATGATCAACATCGGGTGCCACACAAGTTTTAGGTGGGTGACAAAGTTTGGTTGCATTTGCAAAAGGAACACCTTACTGGAGCCTATCGAAAACTGAGACCACTCCGATATGGTCCTTACACCATTACTAAGGCTGTGGGAGACAATGCATTTGAGCTCAGCATTCCCCCATTCCTTGGCCTGCACCCAGTGTTCAATGTGGACCGCCTTCGGCCATACTTTCCACCATTGTTAGACACATCCGACATTGCAGAACAGCTCACACCCATAGAATTAAATCCAGATTGCATGGAACAAGCTGAAATTGATCGAATCATGGACACACAGATCAAGAACACTTGCCAACAGAATATCCAACTGTATCGAGTTGTCAAAGTAGGCCAACTCCTTCACCAGGGCAAGTGGCTCACAAGGGAACAAGTTCAGCAAAAGTTTCCTCATCTCATGGAAGAACTCAACGCAATGGGGACCATTGCTTCCTAAGGGGGGAGGAATGATCCAGGTGGATATTTGTGGCCACTTGCCAAGTCCACCTGGACCCCCACCATTTTTTATCTCAGCATTTTCAATTTCCTTAATTGTAGCACAACTTACTATTTTTAGCAGTTTTTCGGGTCCTGAACTTTCGGAGCCGTTTTGAGGCCCTAAACGACGTTCTTTGGGAAATCTGGGGCAACATGGGTCCATGGACCCATGTTGCCTCCCAAAGTGGTAGTGCTCGGGTAGATCTTTCTAACGAGCTATTGTACGCATCAAACGGAGATCGTATGCCAAAGTTACGACCCCGGGAAGTTGGTGTACCAATTTACCCAAACGGGGCCCACAGTTTGGCGTTTCATCTTCTAGGGTTAGGTTTTGGAATGTTAAGGGTTTTTCATTGTTTCTCAACAATAAATAGGCCTTCGAGCCTCATTGTAACACAGTTCAAAGGCATGTAGCCGCACATCTCTTCTCAGAGATAAGCTACCATCGCCGTAGCTAGTTTATTTCCATTTCTGGTTGTAAGCATATTTCAATATTTTCCATTAATGGAATGAATTATTATTTCCGCTGCATCTTTGTGTATATGGTTATCTGTGTAATTTGTTGCGTTCCTGTTTAAGTCCAGATCAATGCTACACATACTCCTTTCCACAATTTATAACAATCCAAAAATTCTAGTAGCCCTCTAACTAATATAAGAAGGGAACTTTTAGTGCCTTAGGGAGCTTGAAGGGATGCTTCCTCATCTCTTTCCTTTTTGCATATTGTTATTTCATATAATTGGAATTCACATGAACTACTCTTCTTCTTATTTCACTATCTGTACAATCCTTCTTCAAATGTTCCTCTACAGAGTGCAAACATGGAATTGGCTTTCTTTTCTCTACATCATTATGATGTTCCTTTATGTCCTTGTCACCATCAAATTCCTCTATATCTTCAAAGGTTAACGCGTGTTGCAATAACTCTTTCATGTATGGAAGGTGTTGTAGCAACATTGTATTTATTCGTGCCTGCTCCATTTTCTTTCTAATGAACCTTTTATTTTATGGCTTGCATCTCTTTAGCTTAAGTTTCAAGCTCCTGAAATTTTATACCATATTAGGGGAATTCCCCTCTCTTTATAATGATGTAATTGTTCCTTTCTATGTTTTACCTTTATTTTTTCCATCATATTATTTCTTGCTACAATTGGGTCTTCTTATGCACTGTCACACATGCCCAGCTATTAGTTGTATCAACATAAATAAATTACCTTGTTACCTTACCATACCAAGACCATATATGCTATCTTGATGTATGTTGATCATGTCAACCACATATTCTAAGAATAAAAAGGGAATATCAACATGTTTATACTCATGTCATCAATAAATTTGAAATCAACCTTTTTACGAAAACTAATAGCCATTACATTTGTAATTTAGTATGCCAATTAGAGAATCACTAGCATATCAGGATCTTCCATTCCTATCCCTTCATAATTATGCCATCAACACAAGAATAAAAAACAAAATTTCCCTTTAAACTCCACTCTCTGTAAGAGAACTCTAAACTTATCTTCAAAGATCAAGTGGATAACTTTCGATTTGCATTTCATTTATTCTTGAGCCTATATAGGTTTAGTGTTGAATCATTCTCTAATACCACTTTGTAATTCTCCCTCACACCCCCTTAGTGTCCCCAAGCCAAATGGGAAGTGTTAGTTCAGTTTTAACCCAACCTCTAAGGTCTGTTGTGGAAATGGGGATACAAAAATTTCCTCCCTTCCCAAAGTTAGTGGAATTAACATTGGATAACACCTTTGCATCCAGCTCTCAAGCAATTTACAGAAATATTAAATTTATCTCAATGAGACTCCTTGATTAAAATTTATTTCCATTTGATGTTTACGCCCCTTAACCCTTTCCATATCAGGAAGCATCGCCACATGGAAAAGGAGTGCCTATGTCACCTTGCCACATCTCTAATAGCCAAGGTGTCTCTCACCATGTCATCGTGCCATAGTGACACTACTTCATTGTGCCACATCCCTAAGGATGTCCTCCAAAATTATTTAGCATGACATGAACATTCACTTCAGCTTATTGGGGAAATTCCCATCTAGTTCCACCATAAACATGAGACTTTCATTAATAAACATCAAGATTCCCATTCTACATACGCACATCACTATCCCTTAGAATCTGTAAATCTATCTCTGGGACAAACATTTCCTTGTCTCTAAGAAAGAAAATTTTCCATCTCCATCTCCCTAGAATGTACTTTCCTCCATTTCGTGAGACATACATAGTCTCATTTACTAACATGGACTATTTCTCATTGAGCACTACACCTTTCTTCAATCATGCCCTCCTCTATAACACAGGGGCTTCACTAAGTGAACCCATGACAGAGCACGCATGTGTGTGGCATATGAAACAATACCCTTCATTTGACTACATATTGGAAAATACCTCTAAAAATAAATTTATTTAACCCCCTACCAATACGAAGCCAATAAACCTTCCCAATTTAAAAAACCCCTACATTCACTGGATATTGTAGGTATCCATTTTTTCATTAATATTTTTTATACCGCTTTATATTTTTTCATTAACTTTGAGCTCCATTTTTTATAAACAACATAACAAAACCCTTTACCCCCTACTATATGCTCAATATATTATGTTATTTATTCCTCAATGTATATCCCCCAATATGAATGCACATAGTAAGGTATTTCCCCCTGGTGAAGCCCCAATTTTTTAGAGAGACTACACAGAATCCTGAGTGTGGCACACAACACTTACTAACACTAATCAATGCCATTAAACTAAAGATTAACTAAGATTTTGGTGTTAAATCTCACAACATAATCAAGCTCCCCTCACTTTGTCAATTTCCCAACTCCTTGAAAATTTAACATGGCATATTCAACATCTGTTATGAACCCATTACTCAGTGAAACTCAGGCTTGAATTTTTGAGGATTCTGATGACCAAATAAAGTCTTTCTGTAGTTCAAATGTTATCCAAACCATGTTGAAGTCTGGAAATGTCCTGACTCAACACGGGAGGAATTTCCCGGTCAGAGTCCTCACTAAACTCTTTTACGTTAATGGCAGTCCTTACTGGAATTTTGGGACCAGTTTACCCTTCATGAGGTAATGCTCCAATGAATGGAGGTTTGATTTGAGGAATAAAATGTTGCGTTTTTTGAAAATATGAAGGAAACACAGTGATTACAGCGTACTCTAAATGCAATTCTACCTCTACGCTACTGATGTATATACATGCCTAGGCTTAGATTTATGTTCATGGAAATAAAAGATGGATAGTAAATTTGACAATTAAAGATTAATTGAAAATCTATTACTGAAAGCATGATTGTAAATACAAGATCTACAAGAACATCTAAAATGGATTAATCTAACGATATGTACATGAGAAGAAAAGAAACCATTCACAAGATATCAATTGAACAATGGATTTCTTTGAGTTATACTTCAAGTTAATAAAATATGAATAAACAATATGAAATGAGCTCAAAACAACTTGCAACATCCATACACATATCATTACCAACATGTAAGTATGAAGGAGAAAAATTAACAAAATAACTAATAGATTCAAATCTATTAGTATCTCATCCATCAATAAATGCAAGGAATATGATAAGCACAAATTTATAAGAATAGCTTTAGAAGTTGGGATCAATTTGTGAATAAGTAAAAAGAAGTTAAAGAGTTAACATTTCATTGACATTGACCAGCTTCATGTAAGTGTCTCTTCAAATGTACTATCATATATATTGAATTACTTTAAAAAAATGGTGGTTTTGTCCCAAAACTATGACACACAATGATACAAAGGGCTTCAACCAGTCAAGAGCAATATGAAATTGAAATTCATATCACATTATGAAAGGAACAAAACGAGATTGATTTTATAGCATACAGATCAATTTTACCATCAAAATGGTGCAAGGTTACTCCAATAAACATGAAATCAGTCTCTGGTTCAGTGAGCCTAAGAAAATACAGGAAACAAAAGTGCCAACTGCGCATTCCGCCACACAATTTATGAACCACTAAATAGAGTTTTTGTTCATTTAATATAGTCATAGTTTATTCTTTCAACCCGATTCCCTTAAACTAAATGGAACTAATTTTAAATGGGCACTGGGCGCCATTGTAGCTGGAGCGAGATTCGATTGGATTTTCATTGGCTATGCGCGCATTCAGAAAATGAGGAAAGAATGGTAGTTGAACAGATTCATCTTCAAATTGAGATCATCGTAAAAAGAGCATCAAGCTTTTCCAGGCAAAAATTGTGCCGAATTGGGAGGTACACATTAAGTTTCTTACTGAAATTTTGTTTTGAATGCAGTTCAGAATTCATTTTGCATTGCCATTGTTGAAAACTTTCCGATTCAAGATTCTCGACATCCAAAACATGTCATTAACTATTAGCAAAAAAACGGCGCAACAACCCGGTTAAACTGTACGAGTATCTCGCTCTTCTAGTGTGTGATTTTAATGCTAGAGGATATGCTGGAACTGGTGATAAAAATCCTATTTTGGATCTCCATTTTAGGAAATATGGAAAAGGTATAACGCTTGCTGAAACCTGCAAATGAACAGTAGGAAAAAATGTTATTCGACCGACGGTATCAAATATTATATTTAATCAAACAATAATGAAAATGCAGTTGTCTATAACGCTATTTTTTGAAAGTCTTTCAAGCGGGTTTTTCCGGTGGAAATCCGGCAGGAATTTATTGGAATCGCAAGTTTCTGCACAATGAAAATGTCCCAGGGGTTTTTCAGGGTGTTGAATCCAAATATGCAATTAAAAAACCATTTTAACTACAACAAATCAAGATTTAACCTCAATTTCTGAGGCCGGATTCCGTCACCAGAATCTCCAAAAAATCGCATTATAGACAACTCCAATGAAAATAACTTATTTGACTGGCCAGTGGGCATAACGTATTTATGGAGGTGTTTTCTTTGAAAATGCAACGTGTTGTGCCCAAAATATGAAAAACTCTGATAGGTTAGAGGTATCCTTTGATAAGCCGTCGTTTGAGAAATTTAAAAATATATTTAACTTGACATCAACCCTTCCCACTAAAAATAGTTTGGAACGTTTATGGCATGACATAATTTCGATTTTTGTTTTTGGCATTAAGTGAATCATCCCATTGAATTAAAATTATTTTGAATGTTTTTGCATGACATTTAAAATTATGTAGCATTTTGGTTTATGTTATATACAATATATATACATGTTATTTTAGGAAAATTTGTAATAATATATTTATTATTATGTACATGAATACTTAAATATATTATTTACGTATGATGATATATTTTACAATATGTATGTACATTATGCAATAAAGATTATTAAATGTCATAAAGAGGCTA
Source organism: Pinus tabuliformis (assembly GCA_031772625.1). Lineage (NCBI taxonomy): Eukaryota > Viridiplantae > Streptophyta > Pinopsida > Pinales > Pinaceae > Pinus > Pinus tabuliformis. The sequence continues at coordinate 964,791,389 of CM062811.1, forward strand.
AAACGAGACAAAACAATTTGAAGGGAATTCATCAAGCCATTTTATTAAGACAACAAAATCAATGGAATAACTTAAAAGCTCTCGAGGCTTACACCAGAGGCTGAAGTCAAGGAAACTGAGTATTGGAAAGTTGTTGGAGAGCCCACAACAAGAAATGTGATCGCAAAAAATATAAAATTGTCCAAAGAAAACTAAGATGAAAACTAAGAATAAGGATATTGATGGAAAAACAATATTTGGTGGTAATATAGCTTCTTTAACATAAACCAAGAAATAGGAAGCTCCTATTGAGGTCTTATGTGTTATCCTATCAACCCATAAGGCATTAGAAAGTGATTTTTGCCAATTCTTTTGGTTGTCGTCAACCATTTTTGTAATGAATTTTAAAACGTTTTTATTAGTGGATTCTACAAGACCCTTACCTTATGGGTAATACTTGACAGAATATTTATGTTTTATACCCTTTTGAACTACAAAAACTGTATGTGTAGAAGAAGAAAAATAAGTGCCATTATTGAACAACAAAGTGTTAAGAGGACCAATTAGGTTGGGCTAACCCATGTTCAATCCTTTACTGCGCACCAAAAAAACCCTCAATCACTGGCCCTTTCGGCAATGACCTGCAAGCAGATCGCAGTCTCACCTGAAATGACTATCGGTGGATGTAGAACAAGGTTTCCGCAACCTTGAGGGATTATGTGATGTGGTATTTTGTGTTTTCTTGCACTTAACATTCATAAATTACTTCACCACATTACATTCATCACTTAAAAAATATCATAGACATCTATAAAAATTCACTGTACATAAATAAAGTGCAACTATAACAAACTGCTATGCTACAACAGGTAATAAGAAAATAAGCACATGAATACATAGATTTTACAGTGGTTCATCCCAATATGGGACTATGTCCACAAGAATTATTACTTATAATAGATAATTTCGTACAACAAACAGTTCTTATCTTGCACACTCAGCTGTAGGCAGTCCGCACACTCAACTGCAGACTCAGGCCTCTGTGCACTCAGCTGCAGATCCTTACCTTCCTTCCAAAGTACCAATCAATAGAAAACAACCATAACACAGATCTGGATCATAAGATGATGATTTTCTTATGTATTATTCATCCCTATATATATTATTACATCGAGGGATATATCATCGCAATATCATGGTCCATATACTATGGACTCCCCTAATACAAGCTACTATGGTTGAAAACCATTTATCATTTACAAAATAGAATTATTTTACACAAAGTGAGGGTCTTTGACCCGCTCTGGAGCCCATATACCACACGGTATGCCTACTGCATGGTTCAATTTGGCGTCCATTGCGTGGTCCACTTCATGCTCCGCTGCATATTTTACCCCACACTCTGCTTTCCAAAATATGGATTCTTCATCAAATTTTAGGCCAAGTTGGGTTGCACCCAGTAGGCCCCCCACACTCACATGTGACTCGTCCTGAGTCACTTAGTTGCTTTGCCTCTTATTTTGCTATGATGTTATTGTAGGCCTCGTTGAACTGTTGTAGAGCTTCTGTCACCTACCTGTCCTCATTGTGTGCTTCCTCCAACAATGCCTCTCTCACATTTTCTACAGCGTTCTACACAAACAATGTTTCCCTTTGTCAAATCTCCTTACGCTTCTCATACACTTCCTTTGGTAATTGGAGAACCTCATCCTACCAAGGTTGATTCATCTTTATCACAATATTCTCCTCCATCTTCAGTTCATCAATATTCTTCTGGAGGGCCTTACTCTCATTGATCTTCACAAGCCTCTGTGAGATAGGTAATATCTTCGTATATGCCCAAATTTCTTCTAACTACTATTGCTTTTGTTGCATTTCTTCTTGTAGCTTTCGTACATTTGGATCTTCTGGTAGTGAAGTTAAAATTTGTAGACTTTCGTGTAAGAATTTCCCACAGTCTGCCAATGCGATGGAGATGTTGGCCATCATAGTCTTTAGGTGAGTCTCTCTATGATCCATTACTTCCTCTAGCATAGTTGGTTGTAGCTTCATTTTCAGCTCACTAATCTGCATTTCATACTTAAATTTCACTATGGTAATTTTGTCCTTTTACCCCTTCACTACAAGGCTGACCTCCGTGACCTTGTCTTCTATTGGTTGTTCTTCTCAGAAATCAAGGTCTAGGATTTCTTTGCATGTTGCTTCCACTACTTCCTTGATCTTCTGGTGCAACTGCGTTATTTGATTCCTTTCTTGGATCACCTACTTGAGCTTTTGCCACATCGCAGCTCACTCTTTTTCTACTTGTATATTCAGTTGTGATGTATGTTGTTCGTGTAGCTTCAGTTCTTTAATTATCTCCATGTGCATATTGTGTAGCCTTGCAAATGGTATTGTTGCAATGTTCATATTGACATGCTTCCCTTCTTTAGCCTACTACTACAGTTTAGAATAGTCAAACTGTAGGGCTCCTAGAGGTATCTGTGCATAGGCGCTATCTTCCTTTCTGCTCCATTTTCTTCCTCTATCTGCACTAGTTGTCTGACCGTTTGTGCTAGTATCTTCAATTCTGAAACCCACTCTGTGACACTAGTTAGAAGTGCATTGTAGCGATCTTCTACTCTATTCCATGAGTCTTTTTTTGCTTCCTATATCCTATCCCTGATTTGGTCTAAATCCCCTTCAGTAAGGACCATGAGATCCTCCCTCTTATCGGCCTTCTGCTTCTTCCTTCTCTTTGAGGAAGCTTCGCCCTCTACCTTCCTTTTCTCCATGGTAGCTTTTTGTGTTTCTTCCTTTTTTATCTCCTTGGTCTGCTCATCTCCCTCAAGAGGATCCTACTGACCCTCATCATGCTGCTCTTCCTCCTCTAACTCATGTTCATCCTTCTCCTTATCATTTCCACTAGCTTTGCCATGGTGCAAAGTGTCCACCTCTTCTTCTTCTATCGCACTATTTCATGTTACCTCCAGTGGATTCATCCATTCTTTGAGCCATTTAGGTATCTACGCTGCAAGATCATCTTCAGTCACCATATATGGCAAAGCATGTCATTTATTCTTTGTATCCATGTGCGCTTATATGTATACTTTGTGAAAATCTACTTTGAACTTCGCTAAAAAGCTATATTGCTCGTATAAGCTCGGCGAGAGTCTAGGATGTTGGTTCACTAGCATGTGTAAATCCATGTGATAAAGTACAAAAAATATACGATTTTCTTATGTGTGTGATGCATTGGTGGTAAACCACACCGAAGCATACCTCACGATTTCACAATTCTCTGTAGGCACCTAAGGGAACTATGATTCCTCTGGTTCTCTCCACGCCAACATAGCAATAATTATGATCAACCAAGCATAGTGGAAAGTTGTACATTTCTCCTGGACCTCGCAGTAGTCATCAAGGAACTCCTTGCATAGGTATCTGGCCCAGTCATATTGAACCCCGTTGAGACACTACGTGACTAATGACACCACTGATGTAAGAAATTTGTTCGCGCAACATTTCCTCATAATCTACCTAGCCAATATGTGCACTGCGAAGCGAACTGCTTGGTCACTGATCGAACTTATATCATAACCCCTCTTTCCTTTGACCAGCCCAAACGTTTTCTTCATATTTCTGTTATAGCACAGTCCTAATCCTTTCCAACGAACTCCTCCGTGGGGTTCCGTCATTGGTATGGCAACTTGTGATCCTCTAGATCGGCATAGGGTCTATGGGGATCTTATTCCCCAATCATAAATTCCCATCGTGCACCAGCACAAGCAATTTCCTTACAAATTTTGTGCTCCCTAAACTTATGCCAAAGTGCAACACGTTCAACATATTTAGAAGTCCTAACTGAGCAAACCCATTAACCCATTATTGTGGCTCTAACCTCGTCACATATCTAGCCTTAGATTTTGCCGATATATCCTCATAAATGCAAGTTTTCATGTATTTTTCCCTTTTGGCGGTCATATTTATGTTTCCCAATGAACTTCAACACATTCCCTCTATAGTGCACATCTTGTCTTACGTTGCGCCTCCAAAGAACTTCGGCATACCCTAGACTGTAGCGAAGTAACTTCCTATGTCAAAGCTCTCTAGAGCATAGTTTATAGTCCCATGCCCACTTTCAACTGAAGGTGGCACTAACAATTTTCTCCTTTCTTCCTCAGAGTGAAGCTTAAGGGGTACGGTTGTCCCTGTACAACTTCAACGTACTACCATTTAATTTTCCTTGAATCAATTCTCCTTTTAACTTTGCTAAATGAACTGCACCTCTATCAGTAATATGCTTGATAACATATGGGCCTAACTAACGCATTTTGAATTTTCTTGGGAACTTCATAAACTTAATTTCGTAGAGGAGAAAAGGGTCTCTTACCTAGAACTTATTTTTCTTCATATGCTTATCATGTTAGGCCTTTTCTCTTTCTTTTTGTACTTGCTAATGGAATCCTGCTATAAATATGCCTTCTTCCAAAGCAATCAATTGCGATATTATTTCCTCCATTATGTCAGGGTCTACCATATTGGTAAAATCTATAATCCTTAGACTAGTAACAATGTATTCCATGGGCATCATAGCTTCTTTCCCATAAACCAACCTGAAGGGTGTCTGGCCTGTCAACTTCTTGCATGTAGTCCTATAAGCCCATAATACTATTGGAATTCTAAGGTTCCAGTCCTCTCTATTTACATTTCATACCTTAGTTAGTGCATTCTCCAAAATATTGTTAAATTCTTCCATAGTTCAATTGGCTTGAGGATGATAAGGAGTATTATTTTGATGATAAACTTGGAATTCCTCAGTGAATGCTTCAATGGTTTTATTCATAAAGTGGGAACCTTGGTCACTCATCAAAATCTTTGGACATCCAAATCTCGACAATATGTATTCAAAAATAAACTTCACAGTAGTCTCTGCATTGCAACCCTTTACTGGTTGTGCTTCATCCCATCTTGTCAAATAACCCATTGCAGTAGTTATGTACCTCACCCTAGTCCTTTTTCCAGGTGGATTGGTAGGTCCAACAAAATCAATAGCCCATTTATCAAAATCCTGCAATGTAACTCATCGTATCAATGGAATCTCATCTCTTCTTGAAGGTTTTCCTGTTCTTTGGCACATATCACAAGCTCTGCAATACTCCCTTGCATATCTATGTAGTGTAGGCCACCACAATCTTGCTCTCAAAATATTCTGCGTAGTAGCATTTCCTACATAATGTCCACAAGTTGCGCCCTCAAGAGCTTCTGTTAGAATGATTTTCATTTCATGTTTAGGAACATATCTGCATAGTAACTCATCTAGTCCCATCTTATATAAGTGTCCTTATATCAATGAAAAATCAATTTCCTTCACCACTAATTATCTCTTCTTATTCATAGCATATTTTGAGGGAGCCATTCTTGTGCACGAAAACTGAATAATTTCTGCAAAATGATCATCTGCAACTTTGATTGAAAATAATTGCGCATTAGGGAGCTTATATTCTATACTATTTGGTTCTTCACCTATGTCAAATCTTGATAAATGGTGAGGTCCTGCATTCAATCTTCCTGGTTTAACAATAATTTCAAAGCCATATTCTTGGAACAATAGTTACCATCTGCAAATATTTCCTCCCAAGACAAGCTTATTAATCAAATAGTTTAATGTAGAATGATTTGTAAACATTTCAAAATGTGATCCCAACAAATAATATCTAAATTTTTACAAAGCATATACCATAAACAATCCTTCTTTTTCTGTAGTTGTGTAATTCTTCTCATCTTTAGATAGTTTCCTACTTGCATAATCTATAGGATGATCAATTTCTCCTACACTAGGTTGTGCCAGTACCACTAATACAAGAAGCATCAACATGTGCATGAATTTCCTTATTCCAATAAGGGAATATGAGTATAGGATAAGCTACCATATTTTCCTTCAATACGTCAGCTCTCTTTTGACATTCTTCATCCCATTAAAAGGTGACATCTTTCTTCAACAATTTTTTCATAGGAGCGAAGCTATCTTATTGTGTTTAGTGGAGTTAAGTTCACAATGATAACAATTTTCACATGGTCCACCATTAATCCTTTCTTGCAAACAATATGTCCCAACAATATACCATAAGGTACACAAAATACACACTTCTTTATGTTCATGGAGATTTGATATTGTCTACATGCATCAAGCATAAGTCTTAAACTTCCAATATGTTTGCTTAACACCCCAAACAATGTCCAATCATCAAAGTTGCCTTGAAAAATTTGTGGATGTCTTCTTTAAAAGTTGCAACCACCACTCTAGAAAATATAGCAAGGGCATTTTTTAATCCAAAAGGCATTACTATATATTGATATGAGCCCCATTTTGTAGCAAAGGTGGCCTTATGCTGATCTTCAGGTGTAATCCTAATATGATGATATCTTAAAAATCCATCTATAAATGAATAAAATTCCTGACCTCCTACATTGTCTAATACTTCATTTTTGAAATGGGTAGGGAAAGGATCATGTAAGAATTCATCATTTAACTTCCTCAAATCAACATGGATCCTAATTTCTCCTTGATTTTTTTTTCTTGTACCACCATAAGAATTAACCATTTTGATTCTTCCACAAGTTCAATACATCCTGATACTATCATCTTATCCAACTCAAATTTTACCTTCTCCTTATATTTCAAATTCAATCTATAAGGTCGTTGCTTGATTGGCTTCACATCAAGCTTAAGCGGTATCTTCATACCTCCTAAATCTCCTTCTATACCATTCATTTCTGAAAACTTAGTGGGAAACAACTCATGATACTGATGAAGTAATTTTGTCAGTTTGCTGACAGTTTGTTCATCCCAATAATCTCCTATAGTTGCAAAATTTGGTTCCTCTTATGATTTTATATTTATAATCTTTGTCTTTACTAGCTTTGTTATATCTGGTATCTCTGGCTTAGGTCCATTTACTTTACAATGTCCTTCTAATTCTTCTATTTCAATGTTGCGAGGATCTTATTATTCTTCTCTAATAAGGTTGTATAATTTTAATGCATATTCTATCTGCGCAACCCAATGAGGTTGCTACCACGTCTTTCGAGCTGAATTCTCAAAAAATTTCTTCTTAACTGTCTGAAGGGTTGAATCTATATACATGGACAATCATCTTCAAAGCTAAATGTAAATATAAACCCATCAACCATATCTACCCATCTCTTAGTATCATGTCAAATCTTTGTTTTTAAGCACCAGGTCTGAGGAATTTTCTCCAATGTATGAATGAACCCATGTACCAATTCTTGTTGTGGAATATCCTTCCATGTTGTAGTACATAACTAGATATGATCCTTGGGACTAGTTTTACCATCATATTTGAACTCCATTTTTGTGTTTATCTGACAAAATATAATCCACATAAACCTTCGACATTCCTACCAACATTCTATATTCTTATTATGTGTACCCCACCATCTAGCAAGAGTAGTTTTTAGGGCTATGTCCAAAGTTAACAATATTTGACTTTCTAGAACATGTTCTTCATATTCATCAACAAAAATATTCACATCACCTAAGCCATGATAAGAAGGTAGGTTACATACCTCAGATGTCATGCAATGAACTAATTTAGTAACTCTCTGTGATGGAGTAAAATTATAAGTGTGGACACAAACAAATTCCTCTAGCCCAATAATGGGTCTAGCCACAATAGATACATTCTATGGAAGATTTCCTTAGGTTAGAGCGAATCAAGAGGGCCTACCTCTTGGTCTACTTATCCCACTTGATGATGTCCTTTCTTTCTCGCTCCAGCTATCTCTCGTTTCTTTCTTCAAGTACCTGAAACAAGTAAACAACAACATACGACAATCGTAATAATAGACAATTTTTAATTCAACCTACTTAACAAGTCAAGAAACATTAAGCCATGAATATGTAAGATGACAAAACATGTATGAAATCAATCGATAGTTGCATATATTAATATCAAAGAGAGATTACAACCATTTGTCTTGATGTTGTAGTCCTCCTCTGAGAAGACTAGGTTCCCATAGACTTCTTTTAGCATTCCATGATGGCCTCAATCAACAATAGTTTTAAGGCTCTTCCCTTTAGGCTTCACTCCAAACCAAATCACACTTCTCCCTCACACAACTAAATATCTACAACTAGTAATATCTTATTGTCTACTCCAAACCATAATAGCATTAGCACACCAATATCAACACTCAGCAAAAACTAGCTTGTGCTTGGGAAGAAGGGAGGTTTATATAGGAAAAATGGATGTGAGATGGATCCTCTTCTCATGGGAGAAGGTCTTATCCCTTGAAGTAGTTCCATCATTATAGGGGAAAGGGTCCCAAACTATCATCCTCGACCCCATCCGACCAAACCATTTACCAGACTTTCGTTACGAAGCTTCTATAGCTAGAAGCTTCATCTCCTAATTTAAAAAAATTTCCATCATAAGACCGGCATGACTAGAACATAGCTTAGTTGCTCTAGTCAGTCTAAGGGATAGTGCTAATCTCTGTGCATCAGCATGGGGGTGACAAAGCTCATTAGCGCTAGTCTTGTAAACTGGGAAAAACAGAGGTTTCAGGGTGGTGCAAAAGAGAATTTATTTGCTCATGAAGAGGGACACAATGGGAGTTTCTTCATGAAGGTAAAGCATGCAAGGTTCACTATAGAGGTCCTCCAGGATCAAGGAATGAGGAGCATAGGGACAGTGACAAAAAGTTGTGTAACAAATTCCCCCTAAAGTGTGAAGGCCAAACTAGAGTGAGGGATGAAATGCTTTATAAATCAGTGCAGGGAATCAGTCTGTCGTCGGAAAACCTACAAGAAATTACATATACATATACATAGGCTGAGATCTCGGTCAAATGATACATGAATCGTGGCATGGACACAGCCATCCAGAGAATTATCATCTAAATGGATCCAGGTATGGTCGCAACCATCCAATAATGAGAAGGATCACATATGATAACTCATGGTCTGGTCGCAGCCAACCATCTAAAAGAGACATGCATATCATCATAACCATGTGACATCACTTTGCAACCTGGACTTTTTGTGATTTGAGTCCAGGGTCTTACGCTCCAACACAACCCAAACAAAGTACAAATTCTAACATGTGAATAGATGTGTTGACATTGAACATGCTAGAAACTCGGTTGATTACGAGTCAATGATGTAAATTTTTAACAAGCATGAGAGAAACCAGCAATAATGAAAATGGTCCTCAAGGTACTATCAACACAATCTATAGAATGTGAATAGAGGAAATGAATTCGAACACCCATGAAATCACTCGATCGAAAGCCAATGATGTAAACTTGTCATCGAGTGCGAAGAAGTTTCCATTAGGGCATGCAAGATCTAAGGTACCAGAAAGAAGTATCTTGGTCAACTTCCCGGATAATCAGTTGAAGTCAATGGGAAGCAATTGTTTCGAAGAAGGGCCATAATGAATCCCACATCTTTGATGTGAGATGAGAGGATGCAAAATTATTTTGGATGATACAAAGAATCAGAGGTAAGTGTAACTGCAAAAGGACAACTCTTGAACATATTGATGACACAACTAGAAGTTTGGAAGCTTTTGGATCCATGGAATTGGTGGTCATGATGATGTGGCAGAGATCAAATGGAAGGAAAAATTGAACGGCCCAACCTAGAAAAGTAAATGATACAAAGGAGGATATCACAACCCTGACACGAAGCAGAAAGTGTCATGTTCAAGAGTGAGCTGCCGACACAATTGATAGATTTCCAAATTTCCCCCCACCATTTCTGGCAGGTATCCCAATTAATTTTTAATCGCAAGCTTGAAGCAGATAGTATATGCTTGCATTGTAAGTTCATCCTTCAGACAAATCCGACCTAGTAAGCTTAACGAGCCCTAGGAAGGAGAAGCTCATGTTCGTCATGGTGATGAATCCAATGTCATTTAATAGTTTAACGAGTCCGACAAAGGTGTAACTCGGTATTTTTCATGTTTAGAGAGTTTGAAAAAGATACTTAAAAGAAAACTCCACATGGTCCCTTTTCATACATTTGTGTCTCTTGAGCCCGAAAGGGTAGAAGACAATACTTGAGAGAACCGCTATACCATTTCAGTCAAGGAGTACATTTTTCATAAATAGTGCATCCCAACCCGAAAAAGCGGTAAACTTATACTGGGAGCATGATGTTTTGTATCTATTAACTAGTTCGAAACGACAAGGGCTCGACTATCTTTTCACTTTTAAAGGGTCAGAAAAGAGCTAAAATCGGACCCCCCATTTTATTTTCTTTTATGATTCAAAAGGGAAAAAAACTCAGCAATATTTTCATATGAGTTTAATGAGTCGAGAAAAGAGTTGAAACGTGCCTCATTATCATCGTTGAACATCCATCACATGTCACTACACAAGTAAGGTAAAGTGCATTATCGAGTCCTTGAGGCAAAATTAGGTCAACATATTTACAAAATCCTAATATTTTCATGGAAAAATGAATAAAAGGGGGAAAGGTAAATATATTTTCACCATTTACCATTTTACCTTTGCTGTGAAGACTTTTACACACTTTTTCCCTAATTTTTCTTGAGCAGATTGCGAGAGATCCGGGAGGACAATTGAAGAGCCACCAGTTCCAGGTAACAACCAAAGCCCTGAGCTCCATTTTCATGTTCTTCATTTCTGCTTTTAACCATTCTTTTAGTTTTTTTAGGAGGTTTTTGGAAAAAATTTCGCCCTCGGTTGACATGATTTCCAGGCATGGAATCACGCAGGCTAAGGGTGATTAACACAACCATCCGCGCCGATCAACACAAATGTTTCTAAAATAGGCGCGCCGACACCGTGGATAGGGAAAAACCCTATTTTCTCAAAAATTGACTATTTAAACTTAAACTTTATGGGCCAAGGATGATTATTGACTCAAATTAATGTCTTTTGCAAGAGAGAATTGTTGAACATGGTGGATTGGAAGGAACGGGAACATGAATATGTCGAAACCTAGGCAGTGAATGACCCAAATTGCCTAGAAGCTTTGAGGACTTATGCACTCCTCAAATTATTTCTTACGCTAGGGATGCAGGCCCAGCCCGAGTTGCTTCAGTACCTGATTAGTCTTTGGGACATTAATCAGGAGATTTTTGTCATTCGTGGCAAGGATTTGGAGTTGGAAACTTGGGATATATACTTCATCACTAGATTGTCCCGTAGTGGGGAACCAATGAAATTGTATGGGACACGAATGATTGGGGCAAGCATATCATCCTTGCTTGTCAAACACATCCTTGAGACCCTGAAATCCAAGAGTGGGAAGATAGAGATTTCCAATGTTCAAGATCTGACACTGAGGGTGCTTCTGTTGACTATCAACAGAGTGGTGGGGCCCAAGTGGAACATGAGACTAACAAGTAGAAGTTCCTTTATGCTATTGACTGCACAGCTCCTACGATCTTCAACTGGGAAGAGGCCATGAAGATGAACATCAAGTGCTAGCTGTCCAAAGCCAAGGTGGGGAATCTGAAGCAATTTTGCTTCAGATCTGTACTTGTTACATTCTTCTTGGAGTGAGTACCATTGTTCCATTATCATCTGACTGAGGTAGATCCTCCTATGCCACGTGATCCACAGATGGCCCACTGGAGCCATTTGATGCCCAGGATCACTGGGGGTCAGCACATGTTATACCGACCTGCATTCTTTTCATGGCTACGATGACAAAAAGTCATTGTGGATGACTAGCCATACAGTGGCACTGATTATCCAGATATGCCCTTACCAGATGGAGAGGACTTTGATGATCAAGGTAAACAATCAAATTTTTTATTTTGAGATTTTTTAATTGTTTTTGGTATATATGTGCTTATAACATTTCTCTTGTTAATGTAGACGTTCGACTAGAGTGGCCTACTGGGATGTCCCCAATAGCCAAGTGTGTCCCCCACCCTATCGATGTTGTCGCCCCTTATCAGGAAGGGAGTGACAATGAGGAGGAGATTGCAAGGAACCTTGAGGGGTTAACTCATGGTATCCTGGAGTATGCTCGGGTAGGAGACATTCCATGTCAATACCAGAGACACATGGTGGGAGTCTTGGATCGGATCCGCTGATTGCTGACTCGTGTTGCACAAGTCATATCGTGCTACCATGATCACCATGCCGATTACTTCCTAGGTCTAGCATTTACGTATTTTTTGAGGCCTGCTTGCTATGAATATATGAAGCTTGCGAGCCGTTGATGTTATTTTAGACACACATAATTTTTTTGGGGGTTCTGATGTATCAAACATTATCACCATATATATATATATAGATACACACACATTGTATTTTCCTATCTACTATGGTACAAATGGTTTGTTTTATTTTTTACATTTTTCGTAAATGTATATCCAACATATGATTAGCTAATGCATCTGTTAATGTATTCATGCGTCTAGGAATGTGATGATATGTAATGTAATCAAAATGCCTTTCCAATAGACGAATACGGAGATACATTCTCAATATTTTAGGGTTTCAGATGGAATATTGCACATTGAGTTGAAGGACGACAAACTGTGAATCCAATTTGACAACGAGTTCTCTAATTCCTAGAGCAATGGCTTCTGACAACAGTTCAATGACCGCATTATATTCAACGAGGTTGTTGGTTGTGCATCCTAGACAGTTACCTTTAAGGCCAATCAACTCACCGTTAGGATCATAAATAGCCCATGTCACGGATGATAGGTTCCAGGTACTATGGAAAGCACCATCAATGAAACCGACGTGGCGAGTCACAAACATCTGCAAAGCAAGAAAAGCATAGTAAACAGGAAAGTTTTTCAAAAACTATAACACAAAATGACACTGTACAAAAACGAATGACACACTAATGTACTCAAGTAACCATGTAAGATGACCTAAGCATAGTACTTCTTGAGAGAGTCCATGCAGGGACTCGGGTAATCGATCAACATAGATGAACAATGGAGTTTTATCGTTAACATGACGAGTAAGCATTGACTCGGCCAAATAATAGGAACTCATATAAGGCTTTTCCCCCATGCCCCCTAGGCGAGGCGGGGTTACAAGTTAGAGGACAATTGGTGAAAACTTGGGGAGGGTGAAAATTGTTGAATCTGTGAAGGGATAAAGGAGCCCATAGACATGACCATCGGGCGAGGCAGGAATGAGGAGCGATGATGAGTATCGATCCATGGTGGTTCCTCAAGGGACATGGCTTCCATGACACCTTCATTAGCAAGGAAGGCGTCGACTAAGGGATCAGGTAATTCCAAAGTGCCAAGCCAAGGGGATTGAGAGTACGTATCAAGAAAGATATTCAACATATGAGAATCAGAGAATGCAGAGCTCGAAGCCGAAACAATTTCCATGTAATTGACTTTGGCGGGACTAAGTGGCATAACCTCACCCCAAGTATCAATAAGATCTACTATAGGTATGACCCAAGGATCAGATTTGATCGAGATCATGTTGACAAAGGCAGCATGAGTAGGTGGGAGTGGAAAAATTCTCATTAAGGTAGAATCTTTGAAGAGACCTGCCCCCACATTCTCATAGGGAGCACCAGTGTGCTTGACGTATGGAACATTACCATCTGAAGAGGAAGAAGTAAAGAAAGACAGTTGGTCAATGATGACAATCTTCACTTGATGAAGGAAATGAATCATGTGATATAAAGAGGAGGCCATGACATGCATGGCATGGGTCCAAATTCAACTGAGAAGAATATTATAATTGAGATTGGTGTCAACAATTTCTACTTTGAATTGCACTATCTTGCCTTCCAGGGTGATGGCAAGGTTAGGTAAGATACCGAAGGATCACAAATCGTGCCCATCGAAAGCTTCCGAAGTGTTTGGATATTGGTTCAGTGCAGGAGAACCAATAGCATTCCAACATGTAGTCATGGAAGCACCTTCATCGATGACAGTCTAGTGGATGATTTTCTCATTGATGATTACCTGAATAAGAAAGGTAAACTGATGAGGGAGCCACGAAACATGGTTCTCTAGATAAAAACATATCAAATTGGAATCAGTGGGATCGATGCCCCTAGTAGCTGGCAGTAAAGATTTCCGCTATGATGGGAAGCTTTGGAGCACCTCGAGAGCCAATATGGTTGATGGTACCTGAGCCAGATCCTCGATAATATTGTAGTGCTGAGTAGTTCAGAAGTTGCGATTATACAAGGATTTACACAACACACCTTGAGAGGATGGGCTCATGGTGGAATCAGAATTAGGGTGCTCAATATGAAGAGGGCCAAAAATCAGGGTAGAAGAAGGTGTGACTTCTTTTTCTTTGCCTTCTGCCAAAGCACGAGTTTGATAGTCTTTCGATCTAGTAGCCACATTAATAGGTGTACTCATCATGAACACTTGAGATCCGGAGGAAGCAGATTGGGGTCGGTCTACCATTTTGGTCTGCTAAGACGAAAATGACTCTTTGAGGACAACAGGGGTCCCTTTGAGTAGGCAACTAACTTCGGATCATCGGGGACAACCCTTAGTGTAGTGATCTTCCTCACAAATGAGGCAGGGATTCTTAGGTTTCCATTGGAAATATTTTCTAACAGACGATTTGGGAGGACCCCCTATTGGGGCATCAACTTTAGTTGTGCCTTTGAATTTCTTCTTTCCTTTCACGGATTTTTCTGATGTGGTAGACTAGACAATTTGGACCTCTGAGGTTTTACCAGGGCCAGGTGGATTCTGGGATGAATTATTAGGGACAACATGTGAAATCGACTTCTATTTGGAAGAATTTTTAGCAGGGGTTTGAGATACTGAACCAATAACTCCATCAACGGGAGGTACAACTGGTGACTTTGATGTTGCGGGATCAGATGATGGCCGTGGAGCATTGGGTAATAACTCGTATAAAGTGCCAGACTGAGAGTAAACTAGATCCAAGTACTAGGCACGAGCAATGGCCTGCTCTTTAGTGACGCATCCACCCATAGCTATATCACGAGCAATTGGGGCCATGAATGATTTGGTGAACCATTCAGTGAGCAACTAATCAACAATCTTGAATTTGATCAAGCGACATCTATGTCTCCATTCATGGATGTGATCAGAGATGTGTGTCACAGTATCTTTCTTAAGCGATGTGAGCAAATAGGTGCTAGTTTCATAGCGAACTGACAACTGAAAATGTGTGAGGAAAGCCATGGCTAAAGAGTTAAAGTCATGGTCAGTACTTCAAGGTAGCTCGATGTACCATTTCACTGCAACACCCGTGAGGGTTCATTGGAAAAGACAGAGACAAATGGAATTGTCCACGTACAAGTTCGATGAGCACCAGAAGTGATATGTCATCACATGGGCCCGAGGATATTCTTTAGCTTTCCCATCAAACCTTGGGCAATCACTTGGTATCTTCGACGGCATTGGAGGCTAGTATGGTGAATGAAGGATCAGATCATTCATAAGGCGAGATAGATTTGGCAACTCGAGTGTAGCCAAGAAAGGCAATTGGGTGTTAAAAGGCATGGGAGGTTGATAAGCAGGCCCATAGGGAGGATCTCATCCTTGTTGGTAAGGATTTTTGCCCCACAATGGGGGATTTTGGCCATAGGGCATCTGAGGTTGCCCCCATTGTGGATTACCTTGACCATGGGGAGAATTTTGACCTTGAATACCTTGGAACTATTTGGCCATAGGTTGTTGATAAGAAAAATATGGGTTAAAAGGATGTTGAGCCTGTTGACCTTGGACATATGGATATGGGACCTATTGTCCTTGAACATACGGGTGTTGAACCTATTGTCCTTGAATAATAGAGTTTTGGTCCTACTATCCTTGGGCATAGGGTTGATACACTTGTTGTCGTTGGACATAGGGATTTTTTACCTGATGCCCTTGGCTGGCAAAAGTCTAGACCTGTTGACCTATGACATGAGGATTTTGGGCCTGCTGCTACCGGACTTGCCCTTACAAGGGTTGACCTTGTTGATATGTATACAAGGGTTGTTGCTACCCTGGTTGGTTTTGTTGTTGAAAGGGTTGACCTTGCGGTTGGAATATTTGTCCCTGGGGTTGAATAGGTTGGCCCTGCGAGGACATGGGTTTAGAGGTGTGCGGAGCATATTGCATCTGCTGCTGCGTAGCTTACTGCAACTATTGCAAGGGTTGACCTTGCGGTGGTTGCATTTGACCTTACTGCAGGATCATTTTCCCTTGCTATTGCGCAGAGAGCCCTTGCTGCAACAAAGGTTGCCCTTGCGGTAACAAAGATTTCCTTTGTTGTTGTATAGGTTGTCCTTGTTGTTGCAAGGGTACTTGAACAATGCCAGGGAAATTGCCAAACTGAATCTGGAAATAGCCAAGCTAGATGTACTACCCGGATTGGAGGGTGTAAGGTTGAGTAACCATTCCTTGAGAACCATATGGAATGTAAGGATTTTAGTATTGGACGTGAGCCCCATAGGGTTGCTGATACTGAACATTGCTTGATCCAAATGGACCAACGAGATTATGAACCTATTGGTACTAGACATTGCTTGATCCAGTAGCATCAATAGGGTTATGAATAATACCATAAGAAGGCTGGTTTATACCAAGCATGTGAGCTTGTGAGCCACCGAAATTAGTGGCACCTGACACCATAGAAAAATTTAGGTTCTGACCCCTAGGCGATAGCACAAGCTGGTCACTAACTAGAGGGATGGAGGAACTAATGGAGACATTCTTTGAAGCTGCTAGTTGTGCCTGAGGCCCAAAAAGGGTTATGGTAAAGGGATGAGGCACTAGGTGTACCTGAAAACAACTATGCCAAAGACACATAGTTGGGTGGAAAACTGGTGGGAATACCCCCTGAGAAGGGGAAACCCTCGGGAGGAAAAGGAAATTCTTCCCCCTCAACAGTGTGTGGAGTAGAAACTTCGGACTCATCTGGAGATGTGACTGGGGCATCACCTTTAGGTTCCATGTCTGAAAACAAATGACGGTGAATGGCTGAATGAGTACGAGTACGAGGAGACAGATCCAAAGGAATAGCCAGCTGGTCGTACGGGCTATAAGAACACTGCGGTGATATCACAATAGTGTCAAACAAAGGGTTTGGAGGGTATATAACCAGTACAAGTTGACTGTTAGTTGTCAGCGAG
The DNA here is from genome assembly GCA_031772625.1 of Pinus tabuliformis. Classification (NCBI taxonomy): domain Eukaryota; kingdom Viridiplantae; phylum Streptophyta; class Pinopsida; order Pinales; family Pinaceae; genus Pinus; species Pinus tabuliformis. The sequence goes on from CM062811.1 coordinate 964,808,457, forward strand.
TTCTCTGGAGTTTAAACGGCATTGTCCAGATATTATGGGCCAAGATCAACATATAACCCAGTATCAAAAGTAGGCAGAGGACAAGATGACAACAATTGAATGCTCAGAATAATTGTGAGTTCAACATCTTGGTCCTTGAGTGACTCTAGTAACTCAAGAAATGACTCTGCAGACAATCTTTCAGATGGAGGAGAGGAAGAGGAATTGGGTGAACTAGATGGTTCAACCACGATGACCTTGTCTTAGTCGACGGAATAATTAACTTCGAGACTTTAAAATGATCTTTTAATGGAAACTCCCAATTTGGACTTAGAAAAAGACTAACAGGGTGTTTTGGATCATGGGCAATCAATTATTAAGACGCATAAAAGACTGATGCTCTTTCATTTGTTAAGAGTAGAGAAAGAAACAAAGATGACTCTATCACTTTTGATTGGAAACGAGCTCGAAAGGACAAGTACTCGAATGATCTTTTAAGTTTAATAAGTCAAAAAGGTCAAATGACTGCTCTAGATGATCTAGGTAAATAGGATTACCAGGCAACCATGAACTACAAAATACCTCCCGACGAACCACGAAGTACAAGCAGGAAATCTCCTCGAATGTTGTTTTCGGTGTATCACATTTGCAAGGAGGCTGACTCGGCTTCCTAAGGATAAAAGGATTGCAGCCTAGTGGGGTCTCCCATTATATACTCAATGGTACAGGGAGCACAAATTCATACTAGCATTGTCTATTGCCGAAGCTAATGACAACTGCTAGGTTTAAATATGCCGGAACACGTCTCTAGCCTAGACATTCTAGATATGATCATTAATGTCAAATGCACCTTAGGTTAATTGAATTCGTTTTAAAGTTCATATTGAGTTATGTTTCAATTTTTCAGGCCTTAGTGATGCGACTCAAAAAACCTTAACTGCAACTAAATGAGACAAGGTCCTTTCAAATCGATGAAATGTCTACACTAGAGAGGGTAGAAACTACTAAATCAAATGCAAACAATCAAGCAACTAAAAACGAAATGATCTCTCACTACCTTACTTTTTCAAAAAATAAACTAATGAAAAATGCATTCCATTTCCTAATCTCCTAACAAGCACTTATCTATTAGTCGTTTCAAAAGAAAAAAAGTTCTCTTCCTTTCTTAAATGCTAATGCAACTCTAGTCTTTTAATGATGCAAATTATCGTAGCACAATGATGCAACAAGCTAGAATTTCATACTTTTTCATGAAACAATGAAACAAACATTTTGCATATAACCTTTCAATGAAAAAGTTTTTCAAGACAATAAGCTCTTCAAGTGAATGAAAAGATGAAAAGAGAAGTTCATTCAGATCAATGAAACATCGACTTTACCAAACACAAGACAAGAAATGTAATCCATGTTGGAAAAAAAACGTTCAAGCAAGAAAACGAAAACTTCCCAAACTTGTGCAAAAGAGGTCAAAGTCATAAAAGGATCAAAAACAAAATGCAAAGGGTAAGCACACCTACAACTTGAGTTACTGAGTTCACAAACTACTGAATGGACGACCAACTAGATGCCCTAGTGTTGCTGGCCACTCAATGACTCAATCAATCAAGCAGAAAGATGATAAGCCAAAAAGAAAACAAATCCAAATGAAAATTATGTTTCTAATCAGGGAGAAAGCGGTCCAAAAGGCTTACAGGGTCAAAATCATAAGAGCAGAACACACTAGACAAGATTTGGGTGAAACCCTAATATTCACTTACAGGCATCGCTGTCACTACCTAACTGACAATAAGCGCTAGAGGCTGGTTGGCATGACTGTTCCTCTACATATTGCATTGATCGTTGCTACTGTCAGCGGATTAAGCACGCTGATCGAGGGAGCTAAGAAAAAAAGTAAAAAAATTTAAAACAGGACCGAGATCTGCTACTATGAATTTTAGACTCAGACCAGTGAGTAGGAGAAGAGAAATAGAACCAAAGGGAAAACGTGGAACTAGAAAATTTCTCATGAAATCCAAGATAAACAAAAGGATTGGGATCCCCAGTAGAGTCACCAATTTGTGGTGAAGTAAAATTATAAGTTCAGACACAAATAAATTCGTCTAGCTTGATAATTGGTCTAGCCACAATAGATACATTCTATGGAAGATTTCCTTAAGTTAGAACCAATCAATAGAGCCTAATTCTTGGTCCGCTTATCCCACTTGATGATCTCCTTGCTTGCTCACTTCAACTATCTCTCGCTTCTTTCTTCATGTACCTTAAACAAGTAAACAACAGTAGATGACAAATGTAATATTAAACAAATTATAATTCAACCTACTTAGCAAGTCAAGAAACATTAAGCCATGACTACGTAAGATGACAAAACATGTAGTAAATCAATCGATAGTTGGATATACTAATATTAAATAGAGATTACAACCATTTGTCTTGACGTTGCAGTCCTCCTCTAACAAGGCAGGGTTCCCACACACTTCTACTAGAATTCCGTGATGGCCTCAATCAAAAATAGTTTTAAGGCTCTTCCCTTTAGGCTTCACTCCAAACCAAATCACACTTCTCCCTGACACAACTAGATAGCTACAACTAGTAATAGCTTGTTGTCTACTCCAAACCGAAATAACATTACCACACCAATATCGACACTCAGCAAAAACTAGCTTGTGCTTGGGAAGAAGGGAGGTGTATAGAAAAAAAATGGATGGGGGATGCATCCTCTTCTCATGGGAGAAGATCTTATCCCTTGAAGTAGTTCCATCATTATAGGGGAAAGGAGCCCAAACAGTTATCCTTGACCCCATCCGGCCAAACCATTTACCAGACTTTCGTCACGAAGCTTCTAGAGATGGAAGCTTCGGCTCCTAATTTAAAAAACTTTCCATAACAGGACCAGCGTGACTGGAACACAACTTAGTCACTCTGATTGGCGTGAGGGATAGTGCTAATCTCCGCACATCGATGCGGGGGAGACAAAGGTCATTAGCGCCGGTCTTTTAAACTGGGAAAAATAGAAGTTTCGGGGGAAATGGTGCAAAAGGGAATTTATATTCTCATGAAGAGGGACAGAATGGGAGTTTATTCATGAAGGTAAAGCATGTCGGTTTCACTATAGAGGTCCTCTAGGATCAAGGAACAGGGAGTATAGGGACAGTGACAAAATGTTGTGAAACACTCTTGCACAACACCTTGTACATACTTCATGTAGCCTATTCTACCAATTCTCCAATTCTTCTTCTGATTATGATGCGAAAGAATTTTCATGCTCCCATGGTAACATTCCATCTATAGTAAGGTTAAAAAAATTATATTTCTTTGTTGTCAATTGATAAATATTATCTATATTAGTTGCGCAATATTATTCTCTAACAGGATTTGTATACCTCGCTCCTTCTTATGGATCCAAGGGAACAATTACCCTCATATTATTCTCTTCGAATATCATTTGTCTCTTCTTTAGATTAATTATAGCCATGTTATCAAATTCTCAATCAAGTCCAAGTAATGCAGGATAGGTGTTACTATCATCCACAATTTATATTACTTCAAAGTCAGTCATAGTGCAAACTCCTTCGATGTCTACTGTTACAACTGATAGTCTTCCTAAGGGGAAAATATTTTGTTAATTTTCCATCCTTAGCTCAATAGGTGTCCATTGAAGCTTTAGCTTACCCATTAATTCCCATGTCTTCCTCATCACAACATTAGCATCAGATCCCAGATCTAAATAACATGATCGATCTCATAGTCTCCTATCTGTGCACTAATCCTAATTTCTCTTCGTGTTCTCTTATGTTGATGCAAATTGTTAACCATGCGTAACTCACTTCATGGTATTTCTTTAGATGCACATGAATCTATCAATTCATGAAGTCCTTCTACAACCTTTTGATCTCTTAATAACTTTGTAAAAGTGTTCATAAAAGACTTTAAAATAACTTACTCGCTTGCTAACTCCTGATCTCGTGTCAAAGCTTGTTCACGTGTCAAAGTTGATTCTATGTCATAGTTAATTTTATGTTTCAACTGTGCACTAGATGTTGAAGCTTTAGTATCCATAAAGATTCACTTTGCTTCCATAAACACTTATTTTTCCTTCTGAATATCAAAGATAGGATCCTTTTCAACAGCCTTTGTAACCCATGTAGTTTTAGATACCTTATTTTTATTCACTTTGTCATCATTGATCATCCTTCCACTTCTAATAACAATACTAATTCAGGGGTCATGAGTTCTTCTTTCGGCTATCATCATTTGGATATTTTGTGTCAACTGTTGGTTTCTCTTTTCTTTCATTTTTTTTATAAGTACCAAACATTCTTCAATTATATGGTCAAAAGCTTTACAATACTTACATGTCATAGCGGGATTCTGACAATCTCTCGCAAAGTGTCCTGGTTGGCCGTAGTTATAGAAAATAATATGTCCATGTCCTCGAGCATCTCTACCACCTCAACCTCTTCCCTGATAACCACCTTGACGACTACATTGTCCATTATCCTCATTTCCATGTTCTTCTGCTTGCATTTTATAAGTTTCAACATTGTGCTCCATCATTAATTCATAAGCTCGACAATGGTTCTCATCATGTCCTACCAATTTATAGAACTTGCAATATAGGTTCCTAGGAGTCTACACATATGTTTGTAACAAATAACAATCTTTTGAGCGATGTTCACCCCTATTTTTGCATATCTCACACAATATGCTAAATCCGGCATTTAAAGGATTTGGTCTCCACTAACCATGTAATTTTTGTAGAGAGGGAATTGGTCTTTAGAGTGGCCTTCTGATTTGCACTTCATACATCACACTTCTTCTCTAAACTCTTTGAGTTTCTTCACACCTTGTAACTACAAAGACAAAATTTCCAGCTAACTTTGAATCTATTGCATACCTGCATTGGTATCTCCTATAGGCGAAGCTTCTAATTTCATCAACATCTCTAGAGCTTCGACTTGATTTTTGATATTTTGTTGTGTCAAAGGAAATCTAATATGTGGTAGCAATGAGACTATGAACCATTATGTATGTTGTTGCAGAGCTATTTTGAATCTTACATCATCCAATAGTACTTTGAGTTTCTGGTCAAATTCCCAAATAGACTCAATAGGCCTTTGTCTGATTTCCTTTAACTCTGTGATACACTGCAACTCAAAATTTGGCTTCTTAAATTATTTTACCAGCATTATTTTAATGTTTGCGAAAGATCTAATATGATTTCCCGAATACTTCATCTTAGATGTTGAAGCTTTAGTATCCATAAAGATTCACTTTGCTTCCACAGACACTTATTTTTCCTTATGAATATCAAAGATAGGATCTTTTTCAACAATCTTTCTAACCCATGCAGTTTTAGATACCTCATTTTTATTCATTTTGTCATCACCAATCATACTTCCACTTCTAGTAACAATACTAATTCGGGGGTCATGAGTTCTTCTTTAGGCCGTCATCATTTGGATATTTTGTGTCGACTGTTGGTTTCTCTTTTCTTTCATTTTTTCCATAAGTACCAAACATTCTTCAATTATATGGTCAAAAGCTTTACAATTCTTACATGTCGTAGTGGGATTTTGACAATCTCTTGCAAAGTGTCCTGGTTGGCCGTAGTTATAGAAAATAATATGTCCATGTCCTTGAGCATCTCTGCCACCTCAACGTCTTCCATGAAAACCACCTTGACCATTGCGTTGTCCATTATCCTCATTTCCATGTTCTTCTACTTGCATTTTATACGTTTCAGCATCGTGCTCCATCATTAATTCATAAGCTCGACAATGGTTCTCATCATGTCCTACCAATTTACAGAACTTGCAATATAGGTTCCTAGGAGTCTACACATATTTTTGTAACAAATAACAATCTTTTGAGCAATGTTCACCCCTATTTTTTCATATCTCACACAATAGGCTAGATCCAGCATTCAAAGGATTCAGTCTCCACTAGCCATGTAATTATTGAAGAGAGGGAATTGTTCTTTAGAGCGGCCTTCTGATTTGCACTTCGTACATCACACTTCTTCTCTAAACTCTTTGATTTTCTTCATATCTTGTAACTACAGAGACAAAATTTCCAGCTAACTCTGAATCTATTGCATACCTGCATTAGTATCTCCTATAGGCAAAGCTTCTAATCTCATCGACATCTCTAGAGCTTCGGCTTGATTTTTTATCTTTTGTTGTGTCAAAGGAAATTTGATATGTGGTAGCAGTGAGACTATGAACCATTATGTATGTTGTTTAAGAGCTATGTCGAATCTTACATCATCCAATAGTACTTTGAGTCTCTGGTCAAATTCACAAACAGACTCAACAGGCCTCTGTCTGATTTCCTTTAACTCTGTGATACACTGCGACTCAAACTTTGGCTTCTTAAATTATTTTACCAGTGTTGTTTTAATTTTTAATGTTTGTGAATGATCTAATATTATTTCTCAAATACTTCATCTTCCATGTTAACAATTTATCTCATAATTCCGTGATGAGCTCCATTTTCTTTATATTTTCATCATGGACCGGATTCACTATCCATGCTACTTCGCATAAAAACTAGAATTGTTTCGGATGTTCCGATCCGGTTCCTTCAAAAACAGGTTGCTTAATATCATCGACCATATTTATTATGGGAGGGGGAGGGGGAGGTGGATTCATAAGGGGAGGAGGATGGGGGGTAGGGGGATGTGGAAAACCAAAAGCACCCTAATTATTACTCGATTCTAGCTTTCGTGAACTTTGAGGATGGAAGGGTGAATATTATGGAGTTACTTCACAGTTCTCAAGGAGACTTTATTCACTTTCAGATTTTCTAAAAAGATGGCTATAGTCATTTTCTATGAATGTCTTCAAATCTTGGCCACGATTTCTCTTTCGAGTATCTACTCTATGTCTTTTTGCACCTCACATTGTTCCAATCTCTTCTTCAGATCTTCTCCTAACCATAATTAATCTAATAATATGATTGCATTTGTAAAACTCCCTTTTTGTATAAAAGCATATTAATCCAGAGTTTCAGAGATCTCAAATACTTATCGTTAGGTTGTGTTATATTCTTTCCATGACTAGCCCACGTAGTTAATCGGGGGGTTAGAGGGGGGCGGAGCCCGCCCCTTTCGTTGCGCCGATTACGTAGCGGGGGGGTCACAGGGGGTTTGAGGGGTCCAGGTAACAACCTCTACAGGGTCTGAGGTAGCGCCCTGGAAAAATTTGTTTTTGGACCCTATATTAGGTTGGCCGAACCTACCTATGGTTTTGTGCATGATTTTCACACACGGTTCTGGACGCGATGGTTTTCAGTCCATGGTTTTGGACACGATGGTTTTCGGTCCATGGTATTGGATGCTTCAGCATGTATAAAAATATATTGTAACATTGAAAGGAACATAATGAAAAATCAAGCTGGTAGTCCCGATTTTGGGATCAAGGGGAAAATATCTGTGTATATGTGTTTTATGTGTTATTCTCTCGCATTCTTTATTTTCTGTGTTTTAGAATTTGTATGCAAGTAATTTTTGTATGGGTTTAAAACCTACATTTGGTATCAGATCTATTTTGGCTTCAAGGGGACGCCTTTATTGCTGAGGGGTTTCTTTCTGGCCTGTGGTAGACCCTGTTCAATGGGAGATCTATGGGATTGATTCTAGTGGTGAAAGAATATGGCGAGTAGTGGAAAGATAGAGATCAAGAAATTTAATGGTCAGAGTTTTGAGTTATGGAAACTCAAGATGGAGGATCTGTTGTGGATAAAGATCAATGGGTCGTGGTAGATCCAGGTACTGAACCAATGGGAGTGTTCGATGAATAATGGAAGAAGTTGGATCGAAAGGCTAAGAGCACAAAATGATTGCGTGTCTCAGATTCAGTATTGCTAAATGTATCAGGGGAAGCTACGACGAAGGCTTTGTGGGACAAGTTAGAGACTTTGTACAATCTAAGTCTTTGGTGAATAAACTGTTCCTACAGAAAAAGTTGTATAACCTAAGGATGAAAGATGGAGACTCAGTGACAGAACATCTAAACGCATTTAATATTGTGGTAAGTCAGTTATTATTTGTTGATATTAAAATTTCAGATGAAGATAAGTGCATCATTTTGTTGTGTTCTCCACCAGATTCATGGGATAGTCGAGTTATTGCAATAGGTAGCAATGCAATTGCCTTGTATTTTGATGAAATAGTCTCATCCTTTCTCGCGAAGAAGATGAGATGGAAATATGGAGAGCCATAATGGTGATGCCTTGTCTGTACAAGGATGGTCCCAAAATAGAAACAAAAATAATTCATCGAGTGGGAGATCTAAATCTCCAGGAAAACCTATAAAGGTGGTGTGCTGCAAATGCTTAAAGGAAGGGCACTACAAAAGGGATTGTAAATCTAAAGCTCCTGACAAAGGAAAGGGATCTGATCATGCTCCTTCTACAGAGGCTAAAACCACCTCAGATGAAGGTGGGGATGTGTATTTGGCTTCTTCAATTACACATGTAGATCATGAGGCATGGTTTATTGACTCAGGTGCATCCTTTCACTTCACTCCCGATAGAGAGTGGTTCTGCGAGTATGAGAAATATGATGGTGGTGATGTCTTCTTGGGGGATGACAGGAAGGCTAGAATCGTTGGTCGCAGAAAAGACAAGTTCAAGTTCTAAGGTGGAAGGGTTAGAACACTTTCGAGTGTTCTTCATATTCCTGCATTGGCCAGAAATCTGATTTCCATAAGAAAGATAGATGATGCAGGTGTAAAAACAGTGTTTGAGAAGGATACCTGCAAAATGGTTTAGGGAGCACTGGTATTGATGTGGGGAGTTCAGATTGGAACTCTGTACAAGCTGCAAGGTAGCACTGTTATTGATGAGTGCAATAATTCTGTGGTTCCTGAAAATGGAGCAGAAAATCTAGTGGTCTCTGGAGAGAAGACCATGATGTGGCATTAAAGGCTTGGACATATTGGAGAGAAGGTCCTTCGAATACTTTATGGTAAAGGTATGGTAGAAGGTATGATTAATAGCTATATGGATTTTGATTTCTGTGAAAATTGTGTATATGGGAAGTAGAATCGGGTGAGTTTCCCCTATGGTGGTAAGAGGGCAAAACATATATTACAACATGTGCACAATGATGTGTTTGGACTTATGAAGGTTCCATCACTGGGTAGTTCTATGTACTATGTATTATTTATAGATGACTTCTCAAGGAATACATGGATATATTTCCTTAAAAAGAAATCTGAAGTCTTTGACAGATTTAAAGAATTTAAGGCTCTAGTGGGAAACCAGACAGAGAAGAAGATGAAGGTGTTGAGGACAGATAACGGTGGAGAGTTTTGCAGCAAGGAATTTGAAGCATTCTGTAAGAAGTGTGGTATAACATGACAAAAGACTACTCCATACACACCTGAGAAAAATGGAGTTGCAAAAAGAATGAACAAGATATTGATGGAAAGGGCAAGAAGAATGCTCAGTGGTGTTGGGTTAGGACAAGAATTCTGGGCAGAGGTGATGGAGACATCATGTTACCTGGTCAACAGATCACCTTCATCAGTGTTGGAGGATAAGACTCTACAAGAGGTATGGACTGGTAAGAAACCCTCTCTTTCACATCTGAGGGTATTTGGATGTGATGCATATGTACATGTTCCAAAGAAGAAAAGAACCAAGTTGGATAGTAAATCTGAAATGTGCATATTTATTGGGTATAAGGATGGTTTAAAGGGTTATAATCTTTCAGAAACAAGGAAGGTTGTGTACAACCGAGATGTGGTGTTCAGAGAGGTGAAAAATGTTATTAAACATGAAGTCCAACCAAAGTAACCTAAGAAGATAGAGTTTGAGCTTAAGGAGGAAGAATTAGACTCTACAACAGAGGAGGAATCAAAAGATGAAGAGCCACAAACTCCGGGTGTGAGAAGATCAGTTCGAGAAAGAAGGCAGCCGAAAAGGTATAGTCCATCTTCTTTTTGTTCAAATTTTTCTTTATCTATTATTGATGTTGATTCCAGAACTATGAAGGAAGTAGTATATTCAGAGGATGGAAAACTTTGGAAAGAGGCCATGGTTGATGAAATGGCATCTTTACACAAAAATGAGGCTTGGGATTTGGTGGAGTTGCTGGCTAGAAGGAAACCTATTGGCAGCAAATGGGTGTTAAAAAGGAAGACAAATGTAGAAGGAAACATGGAGAAATACAAATCTCAATTGGTAGCACAAGGTTATTCTCAAGTGTTGGGAATTGATTTTGGTGATATTTTTTCTCCTCTTGCCAAGGTAGCTTCTATTATATTACTTTTATATGTTGCTATTTCTTTTTATTTTGAGGTAGAACAAATGGATGTGAAGACAACATTTCTTCACGGGGATTTGGAAGAGGAGATCTACATGAAGCAACATGAAGGTTTTGTGGTGAAAGGTAAGAAAGAAATGGTATGCAAGTTAAAGAAGTCTTTGTATGGGTCAAAATATTCACCAAGGATGTGGTATTATAAATTTGATACATTTATACGAGGACTTGGCTTCACCAGAAGCAAAGAAAATCACTGTGTGCATTTTAAATTAATTGGTGACCATGTTATTTAGCTGGCCTTGTATGTGGATGATATGTTGCTCGTTGGAAATGACAAAGAAATTATCCAGGATTTGAAGACCCAATTGTCCTCCAAATTCGACATAAAAGATCTTGGCACTGCAAACTATATTTTTGGCATGGAAATTAAAAGAGACCAGGCAAAGAGGAAGCTTTGGTTAAACCAGAGGAAATATGTCGAGACAATAATGCAGAGGTTTAATATGCAGGATAGTAGACTGGTAAAGATCCCTATTCATGTAGGTGTGAGGTTATCTGCTGAACAGTGTCCCAAGACACAAGAAGAGGAAGAGGACATGTCCCATGTTCCATATGCAAGTGCAGTCAGTAGACTAATGTATGCAATGGTCTGTACTAGACTAGACATTGCACATGCAGTGGGAGTATTGAGCAGGTATATTTCAAAACTAGGGAAGGACAACTAGACAACTGTGAAGCAGGTTTTCAAGTATTTGCGTGGCACTAGTGATTATGCTTTGTGCTACCAAGGAAGACTAGGATTGGATAGAGTGTTGGATATCCATGGCTTTGTTGATGCAGACTGAGTTGGAGATATGGATCAGAGAAGATCTAGAAGCGGGTATGTGTTTAACCAATTTGGAGGTGCAGTCAGTTGGATGAGTAAGAAATAATCTGTAGTGGCACTATCAACTACAGAGGCGGAATACATGGTAGCCACTCATGCAAGCAAGGAATCAATTTGGTTGCAGAGATTGTGTTCAAGTATGGGGTTAGTATAGGGAGCTATAAGGATAGACTGTTGTTTAGTCAATTTAGTATGTCCTAAATTGCTACATTAATTATCAATCTAGGAGTCATAAACTAATGAAGTGTGGTGCACTATATGTGCAAGACAACCTCTTTCTTACTTTTTATTGTTTTCAATTTTTTTTTTTTTGGGGGTTTTATCTTTGTTTGTCTCCTAATGGGAATGGAAATCCTATTCCTAAGTTTTAAGAATACTTTAGAAGGCCAGTATGGATATAGATTTTAAGGCAATTATGTCCTTTATGATGACTTCCAAAGCTTAACACTTCATAGGATCTCAGAACATACTAGTGATGAGATTAGTACTTGAACAAGAATGTAAATGTGTAGCTATTCAAATCAAACAAATGATGAACTACTGATCATGAAATCACTATCTCTGCTGCTCATCTAAATATAGAAATAAAAGTTAAGCTATTGCATTCAAACAAATCAAAAATTGCAAACTAATAAAAGTAAAACCAATTCACTTCACTTATAGTCCGATAGCTCGCCAAGTATCTTTTCCGAGTTAAGCCATGGCTCTGGAGATAACGTCAATAACATGAGGAATTGATATCTAAATTACCTACTTGCAAATGAAAATAAAATCAAGTCACTTCACTTATAGTCCGATAGCTCACCAAGTAGCTTTTCGGGGTTAAGCCATGGCTCTGCAGATAACGTCAATAACATGAAGAACCTAATATCTAATTAAAAAAAATAAAAGTAAAATCAAATCACTTCACTCATAATCCGATAGCTCGCCAAGTAGCTTTTTAGGGTTAAGCCATGGCTCTAGAGATAATGTCAAATGTCATGAAGAACCTGATATCTAATTGCAGAAATGAAAGTAAAATCAAATCACTTCATTCATAATCCGATAGCTCACCAAGTAGATTTTCGGGGTTAAGCCATGGCTCTGGAGATAATGTTAAATGACATGAAGAATTTGATACCTAAACTAACTAACAACAGAAAATAAATAAGACTGAAATCAGAGCATAACTGAAATTGAAAAGCTAAGAAAACAAAGTCAGCAGAGAGGCCAATCTCATGTCACTATTTGATGCAAAAATTATATGAAAATGCTCGAGCATAACCTATCCTGAAACACACCAATCAGTGTTAGAAATAATATACATTGCTAGAAAATCATGTACAGGAATGAAACGTTAACACCATAACTAAAATATGAAATATGCACAGGTGAACAAACTATGAAAATATCTACAATGGAAATAAGACAACAACACATAAAAACTTTACAGAAATAAAGAAACAAAACCTCAGCCGGCAGGGGCACTCTGCATGACCTTGGTTAACACGCTGTCAGTCTGAAATTACGCTCACACAGTCATATAAAACAGAGTCTTGTTATATTGCAAAATAGAGGAAGGATCCTCTCGTTACAACAACAGGACCAATGTCAAGGCACAGTACATGAACTAACAACAAGACTACATAAAAAAAAAAAAACTAGCTACATGTGTTTGCAAACGCGTTATTTATAAAGGAAATTACATAATTGTTTTTCCTATGGAACACCTTCAGCAGAGGACACGTAAAAAGACAACACCCGTGAGCTTAGCATGTTGGTTGCCATGATCATTCAATCTACCAAAAGGTGGATGTTGGATTTGCATCATGGAGACAGTCTATAGCTATCAAAATGAATCCATGGATCTAGGAATGGTCTCGGACCCTTCATGTGTTGAAAACAGAGACCTGTTTGTCGTAGAACTCCTCATTTCACCATTGTTTGACCAAGGCTTTCCTCTACGAATTTGGCTGAACCAATAGGACCTGGTCCATGTCCAGATCATTTCTGAACTTCCCACGTGCCTTGTTTTGCTTGCCGACACCTGTAACCTAGATATCAACAAAAACAACTACGAAATCTCGAGTCAGCTGTGGAAAGTGGGTACATTTTGCAGCTAATGAGAAAAATCTAAGTCAAATAGCAAACACAAAAATATAGTTAGAAAACCACTTAAATGCACTCTCAAAATCAATATGTAATGATCTTTGATAGCTTATGAGGCATTGGTGAGGGGGAAAAGTCTAGGGAAGTGTGTAGAAGAGATGTAGTTTCAGGGCTCAACATACCCGCATTGTGAAGGTGTTGCATGTCCTCATGCAACCAAAACTGTGACCATCCTCCCTTCAATTCATGTGTTCTAAGACCTCTGCTAACACATCCAGCCTTCTTTTGTTCTTTCTTGGTACCATTGTCATCCTAGGCTTTCTCATTAGGCACCTGAATTTGAGGTTGATAAGAGCTCTACTCAACCTCCTGCTCTTTTTCTTTAATTTCCTATTTTTCTTCTGCCACAGCCCAAGATGCAACATGGTGTTGTTGTGAATAATTTTATCCAACCTGCTCTGTTCTTTCAATGTTTCATTTTCTCTTTTGATGTGTCTATTCAAGACTTCCAGTTCAAAAAATTCATGTTTTAGAGATTGGATTAGAGCTTCCTGGGCTGTATTAGGCTGGGTAGATGAAGTGCCTTGATCTGTGGTAGTCTTATCCAACAACTCAATAAAATCATACATTTCTTGCTGGGTTGGATCTATCTCAGGTGTAGCCTTTCTTGGGTTGACCCCAAAATCTGGCTAAGAAGGACTGATCTCAAAATTTGGTTGAGAAATAGGAGTATGTTGTGGCCTATGGCTAGGTTGGATTGCTGGAAACTGTTCTGGTGTTTTCCCTCCTAAGTCAATGAAGTGGACCCCTTTAGTTTTTACTTTCTTCAGTTTTCCTTTAAGTCTAGAGATCCTCCTTAAATTTTTCCACACTCTGTTTTTCTTTCCCTTTTCTCTTTGTTGTAGCTACTTATTCCTTAAGGTAAATTAGTCTTTCAGAAAGTATTTGATCCTCTTCTGAGGAAGGTTTTGGGGTTTGATAGACAGCTTCAATATTTCTTTTCCCCTTTAATTTTCCTTGCTTCCTAACCTCAGTTCTTTCCTTCCTACTTTCAGACAGTTTCTCTTCCTTATTAGTTTCTTTAGCTATGTTAGTAGGAGTGTCCTGAATGTTCACACTTGTTTTCCTTCTCCTACTTTTCCTTATTGAGCTACTTTCAGGTGTTTCAGGTGGGTCTTGGAAGAAGTTTCTAATCAAGAACTATTCCTAGGTGTCCTTTCTTTCCTTCAATTGTTTTTCAATCAGAATTTTAACAAGGTTGTGATGGTAAAGGTGGGGCTCTACGTAATTCATATTATTTTGTACGGTTGTGGACATATTTTTCAAGCTATTCAACAGAAAGTAAGGCAAATTGATGGTTTGATTTTCTAGAAAATTCATTAGCAACTAGATTTGGTACATGTACATGGACCCAAACCGTTCCTCACATCTAATAAACTTCTGAATTATCAGTAATAAACTAGTGCACTTTTCCTCTAGAGCAGAGACAGGGATTCCACGTTTGAAAATGGTTATATCCATACCTGGATTGTGCAAGATAATCCTCCAGGCCCTCTCATCAAAATATTTGTTTTTGAACCACCGTTCCCCCATCTTGTGGGAGTTCCGTTGCTGCTGCAATAGATGCCTCTGTGATTGAAAATATAAGATCTCCAACCTCAACTTCCACACCATTAAAATACCTTGCAAATGTCTTCATGACTTCTTTATTGTGACCTTTGAATTTTTGGCTGAACTGTAGCCACTGTGCCTTCCTTAATATGCTTTTCAATTGTGGATAACCCTCCATGAATTTAGGTCCATCTGGATCTATTCTTACCAGAAGGCCCATTCCTTTCTTTTGCCTTAAAATACGTCTGTGAGTGATGGAATGCGAGTAATGGATTGACAGAGGTGAAACGATTGTGTTAGAGAGAGATGGAGAAGGATTATGGAGAAAAACCAGTAGTTGTAAACGGAAGAGCAGAGAACAGGTAGTGAAAATGAATTCACGGAGCGGAGGCTTATGTAAACAGGCCAGAAATAACAAACGCAACTTCAATGGAATAGTATGGAAATAGAGTGAGCCCCGCAGAACTTTGAACCAGAAAGCTGTGGAATAGGTGTTAGCATGTTCTCAAAATGACTACAGATTTGTGTGGCAAGAAAGAACCGTGATCAAATAGATTACGTCATCATAATTACCCGGTTCAATAGGTGGAATGCCAACGTACAACTAAACACGAGTTAAATTCGAAGGCAGATCATGAGGCCGTTAAAAATTGATGCAAAGTTCGTGGTGGAATTATGTAAATGCCATGGAGCGGTTATGAAAGCTATCAATGCGAATCGTTACACATAATGGAGTTGGTGGTTTAATAACTATATAGAATGTGCTTTAAAATGCTATTTGAAATGAATTTTGCTCATACCTTAGAATCTTACCACTTCCGTCAACTGACCTTTGATTGGCTGGTTCGTGTTGGTTCTTTAGGTGCTTTATATCTTCAAAATATTTTCCTCTTTCATACCTGCATTTGGTTCTTATCATTATTTGGCTAACATCTGACTGTCAGTGCTGAATAACAGAGTGTTAGCTGCAGAATCAGTTTTTAGCTACAGAAATAGAATTCAGCTGTGGAAACTGACACAGTGAACATATGACTGAATGGAGATGGATGGAAATGAATGATGACTGAGTGAATGATATATGAAAACTGGTCATGAAAGGGCTTTTATTGGTGGAATGTGATGATGAAATGGAATGAAATGAAGTGAAGTGAAGTGAAATGAAGTGAAGTGACATGAAACTATGAATAAAATGAGAGGGATTTTTTTTTTGGAAAATATAGGGTGTCAGAAGTTTCTGATTTTCGCCCTCTATTTTCTGTATAAGATTGCCAATCAGTGATTGGTTTTCAGGCTTATACAAATTATTATTATTATTATTATTTAAATAGAAAACAACAAGGACTAGGCTGGTGGAGAAGAAGGATTCTTCTTCACCAGCCTTATTGCAGAATTATCTTGAAAGATTTTGACAAATTCCTCCTTTGAGAGTGGCTTATGGTAGATCTTTAATCTGTGACCATTCACAATAAGAGGAGTTTGATATTCATCAATGGTTTTGATTCTTACCACTCCATTACAAAAGACTTTGTTAATCTCATATGGCCCAAGCTAATGAGTCTAAATTTACCTTTGAAATATTTGAACTTGGAATCAAATAGCAATGCCCAATATCCTTCTTGAAACTTTTTCTCCTTGATGTATTTGTCATGCCACTTAGCTCTTTGATATTGAACTAGATTAGTTCTTAGGATTTCTTCTTGTCTGATCTCATTCAGTTCATTCAACTGCTCCATTCTGTGCTTTTGGGTTTCTGATATATCCATTCCCAATTGAACTGCCATCTTGAAGGTTCTAACTTGGAATTTAATGGGGAGCAGAACTTCTTTCCCATAAACAAGTTCATAGGGAGAATGTGTTCTATAGGCCCAGCTTCAGGAAGCCTTTCTCCCCAATCTCTTTTATGTAGATGAACAATCTTGGTAATGATGCCTTCAATAACTTTGTTTGTAGACTCCACTTGACCATTTGCTTGCGGATGGTAAGGAGTAGATTTTCTGTGCTTGACCATGTACTCTTCCATCAACTTCTCCACCAGTTTGGATGTGAGTTGACCTCCCTGATCTGTCACAATTTCTCTTGGAATACCAAAGTGAGTAAAAATATCCTCATAAAGAAAACTAACAACTGAATTCTCATTAGAAGAAAATAATGCTTTGGCTTCTACCCATTTAGTTGTTGAAAATGCAACAAGATGATGGAGCTTAGTGAAAAGAAGTCGCCTTCATTAAGTGGGCCCGCAGGCTATTTTTTGTGCAAAGTCTATTTTTAGACATATGGATCATGGTCTATGAGTTGCAGGATGCTATTTATGGATGATTGGTCATGTTGGTAAAAATAGATGGACCTCTATTTTTAGACATATGGGCGGAGTATATTTCTAGACTGCCAATCTAAAAATAGAACAGTTGAATATTATTAGCTCTTAATAATATTTGGACTATAAACATTATTTTATCCTCTTGCAGCACTTCAGTTTGAGCTATGGATCTGGCACATGCAACTACCAGAAGAAAATACGCTTTTCCTATGGGTTAGTTGAGCTATTGCATGATGGAATTCAGTTAGAACTCAAGTGATTGAGTTTGGTGGAGTTGATTGAGGAGTTGATGGAGTTATGTTCAGTTTGACTTAATTGAACTAGTTGTATTTAGTCTAACTACAAATTACACTAGCAATGAGTGATGTGAATTAATTATTAATTAATTCACTAATTATTAACTCATAAATCAACTAAAGAATACATGAGTTAACTCAGTGCATGGACAGTTCAGTGGAGACAAGTGTTAGAGGTGGGTGAAAGGGTGAGACTACTATCGATTGTGACTATAGTTGTGCATGAGATTTGCACAATCATTGATTGAGATTGCCAATGAGGATTGTGCAGTAAAATCCAAGGGAATTCAAACTTGGATCTGATCTATTCTCAACTTGGATTGTGCAGTAGAGGCAGGAAAACAGTGGAAGAGATTTGAACCAGTGACTTGTTCAGATCTGAGCTAGTTTGTGTCTAGCATGTGGAGATAGTACTGAGTACTTATGAGGAGTATTGTACTATGTCTTGTTACATGTTCTCTATCATTATAATATACAGATAGTTGGGGTTTTTCAGCTGTATGATTTCCCCATTACATACTGTGTTGATATGTGTGATTGATGTTTCAATGTGCACATGCGATTGTTTTTTTACTTCCACAAATTGATGATCAACGGTAGAGGAGGTTGTGTATTATGCATGCATTCCACAAATAGTGTATAATCAGGATAATCTCTGTGAATAAGTGTTATATTATTCAAATTTATACATGGTATTGGAGAAAAGTTGATCATCAGATCTATTATTCAGAAAGTGATTACATTTTATTTCTTGAGGCAAAGTCTATAATCGGGCCAGGTAGCCTCTGGATTCATCCTTCTTTTGGAAGGTGATATATCTAGTAAATGTCCATACAGTCAATCTCTGTACAAGAAATACTTTGTTCTCATGAATTTTAGATCAGAAGCAGTTGTGTTTTGAGCTGGTGGAATTCGAATTTGCAGCAGTGTTTTCTTAGTGTCGAAGTTGAAATGTATTTCAACGGATTATGATTGGAGTATGCTCTTGAAGGCATCTCGAATTATATTGCACGAAAAGACAAGATGGAGGCGGTGTTAGATGAAAATGGGTTAAAGGAGTTCATAAATGCTGAGGTCCCAAAGCCTACTGATGTTGCTCAAGTTGAGGCTTCGCAAAAGAAGATAGCAAAGTGTCAAAGGATTCTGTTGGAGGGTGTGAAGGATCACATTGTATCTAGCCTGCATGGAAAGGCTTCTCCATACTTGATGTGGAAAGCGTTGACAGATTTATTCCAAAGAAAGAGTGACCAGAGGAAGTTGGCGCTCAAGGATAAACTCAGAAACATTAAGTGTGAGAAAGGAGACAGTAAGCCCAAGTATCTCACGAAGTTCACCCAATGCCGGGATGAGCTGGGAAGTGTGGGGGTGACTGTCGATGATGACGACTTGGTGAGCTTGGCTCTCCTTGGTCTTCCGAAGAGTTGGCATTCCTATCAAGACTCTGTTAATGGTCGGGAGAAATTGCTAGGATGGGAGAGACTTTGGTCTGATCTTGTGCAAGAGGAGATTAGGCGGAATACTAGGGACAGATCTTCATCAAAGGCATCTGATTAAGAAAATTGCGCTTTGGCTGCCAAAGAAAAGAAGGGGAAGAACAAGAAAGCTTCTCATTCTGGAGCGAAAGACAAGAAGTAGGACATGTCCAAGGTGAAGTTCTTTCACTGTCACCAGCACGGACATTATGCCACAAATTGTCCGCAGAAGAAGAAAAATAAGCAAGCTGCTAGATCTGCAGTGGGAGAGGCCTTAGCCTTATAGTTTGAGCTGGATTTTTCTCTGATCACATGCTTGGTATCAAGCGTGATGGGATCAGTATGGTTCTTGGATAGTGGTGCGTATTTTCACATGATAGGATATCGAGATTTGTTTTTTGATCTGGATGAGAATGATCTTGGAGTGCACATCGAGATGGGTGATGATGGTAGATACAGTGCGACCGGTATCGATACCATTTCCTTTGAGAGGGAGTCTGGTAAACCCTTCATATTGAAGGAAGTGATGCATGTTCCAGGATTGAAGAAGAATCTTATCACTGTGGCGATGTTAGAAGACAAGGGATATGATGTTGTCTTCAGCGAGGGAAAGGCTTTCCTGCATATTAAGACAACTGGAGAAACCCGAAAGATAGGGGTTCGAGTCAAGAACCTTTATTAATTACATGTAGATGGCTGCGCAACAATGGCATGCAAGGTAGAAGGATTGGTGAGCCGGGATGATGGTGAGCTGTGGCACTGGAGATTGGGCCACCTTTACCATGGAGCCTTGAAAATACTACAGCAGATTTCTACTAGGCTTCCTAAAGGCACCCTTGCGCAGTCAGATCAGTGCAAGGGGTTTACTTTGGGAAAATTTGTGAAAGCCACCTTTCATGAGAAGGATAGTCATGCCATGACGATCCTTGAGAGAATTCACACAAACATGTGTGGACCTTTCTCAGTAGCTTTGACAGCAAAGCACAAGTACTATGTGATCTTTGTTGATTATTTCTCTCGAAAGTGTTGGATCTTCTTCATGCAGAAGAAGAGCGAGACATACTCAAAGTTCTGTGAGTTCAAAGCACTGGTTGAGAAGGAATTGGGGAAGAAGGTGAAGGCTCTTAGGAGTGAAAATGGTGGTGAATTCGTCTCTGGCGAGTTCAAGGATTTCTGCAACACAAAAGGGATTCAAAGAGAGCTCATATCTCCCCATAACCCACAACAGAACGGGGTTGCTGAGCGGAAGAACAGAACGATCATGGGTGTTGCATGGGTGATGTTGCATGATCAGGGCCTACCCCTTCACTTATGGGTAGAGGCATGCAATACTGTAGTATATGTGCAGAACCGTTGTCCTCACAAGATACTTGGCATGAGTACACCCGAGGAGGCTTATTCTGGTAAGAGGCTTGATATTTCCCATTTGAGGATTTTTGGTTCTTCTATTTACATGCATGTGACGAAGGATGCCAGGAAGAAGCTGGAGCCGACCACAGAGGTTAGGATATTTGTGGGGTACACTGGTACGCCACATAACTATCGTGTGTATTTGCCAGACAGTCGCAAGACTGTTGTGCGACGGGACATTAAATTTCAGGAGGAGAAAGCCATGAAGTGTTCGCTTGAGAGGGAGCCACACTTGCATGCAAATGAGGAGCTATTAGTTCCTAAGGATGAGCTTCAGGATGTGGATCAGCCACAAGATGAAGTTCATGGAGTGGAAGAGACCACTCATGCAGCGCCAACCATCAGAGGGTGAAAGCACACTACATAAGCTGAGCGACTAGCCCAAGATGCAGAGAAGGTTGTAGGAACACCTACAGCACAGCGCAGATAGAGACAGTCACCTGATCGGTACACTAGATACATGGCTCTTGTGAGCAAATGTGTCATGACTAAGCCATCATCTTTTGAGGAAGCTGTGGAGGATCCCGCATGGGTAGATGCCATGGTGGAAGAGTATGATTCGATTGTCAGAAACAGTGCATGGGAGATTGTCCCAAGACTAGAGGGGAAATCAGTGGTGGGTTCGAGATGGATCTACAAACTGAAGCAGGCAGCTGACGAGGGTGTGGAGAAGTACAAGGCAAGATTTGTTGCCCGAGGCTTCTCACAAGTAGAGGGGATCGATTATGAGGAGACCTTTGCACCTGTCGCAAGGTATTCTTCCATACAGACAATTCTTGCTCTCTCAGCGCAGATGGGGTGGCACATCCATCAGATGGATGTGAAGACTGCATTCCTCAACAGAGTAATTGAGGAGGAGGTGTACATAGAGCAACCCTAAGGTTTCGAGATCTTCAGTAGCGAGTCACATGTGTGGAGGCTCAAGAGAGCGCTGTATGGGTTGAAACAAGGACCTCGTGCTTGGTACACATGGATATACAGTTACTTCACCGGACTTGGATTCTCCAAGACTGAGGCGGATCCTAACCTATACCAGATTGTGGTGGAGGGTAAGTTGCTGATCATTGTACTTTATGTAGATGATTTGATTTTGACGGGAGATGAGCTGTTGATACTTTCATGCAAGGAGGATCTTGCTAGAGAGTTTGAGATGAAGGACTTGGGCCTCCTTCATTATTTCTTGGGATTGGAAATTTGGCAGCGCAGTGATGGACTATTTGTTTCTCAGGGTAAGTATGCCCAGGAGATACTGGAGAAGTTCAACATGCATGGTTGCAAGCCTGTTGATACTCCTCTTCCTCGAGGTTGGAGGAAGGAGGATGCTACTTTAGCGGAGGTAGTGGATGCCACTGTTTATCAACAGTTGGTGGGGTCGCTTATGTATCTAGTCAATACACAACCCAATATATGCTATGCTGTTAACCAACTTTCACAAGCTATGGTTAAACCAACCAAGCTCTTCTGGAAGGCAGGCAAGCATGTATTCCATTATCTCAGAGGCACATCGGGATATGGATTGTGGTACAGACAGGAGGATGAGGTGAAGCTATGTGGCTTCACGGATGCAGATTGGGCAGGGATCCCAACGGACAGAAAGAGCACATCTGGAGGGATCTTCAGTATCTGGTCGACAACAGTTTCTTTGTACAACAGGAAGTAGAGATCTGTGGCACTCAGTTCAGGAGAGGCCAAGTATATGGCAGCAAGTTTGGCTCCATGCGAGGCTATATGGATGAGGAAGATCCTAGTCGGGTTGTGCGGGTCACACTTGGAGCCTATTGTGATTTATTGTGATAACCAGAGTTGCATTAAACTCTCGGTTAATCCAGTATTTCATGATAGATCCAAGCACATCGACATCAGGTACCATCATATCAGAGATTGTGTGCAATGGAGAATCATGTTACTTTCATACATTCCCATGGAGGATCAGGATGTTGATATCTTGACAAAGGCGCTCACCAGGAAAAAATTTGAATACCACAGAGGTAGGATAGGGGTTGCAGATAATCCATATCTTGTTGAGAGGGAGTGTTGAAAATGCAACAAGATCATGGAGCTTAGTGAAAAGAAGTCACCTTCACTAAGTGGGCCCGTAGGCTATTTTTGGCGCAAAGTTTATTTTTAGACTATGTCTATTTTTAGACATATGGATCATGGTCTATGAGTTGCAGGATGCTATTTATGGATGATTGGTCATGTTGGTAAAAATAGAAGGACCTCTATTTTTAAACATATGGGCAGAGTCTATTTTTAGACTGCCAATCTAAAGATAGAACATTCGAATATTATTAGCTCTTAATAATATTTAGACTATAAACATTATCTTATCCTCTTGCAGCACTTCAGTTCGAGCTACAGATGTGGCACATTGTTATAAACATTTTTGGGCCCTACAACCCCAAGCATAAATGTCCATAAACTAAGGGCTCCTAAGTCCCTAAAGGTGTTGTTCCAACCCCTAAAAGAAGAAGGTCAACTGATTACAACTTCTCCCAGAAGTTCTCCATGAAAAACTACTCAGAACTGGTCAAAACTGGATCATTGCACTTGCTCCATGGCCAGAGTGTGATGCATTGCACCTTGTACACACGGGAAGTGCGTTGCATTTCAAAAAGGCCTTCTATGGGGTGTGATGGACGAGAAAAGACAAGTGGCGGAGACAGTTTGCAAGGTGGATGATCATGGAATCTTCCAGAAACTTCTCCTGGGACACTTGCCTCTCAGAATCGCCCAAGGATGAGTAAGAGATCAATGAGATCTCCAAGTGGCATCAAGAACTATCAGAGAGAAGACACTAATCAAAAACCCAGAGCTGACTCACACCTC
Organism: Pinus tabuliformis; assembly: GCA_031772625.1. Classification (NCBI taxonomy): domain Eukaryota; kingdom Viridiplantae; phylum Streptophyta; class Pinopsida; order Pinales; family Pinaceae; genus Pinus; species Pinus tabuliformis. Next base: position 964,831,615 of record CM062811.1, read on the forward strand.
TGCAAATATCTATATATAGATCTCTCATCCCAGAGATCCAGAGGTTGGAGGCTGGAATTTTGCATATTGTAAGGAATTGCTATTGGTTTCTAGAGACAAACATCAGATTGTTGGGTGATCTATGCTTTGTTGGAGGTGAAGAGGGGCTTCTTTGCTGGGAGGTTGATGCTGGGTCAGAACCACTGGTTGTAACTCCTCCTGGACCTTTTCTTGTTTATCAATAAAAGCTATTTGAGTTCTCCTCCATGCTTTTGTATCATTGATGCTTGTTACATTTGTATGGTTCACTTAAATCTGATCCTAAGTTGTTTATGAATATAGATCCATGTCTTTGTATAGTGCTATGCTTCTGTGATCTTTTAGGTAATTTGTGAAGCTGGGCGTGCTAGTGAGCAGGTAGTTGTAGACTATCAAAGAAGAGAGGGATCGAATCAAAGGATTAGCGCAAGACACAGGTTGGTTCTTTCTATTCCTCTCTATCTATAATTCATAAAGGAAATACAAAAGTAGCTTTTCTCTGTTTGTTTCTAAGGTAGCTGTCACACCTTAGTGGGATAGAGAAGTTCTAAATAGACACTTTTCCCTGTAACACACATGCAACTGCCAGAAGGAAATATGCTTTTCCTATGGGTTAGTTGAGCTATTGCATGATGGACTTCAGTTAGAAATCAAGTGATTGAGTTTGATGGAGTTGATTGAGGAGTTGATGGAGTTGTGTTCAGTTTGACTTAGTTGAACTAGTTGTATTTAGTCTAACTGCCAAATACACTAGTGATGACTGATGTGAATTAATTATTAATTAACTCACTAATTATTAAGTCCTAAATCAACTAAAGAATACATCAGTTAACTCAATGCATGGACAGTTCAATGGAGACAAGTATTAGAGGTGGGTGAAAGGGTGAGACTACTATCAGTTATGACTATAGCTGTGCATGAGATTTTCACAATCATTGATTGATATTTCCAATGAGGATTGTGTAGTACAAGAGAACGGAATTCGAACTTGGATCTGATCTATTCTCAACTTGGATTGCGCAGTAGAGGCAGGCAAACAGTGGAGTAGATTTGAACCCGTGACTTGTTCAGATCTGAGCTAGTTTGTGTGTAGCATGTGGAGATAGTATTGAGTACTTGTGAGGAGTATTGTACTATGTATTGTTACATGTTCTCTATCATTACAATATACAGATAATTGGGGGTTTTCAGCTGTATGCTTTCCCCATTACATACTGTGTTGATATGTGTGATTGATGTTTCAATGTGCGCATGCGATTATTTTTTTAATTCCGCAAATTGATGATCAATGGTAGAGGAGATTATGTATTATGCATGCATTCCACAAATAGTGTATAATCAGGATAATCTCTGTGAATAAGTTTTATATTATTCAAATTTCTACATTAGTGACATAATCAATACATACCAATATATACTTTGTTTGTTTAGATGGTGGGTTAATAGGTCCAATGAAGTCTAAAGCCCATTTTTTAAAGGGTTCGATGAGTACCTATGGTTGTAATGGCATTTCATTTGAGAGGGTAGGTTTCCCTACTCTTTGGCAGCTGTCACATCTTTTGACATATTGTTTTGCATCTTTGAAGAGGGATGGCCAATAATATCCTAAAGAGAGAATTTTATAGGCTGTCCTTTTGTCAGAAAAGTGTCTGCCACATGGTTCATCATGACATGCTTTGAGAATATCAGGAATTTCATCTTCCCTAACACATCTTTTGATCACAAGATTTTTCCCTATTATAAACAATTCGTTAGAAATCCATGAATATTTTGAACTCTCCTGAATAATCTTTCTTCTTTCACCAGGAAATAAATGTGGAGGTAGTTTCTCTGTAACCAAATAGTTAGCTATATCTTCATATCAAGGAGTCTTAGTAGTTACTACAAGTAAATATTCATCAGGAAACTTCTTCTCTACAAGAGAATCTTCTTTAGTACTGTAAATCCTAGACAAGAAATCAGCTACTGTGTTTTGTTTCCCTGGTCTATCTAACACAATAATATTGAATTCCTGTAAAAGTAGGAGCCACCTTGTAAATATGCCATTAGTAATGGGTTTGTTCATTAGATATCTAATTGCAGAATGATTTGTATGAATAAAAGTTTCATAGCATGTTATATAATGTCTGAACTTATTGATTGCATGAACAACAGCTAAGAACTCTTTTTCAGTCACAGTATAGTTCAACTTAGTGGGAGTTAAATTTTTACTGGTATAGTAAATGGCATAAGGAACTAAATATTTTTGTCCCAATACGGCCCGTAGACTTGTATCTGAAGCATCTATAGAAATATGGAAAGGAAGTTTCCAATTTGGTCCTCTCAAGATAGGCTCTTTAGATATTCTTGTTTTCAAAGTTTCAAATGCTGATTGGCAATCGGGACCCCATTTAAATTCACAGTCTTTTGTAAGTAGTTTGAAGAGTGGAGATTCTATTTTGGTGAAGTTTTCTATAAATCTTCTATAATATCCAGTAAATCCTAGAAAACTTCTAACGTCTTTTTTATAATTTGGAATAGGTAACTTGGAGATGACTTCAACTTTTGATCGATCAACTTTAATCCCATCCCCTAAAATATGATGTCCTAAAACAATACCTTCAGTAAACATCATAAATCATTTTTCATGGCTTAATGAAAGGTTTGTTTCTTTACATCTTATAAGGAATTTTTCCAATTTTTCTAATGCCACTTCAAACGAATCACCATAAACTGTAAAATCATCCATATATACCTCTACACAATCATGGATTAGATCAGAAAAAATTCCTAGTACTGCTCTTTGGAATGTTGCGGGTGCATTACATAATCCAAAAGGAAGCACTCAATAAGCAAAAGTTCCCCATGGACAGGTAAATGTGGTCTTATCTGATGTTCAGGTGCTACCTGAATTTGATTATAACCACTAAAACCATCCATAAATGAAAAGTACTTTTTGCCTGCTAATGTATCTAATACTTGATCGATAAAGGGCAAAGGAAAGTGATCCTTCAAATTTGATTCATTCAATTCCCGGTAATCAATGCATACACTCCATTTACCATTCTTTTTGGGTACTATAACCAAAGGAGAAACCCATCGGCTATTTGAAATTGGGTAAATGAAGTTTATGTTGAGTAGTTTTTGGAGCTCTTCTTTCACTCTCCCTAAGATTTGGATTCATCCTTCTCTGAGGTTGTCTGATTGGTCTACTGTTTTCCTCGATATAGACATGATGGATGCAAGTATTAGGGTCAATGCCTTTCATATCAGTATACTCCCATGCAAATGCAGCAGAATGTTTTTACAAGATTTTGGTTAGCTCTTCCTGATGTGACTTTTCCACATTTTTGTTGATATTCAGTGTTTTTCCTGGAAAAATTTCAATGGTAGAACTACCAAACTCTTCCATAGAGTAAAGAGACATTTGTCTTGATGACAAATATTCAATATCAGAATCTAATTGAGATTGTGTGTGGTCATATTCTGAATATGTTTCAAAATTTTCTAATGTGTTCAAAATTTGACTATCTTCACTAATTTCAGAGATAGTAAGGACAGGTTGTATAATATCTTCATCGTCAACCCATTCATTGTCTCCTACTTCTGTAATTACTTTTGCTAGAGGATACAAATTGAATTTCTTTGTCGAACTACCATAAGAAATATACATATCCCCAGATCTACAACTAATGAAAGCATCAGCTGTGGCTAGCCAAGGTCCTCCTAAGATGAGTGGATGTTGCCCTCCTAAATTACTCTTGGGAGTCAAAATCATGAAATCTACTGGATATTCCCAAGAATATAAGGAGACTGAAATCTCTTCTATTACACCATCTGGTTCGATTATTGATCTATTTGCAAGTTGCAGTAAGGTGGGTGTAAAAAGAAGATTAAGAAGTTTAAGTTGTTCCATAGTCTGTCTACTCATAATGTTTATATAAGCCCCTAAGTCAATCAAAGTGTTTGGGATTTCTATCCCATTTATATGTGTCTTGACAATTGGACTACCTGGATCCACATATTTCTGCATGGTAATCTTTCCCATCATGATATCTACAATTTTTCCTACTAGGTGGATTCTTCTTGTATCTTTTGGTTTCCTTCCTGGTCTTTTGAGACTCAACTCCTTTATTGTTTTTTCTAGAATAGGAATCTCTCTAATGGATTGTAGCAAGGGAATCTTGATACAGAGATTCTTTAATTCATCTAGAAAATCATAGTGAGGCCACAAGATTTGTTTTTCCACCCCTTTGTCAATTTGTAATCTTTCAGGGAAAGGAGGTGTGGATGAAGATGCAGGTTGCTCAACTATAGGAGTTGTGGGGGTTGGCTCTTTTTATTTTTCTTTTTGAATGATTGGGTTTTGAAGAGATGCTTCCTCAGAACCTTTATTGGATTTAAGAGAATCCTCCGCAGAGGTACCTTGCTCTTGAACATCTATAAAAGGTTTTTCTAAAACTCTACCAGATCTGAGTTGAACATCATTAAGAGGAATAATCACATAGGTAGGAAATTGTTGTCCTTCTACCATGTAGGCATTCTAAGGATTTTTGTTGTTGGGATTTGGCAATGGCTGGGATGGTAGTTGATTTGTCTTTTGTTGAAATGGAAGCAAGAGTTGAGAATTTGGATTTTGTTGAGAAGGTTGTTGTTGTGGAAATGGCAATGAAAGTTGTGGGTTTTGATTTGGACGTTATGGATTTTATTGATTTTGAAAAGATGGAGGATATTGATAAAATTGAGCAAATCTTCCATAAGGATTTTGCATCCCTTGTGCCCATGATTGGTATGGATTTTGAGGTTGGGGCCATAGTTTTTGCCAAGAATTCCAATTTGGTGGAAGCTGAAAGTTCATAGGATTGTTAAATCCTTGATTTTGTTGCCCCTGCCACGGTCTTCTTGAAACAAAACAAAGGGACTCTACTGAATTTGGATCTTCCTCAAAGATAGCTTTGAGCCCAGGAATTGAAAGACAATCCTTGGTCTCATGACTTTCTGAGCAAATCATACATGTTTCTACAACTTTTGAATCCAAGGGGCATTCCCTTAGAGCATGTTTCTTTCTACATTTTGGACAAAAGATGGGCAAGGCATCAGCTTCTGCTTTCTGCTTTCTGCTTGTTTTATATTTTAAGGGTGTCTAGTTGTTCACTAAGGCTCCCTAGAATATCAGTTTTGAACTCATCAAGCATATTGCAAATCTCTGGCCTACTTTCTGATCCACCTGGAGATTTGTTTGCTCTAATAAGAGAAGGATCTCTCGGCCCTTTTCCAGTTTTATATTTTCCCCTTGAGATATGGACACATAGTTCTGCTATGTCATGAAGTGGAAGTTGAGAAATGTATCCCTTCCCCATCATGTTTAAAATATCTATCCATTCATCTCTAATGGCTTTCAATAGAAGGGATTTCAAGGTTTCCTTGTCTAAATTACTCATTTTTTCTCTCTTTAAGTTGTATTGAAATATTTCAAGTAAATCCTCCAAGTTTTCATCTTCTTTTTGCATCATCTTGAATACCTCATCCTTATGATTGGTGGGCATACAATAATCTAGGTATCTATCCAAAAATGTTTGTTTCATATCATTCCAAGTCCTAATAGATTGAGTGACTAATCTCATGAACCATTTCAAAGCAGCTCCCTTCAATGTTGAAGGAAACAGTTTGAGTTTTTGAGAGTCTTCCATATAGTCATAGGTTCGGCACAAGACTTCAAACTCAAATAGAAATGTTTTAGGATCCTCACTTCACAACCCATAAAAGTTTGGGAGGACAGATGGTGAAATGTTTTTCATTGTTGTATGAGTTTCCTCATCGGCTATAGGGAATCCAAATGAGTTATCTCCTTCCCTATTTCCCCCATTATTACCTCTACTGCCTCCATTATTTCCTCTTCCTCTACCTCTACCCCCTCCTCCAAATCCATCTACTAATTCCTCTGTCATGATAGTTTCCTCATAGTCTTCTGGTTCTTTTATTAATGGTGAACGAGAGAAAGTTTCTCCCTTTCCCTCTTCTTCAGGTGATTCTACTTCTTTGATTACAATATGTTCCCCTGTAGAAGTGATGAAATATTCTCCTAGATCAGATTTAGTAGATAGTGTGGGAGAATCTACTAATTTGGTTGCTGCCCCTTGAATTCCATGAATCCTAAGGCGAGGAGTGTGAGTCGAAGATGGAAGTGTATCTTGTCTATGCCTTGAAGTAGCTAGAATTGTGAAAATCAAACTTTTGGCCCTAGCTATAAACCTTCCCCTAGAATATTTTGCTCTATGAATGTCATTTTTTATTTTTATTTTTTTAATTTAGGCTAATAATTCTCTTTCTGATCTTCGAGGTCACAATAGGTGCAAGAAGAGAGCATAATCAAGAAATTATTGAACTAATAACTCTCTTTTCTGATCCTCCAGATCACACTAGGTGCAAGAGGAGAGCATACTTCAAGAAGTTATCAATTTTTCCCTTCCTTTTTTTTTTGTAAGAGATCGGCTACCTAGTTACACTTCCCCGACAACGACGCCAAAATGTTTAGTCAATTTACTATGTCCAGAATTGCTACATTAATTATCAATCTAGGAGTCATAAACTAATGAAGTGTGGCGCACTATATGTGCAAGACAACCTCTTTCTTACTTTTTATTGTTTTCAATTTTATTTTGTTATTTTGGGAGTTTTATCTTTGTTTGTCTCCTAATGCGAATGGAAATCCTATTCCTAAGTTTTAAGAATACTTTAGAAGGAAAGTATGGATATAGATTTTAAGGCAATTATGTCCTTTATGATGACTTCCAGAGCTTAACACTTCAGAGGATCTCAAAACATACTAGTGATGAAATTAGTACTTGAACAAGAATGTAAATGTGGAGTTATTCAAATCAAACAAATGATGAACTACTAATCATGAAATCACTATCTCTGCTTCTCATCTAAATATAGAAATAAAAGTTAAGCTATTGCACTCAAACAAATCAAAAATTGAAAACTAATAAAAGTAAAACCAATTCACTTCACTTATAGTCCGATAGCTCGCCAAGTATCTTTTCGGGGTTAAGCCATGGCTCTGGAGATAACGTCAATAACATGAGGAATTGATATCTAAATTACCTACTTGCAAATGAAAATAAAATCAAGTCACTTCACTTATAGTCCGATAGCTCGCCAAGTAGATTTTCGGGGTTAAGCCATGGCTCTGGAGATAACATCAATACCATGAAGAACATGATATCTAATTAAAAAAAATAAAAGTAAAATCAAATCACTTCACTCATAATCCGATAGCTCGCCAAGTAGCTTTTCGGGGTTAAGCCATGGCTCTGGAGATAACGTCAAATGTCATGAAGAACCTGATATCTAATTGCAGAAATGAAAGAAAAATCAAATCACTTCATTCATAATCTGATAGCTCACTAAGTAGCTTTTCGGGGTTAAGCCATGGCTCTGGAGATAATGTTAAATGACATGAAGAATTTGATATCTAAACTAACTAACAACAGAAAATAAATAAGACTGAAATCAGAGCATAACTGAAATTGAAAAGCTAAGAAAACAAAGTCAGTAGAGAGGCCAATCTCATGTCACTATTTGATGCAAAAATTATATGAAAATGCTCGAGCGTAACCTATCCTAAAACACACTAATCAGTGTTAGCAAAAATATACAGTGCTAGAAAATCATGTACAGGAATGAAACATTAACACCATAACTAAAATATGAAATATACACAGGTGAACAAACTATGAAAATATCTACAATGGAAATAAGACAACAACACATAAAAACTTTACAAAAATAAAGAAACAAAACCTCAGCCAGAAAGGGCCCTCTTCAAGGCCTTGGTTAACACGCTGTCAGTCTGAAATTACCCTCACACAGTCATATAAAACAGAGTCTTGTTATATTGCAAAACAGAGGAAGGATCTTCTCATTACAACAGCAGGACCAATGTCACGGCACAGTACATGAACTAACAACAAGACTACATAAAAAAAACTAGCTACATGTGTTTGCAAATGCGTTATTTATAAAGGAAATTACATAACTATTTTTCCTATGGAACACCTTCAACAGAGGACACGTAAAAAGACAGCAACCACGAGCTTAGCGTGTTGGTTGCCATGATCATTCAATCTAGCAAAATGTGTCTATTGGATTTGCATTGTGGAGGCAGTCTATAGCTGTCAAAATGAATCCATGGATCTAGGAACGGTCTCGGACCCTTCACATGTTGAAAACAGAGACCTGTTTGTCGTAGAACTCCTCGTTTGACCATTGTTTGACCAAGGCTTTCCTCTACAAATTTTGATGAACCAATAAGACCTGGTCCATGTCCAGATCATTTCTAAACTACCCACGTGCCTTGTTTTACTTGCTGACACCTGTAACCTAGAGAGCAACAAAAACAACTACAGAATCTCGAGTCAGCTGCGGAAAGTGGCTACATTCCGCAGCTGATGAGAAAAATCTAATTCAAATAGCAAACACAAAAATATAGTTAGAAAACCACTTAAAGGCACTCTCATAATCAATATATAATGATCTTTGATAGCTTATGAGGCACTGGTGAGGGGAAAAAGTCTAGGAAAGTAAGTAGAAGAGATGTAGTTTCAGGGCTCAACAACTGTGACAGCCAAAGTGCAATTTTATTGGCAAAGAACCCTGCATATCATTCAAAGACAAATCACATTGATGTTCAGTATCACTTTGTGAGGGATATGATAAAATACAAAAAGGTGTTGCTGGTAAAGGTGGACAATTTGAAGAATACTGCAGATGCATTGACAAAATCTGTGAGCTCTGAGAAGTTCTCTTGGTGTAGAGAAACAATGGACATTGTAGGGTTGGATAAATGACTAAGCTCTCTTGTGGCCCCCTGTGGAAAGAAAACAACAAGTGGGAGAATGTTGAGTTGTGTTATATTCTTTCCATGACTGGCCCACGTAGTTAACTGGGAGGTTAGAGGGGGGGTGGAGCCGCCCCCTTCGTTGTGTCGATTGCATAGCGAGGTGGTCATAGGGGGTTTGAGGGGTGCAAGTAGCCCCCCTCTATGGGGTCTAGGGCAATGCCCCAGAAATTTTTGTTTTTGGACCCTATATTAGGTTGGGTGGACCTACCTATGGTTTTGTGCATTATTAAGGGATAAATTCCCCTAGGGTCTTGGGTTGATACCCTAGCAGATCAGAGGTTGTCTATACAGAGAAATACACATTCCATATAGCCATAATGCTAATATAAGCAAACTATATGGTAAGGAGCGTACCTGGGGGTCGTTCGTTTGAGAAGATCCTACCAGGGTCCAAACCCTCTTGGAGTTCCTTTTGCTCCTTCAACCTGCAAAACAATCAATTCAAGAAAGTATAACAGTATATGGGCTAAACATCATAAAGAAATCATCTTCAGAATATATTGAAAGGTAGTTAGTTATGCAATTAAACAACCATTCATATATGAATCATAACATGGATATCATAAACATGAAGAAGATTTATATCAGGAACAAAGACAAGTGTTTCTTTTATTATAGACAAATAAAGTATAGAAAGGAATAATTTCACCTGATTCGTCCTTTTGCAGGCTCCAAGCGGAACCGTCCTCCGGATTCGTCTAGTCTCAAGCCTTTAACAAACTCCTTCCATGACTTACTCCATGATATCTCAAGTAGTAGATAGACATCATCACACAAGGAAACAAGGGTTTCCTGTAAATGGGGGAAGTGCAGGAGGCACTAGGATCTTCAGACCTGGTCAGGGAAATCTCAACATAGTAACCTTTCTCTCTCTTCTCTCCTCCTTTAGGCCTTCCCATTGAAGCCTTTTTATACTTCTCCCAAAGTATTTTTTTAGTTGGGAATTCATTGGGAACAGTTGGGCCACATGCACTAATAGGTAATCAGCAGGTAAAACCCGTGATCTCTGCTCGAAATTAAGGAGATTTAATTTTTTTAAGTGTTTTAAGACATATACACGGGTTGGGTATACACAGACATATGTACACACGAATTTAGATCAGGGCAATGTCGTGTATAGGGAATAAAACACAGTTTTTTACATTTTGGACCAGGTCTGGAAGGAGGGGTTGCCCTAGGCCATGAGTGCAGCATCACAAACATCAAGAGTGAGGTTTGGAGCTATAATAGATTCCCCCTAATATATGAGGTCAGAAGGGGTACATGATGGCCGAAATGTATTAAGAAAGTTCACAGAAAGGAAATCTGCCAAAAACTGAGAAGGACTTCACCAGAGTTCAGCCTACCAAGCCACAAAAGGAGATTATAAAGAAACACTGTCTGAGGCGGGCATACCCATGCTCAAAGAAAGTAAAGCATGTCCGCATCTCAACTACAAGCATATCCACTAAGTATACAAGTATAAAGAACTGGAAAATACATAATGGATCATCTGATCACGATCAAATAAGTACATGTCTAAGTATCACATATAAGAATGTCAATGATGCTGAAGAATGAACCGGATCACTGATATCAAAGACTGATCACAAAAGGTACCAAATGAACATGATGGAATAGGATGGTACTACACTGCAAACTTAGGTGCCAGCATATAGAATGTCGCCATGACTGACTGCAACATAAAAGGTGGAATGGTATCAACTAGCAGCAACAGGAGCAACTGTCAAGTGAACCAATGAATGCTGATACAACCTGAGTTCTTCACCGACCGCTATGGTACATTTCTACACCATGGGAATAAATGATTTGAAGTCGACCATGTGAGAAATTGTTTGATTACCGGTCATTGATGTATACCGTTAACAAATGTGAGACTACTCAATGATAATGATAATGCGTGTCAAGGTACCTAGTACAATCTAACAAGTGTGAATAGATGAGCTGGAGTCGAACACCTGTAAGAATCTATCAATTAGGAGCAATGATGGTTTCCCACTGCCGATAGTGAAGGATCTGCCACTAATGACTACAAACCCCAAGGTACTGCCAAATGGAATCTAGATCTTTGCCCCAGAGCAATGAGTTGAATTCGATAGGGAAAGATCCGCTAAAAGCAAGGCATTAGGGCATCCTTCATCAATCTAGCGTGAGTGTAACCCGTAGGCCAATAATGTGGAAGGAATCAGATGAAAAAGATGTAGTAACACTACTGAAGTACGTTTCTGGCATACACAAGATGTGGCTAGTGCATGACAGAAACCCTCTGAACCAACCAATAATGAAAGCTGACACAGAGGCGAGGTATCCACCAATAGGGTCAAATGGAAACTAAGGTACTGCACGAATCCCAATGTGTGATAATGTAAGCTGATGTCAAACACAAGGGAAACCACTCAGTTAAAGACCCATGATACTGATCGATGCAGAGCACAAGGTGACCTATCAATAATGAAAATAGGGCCAGGGTGCAGCTTTAGGCCTGTCCTCAAAGCAATATGTCGTCGTCGATAAGGACAAGACCCGCCAACAAGAATTCAATAGAGACCTTCTCAAACCGCCACGAGTAAATGACCGATATAGCTGATGTGATGATAGACATGATATTGACAACCAGGGATGGCCAACTAAAAAATGAGTCAAGAGACACTGCAGAGAGGCCGACTCAGGCTAACTTCCCTTGAACAAAAGCACGACTCAATGTGACTATGTGGCAGCATATGATGACTCTATATAAGTTCGTCATGCAGGAGGCACGAACGAACCCTCCATATGATTGGAAGAGATAACCAATCGAGGGAGAACTGACTCAATAACAAGGTTAAGGCATACCTAAGTCAAACTAAATCCCACCCAAATGGAGGAGACTTTGTTTTCGAGTGCTTTGTTTAAGGGTGACACGACTGACTCTAGTTGCCAATAATAAATGGAAATATTGTCCCATTCCCGGTCTTTTTTGGAATATATAAATTTTTTGTCTTTTCCTTTTAAGCTGGAAAAAGAATAAAAGAATGCTATAGTATAGTGGAAAGAATGAGTTTCGGTGAAACAGATGATCTAGTTCCTGGGATTGGAACATTCCTATGCTCAATGCAGGGAGGTGAAAACTGGTCAATGACAGTCAAAGGTGTGTTCCTTCCACGGGTTAAGGTGTGTCAAGTTGCAGAAGTATGCAAGTTTGATTTTGCAGTCGTCATGGTCAAAAGTTGGCTTAAACACGAGTCCAAGTGAAGCTGGCTCAAGGCCAAAAGGTGCAAATGGTAAAAATGCAATGCAATATTACAACTCAACACAAAGGAGCCTCTAGGGTATAAGGCCAGAACGAAGCAAAGAAGCAAAGAGGAATAAGTCTTCATCGCATAAGTCATGGCAGGACTACACAGGACTCCCAAGCCTACTCAAATCGGAGCAGCATGGGCAACAAATGTATGGCTTCTACCATCATGTCATGATTTAATGAATCAGTGAGTGAAGATGGTTTATGAACCATAACATGATGGAATCGACCCTATGGAAAATGTATCAACAAATGGAGGCTAGTATGCATAATTCAACAGAAAAATGGCTTCCCTAACCTATATGCCAGTGAGAAAACAATACTTTCCATGACGGGTCAGCAGTCATGGAACTATCTCGAAACCGTCGAAAAACCGTCCAAAATGTCCTGAAAATCAAACCATTCTCGACATTCCAAGCTCCCAAGTTAAAAGTTACATGAGACCAAAAAAAATTAAGTTTTGAATTTTTTTTTCATTTTCAAAGCCTACAAAAGAGTTTTTGGACTCACCATTTTCACCATTTGAGTTTGAGAGCAGAGAAGTGGAGCAAAAGGAGCAAACTTTTCCATACGCCAAATTCAACAATTCAGATTCTTCCAAAATCCCTAGGTAACTCTTATATTTGTCTTGCAATCAATTGTGACTAGTTTTAGAATTTTTAATTTATGTTTTGCCGTTGAATTTTTTGCCAAAAATTTCATTGCGGCATATATGCGGGATGGAAATATGAAACCCACGTACACGTGGGCCCTACACGTGATTGTGTGTAAATGGACCCATGTATATGCCACGAACATTTCAAACAAAAAAACTAATGGTCTAAAATCATTTTTTCTTCAGGATGCCAGTCACTTGGCGAGAAAGAGAGCATACCTAAGTGGATGATGAGCTCATGAATGATCCTAATGCTTTGGATGCCTTACGGGGATGTGGTTTGCTAAAAATTTTCAAATTGCCAAATATGAAAGCAAACACATGTCTTCTTGAGATGCTCATTGATTACTGGAGTATCGAGGATGATGCATTTATGATTGACCAGATGCCACTCAAGATAGAAGTGGAAGATATTTATCTCATCATAGGCCTTTCTCGAAGGGGAGAGGTAGTACATTCCAAGGGCAGGACACAAGGTAGCCTCTCGATCGAGGACTACATACATATATATTGCCCGAGACATACAAAAAAGGTTGGAAGTCAAATTTCAATCACACATGTGGAGAGTTTATCGTTGAGGATAATCCTGTTCACCATAGCTAGAGTGAACGGATCAACTTCTCTGCACCAGGCATCATGGCTAGCCATGAGCTTGGTGGTAGACTATCCCACCATCGTATTCGACTGGTGTACTCCTCTTCTGGCCAGCTTAAAAGGCCAGATCACTTCCATCAAGAGAGGGCAGACCAAAAAATTCGAATAAGGGACTATTTTTTGTTCTTTCTTTTTTGAGAGGGTCCCTGCAGTTCGTCCTAGAGTACTGGTTTCAGTCAGCACCCCACGAGATCCACGCATGGGTAGGTGAGCTGACCTGATGAAACATCTAGGAGGTGGGGACGTCCCACGGACTACATTTGACGATGACTTCTTTTCTTGGTGGGATCAACAGATCATTTCCATAGATGACTACCCTCATGCTGGGTTGGATTTCCGAGGAGATCTCGATCTAATATTACCACCGACCGCAGCATGGGGCGACATTAGTAAGTGCTTTTTGATTTTTATGATTTTTTTGGATTTTTCAAATATAATAATGAATTTTGAGAAATGTTTTTGATAGGATTCAAATGACTAATATGATGATCATGTTCCAGATATTGGGTCGATACGACCAGATGAGTTCCCACTGCACATACGTCATGGCCAAGGGGCCGAAGAGGCAGCTGCAGACATAGAGCGACTACTTCACACAGTTCAACAACACTTGGTGAGACTGACTCAAGGAGTATCGATGGCAGCCGTAGAGGATCTTCTAGTAGATATGCAACGTCATGTGGTTGGAATGCCACGAGACTGGGTTCGCACTCTTAGGCGTGTGGGCAATGCAGTAGTTGCCTACTTAGTTGCTCATCCTGAGCTAGGGCATTAGATGTACTAGACATGATTATGGGCATTTGAGTCCCAATTTTGTATTATTTTTGGACAGACTTATGTACATTGGAGATGTTTTATGATATATATATATATATATATATATATATATATATATATATATATATATATATATATATATATATATATATATATATATATATATACAGCTCGACTTTTTGATGCTTGATTTTATTGTGATGAATGATTGATGTGCCATTCTAATGCTTGATTAGCAATAGAATCAGCTAACCAATTATGAGATCTTGGAATGTGAAAATAATTAATATAAGTAAATGATCTTTGCAACAACCTCACCCTTAAATACTGGCGATATAAACATGGATCCCTTACCCGATAAATGTTATTCAATTGTGACACTATCAATTGTGAATCAAGATAAACTACCAACGAGTCGATTTCGTGAGAAATTGCCTCGGATAGTAAATTAATGACAGCAGTATACTCATCCATATTATTTGAAGCGAGGCCAATGCATACTCCCCTTGATACCATCAACTGACCAGTTGGATAGTAGAGTACCCAAGCTACGGAAGTGAGGTTTTGAGTGTGCTGACTAGCACCATCGGCGAATCCAAAATAGACTAAGTCATCCGTCAACACCTGTCACAGCAGACCAAAAAGTGTTGATATCAAAAACTCTCGATGAGATATGTACAAATATACAAAATGTACAAAGAAGCCATTGCCTAATTACTAAGCAAAGTACTTCTTAAGGTAGAGCCGATCGGGGGGCTCTGCTAACTTTCTCCTAAGGATGTTTATCGGTACTATTATTGAACCAATCAATATACTTCCTTTGGCGAATAACTGTGTTGAAGACAAAGGAACCATACAAACATCGCTAGTCAGACTGGAGGACTTGGATTCGACTTCATGCAAAGGGGAATGAAAACATGACCAACAATGTAAATCTTCCAAAGGTCGATCTATAGCCATCATTTCTTCGAATACCACTTCATCAGATGGGAAAAAATATCTGAGCAATCCATCACAGAAGTGGAATCAAGGGTCTGAATATGAGCCACATCACCATCGAACTCTTTCTCTAAGGAAGGAGTAGGATGATCATATGCAGAGTTGATGATAGATTCACATCCAAGCTCTGCTGCAGATGTAAGGGATTTTATTCCACCCACCTTTTCGTCATCTGATGTGGTCACAGATGGAGATAAGGTTCCAGGATATGAAAAATAATGAGCTTGAACAAACTCTTTTCGTAAAGGGTCCCTGGAGGATGAAATTGTATCTATTCTAGCCATAGGAGGGGGAAGATCAAACGTACCCATCAATGAAGAGTACATCCTGACTCCTAAATTCTTAGTAGGCGGACGGGGGTTATCCACTAAGGGAACAGTAGAGTCCGAAGTTTCCCGAGGATCAACTGGAGAATAGTCCAATTGATCAACCTTAACAATTTTCCCCTCATGAGGAAAGCAAATGACACGAAACAGGGTCGAAACAACGGCATCCATTTCGTATACCTAGTTCCTTCCTAAGAGGAGATTGTAGTCTAGGTTAGCATCAATGACTTCTACTTCAATATTAACGACCTTTCCCCCAACACATATAGGAAAGGCCGAGATAATCTCGTATGGCCTATGAGAATGACCATCAAACACTGTCAAGAGGGTAGGTGAAGGAACAATCAAAGGCGATCCAATGGCCTTCCAACATGACATAGACATGACACACGTGGAAGCTCCCTCATCTATAACCATCCGAAAAATATTAGTTTTCTGGTAGGTAGACTTTATCTGGAAAGCCATATGATGAGGAAGTCTCTTTTTGACATTATGCATATCAAAAGTGAGAGCTAAAGAATTATTTGGATCCACTGCCCCCATTGCTGACAGCAAGGCACTTCTTTGAGCGGGACATGACTAGAGCACCTCTAAAGTGGACATAGCACATGGAATCTATGTCAGATCCTCAACAATGGAGTAATTTTTGGCTACCCTAATATTAGGGTTGATAGTCACGGGTTTAGCAGAACCTTTCGGTACCCGTGGTATAGTCTCAATAGAGGGTCGCTCAATATGAAGTGGGTTGGTAGTTTCGGGAACTATTTTATCCTTGGAAGTTTCGCCTTCACCATAATCGCATGACCGTGTGGCCACATTAGCGTGAGAAACCATCATGAAAACATTTGATGATTTGTCCCCTTCCTAGTTGCCCCCTGCAGAGGTACCAGGGTTTGAACTCGCACCAGCAAGAAGTTGTTACCCTTGGGGAAAAGGGTTGGTTAACACAGCTTGAGAGCTAGTAGTCCCTTTCTACCCTAACACGTGCTGAGCGTCTTGAATCTTGGGGCAGAGATGAGTTAAATGGTCTCCATTGCATAACTTGCATGGAAACTTAACTTTCTTTTTAGACTCATTTCTACCTCCACCAGCATTATTGCCCAATTTATTTGCGTCAGCCTTCCCATCCTGACTCTTTCTCTTACCTCGTCCTTTCTTTTTCCCATTGTAATTTTGATTTCCTTTGGGGTTATTAGATTGGACGGAATTAATTGAAGAGGGTTGGGAAGACGAAGGGTTAGACGATGTGACTTGGTTGTTAGGAGCAGTTTGCAAAGACAACTACTTCAATTGGCTCAACAAGTTCACCGCATTTGTGTCTACCAATCCAACGATACCATCCACATGGGGACCTGGCTTTGACTTAGTTATATAAACCTTAGACCCAGGAGCATCTAGCAAGATTTTTTGTAGGATCCCAGACTGAGAGTAAATCAATTCTAATTTTTGGGCCCTAACAATAGCTTGCTCCTCATAATAGACTCTGAACATGGAGACATCCTTAGAGATTTCAGGTTGTAAAGATTTCAAAAACCATTCGAGACGGTATTCTGGAGGGATTTTGGCTTTAATGAGCCTCTTTCTCTGTCTCCATTCCTGAATATGATCAGAAATATGAGTTGTTGTGTCCTGACGAAAAGTGGCCAGAAGTTCAGTTCCGGCATCATAACGGATAGGAAACTAGAAATGATTTAAGAAAATATTAGCCAAGTCAGCGAAAGATGTAAAGCTACCCCCTGGAAAGTCTATATACCACTTGGTCACATTACCAGTCAAGGTGCGTTGAAAAAGTCTCAACCTAATCGAGTCATCAATAAGGGAGTTTGATGAGCACCACAAATGGAATGTGGTTACATGGTCGCCAGGGTCTTCACCGCCCTTCCCTTCGAATTTTGGAATGTTAAAAGGGAGCTTGGTTGGGACTAGAGGCCAGGTCGGGTTGTATTTGACTAGATCGTTTGTTAATTTCGTGAGATCTGGTAAGTTCAAAGTTTCCAGAAAAGGAAGCCTAGGAGGACCTTGGGGATTCCACCCTGACTGGGAAGAGCTCCCAAAGTTCTGAAAAGATTGGCCTGGATATTGAAAGGCACCAGGTTGCCCAAAGTATCCAGTAGAACAAGCTGAACCAAAGGGCAAGCCTTGTGATCCAGCGAAACTCGAAGCTTGACCAACTCCGGCCGCAAAACCTCCATAACTGGCGAAGCTTCCTCCTAAAGGATTATAAGGAGTCGATAACCCCTGATAAGGATTCCAAGCAGAAGCTAAGGGAGGAATTCTTTGAAACGAACTAACTGTGGAGTACGGCCCATTCCCTTGTTGGCTAAAAAACAGATTCCTAATTCCCATGCCACTAACCGCAAGGTTAGTCCAACCTTGGAAAGGATTGCTACTTTTTCCTGTAGAAGAAAAAGGCATAGATCCTACTGTCGAGTTGGAATGTGGTATATGACCACTTCCGAAAGGAAAACCCTGAAATGAAGCCGATCCACCCATCATGGATGTGGAGGCACTAAACGGAACTGATGGAATACCCTGTGAATGGGTGCCAAATGGGAAGAATCCAATATTAAAAGCATTGGCTTTGGAATTTCCACTCGTAGAATGAATGGAGGTAGACCCAACTAAAGATGTGTTAGCAAAAGACCCGAATAAAGATGTGGAGGGGATGGAAATAGTTCCTCCCCTTTGTACTGATGTTGGAGTCTACATAGTTGTAGCACTTGTAGTAGAAGCCATGCTTCTAGTAGTGGTCATCGATGGTAAGTGCGTAATGTGACCTGGACTTGACAGTCTATGCGTTGGAGTCCCAACGTATCGTAATACTTCTGGATAACTAGAAGGTAGGGGAGAATTCGGAATCGCTAATGACTCTGGGAGTTCTTCTACCTATATGTTATCTTTCGTCTGAAAGATAACTCGAGAAAGAATTGGAGTGTTCCTCTCTTGTTTTGTGGAAGTACCATGCCTATTCTAAACACTAATGCTCCCGAGAGGAGGATCAATCCCCGATGCGTCAGCTGCCACAGGATGAAAACCACCGGTAGTATTCCCTCTGCACCTTCTAGGAGAAGGCTCTAAACTTGGTGGTGAAAGACCATGAAGTCTTCGAGATTGTCCAGGTGATCGGTTAGTCACTTTGAACTTTTTATTAAGATCTAGCTAATGACTCAAAAAATTGAAAGCTAGGCCAACTAGGAGCACAAAGCACACACTAAAAAGTCCCTAAAAGATATCAACCAGTCAAACAACTTTTGAGAATTTTCGCTCCGGGTGATGAGGACTGGACACAAAAATACAAGAAAGTGAAGTAAGGGGCCTTCTGAAGATAGTCTAGGATAATGACGGCCTAGTCCTATCAGCGAAAGTAATAGAGGAAGTTACGCTGACCTCCTAACAACAGCCTGCGCCAGTGCAAGCCCCCAATCTTCGTAAGGGTGCCCTCCATTAGTACCATTGAGAGTGATACAACGTTGACCTCAGGTACCACGGGATTCCCCTCTGCAGCCACCTGTGTAGATCCCTAGGAGTAGCAACTAGGGTTTCCAACTCATATCAGAAGCCAGGCGGAATAGTCTTGAGGTTAGATTCGACAAGTAGGAGAGGGGGTATCTCTCTTCCCTGTCTTCAAAAACCCTCATGCTTAACTCCCAGATCCGTAGCTTTCTTGGTCTCCCTAATGCTATTGGATTTTCACTCACTGTTCAAACTCCTATGTTTGACAGTTTAAATGGCCTTGGAGAGTTATCTCTCCACTTGCCTAATCCAAGGCCCTAAAATATCCTAAAACTTGTTGGTGTGTCTAACTTGACAATTATAAAAAGTTCTAGTATATTTTAATTAGCGTCTGTTTTTAAATGGGTTGTTCTTTAAGTGAAGAAAAAAGTGGAAGTGAAACTAGTGGTGTTTTGATGCAAAAGAAATTAATAAAAACCAAACTATATGCAAATGCACTTGTTTTCGTTTTTCGATGAAAGAAATTTCTACTAGGTTTAGAGGAACTTCAAAGAAAGCAACAATTTTTTCTTTTCTTTTCTTTTACTCATGCTTCACACTCACAAAAAGTAACAAAACTATGGATGCCTAAAAATATGCACAAATTTATCCTAATGCAACAAGTACATGTTGATGCAAAACTCAAAACTACTCTTAAATGAAGAAATGAAAGTTACTTGTTTATCAATTTTTAATTTGCCACTTAAAATGTTTAGATGGAATATGAGTTGCTAATGCTCATTTTTGTCTCTACACTAAAAGCAAGTTTCAAGACAAACAAAAATGCACTTTCATTCACTAAAAGAAACTAAATCAAAACCAAGTTCAAGAAAGAAAAACCAAGTTTCAAGAAGTTTTCTTCAAAAGCAAAACAAAAAATGACTTTTCAAAAGTTCTCTAAACAAGACTGAAACTTTATGATTGAAGCATAGGAAATGAAACACTTTGCGAGTTTGCAACAGAAAACAAGTGAGAACTCAACAAAAATGTGTTTCAAAATGCTCTTAATGATCAAAAAGCAGAAACAAGAGCTTGGCAATAAAGACCAAAATATTGAAAAGACAACTTTCAAGACAGTGTAAACCAACAACTTTCAGAAAGTAAGAAAAGTAGATGGTCATAAAGATATAGTTTTGACATGCAAACCAAAAAAGCCACCAAAACAAGATTTGACACAAAGAATGAGATCAACCTTTCTGCCTTGACAAAACAGAGTAGCCAAGACTCCTAACAAGAAATCTTGTGTGCTTAACGAAAACGATGACACTTGCAATAAAACCAATAAGACCAACACTTTCCAAAATCAGAGAGAATTTGAAATCAGATACTTGCTATAAAACTAAAAACTGACACAGAAAAGTAACTGTTCAGCATTGAACCAAACTAGCAGATAGACCTTCAGACACAAAAAGATTTGAAAAATCTTGAGAATTACAAGATATACGCAATTGTATTGATGTACAGCTGCATGTATACATGACTGAGCCTAAGTAAACCTGCATATACACGGGTTAACTTAAGGAAACATGCGTATATACGCTTATGTAAACAAGAAAAACAACATATATAAAATATTTTCAAGAAAAAACAAGAAACAGTCTGAAGAAACTGATCAAACTTACAATTCAAGTTCCTACAAGAACAGACTACACAGTAAAAGCAAGCAAACAGATAGTTGAGCCTTGATTAGCTTAAATAAACCCAAACTAGGAACAACAATATTGTTGTCCCCAGTGGAGTCGCCAATTTTGTTAAGGGATAAATTACCCTAGGGTCTTGGGTTGATACTGGTGGGCTCCAGTATTGTAGCAATAATGCTACAACTCCTGGAGCTCCCTATCTCTAATTTTATCAACCCGGTAGTTCGTAACAAACTTGGAAGCGACGGTGTTGTATGCACAAGTACTAGCTCTTGTCGCAGCTGTCACTTGGTCAGCTGGCACAAGTCCGCTAGGGCTCAAGCCAACTTCTATATGTTCTCAGAATAAGCTTTCTAAATGATGAACGAAGACTATCTGAAAGGAAATTAACCTACTTTGCAAGAATGAACTGAAAGCCAACAAAACATGGAAACCCTAGTAAACCCTAATCTGACTAGCTTAGTCCTTACGATGCAACGATGGGAATGTAACTCCTAAAAATGATGCCATTACTTCTAGTGATATGAGATGCATGAGATTAAACTACCTCCATTGAAAAGAACATTGTTTTTATATTTTTGCTTAAGTGGTTGGAGTTATTATGACTTGTTTCTTATTAGGTTTTGACTGTGTAGGGGTGGTTCAAAGGGAAAGAAAGCTTGGGAAAGGTCAGGAGGGCTAGGAGAGGTTCCAGGGGATCCAAAACATCATTCCACAGAAGTCCACAACGTTCAGGTGCTCGGCAACCGAGTTTGCAGGCTTCTACAGGATGTCTGCAGGGGATCCTACAGGAAGCTCGGGATTTCTACAGGAAGTTTGCTAACTTCTACAGGATGTTCTGTGGTTGGAGTTTTGGGTGATGGAGGAGTGGAGGAGTTGTATGGGTGGATAGGTAGGATGGAAAGGGAGCTTATGATGGCTCAGGTACAGAGATATGAGATGAGGAAAGAGTGGGTACAGTTGGTTGGTGGATAGAAGGGTGGAAGCAATGAAAAGTCCAAAAAGATGGAGCTACGTGAACAGTAGAAGTGTTGGAAGGCAAACAAGCTGAATAGAGGTTGGGTAGGTGACTTGGGCGCGTTGAGAAGAAGAAGAAGATAACAGAGTGATGCAACGCAGTGTAAAGGAAACAAATCTGCACAAAACCGAGAATTCATCAACCTATCCTAACTGTGTTATTAAATCAACGAACAGCAATGTAAACTTCAGAGAAAAATCGTGCATGGAGTTGCAATGAAGAAGTACTGCTCAAGATCAGAATGCATGGATGGATCTACAATTGAAATGACTGTGTTGCAGCTTGAATGAAAGTATAAGACTGCGTTTTTTTGGTGGTTGGTACGGTCTACACCCCCAATCTCTAAACAAAGATGGCAGTGAGGGCACTGCCAACCTTTTCTTCGAGCTCTAATGAATGCTAATCCTCCTACTCTAATCTAAGCTATTGAAAGCACTCTAGCCATAAACTAATCCTACTCAATCACATTAAAGAAATTAAATCAGCAGACTGTGTTTTTCAAATGCATGGCAAAGCAAAGAAATGAAGTGCTGAAAGGAAAGACAAATAACAATACAAGGAAAAGGAGGTTTATTGCTCTCAGGTTGGGCCCTAACCTGAGAGCTATATCTCCCTTAAAAACTCAGAATTGAATCCAAAGTTGCCTGCCTTTATTGAATAATCATGAGTCTAACATCATGCCAAAACTGGCTTACAAAAAGCAAAAATCGAGCTGTAGCTCGTGCTTAGAAATTACAACAGTAGTTAAAAAGTTCAAAAATCTCCTATCAAAGGCCACGGCCTTAATATTTATACATGATGAGGATCAAGCTGGCTTCCTCAATTAGTGGAGCTCGGCTGTCCAACTAAAAGTAAAATGCTGTAAACTGATGTTCCTGTAGAATCCGTTGGCTGCCTTTAAGCTCCGTGGGGAAAGCTGTTGGAGCTCGGAGTTAGGGTGGAGATCACGAGGGAGGTCATTTAAGGCTGTAGACAACCTCCCTATAAACCTGCAATGCCACCTTTGTTGTCTCCTTGTCTCCTTCTGCGTGGTCTTTGCTCCCTTTAATGCCAAAAAACCTGAAATCATCATGTATTAGCCACATAGATATAATGCTTGCCCTTCTTCCTACAAATAACACGAATATACTAAGAAATGAATGCATAAGTGATAAAAGATGAAGGGTTGAGCAAGGTAAGTAGGCCAAATGAGCCCAAATTGTTACCAAAAATTGGGGCTCATCAGATACCCTAGCAGATCAAAGGTTTTCTATACAGAGAAACACATATTCCATACAACCATAATGCTAATATAAGAAAACTATACGGTAAGGGGCGTACCTGGGGGTCCTTCGTTTGAGAAGATCATACCAGGGTCCAAACCCTCTTGGAGTTCCTTTTCCTCCTTCAACCTGCAAAACAATCAATTCAAGAAAGTACAATAGTATATGGGCTAAACATCATAAAGAAATCATCTTCATAATATATTGAAAGGTAGTTAGTTATGCAATTAAACAACCATTCATATATGAATCATAACATGGATATCGTAAACATGAAGAAGATTTATATCAAGAACAAAGACAAGTGTTTCTTTTATTATAGACAAATAAAGTACAGAAAGGAATAATTTCTCCTGATTCATCCTTTCGCAGGCTCCAAGCAGAACCGTCCTCTGGATTCGTCCAGTCTCAAGCCTTTAACAAACTCCTTCCATGACTTACTCCATGATATCTCAAGTAGTAGATAGACATCATCACACAAGGAAACAATGGTTTATTGTAAATGAGGGAAGTGCAAGAGGCACTAGGATCTTCAGACCTGGTCAAGGAAATCTCAGAATAGTAACCTTTCTCTCTCTTCTCTCCTCCTTTAGGCCTTCCCATTGAAGCCTTTCTATACTTCTCCCAAAGTAGTTTTTTAGTTTGGAATTCGTTGGGAACAGTTGGGCCATGGGCACTAATAGGTAATCAGTAGGTAAAACCCGCGATCTCCGCCCGAAATTAAGGAGATTTAATTTTTTAAGTGTTTTAAAACATATATGTGGGTTGGGTATACACAGACCCGCGTACACATGTGTTTAGCTCAGGGCAATGTCGCATATAGGGAATAAAACACTATTTTTTAAATTATGGACCAGGTCTGGAAGGAGGGGTTGCCCTAGGCCATGAGTGCAGCATAACAAACGTCAAGAGTGAGGTTTGTGAGGGATATGATAAAATACAAAAAGGTGTTGCTGGTAAAGGTGGACAATTTGAAGAATATTGCAGATGCATTGAAAAAACTGTGAGCTCTGAGAAGTTCTCTTGGTGTAGAGAAACAATGGACATTGCAGGGCTGGATAAATGACTAAGCTCTCTTGTGGCCCCCTGTGGAAAGAAAACAACAAGTGGGAGAATGTTGAGTTGTGTTATATTCTTTCCATGACTGGCCCACGTAGTTAACTGGGAGGTTAGAGGGGGGGCGAAGCCCCCCCCCTTCGTTGCGTCGAT
Source organism: Pinus tabuliformis (assembly GCA_031772625.1). Lineage (NCBI taxonomy): Eukaryota > Viridiplantae > Streptophyta > Pinopsida > Pinales > Pinaceae > Pinus > Pinus tabuliformis. The sequence goes on from CM062811.1 coordinate 964,855,826, forward strand.
TGCTTAGCGAGGTGGTGATAGGGGGCTTGAGGGGTGTAGGTAGCCCCTCTCTATGGGGTCCGGGGAAGTGCCCCAGAAATTTTTGTTTTTGGACCTATATTAGGTTGGGTGGACCTACCTATGGTTTTGTGCATGATTTTCACACATGGTTTTGAACGCGATGGTTTTTGGTCCATGGTTTTGGACGTGATGGTTTTTGGTCCATGGTATTGGATGCTTCAGCATGTATAAATATGTATTATAACATTGAAAGGAACATAATGAAAAATCAATTTGGTAGTCCTAGTTTTGGGATCTAGGGGAAAATCCCTATAAACCTGCAATGCCACCTTTGCTGTCTCCTTGTCTCCTTCTGCGTGGTCTTTGCTCCCTTTAATGCCAAAAAACCTGAAATCATCATGTATTAGCCACATAGATATAATGCCTGCCCTTCTTCCTACAAATAACACGAATATACTAAGAAATGAATGCATAAGTGATAAAAGATGAAGGGTTGAGCAAAGTAAGTAGGCCAAATGAGCCCAAACTGTTACCAAAAATTGGGGCTCATCATCACCCCCCAGCTAAAATATTTGCTCATCCTTGAGCAATTTTTCCCCAGCTCCTTGTCCTTGGCCGAGAACTAGGCTCCGGAATACGCTCTTTCTTTCCTACTCTTGGTGGCTCTGCCTGTTCTGCCCTTGGTGGCGATGAGGGTGTCGTTCCTTCCCTCTTCTCAGTTTCCTTGACCTTGAGCCGGGCTTTTGAAGCCGATTGGTCTACCCTTCCTTTCCAAGTAGTTGTTTTTGGGCTCCCCCTCTCGTAGGTGACCGATATCTTCGAGGGGGACCTCTCACTGGGTGAAGTAGGGGCATCCCCTGTAGTGATTTGGCTGCTGGATGGGGGCTGTGGCTTGCCCGTCTTTATTCTCGCACTTCTTCGAGCTTCAAAGTATAGAGGGGTCTCCCTCTTTCTCTTCTCTTTTGGCTTAGGTGGTGTGCTGAGGGCGGCCAGCACAGCTGCTGCCTCCCTTTCACGAATATCAGCTTTCTTCTCCTTGGGTTTTACTTTTTCAGGGCTTCCTCTAGAAGACCCTGTTTTAGCCAATTTCGGGCTTCCTGTAGAAGACCCTTTTTCTGTTTTCGGGCTTCCTGTAGAAGACCCTTTTTCTGTTTTCGGGCTTCCTGTAGAAGCCTGTTTTTGCTTTCCTATAGACACAGGTGTCACCACCTTGGCTTGCTTTGCTGCATGGGTTTTGCTTTTTGGTTTGGTTGCGGGTGCTGACGAGGTACTTGTGCTGATGTGGACCTTCTCAGCTTTGTCCGTTCTGCTCTGCAACCTTTTCTCTCTTGCTGAAAAGATGGGTGTGTCACCTTTTTCCTCAGCATCCTTTTTCTCATGCTTCCTCCTTTGTTCTTTCTTCTGCACTGTGGTCGGGGTCTTCTGGCCTGTTTCTTTCTTTCCCGTGGCCACTGATTCTCTTTCCTCACTGCTGGAGGAACCACTTTCTTCAGTCAACATCCTTACATCTCCATCTCTTGTCAAATTTCTGAATGCTTCCCATGAGAGGGGAACCTTATATGAATGAAGCGCATCCTCCATAAGAAGTTTGATCAATCCATGGTGGGCTACCTGATCTGGTATGCCTTCTTTTAACTTTGTGGCACACTCAATTAGAGACTGTAGCAGGAAATAAGGGATGCTCAGTTTATTTTCTACAGGAAGATCAATCTGGTGCCTTAATTCAGTGAGCAACCGAAAGTGATACCCGTACACAATGATAAAACGGCCTTCAAAGGTTATATACTTCATGATCTGCAGGCTAACTTCATTCCATGGTGGCAGCAAACTGGTTCTACGCACCCCATTTTTGTCCTCCGAGAATTCCTCCTCAGGTGGAAAGAATTATTTCTTTGCCTGCTGGCTCAACTTCCTTTCTTCCTTATCCCATGGCAAACCCATTGGAAGTTCAGTAATTCGACTGATATATTGCGGGGTGAACTTGAGGCTTAGGCCCCTGATGTTCACGGTGGCCAATGTTTTGGATTTCGGCCTCAAAGCTTGTAAAAATTCTTCTGCCACTTCGTCGTCATAACCCTGCAACTTGTCACAAAAGGATATCCATTGCACCCGTGTGAAGAGCTCCACCACCTCCTGGTTTTCTCTTAACTTTGATGAATCAGTGGGTTCCCGTCTAATAAACCCACCCGGCATGATAAAAACTGTTGCTAGAGGTGGCGAATGCGGAAGAAATTTGGCCTACTGAGACAGAGTGTAGAATTACGCTTCTGTCATGCACATAATCCATGAAACTTATCCCTGAGGACCTTAACACAGTTTAATTACACTGACATCCTGTAGAACGACAGTTTATGCATGGCAAACAACAATTGCAACCATTTCCTACGACCAGACTGTAGACGACGATTCTGCCACCTTTAAAAACCAATTGCATGGAGAGTTCAGGGTTACCTTTTTATCTGCCACCTTTTTACTTGAGGAACCCGCCTTCCTGTAGAAACAGCTTTCCTGTAGGAGCAGCGCGTGATTCCTGGGGAAGACTGCAGTTGGTCTGTGCTCTCGGTGTTGCTTCACAGCCGTTCTGATAGCCAAAGGCTCAGAGTTTCGAACTGCAGAGGGATCCGAATGTTCACTCGAGTTTCAAACGGTGAATGATAAATGCATGCGGGCAATCTAGCCGATTAGATTTGAATCGGCAGAATCCGTGGCATGGGGTGAGCTGTCCCCGCCGGACCGTTGGATGACGTCGTTCCATCATTTGTCTGCGAGTTCACTTACTACCGCATCATCCCTCCAGCAGATCCGCCGCCGTTTCTTCTGCTAAATCCGTTTTTCCCGACGGGGATTGCTCTCACGTGTGTGCTTCCCATTCCTTTTGTCACGGCCGCCACCCAAACATCCGACTGGACCATTAACCGGTCGACGTGGCCAGTCAACTGGCCATACAGCTGCTCAACCCATTCACTTCACACTTTGCAAACAATTCAAAGTAAAATTCATGCAATCTGACGGAAGAAAGGGTCGAGACACTTACCTGCGCAGCTGCAACATGATTTTTCGGGTTTTGGACGATGATGAATGGATCTATCTGCTGCTGGTGAATTTGCACAGGCCCGGAGGTTCACGTTTACAGGCTGCCGACGATGGAGTTGATGCTTGGCTACATGCGTCCGCATTTTCATTGCATATGGCCAGCGCTGTGAATAGTATACACTCTAGCGGGCTTAACTGTTACAGGACTCCCGCGGGATGTCTTGTAACAGTTCTTCCTCCTTGGGTGCATGCTGCACGACGAAGGATCTGGCCTCCCGATCACGCTCCCAGGGCTTCTAGATGACTGGGATGGATATGGTATGAGATCTCAGCATTTTTTATTTATTTATTTAAAAATTGCTTTTTCTTGATAACTCATCGATCTGCTTTGCTGGTGCAGGTAACTTCGTTGCATGTCGACAAGGATGGCAGGACGAGGTGACAACAATGTGCAAGGGAGATAACAATAGCTTGCATGCGTCCAAACCAATCCTTAGTCATTATATCTCCTCATAAAATGGATTCTGGGCCATCCTGAACTTCTACAGGAAGTTTCCTGTAGAAATACAGAGCTTCCTATAGAAAGTTTGCGTTTCCTGTAGAGAGTCTGCACCTTCCTGTAGAAAATCTGCATCTTCCTGTAGAAAATCTGCGTCTTCCTGTAGAAGACTCAAGCCATGATAAAATTGCACATACCTTAGAGAAAATGAGTATTCTTGGAGGAGGTGCTGGTGAGGTCTCCTGACAGCATGATAAGGATCCTTATCTTTGAGTTGAGAGGCTTCCTCTCCTCCATAGTACACCTGCAACCTGCATGCAACTTTACATTATGAATTTGCTGACCTTGTTTTTTCTTATTGTTTTTTCTTTTTTTTCTTTTTTTCTCTTTTTGTCTTTTTTTTTTTGAAAGATAACAGGGGCGCCTCAATGAGGTTTTCACCCTTGCCATCTGCCTTAAGCGCCTCAGAGAGGTTTTCACTCAAGGATCTTTTTTTCAAATCTCTTTTCTTTTTTTTTTGAAAGACAATAGGGGCGCCTCAATGAGGTTTTCACCCCTACCACCTGCCTTGGGCGCCTCAGAAAGGTTTTCACCCAAAGATCTTATTCCCTTTTCTCTTTTTTTTCCAACCCATTGACCGCCTCATGGAGGTTTTCAATCAATGAGCCAATCTAAGGCGCCTCCGAGGAGGTTTTCACCTTAGATTTCTATTTTCCTCTTTTTTTCATTGTTTTTCCTTTTTCTTTTTTCTCTTTTTTTTTCTTTTTTTTTTCTTTTTTCTACCCTACCCTACTTGAAAAAAAAAATCGTTCTCAAGTATAAGAATACTTCCAATGGAGCCATGTGCACATCGAGATTAGAGATAAACTGATGTGGAGGCTTGAAATGCATGCTTTGACAGCTATCCGGATCTCAAAGACGAAATGATTTGACTTTGAAGGGATCAAACATAGCTGAAGAAGAAAGTACCGCTGCAACTTAGTGACCTTCTGAAACCATATCTCAATATAGCTTCGATATCCTTGGTCCTTTTGCTGATCTGGATCATTCTTCATGTCACCTTCTATCATGACCTTCTCATCTTCCTCTTTTTGCTGATCTTTCTCTTGAGTACAGGGAGGGTTTGATGGTAACCATGAAGGAACTCCCTCGATCTCTGATTCTGATCTCTTCTCTTCATCAAGTGCAGCCCATGGTTCTTTGATCTCCTCTTTGGAATCTTCTTTTGCTTTTGGTCCTTCAATGTTGTCAATATAATCTCTTCTTTGCAACACTCTTCCTGAGCTTTGGTGAAGATCATTGGGCTCAAGAGGAGTTGTTTGGATATGTTGTGCCTCAGATTTGCAATGGGGTTGAGCTGCTCCATGGTATGGTTTTGGAAATAGTGGTACGGGTATTTGAGTGGAGGTGTGTATTTGAGATGGATGCGGATGGGGTTGTGGTTGAGCAGGCATTTGGGGTTGCCTTGGTGGAGGAGGAGGCGATGGTTGTGGATGAGCAGGTGGTGGAGGAAAATGAGCGGGATGAGAGTTGTACTGAGGCCTCCACTCCTGATAAGGTGCATTCCACTGAGGCTGTGGCTGAGCATAAGAGTGAAACGAATGAGCAGCTGGTTGGGCATAATATGGATCTATGAAGGAACAAGGAGGAGGTGTGAACCAGGAAGGATGAGCAGGGGGACCCCGAGAAGGCATGAAAGTGGCTTGATAGGGGTCATAATAGGTCTCGGGTGTCCCTTGCAGTTCCTGCTGGTAAGATCTAGGTCCATGCGGCCAACTTTGGTTCATGTAATAGAGTGATTCAGTGGCTCTTTTGGCTCTCTGATATGTAGCTTTGATTCTGGGTAGTGAAGGGCACTGATCTGTAGGATGGTATTCTTCACAGACAAAACACACTTCTATGGAGTACAATGGACATTCGTTCCTAGGATGCCTTCTAGTGCACCTAGGACAAAAAATGGCCAAAGCCCTCTTGGCTTCTTCTTGCTTCTTTTGGATCCGCAAGGTATCCAGTTGCATGGCAAGAAACTGCCTCATATCACTCTTGAAATCTTCCAGCTGATTTTCAAACTCATCTTTGGACAAGGGACTGCTCCCAACATTTCTACTTGTAGCCATTTGCTCCAGAGGAATGGTTTCTTCTTCTTCTTCCCTAGAGGTTCTTTAAATATGCCTTGATGTCCACCCAGGGGTTCTTCTTAGTCACAGCCATCGAACAAGGGAGAAGGATGGCCGTGTGAAGCAATGGGGGGTGTTGTGAAATCATTTTTCTAACTTATCTCTACTCCTACAAGGCATGAAAAGAAATCTTTTTGGTTGATTTTTGCATTTTTCTTCTTGTACCTGCAAAACTAAAATAGATTGAACTGCAACTAACTATCTTGCTGAAATGAAAATGCGGAATTGAAATGAAAGCAGGAAAGGACTAATCTATTTTTCTCAAATGAAATTGCAGGAATGAAATGCTAGGCTACGCTTGCGAAATTGAAATGCTAATCTACACTTGCAGAAATGAAATTGTGGAATTGAAATGCTAATCTACACTTGCAGAAATGAAATTGCAGAATTGAAATGCTAATCTATGAAAGCAAGAAATGCTAATCTACTTTTGCATAAATGAAATTGCATAATGGAAATGAAATAAACTACTTAGCAGAAGGTTGTAGTAGAAAATAGAAGAATAGCAACAATCACCAATACTCTGCCGCTTCCCCGGCAACGGCGCCAAAAAGATGGTGGGCTCCAGTATTGTAGCAATAATGCTACAACTCCTGGAGCTTCCTATCTCTAATTTTATCAACCCGGTAGTTCGTAACAAACTTGGAAGCGACGGTGCTGTATGCACAAGTACTAGCTCTTGTCGCAGCTGTCACTTGGTCAGCTGGCACAAGTCCGCTAGGGCTCAAGCCAACTTCTATATGTTCTCAGAAGAAGCTTTCTAAATGATGAACGAAGACTATCTGAAAGGAAATTAACCTACTTTGCAAGAATGAACTGAAAGCCAACAAAACATGGAAACCCTAGTAAACCTTAATCTGACTAGCTTAGTCCTTACGATGCAACGATGGGAATGTAACTCCTAAAAATGATGCCATTACTTCTAGTGATATGAGATGCATGAGATTAAACTACCTCCATTGAAAAGAACATTGTTTTTATATTTTTGCTTAAGTGGTTGGAGTTATTATGACTTGTTTCTTATTAGGTTTTGACTGTGCAGGGGTGGTTCGAAGGGAAAGAAAGCTTGGGAAAGGTCAGGAGGGCTAGGAGAGGTTCCAGGGGATCCAAAACATCATTCCACAGAAGTCCACAACATTCAGGTGCTCGGCAACCGAGTTTGCAGGCTTCTACAGGATGTCTGCAGGGGATCCTACAGGAAGCTCGGGATTTCTACAGGAAGTCTGCTAACTTCTACAGGATGTTCTGTGGTTGGAGTTTTGGGTGATGGAGGAGTGGAGGAGTTGTATGGGTGGATAGGTAGGATGGAAAGGGAGCTTATGATGGCTCAGGGACAGAGATATGAGATGAGGAAAGAGTGGGTACAGTTGGTTGGTGGATAGAAGGGTGGAAGCAATGAAAAGTCCAAAAAGATGGAGCTACGTGAACAGTAGAAGTGTTGGAAGGCAAACAAGCTGAACAGAGGTTGGGTAGGTGACTTGGGCGCGTTGAGAAGAAGAAGAAGATAACAGAGTGATGCAACGCAGTGTAAAGGAAACAAATCTGCACAAAACCGAGAATTCATCAACCTATCCTAACTGTGTTATTAAATCAACGAACAACAATGTAAACTTCAGAGAAAAATCGTGCATGGAGTTGGAATGAAGAAGTACTGCTCAAGATCAGAATGCATGGATGGATCTACAATTGAAATGACTGTGTTGCAGCTTGAATGAAAGTATAAGACTGCGTTTTTTTGGTGGTTGGTACAGTCTACACCCCCAATCTCTAAACAGAGATGGCAGTGATGGCACTGTCAACCTTTTCTTGGAGCTCTAATGAATGCTAATCCTCCTACTCTAATCTAAGCTATTGAAAGCACTTTAACCATAAACTAATCCTACTCAATCACATTAAAGAAATTAAATCAGCAGACTGTGTTTTTCAAATGCATGTCAAAGCAAAGAAATGAAGTGCTGAAAGGAAAGACAAATAACAATACAAGGAAAAGGAGGTCTATTGCTCTCAGGTTGGGCCCTAACCTGAGAGCTATATCTCCCTTAAAAACTTAGAATTGAATCCAAAGCTGCCTGCCTTTATTGAATAATCATGAGTCTAACATCATGCCAAAACTGGCTTACAAAAAGCAAAAACCGGGCTATAGCTCGTGCTTAGAAATTGCAACAGTAGTTCAAAAGTTCAAAAAGCTCCTATCAAAGGCCACAACCTTAATATTTATACATGATGAGGATCAAGCTGGCTTCCTCAATTAGTGGAGCTCGGCTGTCCAACTAAAAGTAAACTGCTGTAAACTGTTGTTCCTGTAGAATCCGTTGGCTGCCTTTAAGCTCGGTGGGGAAAGCTGTTGGAGCTCGGAGTTAGGGTGGAGATCACGAGGGAGGTCATTTAAGGCTGTAGACAACCTCCCTATAAACCTGCAATGCCACCTTTGCTGTCTCCTTGTCTCCTTCTGCGTGGTCTTTGCTCCCTTTAATGCCAAAAAACCTGAAATCATCATGTATTAGCCACATAGATATAATGCCTGCCCTTCTTCCTACAAATAACACGAATATACTAAGAAATGAATGCATAAGTGATAAAAGATGAAGGGTTGAGCAAGGTAAGTAGGCCAAATGAGCCCAAATTGTTACCAAAAATTGGGGCTCATCAGATACCCTAGCAGATCAAAGGTTTTCTATACAGAGAAACACATATTCCATACAACCATAATGCTAATATAAGAAAACTATACGGTAAGGGGCGTACCTGGCGGTCCTTCGTTTGAGAAGATCCTACCAGGGTCCAAACCCTCTTGGAGTTCCTTTTCCTCCTTTAACCTGCAAAACAATCAATTCAAGAAAGTATAATAGTATATGGGCTAAACATCATAAAGAAATCATCTTCATAATATATTGAAAGGTAGTTAGTTATGCAATTAAACAACCATTCATATATGAATCATAACATGGATATCGTAAACATGAAGAAGATTTATATCAGGAACAAAGATAAGTGTTTCTTTTATTATAGACAAATAAAGTACAGAAAGGAATAATTTCTCCTGATTCATCCTTTCGCAGGCTCCAAGCAGAACCGTCCTCTGGATTCGTCCAGTCTCAAGCCTTTAACAAACTCCTTCCATGACTTACTCCATGATATCTCAAGTAGTAGATAGACATCATCACACAAGGAAACAAGGGTTTATTGTAAATGAGGGAAGTGCAAGAGGCACTAGGATCTTCAGACCTGGTCAAGGAAATCTCGGCATAGTAACCTTTCTCTCTCTTCTCTCCTCCTTTAGGCCTTCCCATTGAAGCCTTTCTATACTTCTCCCAAAGTAGTTTTTTAGTTGGGAATTCGTTGGGAACAGTTGGGCCATGGGCACTAATAGGTAATCAGTATATAAAACTAGCGATCTCCGCCCGAAATTAAGGAGATTTAATTTTTTAAGTGTTTTAAGACATATATGTGGGTTGGGTATACACAGACCCGCGTACACATGCGTTTAGCTCAGGGCAATGTCGCGTATAGGGAATAAAACACTATTTTTTAAATTATGGACCAGGTCTGGAAGGAGGGGTTGCCCTAGGCCATGAGTGCAGCATAACAAACGTCAAGAGTGAGGTTTGTGAGGGATATGATAAAATACAAAAAGGTGTTGCTGGTAAAGGTGGACAATTTGAAGAATATTGCAGATGCATTGAAAAAATTGTGAACTCTGAGAAGTTCTCTTGGTGTAGAGAAACAATGGACATTGCAGGGCTGGATAAATGACTAAGCTCTCTTGTGCCCCCCTGTGGAAAGAAAACAACAAGTGGGAGAATGTTGAGTTGTGTTATATTCTTTCCATGACTGGCCCACGTAGTTAACTGGGAGGTTAGAGTGGGGGCGAAGCCCCCCCCTTCGTTGCGTCGATTGCTTAGCGAGGTGGTGATAGGGGGCTTGAGGGGTGTAGGTAGCCCCTCTCTATGGGGTCCGGGGAAGTGCCCCAGAAATTTTTGTTTTTGGACCTGTATTAGGTTGGGTGGACCTACCTATGGTTTTGTGCATGATTTTCACACATGGTTTTGAACGCGATGGTTTTTGGTCGATGGTTTTGGACGTGATGGTTTTTGGTCCATGGTATTGGATGCTTCAGCATGTATAAATATGTATTATAACATTGAAAGGAACATAATGAAAAATCAATTTGGTAGTCCTAGTTTTGGGATCTAGGGGAAAATCTCTGTGTATATATGTTTTATGTGTTATGCTCTAGCATTGTTTATTTTTTGTGTTTTAGAATTAGTATGCAGGTAATTTCTGTATGGGGTTAAAACCTACACTTACCTCATAGACCTTTGAAAAATTATTCCTCTTCTTCGCTATAGGACATAGTCGAGTATACTAGAAACTCAGGAATGAATCCTCCCAAGATGCTATCAATCCAAAAAACCAACAACTCTTGAAATCATATCTTTGTGTTCTTGAGTCGTTGTATCAATTCAAGAGTCCACTCCTTAGGTTTGTCTCCTTTAAAATAGTCCTTTCTTTTGGTCAACCTTTGATATCCACTTATACAGCTCAACATGAAATGAACAAAAGAAAATTTTGTATTGATCTTAGAAAATATATTTTTGTAACCACCTTTTAGATGATAGACAAGGGATTCTATTCTCCTATCTTCAAATTCTCATTCCTTCTGTTCTACCCAATCTTGAATTTCCTTCTTCGACGGGTGCCAAATCCACATATCCCTCAAACTGATCCCGGTCTCAACAACGGAACCATTTTTTGGCTTAGGTTGGGCTTAGCCAGGTTGGATCCTTTATTGCGACCAAAAAAACCCTCAATCACTAGCCCTTTTAGCAATGACTTGAAATCATATCGAAATCCCACTTGAAGTGACTATGGGAGGATGTAGAACCCAGTTTCTATAGCCTTGAGGGATGATGCGATGTGGTATTTTTGTGTTTTCTTGCACTTAACATTCATAATTTACTTTGCCTTCACATATTACTTCACCACATTACATTCATCACTTACAACATATCATATACATCCATAAAACTTCATTGTACATAAATAAAGTGCAACTATAACAAACTGCTATGCTACAACAGGTAATAAGAAAATAAACACATGAAGACATAGATTTTACAGTGGTTCATCCTAGTGTGGGACCACATCCACAAGAATTGTTGCTTATAATAGATAATTTGTGCAACAGACAGTTCTTAGCCTACACACTCAGCTACATGCAGTCTATGCACCCAACTATGGACTGAGGCCTCTGCGCACTCAACTGTAAAGCCTCACCTTCCTTCCAAAGTACAGATCAATAAGATACAACTATAAGATAGATATGGATCATAAGATGATGATCTTATTCTTTATTATTCATCCCTATATATAATATTACACCGAGGGATATATCATTGCAATACCATGGTTAATATACTATCGACTCCCCTAATACAGGCTACTATCCTCTCTCTCTCTTCCCTTTCTCTCCCTCTCTCTCACCTCTCCTCTCTATCATCCCCTTATCCACTCTCCTTTTCTACCTTGTCACTTCATCTCTCTCTACCTCTATCCGTTTATGTATTTTTTCTTCTTTCTCCCTCTCTCCCCCTCCAACTCCATATTTCTCTCCCTCCCTCTCTCCTCTCCCTCTCTTTTAAACCCCTCTCTCTCTCCCCTACCCACCACTCTCTCTCCCTCTCTCCACCCTCTAGCTATGTCACCGACTCTATCCCCCTCCCCTCTCTCTCTCCTTTTCCATCTCTCACTCTCTCCATCCCTCCACCCATATGATGGAGAATTTTCACTCTATGTACCCAATGTTATGTGTAATGTCTAAAATATTTTTACATTTTAATTTTTTTATTGGGAAATGAGTTATGGTTTTCCGGCATATGGTGTTGATAAGCCATGACATTAACTAATGGTATTGTAACAAAACCTATTTACAAGTTAATAATATCCATGGTAAAGTGGGCTGGATATCCATGGTTAAGAAACTAGTTATATTGTAGGTTTATTATAAGTATTATGTTTTTATGTGCTTATTAAATAAATTTAAATATGGTTATGGAAACATTATTAGTTCAATTTATTTTTTTGTTGATCACAATTAGTTTAGCATTGACTAATGCAAGTTATAATGTTTAGCTTTGAAAATAAATATTTATTTTCAATATTATTAAAAAATATAATTTTCAAACATTTGATTGGACCATAACTTGAAGGCCTTATTGCAACATTTGCACATTATAATTCATGTGGATAATTGAGTTACATATTTTTTGTATATGGTTGTAATATTCATGCATGAAGTTTATATATTTGTATAGTGATTTTTCATTCGTAAACTTTACAAAAAACCCTCCAAAAATAAAATACTTGAAAATAACTTATATCAAGTGAATAATATATCTACCATTACTTCCCACCATAATTTAAGCAAATATTTTCATAAAAATGGATAGGAATAATATGTAAAAATATACTTACAAGAGTTATTTCCCACCATTATTTATGTTTTATTTAAGGCTTATGTAGAAGTTAAATTGTAAATGTATAGACTTTTACTACCCACCAAAATTTATGCAAGTTTTTCTTCTGAGCCAGCAATTTACTTATCCACTTCATGCCTCAATTTATTAGTTACTGCCAAAGAAAGATAATAAGATGATTTTTCTATCAACCATTATAAATTTAGCATTGTAACTTATAATTATTTATGCAATTTTTCCTATAGCATACTTTCTAACTTGGGTTGGAAGGGCGCAAAACAAAATTATATTATAACAAATTGAATTTTAATATTTTTATTACTTTTAAGTTTTTATTGAGCCAAGATTTAAATGTTTACACTACAGCATCACCACCATATTTGGCTCTATATTACTTTTAACCTTTTATTATTTTTTAATTGAAGTGACATATAAATGTTAAGTATTTATGTTAAATGTTAAACATTTATACCTACACATCTACCTCTATATGAATTTTTAATTAGGGCGGACATTGACATTGGATTAAATGTATTAAATGTTAAATTTATCAAATCTTAAATGTTAAACATTTACTCTTGACATCTGCCCCATATTGGGTTGTAGATCATAATGGCATCTACCTCATACTGGGATGTAGAGTGCCTCTCGACACAATTAAACTTGGAGTTAATGCCTACATCCTATATTTGTAATGTTGGTTTGTGATAGTTGAGAAATTCCCTCAACCTCTCCTCCTAAACTAAGAATAAATTAGATCTAAGAAACTCTATATATTAGAGTAATATTTGAATGTAAATTGTGTGTGTGTTGATGCATACACCTTTGTGTGAAATATATTAGTTCTTTCAACCATTCTTTATTTTGGTACTAGAGCTGGATCTACCGACAGAGATTATTTTAGGCACTGTAACAAAGAAATTGTGATATTATGCATATTGGTGCACAACAAAACTAAAGGGGGTGTGGAGCATCACCGTGAATGTATTGATGAAAATCAATAAAGTCTCGTTGCGTTGGGGTGAAAATACTGTGAGCTGAAAGGATTTCAAGAGTTGTTACCTATTGTATGAAAGATCAAAGAATAGAACTTGCAGAATATTTGTTGCAGTTGCAATATTCTGTCCAAACACTTACAATGATCTTATTTATTCCCAGATTCAATGACCAACCAATAGTGTGCTTGGGAAATAATCACTTTTTAAAGCGGTCAAGTTAATTTAAGTGTGTATATCGGAGTGTAGAAGGTTGGCCCATTCAAAACATGTAGCTCTCTGTCGAGCGAGGAGTTGAAGCATTTTTACTTATAGAGGGGAAACTCATTTTTTTTTTTAAAAGATATTTTTCATCTAGTTTGAATTTATTCTTTAATCATGGAATTCAAGGTTTTAGAAAAATTTAGTGGCATAAATTTTCTCTCATGGAAAGTTAAAATACAAATGCGATTAATGAAGAAAAAATTGTGGGGCATAGTGAATGGTTCAGAAATAGCACCTACAAATGCCAAATAGTTAATTGAATGGAAATATAGAGATGACAAAGCTAAGTCCATTATTGGACTTGATCTTTCAGATTCACAGTTACATCTTTTATATCCCACTAAACCATCTAAGGAAATATGGGAACATTTGACTCAACTATTTGGTGTAAAAGCTACAAATGAAAATTTTTCCATAAAGTTGCAATTATTTGGACTTAAAATGAATGAGGAGACATCTATGTCCAGTCATGTAAATAATTTAATGTCTCTTTTAAGAAAATTATCTGAAGCAAGTGCCAAGGTGGAGGATGAAGATGCTAAAGCAATATTACTAAATAATCTTCCTTCACGTTATCGTAATGGTGTCTTCACTTTGAGTCAAATGTCTTCACAAAAATTGGATGAGACAATTGCAACAATTTTTGGTAACGAAGAAGAGACTAAATGTTAGGTCCCTATACTACTAGTGTAACCCCTTATTGTTATCAGTACAACCCCCTTATTATATTGTTGTGCCCATGTAGTCCCCATATTGTTATTATTGTGCCCCATAGAAGCCCACTATTGTTATTATTGTGCCCTTACATTATTATTTTTATGTCAGCTCTGGTTGTATTATGACCCCTTAGACTCCTGTATATAGAAAGGAGGTCTTCTCATTTGTATCATCCAAGAATTGTTCATTTGTGTAATGTAAAGGAGGCTGCCTCCTCGAAGAGGCTAAATTATAAGGCGTTGATCTATCTTTTCTATCTTTTTGTGAGCTGGTTCCATAACATTTGGTATCAGAGCTTTAGATTCTAGGGTTTCGCTGCTCCAAATAGGTCATCGTGGCATATTCGCTATAAAAAAATTTCTGCGATGTTTCAGAAGTGAAAAAAAAACCATTTGAGATGAAATCACGTTGAACCTCATGTCCAAATTTCACAGAACCGAGAAATTGAAAGCTACGAAATAGATCAATTTCAAAGCATCTCATTAACTGGAAGAGCTTACCCACTGAAGATTCCACATGGGAGGACAAGAATTTATACAGAAGCATCAAGAACTACTCAAGCATTGAGGACAACAGTTTTTGAAGGAGAGGGGCATGTTAGGTCCCTATACTACTAGTGTAACCCCTTATTGTTATTAGTACAACCACCTTATTATATTGTTGTGCCCGTGTAGTCCCCATATTGTTATTATTATTATGCCCCATAGAAGCTCACTATTGTTATTATTGTGCCCTTACATTATTATTGTTATGTCAGCTCTGATTGTATTATGACCCCTTAGACTCCTATATATAGAAGGAGGTCTTGTCATTTGTATCATCCAAGAATTGTTCATTTGTGTAATGTAAAGGAGGTTGGCCCCTCGAAGAGGGTGAATTCTAAGGCGTTGATCTATCATTTCTATCGTTTCGTGAGCTGGTTTCATAACACTAAAACTGGAGGATACAAAAGAAAACTCTCAAGTATAAAATGCATTGTTTAAAAATATGAGGACGAGAAAGAAAAATGAAAATAAAAGTGATGTTGAATGCTACTATTGTAGGAAACTTGGGCATACATCATGGAATTATAGAAGTCGTGCCAGTGATTTGTTACAAGGGAAAGAATCAACAATATTCATTGAATTTTGATGATGAAGTCAATGAAGAACTTGAACCTCTCAAACTCTTTTAGAACAACAATAGTTCAGTGAAAAGGCTCAACATGGATGGTTGTCGAGATGGTAAGGTAGTTGTAGATCTAGGGAAGGATCCCTCATTCATTGAAGATGTGGGAGTGGCCTTCTAGTGAGGTTATGTGACATCTTGGGACATTGTTCAGTAATTGACCTCGGGAGGTCCTAGATTCAGGAGTTCAGCAGTCGAACTCGGGAATCCAACTTGTTGACTACACCTTTATGAGGGTTATGAGGCAACTTGATGGAGCCTATATTTATAAGTTGTAAAACAGTTAAAGAATGATTGTGTATTTTGTTGTTTATGGGTGGTTTTAATAAATTTATGTAATATAAGCATTAAGAGGGGAACTTGGAGTTAATGCTTACATCCTATATTTGTAATGTTGGTTTGTGATGATTAAGAAATTCCCTCAATCTCTCCTCCTAAACTAAAAATAAATCAGATCTAAAAAACTCTATATATTAAAAAAATCTCTTAATATAAATTATATGTGCTAATGCATACACCTTTATGTGAAATATATGAGAGCTCTTAACCATTCTTAACAATTAATATATAACTTTATCTCACTTTTATTTATTTATATATATATATATAATTGTGACATTATTTTACAACATAAAAAAATAAAAAATAAATAAATAAATAAATTATTATTGTTATTAAATATAATATTTACATAATAAAAACCATTCCAATTCGATACAATATTTAAATTAATACATAATTTTATCTGGTTTATATATAAAATCTTGAAATACCTTTTCCTTTTCCAATTCGATACAATATTTAGATTAATATATAATTTATCTGGTTTATATATAAAATCTTGAAATACCTTTTCCTTTTTACATTTAGTTTTTAATTTTTAATATAAAATATTTATGTTCAGTAATAGTACTAATTTTAACTAAACATTATTTTCATATAAAATCTTTCTTTATTAGGACAAAAGGCATATACTCTGCTCTTTTATATTTAATAAAAAATAACCTTTAAATATAATAAAAAGCCCCAATCTGCATTTAAAACCATGCGACCACTCATTTAACACAACATATTACTAAGCACCAAAATTCGTACAAGAATATTGAAAAAAAATGTATAAATGGTATCTATTGGCTTAACATTATATGGCACTAAACATCAAAGGGATTATAAATCATAGTATCTAATGACTTAACATTATATTGTACTAAACATCAGGATTGGTACAAGAATTAATATACAATTGAAAAAAACATGTATACATGTAATAACAATATCTATTAATAAATAAAAATAAATCTTAATATATAAAGACAATATTCATTTAAATAATTGCAACATAGCTTCTGTACAATACTTATCCATAAATGGAAAGGCATTGTAAACCATAGAACCCATCCACTTAACACAACATGGTAAGGTAATAAACATCAAGATTATACCAAAACTAATATACAATTAAAAAAAAAAAGTCTAAATGCAATGCTCTTTTTAAATAATTACATCATATATTCTATACAATATTTTTCAATAAATGGAAAGGAGTTGCAGTCATTCTTGTAACTTCTCTCACAGCCTATTGTAATTGTTCTTTAATGGCATATGATTTTAGAATAATGCAGAGCGCAAGTGTCAAATAGATTATATATATATAATGAATTAAAATTTTAAATTATATATTAAACAGAATGGAATATATATGAATTAAAATTTTAGATTATATATTAAACGGAATGAATTTCGTGAAATGTAAAATATAAGATTATTATTATTATTTTTCATATTTGGAAGGAAAACACTTCAGAATATTTTTCATATTTACTTGATAATAAATTTGTTAAATTATTGGTTCTAATTATGAGGTTATTGAAAAATTCGAATTTGTGATTAGCAATAATATTAATTAATAAAAATATTGAAAATTTTAGATGTGGCTTTCGACTAATTGAGTTAATCTTTAGAATGGGGCTATCATTAGAATCTGGCTAAAATTAGGATAGATCCATTTTAACCATGGATCTAGTAAGAGCGTCCTTTGAGATGCAAATCTCTTTTAGAGTAGAGAAATTGAACAAAAATTTTGCCCACAAAAAATTTGTCCCCTCTAGAAGCTCACTAGATTTGTAATGTGTGTGTGTGTGTGTGCACGTGAGAGAGAGAATTGATTTATTCAAAATTTATTTACGAAATTTAGATTGTGTACACTGCACAACTTAAGCTTGTAAATCAAATACATCTTTTTTGGATTTCAAACAAAATTGTCCAAAAAATATACATAAAAAATAATTAAAATGTAAAATAGTAAGATTACTTGAAATGTTTTAACCATAAATAAATAAATAAATAAAAATTCAATTGTTTTATATAGTTTTTTTAATCATATATAATATATGGACAAATTAATATTTTAATTAAAATATTGCATATTAATTTGATATTGAACTCTTATATATATATATATATATTTATATATATATATAAAAGATTGAAATAAATTACTCTATCTCTTGAAGATGAACCATCGTTGCGAAAAAAATCTTTATGCAATGTATCCGGAAGATAATCTAAACAATAATAAAACTTGCAAAAACCTCCAAAACAAGAAATTTATTTAAATTAAGTACTAGAATATTTTGTTATACACTTTTTCTTTTATATTGTAAATTTTTCTGTCTTTTTAATTTTTATTTACTTTATTTTTTTATAAAATTATATCTAATTATTTGATTTATGGTTTAACACATAGTTACCCCATTCGACCAAATTAGCCCAACCAAAAAAACGAAAATTCGATAATACAATTAGATTCGCGGATTAGTACAAAGGTTTCAATACGATTCGATAATGTTACGTGACCCTGAAATTTTTTTCCAAAGGGAAGAACCTTTTTACGTCCACCGTGAACAGTTACCGGTTGACGTCCACCGTGAAATTATAAGGACTATGAATTAAGCAGTCACCGGTTGAAATTATAAGCACTTAAGCAGTTAATCCATATTTTTTAAGCAGTTACTGGTTGAAGTCTCCCTTCAAATTATAACCACTATAAATTGTGAGTAGTAGTGAGTGAAGGCAACGACAAATATCAATGGGTTGATGTTATTGTTTTATATTATATATTGAAATAGTTTTAATATTTGGAGATCATTTTAAATTTACCTGTGATATTTAGATATTTGAAATTTTGTTATTATGGTTAACAAATTTTATTTTATATTTTTTCCATTAGGGAATATTAATAAATTTGATATATTTTATTTTTAATATTTTTGGGTAATTATATAGTCAAAATGTTTATAAATTTGATATATTTTATTTTTAATATTCTTGGGTAATCATATAGTCAAAATGTTTATAACATTTTAAACACGGTTGGATTAATGTTGGAAAATTAATGATTTTTAAATAATATTATTAAAACTTTTTAAGATGTATACTCTTGAATTTTTTTAGTATTAAATTTTAGAGAGTCAAATTCGAATCCGAATTCGAATTTGGTAACTATGGTTTAAAGTGAGAGTAAAACATGTATCTTCATTTTTTGTTTTTTTTTTTTATTATTATTATAGTTGATATTTTATTTATTTGAATTCTTTTTAAAATGACAAGTGTTAACTGTTAAATTACACCTCCCTGACATTAAGCTATAAAATAAGCCCTCCGGGCTTAATTATTCTATTTTATATGCAATACACAAAATATTTTGATTAAAATACTTAGTTATTTATACTCTTATTATTACTTTTCAAGGAAAAAATATTAAATATAAATAATCTAATATAAAATTAAGAAAATTTTATAATCAATTAACTTATTATGATTTTTTATTTACCATTATAAATTAATATTAGAAAATAATTAAGATATCCCAAAATAAATTGCATAGGAAAAGACACTCTTATTATAATTCCAATACTGAAAATATTTCAAGGTATGAGGACCTTTCCATTTTCCACTTGTTAGGTTATAATCTCACTTGCACTCTTAGTATGTTATTTTCTATTACCAAGAGTTATGATGCATGACTTTGTTATCTTCAACTTATTATGATATCAGCTAAAATACACGAATTTGTCATCTTTAACATGTTATGTTTTTTGTTTTTTTGTTTTTTGTTTTTTGTTTTTTTTTTTTTTTTAAATGGTTCATTTTACCAATTTGGTACTAGCTACATCCACGAAGAACATCTACCTACTATTATGACTAATTAAGGTATATAATCGGGTTACATAGTCAAATATGTTGCAGCACAACATTCGAACTTGAGTCGAGAGGAAGAAAATATATTGTCCCCACCACATCACCTACACTTTAACATGTTATGTTATGGTCTCACTTATGCCCTTAGCATATGTTATTTGTTGTGACCAAGAGTTACCTAGGCATGACGTACCTTGTCATCTTCAAGTAGTTATATGTCATGGTATAATCTGTGTCACTAGCATATATGATGTTATTTTGTGTGACTAGCACTTTATCAAGGCATGACCTTGCCATCTTCAACTTGTTATGTTATAGTCTCATTTGTGGCCTTTGCATGTGTTGTTTTCTGTGAGTAGGATTTATTTTGTGTTATAATCTCACTTGCACTCTTAATATGATATTTTCTATGACTAAGAGCTATGAAGGCATGAATTTTCCATCTTCAACTTATTATGTTTTGGTCTAAAAAACAAGAACTTGTCATCTTTAACATGTTATGTTTTTTTTTAATGTCTTTTTATGTTTTTATTTTTTTTATCCGATTCACTATAACAATCTAGCATTAGCTAAGTCCATGAACAACATCTACATGTTATCCTGATGAATTAAGGTAGATAATCATGTTACATAGTCAAACAAGTTGCGGCACAAGATTTGAACCTGAGTGGGGAGGAAGACTATAAATTGTCCCCACCAGATGACCTACACTTTAACATGTTACGTTATGGTGTCACTTATGCCCTTCTCATATGTTATTTTTTGCGACCAAGAGTTATCTAGGCATGAGGTACCCTGCCATCTTCAGCTAGTTATGTGTTATGGTATAATATGTGTCTTTAGCATTTGTTGTTATTTTCTATTACTAGGAGTTATCAAGGCATAACATATGTTGTTATTTTCTGTGACTAGGAGTTAGGCCATAACTAGTTATATGTTATGATCTAATATGTGTCGTTAGCATATATCGTATTTCCTGTGACTAGGAGTTATCCGGGCATGACCTTTCTATCTTCAACTTGTTAGGTTATATTCTCACTTGTGTCCTTTTCGTATGTTATTTTTTTGTGACTAAGAGTTACTTTCCATCTTCAACTTTCTTTGATATGGTCTAACTTGCAGGCTTAGTGTAAGTTAAAGTTATTTTCAATGACTAGAAGTTATATTTTGTAACTAGGATCTATGAAGGCATGAGAGACCTTTCCATCTTCAACATGGTTATTGGTTAACTAGTTGTATATTTTTACTGTAGATTCAACATGCTTATGAAATATGCTAAAACAAAAGACTTGAATCTACTCTACTCATCAGCGGAAATTTAAAAATTGACTGATGAAATCACAAAGCAGAAAAGGAAGAATCTCAATCTCACATGACACAATATTTTTCTAGGGAAAACAACAACTAGAAAACCTTGTTATCTATATATTGCATTAACCAAAAGATCTGAGAAGAAAATACAATGCTTGTTCAACCTGAATAATCTCTTCATAAGTACAAACTATCTCACTACTTCACAGACTATATCAAGCCAATACTTAGTCAAATCTATTGCTTGTCAAGCCCCTACTTCCTTCCGATGTTCCCTTGGGAATTAGCCCATATATATTTGTGAAATTTTTCACTCATAGCTGAGAAATCCATCTATAGGCCATCCTCTGATTGCATGCATCATCGGTTTAATTTAGATGATTTTACAACTGATAGTATACTTTCCCTAAAATCTAACATCAATTGGGTCTTCCTCTGAACTAACATGCATGAATTATTTTTGAGTGATTTATCAGTTATCTGATTGATCACTGCATATGAATTAAATAAAATTTAATTCACTTGACCACTCACTAGTTCCTCCAACAATTAGAACCAATTTAACTAAATTTAACTCAGTTAAACTGGATTAAATAATTACATCTCAATAATAACTCAACTTGGGCCCCTAAAATTTAGGGATCACTCTACATGACTCTAGATAGACTTCTAACTCGTACTTACTAAGCCAACTAAGTCAAATTGACTTAGTTAACTGTTACAATTTAATTTCCAATTTAATTCAAGGACAAATTAAATTGGGATTTTCTTGTTGTTATTTTTAACACTTTGTATCAACAAGAAAGGGATTATCTGCTACCTCAATCCTACCTCTGTGAAACGCAAATTTTCATTTTGATAATTCCTTTGTCAAAATATCTGCATCATGCTCCTCTGTAGGAGTGTACACCAGCAACATGATTCTCCTCTACACACAATCTCGTAGATGGTGATATTAGATGTCAATATGCTTGGATTGATAATGAAAAATTGGATTCTCAAAGAATTTGATACAAGTATGATTGTCGTAGTAAATCACTATTGGATCCATTTGTTGACCAAACAAACCAACAAAAATCTTCCTCATCTTGATAACCTCACAAGCTACTTGACTAGCAGCCATGCACTCTACTTCTACTGAATTGAGTGCAACTGATCTCTGCTTCTTATTGTACCAAGAAACTGTTGCTGACCTAATACTAAATATTCCCCCTAATGTGCTCTTCCCGTCGGATGGAATCCCTGTCCAATCTACATTTTTGAAGCCTTAAAGATTCACTCCATTTTTCCTTCTATACCAAAGACAAAACTAAGTAGTGCCTCTGAGGTATCTCAACACATTTTTACTTGCCTTTCAATACAATTTGGCTAGCTTAACCTTGGCTTGGCTAAGTTGGTTAACTGCATGACACATGTCTAGTTGTGTGTTCACCAAATACATAAGTGAACCCACAAGTTGTTTATAAATAGTATCCTCCACTACTTCACCTGAAGTAGCATCCTCCTTCCTCCAGTTACTAGTGAGAGGAGGCTCCATGGGTTTGTTTCTCTCCATGTGGAACTTCTTTAGTATCTCGTTGGTATAATTTCCCTTAGAGAAAAATAATTCCTCATCTCCTTGCAATACTTCAATACAAGAAAGTAATGCATGAGCCCCAAGTCCTTCATCTCAAACTCTCTTGCAAGATCTATTTGCAATACTTAATCATATTTTCATCACCTGTAAAAATCAATCCATCGACATATAATACAATAATAAAAAAATTCCTTCAACCACAATATGGTAAAGGTTCACATCTACTTCAATTTTGGTGAAGCCCAACTTGGTGAAATAGTTGTTAATCCTGGCATACCAAGCACGGGGTGCTTGTTTCAATCCATATAACGCTCGCTTGAGTCTGCACACATGTGACTCTCTATTGAAAGTCTCAAATGATTCTGGTTGCTCAATATACACCTCTTCCTCAATCATGTCATTGAGGAATGTTTTCTTTACATCCATATGATGTATCTTCCATCCCATCTAGGTTAACAGTGCTAGAATAGATATGATTGATGAGTACCTTGCTACAAGAGAAAAATTTTCATCATAATCAATTCCCTCCACCTGAGAGAAACCTCTGGTCAAAAATTCGACCTTGTGTTTCTCCACACTCCCATTTGTTGCTTGATTTACCTTGTAAAGCCATCTGGAACTCACCATTGACTTGTTTACTGGCCTTGGGACCACTTCCAAAACACTATTTCTGATAATGGAGTCATACTCCTCAACCATGGCATCAACCCACACTGGTTTCTGCACTGCTTCCTCGAGTGAAGATGGATCAATCTCTACACTCTCGCTCATCATCAGAGCCATGTAGCCAACATACCTCTCTGCTGACCTCCTCTGCCTACATTGTGATGTGGTTTCTCCCACATTCTCTCTAGCATCATGTAATAACTTGTCAGCCTCTCTCGTGCACCTTCTCCCATCTCTGTAAGTCTTTGCATGAGTGGATGTTTCCACTCTTTTCTCCACATCATCTTGAGGTTCCTCCTTTGGAGCTAAAAGCTCCTCAGCTGCATGTAGCTGAAGCTCCCTCTCAAGGGAACATCTCATGGCCTTCTCTTCCTTGAACTTCACATCTTTGTGAACCACTATCATCATGGTTGTTGGAAAGTACACCCGATAGTTGTGAAGTGTATCAGTGTACCCCACAAATACACCCAACTCAACTATTGGCTCTATATTTTTGTGTGCATCCTTGGTAACATGGTAGTAGTCTGATGAACAAAATATCTCGAAGTGTGCCACATATGGTTTCTTCCCTAAAAAATTCTCTTCTTGTGTACTCATCCTGAGAATTTGATGAGGGCTTATGTTTTGCAAATAAACAATTGTGTTGCATGCTTCAGCGCAGAAGTGTAATGGTAGGCCCTATTCATGTAACATTGCCCGTGTCTCTCCCATAATAATTGTGTTATTCCTTTTAGCCACCCTATTCTATTGTGGGTTATGAGGTGTTATCAACTCCCATCAAATTCCTTCTGATGCAAATAATTTCTTGAATTCATTCAACACATATTCTCCATCATTATCACTACCGAGATCTTTAACTTTCCTACCAAAATCTTTCTCGATAAGTGCTTTAAATTCACAAAATTTAGTGAACATCTAATCTTTCTTCTGCATGAACAAAATCCAACACTTATGATAAAATCCATCAACAAATATTACATAATACATGCACTTGGTCATGGATGCTGTCGAGAATAGTCCACACACATCTAGGTGAACTCAATCAAGAATCAATTGCACTTGACTATCTTTTTCATGAAAGGAAACTTTGGTGTAATTCCCTAATGTACACCCTTTTTATGTGTCTCTCTACTCTAGTGTACCCTTGGGAAGTCCTGTAGAAATTTGTTGCATGATCTTCAAAGCTCTATGGTGCAAGTGACCAAATCTTCTATGCCACAACTCACCAATGTCTCGGCACTGCACCTTCTCTACTTTAGTGCTCAAAGCAACGTAGTCTTCCACCTCCAATTTTTAGAGGTTCTTCACTTGAACATCGATTCGCTTTTACTATCCTGTGGCTATGTGACGAAGGAAAGTCTTTCCCTCACTAAATGTCACATCATAGACTCGATCCTCTGACATGGAAACAGAAACCAAGTTCTTCTTCAATCCTAGAACATACATGACATATCCTAATGCGAGGGGAGAACTATACTCCCTCTAAAAGGTAAAAATACTAATGTCGGTTGCATTATAATTCCCATCATCTACCATCTCGATGTGTATCTAGAGATCCTTCTCCTCCAAGTTACTCAAGAGCTCTTTATTGTCGGTCATATAGAATGAAGCTCAATTTTCTAGGTACCACACACTACCCATCGTTGATGATACCATGAAAGTTATGAGGGTGAAATCCAGATATAATTGTGAAGCATGAGCTTCACCTGTGGCTCCTCCCGAGGGATTCTTACCGGGCTTCTTGTGCGGACACTTTGTGGCATAGTGTCCCAGCTAGTGACAATGAAAACAATTTATTTTTGACATATCCTTCTTCTTTCCGCCTTGACCGAAATCTAGTTTGGAATGGGATGACTTCCCCTTGCATTTCTTCACCTTTCTAGCTAAGCCATAGTTCTCCTCATCATCATGATTTTATGAGGATCTGTCTCTAGTGTTTCACTGAATCTCTTCCTGAACCAAGTAGGACCATAATCGCTCACAATCTAGTTCCTTCTCCCTCCCATTAACTAAGTCTTAGTAGTTGTACTAGCTCTTGGGAAGTCCTAGATTTGTTAGGCTCACCAGATCATATTCTGCAATAGTAACCCTAACACTTCCAATCTCTTCCTGACATTGGGTGAACTTGGTCAAGTACTTTAGAATTGAGTTGCACTTCTCCATCTTGATCTTTCTTAGTTTGTCCTTTAGTTCTAACTTCCTGTGGTCACTTCTATTTTGAAGCAGGTTCATCAATTCCTTCCACATTGCAAATGGAGTTTCCTTACCATGGAGATTCGATACAATATGATCTCGAACTCCTTCTAGGATAATCCTTCTCACCTTTGCCACACACTTTCTCCATTCTGCCATATGTTTAGCATCAAATGCTGGAGGCTTCGGGATATCATGATCTATGAATTCCATTAGCCTGTTATCTTCCAACACTACCTTCATCATGTCCTTCCAAGATATGTAATTTTAACTACCCTCTAGGTCATACTCAAGTCTCAAACCATAGAACGACATCCTGCTGACCCTAAAATATGAAACTGCAAATTCAATTTCACCTACACAAAAAATTTGTATTCTCATCTTCTATAGTGATTTCATCTCTGATACCATGCATATTTTTACTATAGATCCAACCTGATTATGTAATATGCTAAAGAAAAAGACTTTAATATACTATATTCATCAGCGGAAATAAAAATAAAAATAAAAAAAATTGATTGATGAAATCACAAGGCAGAAAAGGAAATATTTTAATCGCACATAAGACAATTTTTTATGGGGAAAGAAACATCTAAAAAACCCTGCTATCTGTATATTTCTTTAACCAGAAGATCTAAGAAGAAAATACAATTCTTGTTCAACCTGAACAATCTCTCCACAAGTAAAAATTAACTCACTGCTTTAGAAACCAGCTCAAGCCAATACTTTGCCAAATTTGTTGATTGTTGAGCCCCTACTTCCTTGCATTGTTCCCTTTGGAATTAGCCCATATTTAATTGGGAAATTCCTCACTCATTACTGCTCAATCCATCCATAGGCCTTCCTCTAATTGCATGCATCACTTTTTAATTTAGATGATTTTACAACTGATAGTACATTGTCACTGAACTCTAATCTTAACTAGGTCTTCCTTTGAATTGACATGCATAAGTTATTTTTGAGTGATTTATCAGTTATCCGATTTATCATTGCATGTGAATTAAATCCAATTTAATTCACTTGACCACTCACTAGTTCCTCCAATAGTTTGAACTAGTTTAACTTAATTTAACTCAGTTAAATTGAATTAAATAATTACAACTCAATAATAACTCAACTTGGGCCCCTAAAATTTAGGGATCACTCTACATGACTCTAGATAGAATTCCAACTCAGATTTTTTGAGCCAACTAAGTCAACTTAACTTAGTTAATTTCTACAAGCTGCTATGATAATAGAATTACAATTTAATTCCCAATTTAATTTAAAGACAAATTAAATTAAGATTTTCTTATTGTTATTTTTAACATCAAGAGTTAACGACATGGGCCTCTTTACCATATGTTATTTATTTTAACCACCCTTACCATCAATTATTTATTATGACTAAGAGGTAGCACATTGTACCTTACTAACGTATGAGGGGCCTTTCCATCTTCAAGTTGGTTACGTTACACTCTCACTTATGCCCTTAGCATAGGTTAACAAGGCATGAGGGGCCTACCATTAATAATGTTATAGTTTGACTTGCACCCTTCACATATAATATCAAAGCATAAGAGACCTTTTCATCTTCAACTCGGTTATGTTATGGTTTGAGTTATGCCGTTAATATATGTTATTAAAGCATGAGTGACCCTCCCACTTGCATTTGGTTACTTTTTCACTATCTCATGTTAAAATTGATAAAGCAAATTAACATTATATATTTCTTTGACATATACAAAATATATATGCATGACAACTTGTAAAATATTATAAAATAGTTTTAACTTTAACTATAAACATAAAATTTATAGTACATACAACGAAATTTGGAGACTACTATAAAGGAGTTGTAACTTTAGTAGTAAACATAAAATGTATGTATAATTTTAATTAAAAACATAAAACATATAGAATAGAAAAAGTATATTATAGTTACAAGAATCGACAGACCTTCATCAATGCTCGAAGGAGAGGACACGCTGAGCTCTAGTGGGAACTAGGGTTTGAAGATCACGGTTTCTACAGCAACCTAAGTACTAACTCTAGAGAAGAACAAGGCCAGAGCGGCAGAGCTTCACAGAAGGGGGCAAACTCTGACCCGACAGATGGAAAACGCGGGGTCCATAGGGACCCCATCATATAAACAGATAATGATGAACAAGAAGACAACACAGGACGGGGTGTGTATATCAGGGTTTGAGAAGTCAGATCAAGAGAATCCAAGAAGCAAGGGGAAGAGGAACAATGAAGGTAAAAACACCAAGAAACTAAAGGAAAATGATGAAAATGAAAATACAGAATACAGAGACAGCAAGAGTCATACCCAAGGACAGTTTTCACAAGGAAACAAACCAGAGAAGGAATAGGTAGTGGAAGAAGAAGAGGTTCTAAATCAAGATCAAGAGGAATAGGAGGGAACAAAGTTAGCACCCACTGGAGGAAAAATCCAGGGTCCCTACAAACCCAAGGCCACATAGACCCTAAGGGTTGTGATTTCTGATCTAGAAATTCAGTCATACAGAGACCACATGGTCGAACATGCAGTGATCTGTAGGTTCATGGGGCTCTAGCCAATAGAGCGAGCAATGTGCCAGTGGATAAAGCAGCAGTGGAAACCCAGAGGTGATGTAACGCTGCACTTAGGAGCCAAGGGTTTCTTTACTGTTGTTTTTTCTAATCTAGAAGACAAGGATAGGATATTTGATGGAGGGTTGTATTTCTTTGCCTCTGTAGGACTTTACATAAGGCCATGGAAACCCAACTTTGTACCAGAAAAGGAAACTTTCAAGAAGGTACCAGTATGGATACGCCTTTTTTCTCTTCCAATTGATTACTGGGGAAATGCAGCACTGGAACAGATAGGTAACAAGCTACGGACCTTCATCAAGGCCTCAAAAGAAACATTACAAAAAAGGTATACCTCTTGTGCTAGAATCTGTGTGGAGATGGATGTTTCGGGAGCATTGCATGAGGGCTTATGGTTGGAATATAGAGACAAAGATTATTTCCAAGCCATCGACTATGAACAAATCCCATTCCGCTGCAGAAAATTTCATGAGCATGGTCATTTAATCAGAGAATTCCCACTGAATAAAGGGGTAGGGGAAAACAAAGAGAACAAAGGAGAGAAGAACAAGGAAGTCTTCACAAGACCGAAAGCCAAACAGAGAGCAAATAAAAAATGCAAAACCAAGGGAAACACTTCACATGGCAATATAAGCAATGCATTTGAAGTATTAGAGATGGAAACGAAACCAGAGGACAACATCAAAGAACAAGAGACCACAAATATAAGCAGATCTACAACCACACCAGAGAGAAAGGATCCGAAGGCAAATCCTTCAAGTATCATTCATTAGGTTCAAGAAACAACGGAGGGAATAGAAGAAGATTTGAAGATGTTCACCAATGAAATAGGGCTAGAAGACATGGAATTAAGCGACATACTAGAGCAAGAAGGTATGGATCTACCAAATATGGTTGAGAACTGGAAAAACAATGGAATGGAACATATATCGGAACAGGAGGTAAAGAGAATTAATGATATTTTCATAGCACAGCAATGGGCAGAGATGGAGCTGCAGAATAAGTTCTTGGGAACAGCAAAAGGGCTAGGGATTCACACACAGGGACTACATCAAACCTCCAGCAATTCCAAGCACCAGAAAAAAAGAGGAAGAAGGACTAACAATGAGGCATTACAAGAACTGGGACAGATGCTCTTAAATTCAGGTAAGATGAAAGCCCTTGAGGCATTCTTAATAACCTCCTAAACTCTGTTTAAAATGAAAGTTCTTTCTTGGAATGATAGAGGGCTAAATAGCCAAACAAAACAACATTTATTAAAGAAGAAGGTCCAAAAGGAACAACCTGACATAGTGTTTGTGCAAGAAACTAAGTGTTCAAGCAATATGGTAGTCAATATCAGAAAAAAAATTAGGTAAATGCATGGAATACTTGGAGACAACAAGCAATCAATGGGAGGGAGGCTTGATCATTTGGTGGAATCCACAGGTAATCCAACTCCTTTCCTCGGAGGCAACCAAATCTTACATATCTATAGAAGTCCAAGTAGTAGGGAACTCTAAAACTTATCTTTGTACCAATGTCTATGGCCCCTAGAAACTAGAGGCCAAGCTTCATTTTCTAAGAACACTTTTCAACTTAAAGCTAAGATATCCTCAAGCAAAGGCGATCTTTGGAGGCGATTTCAACATGATCACCTCACTTGCGGAAAAAAAAAGGGAGGTATTAGAAAACACAACAAAGACTCTGAAGCTTTCCTAGACTTCATCAGATCAGCCAATCTAGTAGATGTTCTCCCCAAGAGCAGAGCCTTCACGTGGAACAACAAAAGGGGAGGAGAGAGGCAAATAGCCTCTCGACTGGACAAATTTGTAGTAACAAAAAGCATTCTTCTAGAAGGAATTATTGTTGATTCGGAAATTCTTCCCAGTGGAGGGTCGGACCATTGGCCCATCACATTGACTACAACAATCCAAGGCACTCCTAGAAATAAACCTTTCATATTTTAAAAGTTCTGGCTCACTCATCCTAATTTCATTCGAAAAATTGAACAATGGTGGAAAGAACCGTTAGGCATAAGAGATACCAAAATGTATCTTCTGCAGGCTAAACTGAAACACATCGAAGCCCAAATCAGAGTCTGGAATCATGAAGTCTTTGGGAATATATTCAAGGAGAAAAAGAAACTGGAGGAGCAAATGGAACACATACATGAAGGATGGATTTAACGTAACATAGACTAAGACACTATGGACAAGGAAAAGAAGCTAATGAAGGACTGCCAAATAAGATGTCAACAGGAGGAAACACTTTGGAAGCAAAAATCTCGAATCCAATGGCTTAAGGAAGGTGAACAGAACAACAAATTATTTCATAGATCTTCCATTGAATATAGAGGGGCTAACAAAATTCTAAGCCTTAAAGATGAAAATGGAGCCACTGTATAGACACATCAAGAAATATCCAACCTCCTTATTACCCACTTCAGTAGCATTGCTCAAGAACCTGGGATCAACAGAGAGGAGGCCATTGAGGAACTTGTATCCTCCATCCCCAAGCTAATCTCAAAGGAGCAAAACATAGCTTTAAGTCGATAAATCTCCTTAGAAGAGGTGGAAGAGGCCGTAAAGGAGATTCCAAATGGTAAAGCTCCTGGGCCTGATAGATTTACCATTGACTTTTACAAAGCTTGTTGGGAAATAGTCAAAATAGATGTTTGGGAAGCAGTGGAGGATTCACGATGCTCCTCTTCAATCCTCAAGTACCTCAATTCTACTTTCCTTGCCCTTATTCCAAAGGAGGAGGAGGCCAACACGCCCTCAAAGTTTCGTCTGACTGCACTTTGCAATGTACTATACAAGATTATTTCCAAAGTCATAGCCAATAGAATGAAACCCATTCTTCCAGGTATAATTTTGTAAGAGTAATTAGGTTATGTAGAGGGGAGAAAGATTTTGGACAATATCTTACTAGCACAAGAAATGATTCACACACTTCAAACGCAGAAGAAAGAAGGAATGATGATGCAGCTAGATCTATCGAAGGCTTATGATAAGGTAAATTGGCACTATCTAGAAACGATTTTGGAAGCCTTTGGTTTTGCTAACCAATGGATATTTTGGATCCTAGCTTTAATCAAATCCACAAGATTTTCAATACCGGTTAATGGAGCCCCTACTTCCCGGTTCTCTCCTTCACGTGGTTTGAGGCAGGGTGATCCCTTATCCCTCTTCATTTTTGTAATTTTAATGGAATGTTTAACCAAACTAATTATAAAAGCTAAAGAGGAAGGAATCATTGAAGGACTTCAACCCTTGCCATTAAATCGAGCAACAACTCATCAACAGTTTGTAGATGATACAATGCTGCATGGCACACCCTCAATTAAAGAAGCTTTGGGGTACAAAAGCATTCTGTCTCTCTCTTCAGAAAATATTCAGGTTGTTAGCTACCTATACCAATAGGTTTCATATTTCATGATTGGCTATGAAAAGATCCAAATATGCTCTGCTTTGATGATTCAAAGATCACATATTTCCAAGAGAACCCAAGCTGTGCTTATGGCTTAGTAAGGACTTAAATTTTGATGGATGGTCCAACAGTCTAATCTGGATCATGTCATGTTTTAATTTTTTAGTTGTAGAATAGAGAAAGGAGTCTGTCCAAACTGTTTAATCTTGGCAGACAAGTAGTTCAGGTAGAGAAGAAAAGGCTCCCAACAGCTTAGTCTGGGACCTTGGAAGAAATAAGGGTAGAAGTAGATAGAAAAACAAAAGAAAAGCCAAAGAAAAGAAAAGGCAAGTAAGGGTCTGCAAGTCCAAGTGCACCCTCCAAGAAGAAATAAAAAATGCTAGGCAAATAGATGGGTAAGTAGTTGGGGTTGCAGAAAGGTTATCTTTACCATTGCAGGTGTGTTAACTTTGTTTACTAAGGCAAAGTCAATCAATTAAGAAGGTATTCTTCTTCATCAAGTTGCAGCAAGCATGAAGCATGTCTAACCTCCCTTCTTCCCCTTTTGATGTCATTTACTAACATTCCCTTCTGAGTTGAGATTCATGAAACTAATTGTGGTATTATGATTGATTTCTTATCTTTAGAAGCCACATTTCTTGTGTAAAAATCTTTTCATTTTGATCTACTCTTTAAGCCAAGTGTTTCACAAAAAACTTAGTATTTTCTCCATTCATCCCCCCTCATCCATATTAACTCTAACTCTACTACATAAATCCCCTATATCACCTTTCCCCTACTAATATTAACACCATGGTGTATAAACCCCAAATTTTGTATAAATATCCCTCCCCTTGGCATTATAGCCATATGTTCTCTAAAAAAGGAATCAAAATGACATCTGGTCACTTTGATGAACCTATACCTCATCTCTCCCCCTTGCTTCAAGTCATTCCACTCATTAAACCATCATTTGCAAAGAAAAACCCAAAAAACCCACTTCTGCCACTTAACCAAAGTTGGCGCATGCATTTGATTTCTTCGAAATACATTGAAAAACCTTATAAAAAACCCATATCCGAAGGCTTCCGCCGGGCGCTGCTTCCTAAAACAAATATTAAATAAATACCCGCCCGCATCCATATCCAGCGATCATATCGCCCTCCCGTCAACCGTCGGATCGGACCCAAGTGATCCGACGGTCCTCATTAATATCAGAGCGGCCCCCACGACAGAGATTTAGCGCCCGAGAAAATGACGTTGCGTTACGTCAGTGCTTGGCCACGCGTCACCCGATCAGGGCTCTCGGAGCGGCCTCTGACAAAATCAGGGTCGTATCATAACCGCCCCGAGAAACCGTAACCGCTGGCGCTTAACCGTAACTGCGGGCACCTACCGCCCGGTTTGCTAGTCCCACATCCTGCCCACGTCATCGCCGCCCTGCCATCGCATCAACACTTTTGTCCGCATTTGTGCCAACGTGCCTGCCACCGCATCACCCCGTGGACCAATAGTAGCTCGCCACCTCACCCGATGACGTCATTCTGACGTCATCCGAGCTTGACCCCACCCTATGACGTCATGCTGACGTCATCAGAGAAAAGGCGTCAAATTGCCAAAAAGTCCATATTATGGCCAAAAATTGCATTTTTCATACTTTCTGCTTATTCGCTACTGCTTCTTCTGCATGGTGTTTGACGTTCAAAACTGCGCCACCCCGCTGGAATCGACCTGAAGACCTCCAGAGCACCAATTCCACCCACATTCACGACCACTGCTCGCTGTTTGCCAGGTATTTCTCGTCGTTCATCCTCCATACGCCTAAATTGACTATAAAATTACTCGAAGGGCCTAAACAACACTAAACTCACAATCTCACCGGCAAAATCCCTCTGTAAAGCTTCTATTTCCAATTACAAGCTCGAAAACCACTAGCCGAGCCTTAATTTCCCGAGTTCTTATCAAAAAACTGTAAATTTCTCGCGCAATCGTGAGACAGCTGGTTAACACATTAAAAAACCTGCTACAAAGGACAGAGGGAGACCAGACATTTGGCCTTATTCATAAATCAAACAGTATTCAAGTGCTGTGTGCCCATTTCACCCTCTGGTCCCTGAAATTCACAATTTCATTGCAAGAAATCACCTCTGTACTATTCTGCCTACTTTGGCCAGCTCACCAGCAAGACAGAAACTTAATAGACTATGGAAACTCCAATTGCACTGAACATCAAACCTCTCAATGCCCCTCATAGGGAGTTGGAATGGAAAGCCCTGGGAGATATGGATTATCAAATGTTAGACTGGTTTCCATTAGGCTCCAAATACAATATTCAGATGCTAAATGAGTTGAAAGCCCAACACCTTAGTGGAGCTGATATCCTAGGGATTTGGGATTCAAACTTGCCCATCTACAACCTCCCCCAGGTAAATTCTATGCCAGAGTTGATCTACAAATGCCAGGAGTGCTATGATCCAGGCCAAAGAGCTGTCCTCAGCCCTACAGGCTCAATTCTGTTCCATATCACCCCAGAGAGCATAAATGAGATGCTGCATTTCCACACAGCAAAACCATTGACCCCCCTCCACATGTAGAACTTGATAAAGAAGGGGAATAAGTTGTCAAATGACCAAGTCATCAAAATCAACCAGCTGTTTGTACAATCAGGCTCTGAAGCCATCAGAACTTTTCCTATTGGATATCATTACTTGAATGAATTGGGCAGAATGCTAGTGGATTTGATCAGCTATGTCCTAGGGTTCAAGGGAATGGAGGATGTGGATGAAATCATAATGGCAATGCTGTCTATATTCTCTCCTGGAAAGCCTCCAGCTGTACATTATGATTATGCCACATATATTGCAGATAGGATCCATGACCAGCTGATGGATCTGCAGAGGGAAAGACTGTTCAGATATACTTCATTCATTTACCATCTATTCTTGTTTAATCAACCAGGCAGCTTCTCCATTCCCTTGAAACAAGTTAATGCCCAGGGGAATCCAAGATCAGTTGTGTTTTGGACCTCTCTCTTTCACTGCACCTCTGTGTCACCATACACATACTGTGAGTTTATAGACTTATTCATACATCCAGCTATGACATTATTGTACGGTGTTCCTCCTCCAAGATTGACTGATGACATGAGGAGAATTCTCCATCTGAACAAAACCTACAGCATTGGTAATTGGTACCTTTACCAAAACCACACAGTCATCAGAGTATATGGCTGTGAGTTGAAGCCTTTTAGGCTGCCAAGGTATGTCCCCATGAGGCTTTTTGCCCTTGAATACTTCAGGCAATTTGGGAATGCCGACTACCTTCACTTCCAAAGCAAGAACAAGAAGGCACAGTTGAAGGTAAGGAGCCAGCTGGGCCCTTTCCTATACAACAGAAAAGAGGAGGGGTGGAAAGAGGCAAACAGTATCCTAGAGGCCCTCAAACTGCAAACTAGCTTTGAATGGATACCCTATGACCCCAATCACTTTGTTTCCCTCAGGAGGATAAGATACAAATTGGGTACCTATTCTCACATAAGGCAGCCTGAGATTGAGCAGTATGCCAATGCATTAACCTAGGAAGAGGGCACCTTAGAAGAGGAAATCACTAGTGAAGAGCTGCTAGAAAGAGAGGCCAGAAATATTCAAAAGGAAACTGACTTAGAAACTTGTGGACAGGTCCCCCTCTCATACAAAAGACAACTTGGAGCAGCTTCTTCAGCTTCAACAACACATCAGCAAGCTGCTATGAATACTCCACAGACGACCGGCAAAGGCAAAGAAAAGCAGGTGGAACAGCCACCTCCTATGACCGAGGAACAAATGGAAACACTAGTGCAGCAACAAGAAGAAATAGGGCAGCAGCAAGAAGAACAGCAGCAACCAGAAGAACAAAGGCAGGAACAGCCTGTCCAGCAAGAGCAAACAGTGGAAGCCCCTAAATCCACTGAACACACTGTGCCTCCAAGGCAAGAAACTTCAGCTGAGGCATCAATCCTCCAAACTCCACAAAAGGAGGATACAAGCAGGAAAAGGGACAGAGAGACCCCCATTACAACATCAGCATCTCGTGGGGAGAAAAGACAGAGAATTAATCCCTTCTTAGAGGAAGAAATGCCAATAGGACAGTCCTTGGGTATACCCAGCAGGGAAGCATCAGCAAGCTCCTTTCAACAGGAGCAGGATAGAGCAATAGGAGGAGAAGTCATTTCCTCCAATCAGCAAAGGGAAGATGGACCCATCATTAAGTAGCAATTCATAGATATTAAGAGGAGAAATGAGCCCATCAAGATACAGCTATATAACCATCTGCTGAACATGGCTCCCACCAATCAACAAAGACTCATGTCTACATATGATGTGCAGGAAGGAAAAATGATCATGAGTCATTTTATGCCAACAACAATGCAGCCCAAATCTTCCTTTGATTACTTAAGGACTAACCTGGAAGTCCTTGCCAAAGATATCCACCCAATGGATAAGATAGAACTGCATAAGCAAACGGGTGAGATGGTCTATGCTTCCTTGGCAGACCAAACATTGGACAACTACAGGCTACAAAATAGCCTCAACAATACAGCCTCTCAGCTAGAGTTGGAGAGAGCATCATCCCAGGCAAAGGACAACAGAATAAGGTCCTTGGAGGACATCATCATAGAGATGGGACATGATCCCAAAGACATCAAGGGCATACAAGAGATCTTAAAATTGAGGGATGCAGACATGGCAGCCTTGAGGAGAAAGATCAAACTCCCAGCCACAATTCACCCTCAAACAGATGATGTTGCCCAGCAAAGACATGATCAACAGGCCACAACCTTGTTGATATCTCTGTATAAGTAGCTAATCCAAACTCAGGAACAGCTGGGAGAATCGGAGGCTGCAAAAACAGCACTACAGGCAGCCTTAAAATAGAGAGAAGAAGGGCAGACCTCTCAGGCTCCTCCTCAAATCATAAACCTTGAGGAAGCTGCCCCAGCTACTGTTCCTCCTCCCCAACAAACTGATCAAGCTGCACCACTTACTTCAGCACCCCCACCAATGGAACAGGCCCCTAGCTTGGACATGCAAAAGCTAAAGAATGAGATTCAAGCCCTGGAAGCTCAAATGGCAGAGCTAAATGAGACCAGGGATAAATTGGCCAAGGTAAATGACAGGTATGACAAATCCAAACAAGTTGTGGCAGAGAAGGGCAGGGAGGTGAAAGCCCTCAAAGACAGGATAAAAGAGCTAGAAAATGAGCTCAAATTAGACAAAGTGACAACAGAGCTCAAGGCAGTCCTTTGGGCCAATATTGGCCAGTCCATTACTAATCAATGGCAGTACATTGAGACCATAGATGAACAATTAGCTCTCATTGCAAAGGCAAATAGGGAAATACACAGAGCTAGAGCAAGCCTTGGCAACATGCCTGATGCTGCCAACAGAATGATCAACATTTTGAATAACAGAACAAGCTCTCAACTGGCCACCATGGGAATTGCTCACAGGACTGAGACAATCTCAATGGTTAAAAGGGTCCTGACACTAAGAAACCTGGTCGGAACATTGGAAAGGAGAACCCAAGATATGCAGACTGAAATCAACAAGTTCATGGACAGGTTTCAGGTATTGCAAAACAGAGGCCTCCCCAGCATACTAAGCAGTATGGGAAGACTGCTTACCCTTGAAAATTATACTAAAAGGGTCAATGCCTATGCTGCAGGACAAATTGCAGGACAGTCCAGCACTTCAGCAGAATCAGGGCCAGCATCAGGGCAAACTTTATATAATAGGGTGGACAACCTATTTTTTATCATGAACGAGATCAATCATCTGTTTGATGTGCCTCCAAATTTTTATAAATATACAGAAGCAGATGAAACCATAGAGGCAATTGTCAAGCACCAATTGCCCACACAGGAAGTCTGGAACAAATTGACACAAATGATATTATCAAGCCAGAACCTGCAAATGTTAATTTTTGTCCAATTTATAAGTGATCATACACAGGTAGAATTTTGATAGATAAGCATACAGAGGAAAGATGAAAGGCTGAGCCAACTCAGCAGAGCCATTCGGTCACCACAGCAGCAAGCACAGTCACAGGTGGCAGGGCCAAGAAGATACAGCGCAGAAAAAAGTAAAGACGCATTTTCCAGCATCAAAGCAAAGCGGTTCAACCGACTCAATGACCTCCAAAGGTCAAATTATCCTCTGACAGACTTAAAGAGCATTTAAGCTGCTTTCAAAGCTGTAATAACTTCTTTTCTACTTTCTGTACGAAGTTATGAAGATATTTTCTCTCTCAAGATGACTCAATGCCTGAGATATTTTGTATACACACTTCTATAAATTCCCCTTCGCATGAGTTTGCAAGGGTTGTTGTTGATTTCTCCTGAAGAAGTTCTTATGCTGTAATCCTTTCAGAAGTTTAATAAAGAAAGTGATGGAATTTCTCGGATTTCTGAGGTGTTGAATGCGTTCTGGTGTCTGTTGAAAACTGTTGGATTGCTGTGTATCACACAATACAATAAGTCTCTGTAACTCTCTCTGTTATGTAATTTTGATTTGTTAAAATCCATATATGTTTTCTAACTTGGAATATTTAGCAACAAGGAAAAAGGATAACTTTCAGGATTTATTCAATGAATACCCTGAGTTCAATCTGTGTTGTTAATGAATGTTTTCTTCAGCTGTAATCTTGATAAGTGTAATTCTTAATTGCTGCACTTTTAGAATACATCTTTCACAGTGACCTTTGTCACAGGAATTCAAGTTTGCTCCTGTGCAGCATGTTTCACTTTCACCTCACCAGCTTAATAGAAAATTCTTAATTGCTTTCTGTTGGCTGGCATGCATCACCATTCAAGTTAAATTTGTTTGTCTGAGATACACAATTGGCCCTGCAGTTTGAGCACCACCAATCCCGCATATCAAAGCATTTCACAACTCCAGACTCCATTGCCCAATAATACTTTACTCTCTAAACACTACTTCTTAAGACCTGGAAGAAATCCTTCAACCAAAACATAAACCAAAACCTGAGCATAATAGCTAGCCTAAAACACCATCACAACAGAGACAAATCATAAAGAGAGAGCCCTCTCTGATTACAGCTTGGCTAGAAACTGTAATCCAAAGATTGGTTAGTGGTTACCCCGGCCGTATTCCCTTGGGAGTCATAGGGAACAACCTGGGTGTTAACATAATTGGCGACTCCACTGGGGAGTGCTTGAGATTTTTCAATTACCATATATTTTCATAGCTACTATCAAGCCTGAAATCAGCCAAGAGGCCTTTAATCTGTTTCTGTATCACATTATCAGCTTTAGGGAGGAGCTTGTTTAGGGAATCTTCATCTTAGCTCTGAGAATATATAGCCATTCCAAAATCTTCATCCAGTCCTTTCATATATAAAAATTTCCTACAAAATCCCAAAAAACAGTTAGAAGCTGGCTCCCAAGAAAAATCCACGGCACACTAGGGCAAATCCTGATCCTAATCCACCCATCATTGTTGATAATCCAAATACCATCCCAAGAAACATTAGGAGGAAGAAAAAGCAGGAGCAGCCTGCTGACTTAACCTCAGATCCAGATCATCCTAACCTTATCTCTACCCCATGCAAGGTCCTTTTCCGGTCTACCCCTAGTTCCCCTAGTTCACCATCCACATCTCAAAGTCCTCCTCTCACATCTTCTTCCACTGCACATATCCCCTTAACCAACACTCTAGGTTCACCCCTACTTGTTACCCCTGTGATACCTACTGTTCCTATTATCCCAGTTGCCCCTGTTAATCCTCTAAATCTTGTAAATATGGCTAACAGATATGCACCCTTGCAGATACCAGCTAATGCTGCAGCTCTACCCCAAGATTACCAAACCAAAATCTCATATTTTGACTCCAATGGCCCTCTGACAGCTGCCCAGCATGCCAAGAGAATGCAAGACCATTTTGAGACCTATGAAATAGATGATGACAGTGTCAGAATGAGGATGTTTGTTCAAAGCCTAACTGGGGATGTAAGAACTTGGTTTAGATCCTTGAATGCAAACTCCATTACAACTCCTGCTGAACTGTATCAAGCCTTTACTAGTAGATGGGAGAAGAAGAAAGATCCTCTGCACATACTTGGGGAATATGACACTATCAAAAGAGGTCCCCAAGAGACTGTTTTGGAGTATTGTGCAAGATTTAACAATGTATATAACTCAATTCCACAAAATTTAAGGCCTCCTCCTGATTTAGCCTTGTACAAATTCCCTGATGGTTTTGACCCTGATATGGCCTATCAGTTGAAGGAAAGAGACTGTCAATCCCTTGAAGAGGCCCAAAGGGTTGCTGTCACAGTGGAAGCCAACCTAATTGCCAAAAGAAATAGGGCAAGGTTGGAAAAGAGGACTGTTTTCAAAGAGGAACCCTCTGCCTTTGATCAGAAGCTGGATGCAATACTCAATGGAATGAAAAGATTAGGGGATAGAGTGGAATCGGTTGAGAGAAAATCATCATGGGAAGCACCGCAAAACAACCCTCCTAGGAATCCAAATTTTAGGAGAACTCAAAACCCAGGCATTGGCAAAACCAGTGCTGATCAAGACATAAGACCCCCTTTCCAAGAAAATTATGCAGAAACTTCCACATCAGCGGAGCCCAATGAAGATCCTGAGATTAATTTAATGGGTCTAGATGGTGAAAGTCAAGTTTTCTTAACACGAGAAGATCATGAGGATGATGAAATCAAACTGTTCCAAACTAAATCAGGTGAATCCTTTGACTTCAAACAAGGCTATGACACTGTTGTTTATGAAGTCCATAAACAATACAAGTTGAGGAGCAGAACTGTGAATGTTAACCAGCCTGAAAAGAAAAAGGATAATCAGCAGCCTGAAAGAGTTACAGTCACATAACCTAATGATAAAATGAATTAACATACAGAAGAAGTAATTGTTGAGGAGATCACTGAACCACTGTCCTTAAGACAGCAGCCTATGGTCACTCCCCCTGCTCATCCTCATTCAACTCTTTCTCCTCAAGAGATGAGTAAAAAAGATAAGTCCCAAAGTCAAGATAATAATCAAGAAGGAGATTTAATGAACAAGGAAAGGACTGTCACCCAAAACCCCAAGGCCCAATCTGAAAAACCCTTTGACTTAGCAACCGAAATTGGCAAAATAAAGATAGCTATTCCTCTCTTGGAACTAGCCAAGCATGACATCTACAAACCACAGATCAAAAGGTCCCTTCAACTCACTAGCAACAAAGACGATGTCAATGTGCTGGATGACACCCCAGAACTCCTATTTGGCCCAGAAGTGGATGGAAAAACAGTAGTCACAGGGGTACTACCTTTCTATGTCAGTTTACATATTCATGATAAAATATTACATAATGCAATGTTTGACTCAGGTGCCTCTCACAATCTCATGCCAAAAGCAGTCATGGAGAGATTGAATTTAGACATAACAAGACCATATAAGGATCTGTTTTCCTTTGACTCCAGCCAAGTCAAGTGTTTAGGTCTCATAAAAGACTTATGTGTGTCTCTGATTCAATACCCAAACAAGACCATCCTAATGGATGTGGTAGTTGCTGATATCCCACCTAAGTATGGGATGCTGTTATCAAGATCATGGGGAGCTAAACTCCAAGGTTCCCTACAATTAGACATGTCATATGCCACCATCTCTGTTTTTGGGCAACCAAAAAGACTGTACAGAGAAACACTTATGAAATACATGGTCAGCAGTGAAGAAAAGCCTCAAAACTTTCCTATATATGCTATCCATTCAGACATAGACTCATACATTCTCTTCAATGACACCACAATGCCCTCAAAAGATGAGGATGAAACCAAGATATTCATACAAGAGAAAGACTCAAGGGAAAGTTTCACCACCCATGAAACAACAGTCAAGCAAACACTAGATACTACTGCTGTCCTAAATCTCAAGCATGCCCAATCAAATGATGAAACTGTCCTAGAAGACAAGCTAGATGGAAAACCACAACTTCTACTCACATTGCCAGCCCATGAACAGGTCATCAAATCTCCTTCCCAACAGAATATTCTATGGTTCCTTGAATTTAATGGCTCAGTCAACAAATTAGGGGCTGGAGCTGGAGTTTGGGTACACAATAAAGAAAATAGCTATGCAGAAGGCAGAGCCTATAGATTGAATTTCAGATGCACTAATAACATGGCAGAATATGAAGCTCTTTTATTAGGACTCAAGTTGGTAAAGTTCTTGCAAGCTGCCAGGGTTTCAATCATGGGTGATTCAGATTTGGTTATCCAACAAGTGAAGGGAAACTTTGTCACCAATGACAAAATACTAAGGACTTATAGGTCTGCTGTTGCTGAGGTACTAAACTTTTTTTTTGAATTCCAAATTACTAAAATTCCTAGAACCCACAACCTACATGCTCATAGTTTAGCCACCTTTGCAAGTACCTGCAAGTTTCCCTTTGAGCCCCACCATTGTTTTACAGCTGAGGTAAAACACAGACCCTCCATTCCAAACAATATCAATGATTGGCAAGTATTTGAGGATGACAAGCAAATAAATCATTTTTTAACTATGCAGCAAGAATTTGCAGGACTAAATATTGATACTGAGACAGCAAGTCAATCACAA
This sequence comes from Pinus tabuliformis, assembly GCA_031772625.1. Taxonomy (NCBI): domain Eukaryota; kingdom Viridiplantae; phylum Streptophyta; class Pinopsida; order Pinales; family Pinaceae; genus Pinus; species Pinus tabuliformis. The sequence continues at coordinate 964,897,682 of CM062811.1, forward strand.
ATACTTGAGACAGCAAGTCAATCACAAATACTTGTTGGAGCAAGTCCATCACAAATACAGTTTCAACAGATTGCTCACCCAATATCACCTAGAACTGCAAAACTAATGCTGAGTCCAACCATTTTCAACAAGGAAAACATTCAACAAATTCAACAAATTAACTATGAAGAGGTGGCCAATGCTGAAACTGAAATCATTGAGCTGAAAGACAATTTTCTACCAACGGGCCTAACTCCGCTAGAAGACATCTTTGACTCAAATGACATTCTTAGAAAACCAAAAATGCAGCCCTTAAATGCAGCCATTGAAGAGTGCAACATAGGTACAAGTGAGAAGCCCAAGATAATTAAATTATCTGCTTCCTTACCTCCTGATCAAAAGCCCAAATACATTGACCTCTTCAAAGAGTTCCAGGATGTTTTTGCATGGAGCTATGAGGACCTAAAGTCCTATGACACCTCTGTAATCCAGCACACTATCCCTCTCAAACCTGATCAAAAGCCCTTTAAACAAAAACTGAGGAGAATCAATCCTATGCTTCTCCCAGCAATGGAACAAGAGGTACAAAAAATGTTCAAGGCAGGCATCATAGCACCAATGAGATTCTCTGAATGGATCTCTAACCTAGTCCCTACAAGAAAGAAGACTGGTGAAATTAGGTTGTGTGTGGATTTGAGGAATCTGAACCAAGTATCCCTCAAAGACAATTACCCCTTACCCAAGATGGATCACATTTTGCAGAGAGTAGTGGGGGCTTCCAGAATTTCTCTACTTGATGGATTCTCAGGTTTCAACCAGATCTTAGTTCACCCTGATGATCAGGACAAAACAACATTTACAACCCCATGGGGAACTTTCAAATATGTAAAGATGCCTTTTGGATTGAAAAACGCAGGGGCAACTTTTCAAAGAGCAATGGATATTGCCTTTGCCAAAGAGATTCATGACTTTTTAGTCATTTACCTGGATGACCTTACACCTTTCTCAAAATCAGACCAAGAACATATAAAACATTTGAGACAGATCTTCCTTAAATGCAGAAAATATGGAATTTCCTTAAATCCCAAGAAATCCCTGTTTGGTTTAGAGGAAGGTAAGCTATTGGGCCATATCATTTCTAAAGATGGCATAAGAATTGACCCAGATAGGATACAGGCTATCCTACAAATGCCCCACCCACGGAATGTCAAAGAGTTGCAAGGATTCTTGGGAAAAATCAATTTCTTGAGAAGGTTTATCCCAAACCTAGCAGAACTAATCAGATTATTAAATAACATGTTAAAAAAGGATTCAAAAGTAAAATGGACTGTTGAAGCCAATCAAGCCTTTGAAGGTATAAAATTGGCCCTTACCCAAACCCCAGTCTTGACCAATCCTCAGTTTGACAGAGAATTTATCATTTTCTCTTTTGCCTCCCAGCATACTACTGCTGCTGTCCTATTACAAAAAGATGACCAAGGTAATGAGAAGCCAATTGCTTTCTTTAGCAAAGCTCTTAGAGATGCACCTTTAAAGTATCAAATCATGGAAAAGCAAGCTTATGCTTTAGTCAAAGCAATTAAAGACTTTAGGATTTATATCCTTTATTCCCATGTTATAGCATATGTGCCAAGTCCTATTGTCAAAGACATTCTCACCCAAGAAAATTTAGAGGGCAGAAGAGGAAAATGGATTGCCAACATCTTGGAATTTGACATTGAGATAAAACCTACAAAACTAATAAAAGGCCAAGGCTTGGCTAAATTAATGATAGAAACAAATTTTCAAGCCTTAGACATTAACCAGCTAGACAGTGAACCGAAGCTGGCAACTCCAAAGATCAATGTAGCCTTTGAACAATCCCCCTGGTATTCAGATATCTGTTATGTGTTACAAAACCTGTGTGCTCCCCCAGGACTGTCCAGAACTAAGTGTAGATTCTTAAAAATGAAAACCTCAAGATTTTGTGTGATGGATGGCAATCTTCTTTGGAAAAACCATGAAGGTATATTGCTGCACTGTTTAATTGAAAATGAAGCTGACAATATCATAAAAGAATTTCATGCAGGTGACTGTGGTGGACACTTGTACTGGAAGTCCACTGTGGACAAGATACTAAGGGCTGGATATTACTGGCCCACCATGTTCTTTGATGTCAAGAAATTCATCACCTCATGTCATAAATGTCAAGTGTTTGAGGGAAAGAGACAGTTGCTGCCACTTCCTTTAAGGCCTATTGCAACAGAGAGACCTTTTCAACAATGGGGATTGGACTTCATTGGGGAAATTCATCCCTCATCTTCAGGCCAACACAGATGGATTTTAACAGCAACAGACTACTTCACTAAGTGGATTGAAGCTGCCCCATGTAGACAAGCAAATGATTCAATAATTATTCAGTTCCTGGAGAACAACATATTGGCTAGATTTGGCTGTCCTGACAAAATAATAACAAACAATGTTGCTACTTTCAGATCTAAGAAAATGGTGAACTTCTGCCATAAATTTCACATCACTCTAGGCCATTCCACTGCCTATTATCCCCAAGGAAATGGCCTTGCTGAATCATCAAACAAAAGTCTGGTAAACATCATAAAGAAAGTACTTGAAGAGAACAAAAAGAATTGGCATAAGAAGCTGGTGAATGCCCTATGGGAAGATAGACTAACAACCAAAAGATCAATTGGGACCAGCCCATATGAGTTGGTTTATGGACTAGAAGCCAAATTCCCCTCATCACTAGGAGTGCCTGTTATGAAGCTTCTTCAAGAAAGCCAAGCTGAACCAAATGATATGCAAAGAAGAATCAATCAAATCATATGTCTGCAGCAAACTAGAGACCAAGTTTTCAGCAGAGTTCAAGTTCTACAAGAGAAATTAAAGAAGGCCTTTGATAGAAGAACTAAGGCAGAAGATTTCAGTGTGGGAGACAAAGTCCTCAAGTGGGATGCAAGAAGAGAAGACAAAGGAAAACATGGAAAATTTGACTCCCTTTGGAGAGGACCATTTGCTATCCAAGCAGTACAAGGTAACAACACTTACTTCCTAAAAAGTCTCAATGAAACTGACTTGGATGAAGGTCCTGTCAATGGCAGGATGCTGAAGCATTATTTTGAGTATTACCCATGAGGACAGTCTAAGGTTCCCTTGTATATATGCAGATGTATATATTATCTTCTGTTTAGATTGTAAAAATGCAGTTTTTTTCTAGTTTATTAATTGCCAGCAAAAGGTAAATAGAATCAGAGGTCTACCAAGAGGAGAAGCACACAATTTTGGCAATTCAAAGCAGCAAACTTCAAGATTGGCAAGAGCAGTCAAGGAGCAAGGCAATCTGACCCGCTGTTCTTGGTCTTTCAAATGAAACACCATCCCCATGTGGAGCCACTGTTAGCTACCTATACCAATAGGTTTCATATTTCATGATTGGCTATGAAAAGGTCCAAATATGCTCTACTTTGATGATTCAAAGATCACATATTTCCAAGAGAACCCAAGCTGTGCTTATGGCTTAGTAAGGACTTAAATTTTGATGGATGGTCCAACAGTCTAATCTGGATCATGTCATGTTTTAATTTTTTAGTTGTAGAATAGAGAAAGGAGTCTGTCCAAACTGTTTAATCTTGGCAGACAAGTAGTTCAGGTAGAGAAGAAAAGGCTCCCAACAGCTTAATCTGGGACCTTGGAAGAAATAAGGGTAGAAGTAGATAGAAAAACAAAAGAAAAGCCAAAGAAAAGAAAAGGCAAGTAAGGGTCTGCAAGTCCAAGTGCACCCTCCAAGAAGAAATAAAAAATGCTAGGAAAATAGATGGGTAAGTAGTTGGGGTTGCAAAAAGGTTATCTTTACCATTGCAGGTGTGTTAACTTTGTTTACCAAGGCAAATTCAATCAATTAAGAAGGTATTCTTCTTCATCAAGTTGCAGCAAGCATGAAGCATGTCTAACCTCCCTTCTTCCCCTTTTCATGTCATTTACTAACATTCCCTTCTGAGTTGAGATTCATGAAACTAATTGTGGTATTATGATTGATTTCTTATCTTTAGAAGCCACATTTCTTGTGTAAAAATCTTTTCATTTTGATCTACTCTTTAAGCCAAGTGTTTCACAAAAAGCTTAGTATTTTCTCCATTCATCCCTCCTCATCCATATTAACTCTAACTCTACTACATAAATCCCCTATATCACCTTTCCCCTACTAATATTAACACCATGGTGTATAAACCCCAAATTTTGTATAAATATCCCTCCCCTTGGCATTATAGCCATATGTTCTCTAAAAAAGGAATCAAAATGACATCTAGTCACTTTGATGAACCTATACCTCATCTCTCCCCCTTGCTTCAAGTCATTCCACTCATTAAACCATCATTTGCAAAGAAAAACCCAAAAAACCCACTTCTGCCGCTTAACCAAAGTTGGCGCATGCATTTGATTTCTTCGAAATACATTGAAAAACCTTATAAAAAACCCATATCCGAAGGCTTCCGCCGGGCGCTGCTTCCTAAAACAAATATTAAATAAATACCCGCCCGCATCCATATCCAGCGATCATATCGCCCTCCCGTCAACCGTCGGATTGGACCCAAGTGATCCGATGGTCCTCATTAATATCGGAGCGGCCCCCACGATAGAGATTTAGTGCCCGAGAAAATGACGTTGCGTTACGTCAGTGCTTGGCCACGCGTCACCCGATCAAGGCTCTCGGAACGGCCTCTGACAAAATCAGGGCTGTATCATAACCGCCCCGAGAAACCGTAACCGCTGGCGCTTAACCGTAACCACGGGCACCTACCGCCCGGTTTGCTGGTCCCACGTCCTGCCCACGTCATCGTCGCCCTGCCATCGCATCAACACTTTTGTCCGCATTTGTGCCAACGTGCCCGCCACCGCATCACCCCGTGGACCAATAGTTTCTCGCCACCTCACCCGATGACGTCATGCTGACGTCATCCGAGCTTGACCCCACCCTATGACGTCATGCTGACGTCATCAAAGAAAAGGCGCCAAATTGCCAAAAAGTCCATATTATGGCCAAAAATTGCATTTTTCATACTTTCTACTTATTCGCTACTGCTTCTTCTGCATGGTGTTTGATGTTCAAAACTGCGCCACCCCGCTGGAATCGACCTGAAGACCTCCAGAGCACCAATTCCACCCACATTCACGACCACTGCTCGCTGTTTGCCAGGTATTTCTCGTTGTTCATCCTCCATATGCCTAAATTGACTGTAAAATTACTCGAAGGGCCTAAACAACACTAAACTCACAATCTCACCGGAAAAATCCCTCTGTAAAGCTTCTATTTCCAATTACAAGCTCGAAAACCACTAGCTGAGCCTTAATTTCCCGAGTTCTTATCAAAAAACTGTAAATTGCTCGCGCAATCGTGAGACAGCTGGTTAACACATTAAAAAACCTGCTACAAAGGACAGAGGGAGACAAGAAATTTGGCCTTATTCATAAATCAAACAGTATTCAAGTGCTGTGTGCCCATTTCACCCTCTGGTCCCTGAAATTCACAATTTCATTGCAAGAAATCACCTCTGTACTGTTCTACCTACTTTGGCCAGCTCACCAGCAAGACAGAAACTTAATAGACTATGGAGACTCCAATTGCACTGAACATCAAACCTCTCAATGCCCCTCATAGGGAGTTGGAATGGAAAGCCCTGGGAGATATGGATTATCAAATGTTAGACTGGTTTCCATTAGGCTCCAAATACAATATTCAGATGCTAAATGAGTTGAAAGCCCAGCACCTTAGTGGAGTTGATATCCTAGGGATTTGGGATTCAAACTTGCCCATCTACAACCTCCCCCAGGTAAATTCTATGCCAGAGTTGATCTACAGATGCCAGGAGTGCTATGATCCAGGCCAAAGAGCTGTCCTCAGCCCTACAGGCTGAATTTTGTTCCATATCACCCCAGAGAGCATAAATGAGATGCTGCATTTCCACACAGCAAAACCATTGACCCCCCTCCACATGCAGAACTTGATAAAGAAGGGGAATAAGTTGTCAAATGACCAAGTCATCAAAATCAACCAGCTATTTGTACAATCAGGCTCTGAAGCCATCAGAACTTCTCCTATTGGATATCATTACTTGAATGAATTGGGCAGAATGCTAGTGGATTTGATCAGCTATGTCCTAGGGTTCAAGGGAATGGAGGATGTGGATGAAATCATAATGGCAATGCTGTCTATATTCTCTCCTGGAAAGCCTCCAGCTGTACATTATGATTATGCCACATATATTGCAGATAGGATCCATGACCAGCTGATGGATCTGCAGAGGGAAAGACTGTTCAGATATACTTCATTCATTTACCATCTATTCTTGTTTAATCAACCAGGCAGCTTCTCCATTCCCCTGAAACAAGTTAATGCCCAGGGGAATCCAAGATCAGTTGTGTTTTGGACCTCTCTCTTTCACTGCACCTCTGTGTCACCATACACATACTGTGAGTTTATAGACTTATTCATACATCCAGCTATGACATTATTGTACGGTGTTCCTCCTCCAAGATTGACTGATGACATGAGGAGAATTCTCCATCTGAACAAAACCTACAGCATTGGTAATTGGTACCTTTACCAAAACCACACAGTCATCAGAGTATATGGCTGTGAGTTGAAGCCTTTTAGGCTGCCAAGGTATGTCCCCATGAGGCTTTTTGCCCTTGAATACTTCAGGCAATTTGGGAATGCCGACTACCTTCACTTCCAAAGCAAGAACAAGAAGGCACAGTTGAAGGTAAGGAGCCAGCTGGTCCCTTTCCTATACAACAGAAAAGAGGAGGGGTGGAAAGAGGCAAACAGTATCCTAGAGGCCCTCAAACTGCAAACTAGCTTTGAATGGATACCCTATGACCCCAATCACTTTGTTTCCCTCAGGAGGATAAGATACAAATTGGGTACCTATTCTCACATAAGGCAGCTTGAGATTGAGCAGTATGCCAATGCATTAACCTGGGAAGAGGGCACCTTAGAAGAGGAAATCACTAGTGAAGAGCTGCTAGAAAGAGAGGCCAGAAATATTCAAAAGGAAACTGACTTAGAAACTTGTGGACAGGTCCCCCTCTCATACAAAAGACAACTTGGAGCAGCTTCTTCAGCTTCAACAACACATCAGCAAGCTGCTATGAATACTCCACAGACAACCGGCAAAGGCAAAGAAAAGCAGGTGGAACAGCCACCTCCTATGACCGAGGAACAAATGGAAACACTAGTGCAGCAACAAGAAGAAATAGGGCAGCAACAAGAAGAACAGCAGCAACCGGAAGAACAAAGGCAGGAACAGCCTGTCCAGCAAGAGCAAACAGTGGAAGCCCCTAAATCCACTGAACACACTGTGCCTCCAAGGCAAGAAACTTCAGCTGAGGCATCAATCCTCCAAACTCCACAAAAGGAGGATACAAGTAGGAAAAGGGACAGAGAGACCCCCATTACAACATCAGCATCTCGTGGGGAGAAAAGACAGAGAATTAATCCCTTCTCAGAGGAAGAAATGCCAATAGGACAGTCCTTGGGTATACCCAGCAGGGAAGCATCAGCAAGCTCCTTTCAATAGGAGCAGGATAGAGCAATAGGAGGAGAAGTCAATTCCTCCAATCAGCAAAGGGAAGGTGGACCCAGCATTAAGCAGCAATTCATAGATATTAAGAGGAGAAATGAGCCCATCAAGATACAGCTATATAACCATCTGCTGAACATGGCTCCCACCAATCAACAAAGACTCATGTCTGCATATGATGTGCAGGAAGGAAAAATGATCATGAGTCATTTTATGCCAACAACAATGCAGCCCAAATCTGCCTCTGATTACTTAAGGACTAACCTGGAAGTCCTTGCCAAAGATATCCACCCAATGGATAAGATAGAACTGCATAAGCAAACGGGTGAGATGGTCTATGCTTCCTTGGCAGACCAAACATTGGACAACTACAGGCTACAAAATAGCCTCAACAATACAGCCTCTCAGCTAGAGTTGGAGAGAGCATCATCCCAGGCAAAGGACAACAGAATAAGGTCCTTGGAGGACATCATCATAGAGATGGGACATGATCCCAAAGACATCAAGGGCATACAAGAGATCTTAAAATTGAGGGATGCAGACATGGCAGCCTTGAGGAGAAAGATCAAACTCCCAGCCACAATTCACCCTCAAACAGATGATGTTGCCCAGCAAAGACATGATCAACAGGCCACAACCTTGTTGATATCTCTGTATAAGCAGCTAATCCAAACTCAGGAATAGCTGGGAGAATCGGAGGCTGCAAAAACAGCAATACAGGCAGCCTTAAAACAGAGAGAAGAAGGGCAGACCTCTCAAGCTCCTCCTCAAATCATAAACCTTGAGGAAGCTGCCCCAGCTACTGTTCCTCCTCCCCAACAAACTGATCAAGCTGCACCACTTACTTCAGCACCCCCACCAACGGAACAGGCCCCTAGCTTGGACATGCAAAAGCTAAAAAATGAGATTCAAGCCCTGGAAGCTCAAATGGCAGAGCTAAATGAGACCAGGGATAAATTGGCCAAGGTAAATGACAGGTATGACAAATCCAAACAAGCTGTGGCAGAGAAGGGCAGGGAGGTGAAAGCCCTCAAAGACAGGATAAAAGAGCTAGAAAATGAGCTCAAATTAGACAAAGTGACAGCAGAGCTCAAGGCAGTCCTTTGGGCCAATATTGGCCAGTCCATTACTAATCAATGGCAGTACATTGAGACCATAGATGAACAATCAGCTCTCATTGCAAAGGCAAATAGGGAAATACACAGAGCTAGAGCAAGCCTTGGCAACATGCCTAATGCTGCCAACAGAATGATCAACATTTTGAATAACAGAACAAGCTCTCAACTGGCCACCATGGGAATTGCTCACAGGACTGAGACAATCTTAATGGTTAAAAGGGTCCTGACACTAAGAAACCTGGTCGGAACATTGGAAAGGAGAACCCAAGATATGCAGACTGAAATCAACAAGTTCATGGACAGGTTTCAGGTATTGCAAAACAGAGGCCTCCCCAGCATACTAAGCAGTATGGGAAGACTGCTTACCCTTGAAAATTATACTAAAAGGGTCAATGCCTATGCTGCAGGACAAATTGCAGGACAGCCCAGCACTTCAGCAGAATCAGGGCCAGCATCAGGGCAAACTTTATATAATAGGGTGGACAACCTATTTTTTATCATGAACGAGATCAATCATCTGTTTGATGTGCCTCCAAATTTTTATAAATATACAGAAGCAGATGAAACCATAGAGGCAATTGTCAAGCACCAATTTCCCACACAGGAAGTCTGGAACAAATTGACACAAATGATATTATCAAGCCAGAACCTGTAAATGTTAATTTTTGTCCAATTTATAAGTGATCATACACAGGCAGAATTTTGATAGATAAGCATACAGAGGAAAGATGAAAGGCTGAGCCAACTCAGCAGAGCCATTCGGTCATCACAGCAGCAAGCACAGTCACAGGTGGCAGGGCCAAGAAGATACAGCGCAGAAAAAAGTAAAGACGCATTTTCCAGCATCGAAGCAAAGCGGTTCAACCGACTCAATGACCTCCAAAGGTCAAATTATCCTCTGACAGACTTAAAGAGCATTTATGCTGCTTTCAAAGCTGTAATAACTTCTTTTCTACTTTCTGTACGAAGTTATGAAGATATTTTCTCTCTCAAGATGACTCAATGCCTGAGATATTTTGTATACACACTTCTATAAATTCCCCTTCGCATGAGTTTGCAAGGGTTGTTGTTGATTTCTCCTGAAGAAGTTCTTATGCTGTAATCCTTTCAGAAGTTTAATAAAGAAAGTGATGGAATTTCTCGGATTTCTGAGGTGTTGAATGCGTTCTGGTGTCTGTTGAAAACTGCTGGATTCCTGTGTATCACACAATACAATAAGTCTCTGTAACTCTCCCTGTTATGTAATTTTGATTTGTTAAAATCCATATATGTTTTCTAACTTTGAATATTTAGCAACAAGGAAAAAGGATAACTTTCAGGATTTATTCAATGAATACCCTGAGTTCAATCTGTGTTGTTAATGAATGTTTTCTTCAGCTGTAATCTTGATAACTGTAATTCTTAATTGCTGCACTTTCAGAATACATCTTTCACAGTGACCTTTGTCACAGGAATTCAAGTTTGCTCCTGTGCAGCATGTTTCACTTTCACCTCACCAGCTTAATAGAAAATTCTTAATTGCTTTCTGTTGGCTGGCATGCATCACCATTCAAGTTAAATTTGTTTGTCTGAGATACACAATTGGCCCTGCAGTTTGAGCACCACCAATCCCGCATATCAAAGCATTTCACAACTCCAGACTCCATTGCCCAATAATACTTTACTCTCTAAACACTACATCTTAAGACCTGGAAGAAATCCTTCAACCAAAACATAAACCAAAACCTGAGCATAATAGCTAGCCTAAAACACCATCACAACAGAGACAAATCATAAAGAGAGAGCCCTCTCTGATTACAGCTTGGCTAGAAACTGTAATCCAAAGATTGGTTAGTGGTTACCCCGGCCGTATTCCCTTGGGAGTCATAGGGAACAACCTGGGTGTTAACACAGGTATGGAGCTTAATCTCTCCAAATCCTCTATATTCTTTTTTAATATGCACCTAGCTGTTCAGAAAAATCTTTCTACCATCCTAGGCTTCAAAAGATGTAACCTCCCATCAAGATACCTCGACATTCCGCTGACTGACAAGCCCTGGCAGAAATTTCACTGGGAAAATATTTTAGCTAGCCTGGAAAAAAGATGTCATCATTGGACACACAGAGCCCTTAACTTCATAGGTCGACTTGTCCTCACCAAAGTAGTCCTTCAATCCATTCCACAATACATGCTCTCCATTCTGCCAGCTCCTAAGGGAGTTCTGCAAAAGATAAGGGTCATCCAAAGGGATTTTCTCTAGTCGGGTAATTCAGAGAAGAAGAAAATGTCACTAATGGCGTGGGAAGAGCTTTGCAAACCCAAACATCTAGGAGGGCTGAACCTGCAGGACCCATTCACAGTTAACCATGCCTGTGGAGAAACATTATGCTGGAGGTGGCTAAAGGAATCCAAATTACCATGGGCCAAACATTGGAAAGAGAAGTATGCTCCAAATAACAAACTACAACACTTAATCAGAATGCATGAAACTCCATAAGGATCTCCAATTTGGAACCTGGTGAGAACCAACCGTCATATAATTCAGGAGCAGAGTTTTTGGGAAATTCGAGACGGAAAGACAACCCTTTTTTGGGAAGATGCATGGAAACAACTCCCTAAGGTGGAAAGCCCTGTTTTCTTAGACATCCAAAGAAGAAACCAAGAGCTAAGAAGAACTACAATGAGTCAATACTAGAAGCCTAACAAAGAGAACCAGGTGTGGAGAACTTGGATATTCAATGAGATATAACCTATGGTAGGAGAAAAAAATAGTTTAAAGGACCTACGAATAGAGCTAGCCAAAAGAAGAATAAGGAAAGTAGGGGATAAGGACCAATTATGCTGGGGAAAGCTTGAAGGGGGCAACTTCACACTCAAAAAAGCAAGAACACGTAGAGAAGGCACTGAGCCTAAAGAAAAATTCAATTGGCACAACAAAGTATGGGATGCCCAAATATGGCCAAAGATAAAAACGTTCCTCTGGCTCCTGATGCACCGAAGAACTTTGACATGGGAGAATCTCCAGAAAAAAGGATTCATTGGTCCTTCTCACTTCCCCATGTGTGGAAGTGAGGAGGAAACCATGAATCACCTCCTCAACACCTGTGAATGGGCAGATGGCCTATGGAATTGGGCAGAAACCATTCTTAAAAGAATGGATAGGGTAAGGAATTCAATACAAGAAACAATAGAGAATTGTAGAGGTAATTTCTCCAACACCCAGTTAGTTAATACAATATGGAAACTTATCTTGGGGTTTATAGCATGGAAAACTTGGAAAGAAAGAAATAGGCAAGTATTCCTAAATGAAACAAGAGGCATAAATCACACAAAAGACACAATTCTTCAAAATATCAAGCAAACAGTTCTCTCCAAAGGGAGTATAGAACAGGACAAGAACATCTCTATATCGGACTTACAGATTCTGAAAGCTTTTGAAATTACCATGGGAGCCTTCATGTCTTCAGCAAATCATCGACAAGAAGTGAATACTGATGTAAATACCTGGATCCCTCCACCAACAAGCTTCCCCAAACTCAAATTTGACGGAGCCTCCAGGGGTAATCTGGGACCTGCAGGCATTGGGGGTGTTCTCGGGGATAGAAAAGGTGAAATTCAGCATATTTATAGTCAATTGCTAGGGGAAGGGACTAATAACGAAATAGAATTTGTAGCACTTGAGAAAGGTTTGAGAATTCTCAGAAGAATGAAAGCTGGAGCCACCGTGATAGAAGGGGATTCTCAACTAGCTATCACGGTAGCAAGAAGAATGTACACAAGAGCTAAACCAAGTAAAGCTACGAGGTACTGGAGGCTTGACAAGGTAACAGAACTCATCGCAGAACACTTATCATGCCTGGATGGATTAATCCTTCATGCAGTCAGACAAAAGGCGAATGCGGTGGAAGATCATTTGAAAAATTATGGAATTGATAATCCCTTAGTCCACTTGGACACCTATTGGCAGGAAATCACATGCATGGAGCTGAGGAATGGATGCACTCATCTTTCAAGGCAAGACATTATTTAACGAAAGAAGTGGTGAAGGGGTATGAACAATTTCCCCATCTTAGGCGAATGATTTCAACCAATCAAAGGAACATTAAGATAAGTGGATGGCAGGCCCAGATAGTACAAGAGAGGAAGTGGCAATTAATTCACAAGAACATAGGGCTAGTACCAAGAAGCACAGTGAACAAAAAATTTGGGCAACGCTGGCATCAAATCGCAATGGGAGACACTTGGCATTCCGCAAATTGGCTCAAGTGTGGCAGAATTAATAATAAGGATTTGTATAATCAACAGAAATGGGAAGATCAAAAAGAAATTATTATGATTGGACATGCGCTCATCAATCGGAGAAGTGGGAAGCCTTAGGCCTTTCAAAGTTTCCTTCCACTATAACTATGGCTTCCCATCACAAGAGTCATGCACTACTTTCCCATCACTATTTTCAATAGCATTCTCAGAAAGCTCAAAATTTCAATTCTTTGCCATAGAAGCATGGTGCGTGAGGGTAGCCGTAATGCTTTGGCAAACAAAGACCTCCAGAGGGCTCGGGACTCCTATGAGACACAAACCTCCCTTAAGGAAAAGCGTAAGATTGAGGAGCTGGAAGCGATTGTCGCAGAGGAGGAAGAGCATCTCGAGGAGCAAGATTTGGAGAAAGAGGTGGAGTGGATTCAAGATCTCGGAACAGAAACCACGCGGGCCACCCAATTCGCACGGACATAGGCAGAGATGTGGAGAATGAAGACTATGTTAGAAAATGCAATTAGTATGCAAGGGGAATATATTACTCAAGCTCATAAAGCTATCTCCGTTATTTCCACGAATCACACGGCGAAGCTAGACGCCCTGGATTTCAAGCTTAGTGCTCTGGTGCAGCAAGTTGACACTCTCTCCCAGAAAATGAATGTTTTAATCAGTATCCTCAGGCACACTATTCACCAAGATTCCACAGTAGTGGGAGAGGAAGTGGAGGAGGCTACAGGAACCAGCCTGGGGAAGCGTACATCTCAGTGCACTCCTCTACCTGGTAATTTGATTGCTTCAGCCAACCCGGGTGTCAATACCAAATATTATTTCATCCTCAAGCTGTAATGGCTTGTTTCAGTTTGTTATTACTGTTAAAACTTGTTTTTTCTCTGTTTTTAGGTCACTGGTTACCTTTCTATTTTGACTTGTTTCTATCTCTAAGGTCCATCTGGTGTTGTTTCTATCTTTTCTCCCATCGCCGGAAAGGGCACACTGTTTTGCAAGCCCCAACCCTTCTCTGTGCTACCCTGCGTGGTAAGCCTTGTGGTCTTTTGACAGAATTTTAGCGGATCATATGTGTTGTAATTGGGAAAGAATGTTTATCTTTAGTCTGTACAAGCAGACCTTTCTGTACTCTATGTATTCTATGAAGTAATACAAAATGATGATTTACAAAAAAAAGATAGTTACAAGAAAATATAGTATAAACATAAAAGGTATATCATGTACAATATAATTATAAGACACTATGTGTTAGTGTCAGCGTCTTCACACTGCCATCAGTGATAAAAATTTACTCTTTTGCATCTCATGGTAGGAGTCCCATACTGTTGAGTCATTCCATTAGGTCATGGATCTACTGATGGTAGGGTTTACTTCAGTTTTTCCCTCATGATATGCACTTGCTAATCTTCTTTCATACCTTTTAGTCATGATTCATGCTCATTTTCAGTCCATTTCATCAATTACATAGGGTTTTGGTCTCATTAGGTCTCAGGGTTTCCTCCATGGTCAAATTCAGTGATTATATGTTAATAAGGGTCAACAAGCACATGAGGAGGTCAATAATCATGGTTAAAATCATAATGTATAAGTTGATAAGTTGAATGTAGTTCTCACCTTAAAACATGTTTTGAGGTGAAAACAAAGTATTATGTTTTTATTTTTCATCATGATGTGATTTTATTGTTTCTATATGTAATATTTATTCCCAAGCTCCTCCTAAAGCTTGTGGTGCTGCCAAGTACCTGCCACTACAAAATCAAGTAATTCTAAGCATCAGTCCACTTGTCATGAAAAAAGAAATAAACATGAAAAACAGAGCATTGTAGAAGACAACTCAACATTATAAAAGTGGGTTTTCACAAACAAAAATAAAAAAGGTGAAGCTATATAATACCATCCTCCTATTTTTCATCCTATTGTGTTATTGTTGAAGATTAAAGTGCCATAAGGAGATCAAAGGTCGAGTTTCAAGTGTCATTGAGCAAATACAGTGAAGTGATATGATTTTTCAAGATTTTGGTTGGCGTTGCACTTTTGACGAAGGCGTTGCACTTCCACGGTGGCGCTGCGCTTCTAGCAGCATTTCCCAGTGCAAAAATACACAACCGCTATGCTTTCAGGCCGATGCTGTGCTCCTATAGGTGGCGCTGTGCTTTGCCCAGCAGAGCCTCAAATCACTCCAAACTTCCTCCAAACTTACTAAATCACCTCCAAATTTCCTCTTGAAGATAAGTACTATCACTTTATTGTTGTTTAGGGTGCTTTCATGAGAATTTTCTTGGTCTTTCCTCCTTTAAATTAAAACCCTAATTGTTGTTGTAAACCCTAGTTTTCTTATTGCCATCACTCATTATTGATATCAAACCCTCATACCCTCTATCCTATTACACTGTACTCACTCTCCCCCTAAATCCCATTCCCATATATATTTTTCCCTAAATTCCATTCCCACATAAAATTTCCCAAACCCTACACTCTCTACCCTACTCACATCCCTAAACCCTATTCACACATACATTTTCACACTCCCTTGTTCATACACTCTGCACATTTCATTCCTCCAACCTATTTTCACTCTATTACCCACAATTATCCATATACAAGCACATTGTTCAAAACCAAAGGAAAGCAATGGAAAGAGACAGTGATTATGAGTCTGAGGAAGAGACATTCAGTGGTAGCTCCAGGGAGAGAAACATACAACAAAGGAAGCCTCATAAAGGAGGAAAAATCATCAGAGAGGAGCCCACTAGTTTGACAAAGTTACAAGCCTTCCCACTTGCAGTTTCTTGTTTTAGACACTTGGCATGTTTTGAATTTTGTGAGATGGTGGAGAGAGTACAGTTTCACCATGAGTTAGCCAGACTATTTGTGACTCATTTTCATATCAATGAGGTGACACTTGCTGGAGTAACCTTCACAGTTTCATCAGCTGTCATTTCAGACACCACTAGAATCCCTAATGTGGGTGAAAAATGGTACAAGGGTCATGATCTTGATGAGGATTAATATGAGCATGGAAAATTTTACAGGTGAATTTTTGCCCTTGGGTGAAATTAAGGGGTTTTATATTTTTATTGGGCGAATATTTTTTATCACAGTACATTGTTACAAATCGCCTCAAATTTATTTTATAAAAAAAATTAGGTATGGAGGTTAGCCCACCTTAGTTTAAGGGAGAGAGTAAAAAAACTAAATTTAGCCCTTGAAATTAGGAGTTACAACCTTCCATTCGCCCTAATTTTCAAGAATAGGATAGTTATTTCACCCTCCACATTTGGTGTAAAAACTGTTTTTTTCTTTCATTTTCCCGTATTTCATGATATTGGGGTTAATTTCGAGAAAATGACCTTATCTTTTTGGAACAAATGGTCACAAAAGAATAATTCGTTTTATTTAAAAATTCAAGTCTTTTATTTTCATGTTTATTTAAATATTGAATAATGTTCTGGCCATATTCCAAGTTTGCATCTCTTTAGCCATAATCATATAAAGAATAATGGAAAACATTTTTTTATATTTACTCCATAAGTCACCTTATATTTACGTGTAAATAAATAAAAATATAAATAAAGTGGAGTGTGGTAAATAAATAAAACCTCTTTTTATACTTACTCCAAAGGTATGGTAAATAAATATGAATATAAAAAAACTATAGGTATGGTAAATAAATAAAACCTCTTTTTATATTTAGTCCATAACCCTCTTTCTATTTAAGAAGGGTCAAAAAAGAGGTTTTATTTAAGTGAATCCTATGGGCCAAATACCATATTTATAAAAGAGGTATGGTAAATTAATAAAAATATAAATAAAATACAAATCCGGATAGCGCTGATATTAAAAGCAGATCTGAGTACGCTGAAATGCCATACGCTACTCCCTGCAAAAACCACGTTGGTAATGACACCTACTACGCTGTGGATAACTGCAACAACCGAGCTGTGGAGGATACCAACTGCGTTGTGGAGCACACAGGCAGCAACAACAGCATCATTACCAACTGCGCTGTGGATGATACCAGCTGCAACAACAACGCTGTGGTTGATAACAACTACGCTGTGGAGAGCGTTGTGGAGCACACAGGTAGCAAAAACAACATCGTTGATAACAGCTACAAGGTGGAGCACGCAGGCAGCATGGCATCCTACACAGGCAGCATGGTTTCCTGCGCTGTCCCTCATGGTGATTCCAGCAGCATTGAGAAGAAGAATCGCACTAATAACATTGCTATTCCATCAGAATTCGTGGGTAAGGATGTTAAAATTAATGATACCAAGAACATTAATCATGATGCTAAAAGAATCATGGATGTTTATAAGATATATAAGGATGTTAAAAATGAGGATTCCAAGAACATTAACGGTGATGCAAAAAGAATCAAGGATGATTATAATATATATAAAAACGAAAGCAACTTTGAAGGTAAATATTTTGAAGGTAAAAATCTTGATGCTGAAGCTAATAATGTCATGGGGAACCCCATTGTTCCAAATAAGCATGATAAGAGAGTCGTGAACCTCTCATCCATAATGCTCAACTCTGAAGAAATCAAAATCCTGAGCAAGGGATTGGGATTTGTTGTCTCCCCTAAGAACATTCCCTTTGAAAACATCATTTGCAACATTGAGAATGGGACCCAAGGTCTTTCATCAAACGACAGGGAGATACTAAGACAAGAATGTTCCCTAGCTATGCTGAAGTCTAAACGCCCAAAGAGTAACTTGAATAAAGAAGGGCGAGAGGCTCTCAGATCTCTCTGAAATAATGATAAGATAGTTGTTCTTAAAGCTGATAAAGGTGGGGCCACCGTTGTGTTAAATAAAGAAGATTACATTCACAAAATGAATGAGCATTTGAGTTGTGGAAGTTATAGAAGAGTTAACTCCAACCCTATTCCCAAGGTGATAAAGCAGGTCAAGAAAGCCATCTTGGAAACCAACCTGGAGGATAAAATAAAAAAGAAGTTGATTCCCTCTTGTGAGGTTATTCCTAGAATCTATGGATTACCAAAAATCCACAAGGAAGGGGTCCCCCTTAGACCAATTGTTAACACCATTGGTTCCCCTACCTATGAATTAGCTAAGTATGTAGCTAAGATCCTAAAGCCTCTGGTTGGTAACACAGACTCTTTTATAAAAGACTCAAGTGATTTTGTAAAGCTTATTAAGAATAAAAAGGTGGATAAAGATGATATTCTAGTAAGCTTTGATGTCATATCTTTGTTTACAAAGATTCCTCTTGATGAAGTTATTCTTGTTATAAAGATGGCCACCGATCCTGAAATAGCGAAACTTGCAGAAATCTGTTTGCGGTCCACATTTTTCAGTTTTCAAGATCACTATTATGAGCAAATTTCTGGAGTCGCCATGGGTTCCCCGCTCTCACCTATTGTCGCCAACCTATACATGGAGTACTTTGAAAGAAAAGCCCTTGACTCCTTCCACTTGAAGCCAGCATGGTGGAAAAGATTTGTCGATGACACCAACCTGAATTGGACTCATGGTAAGGCAGAGCTTGAGAAGTTCTTCAATCATCTTAACTCTATATCGTCCGAAATCAAATTTACTATGGAGCTTGAGGAGAATGGTAAGATCCCCTTTCTAGACGTTCTGATTAGTAGAAAAGAGGATGGTACTTTGGGACACCAGGTCTACAGGAAGAAAACTCATACTGATAGCTATCTTCATGCTGACTCTTACCATCATCCCTCCCAAAAATACGACATCTTAAACACCCTAGCTGTGAGGGATTTTAGGATTTCGGACCTTGATCACATAAAGGATGAGATTGAACACTTAACCTCTGTCTTCAAAAACATTGGATACAAGGAATGGAGTATCAAAAGAGCTATAAGAAGGGCTCAGGATAGGGCCCTCTCTGAGCGTACCCCTGGAGACAAGCAAGAAAATCAAGGGAGAGTTTACCTTCCATTCATCCAAGGGATTACAGATAAGATTGCAAAAATTTTAAGGAAGAAAAACATAGACACTCAATTTACAACATGTGGAACGATAAGGCAAATGATGAGGTCGGTTAAGGATAACATTGATCGACAACAACTCAAGGGAGTGTACAAGATCGATTGCTCATGTGGCAAGAGTTATATTGGGGAAACGGGTCGGTCTCTGAAAATAAGACTTAAAGAGCATGCCGCCAACATAAAGAATGAAAGATCTCGTACATCAGCCCTTGCAGAGCACTCGTCCAAGACCAAACATCATGTGTGTTTGGAAGACGCCAAGGTAATTGCAAGAGAAGACAACTATCATAGAAGAAAAATCAGAGAGGCCATTGAAATTATGAAATTTCCTCAGAACCTCAATAGGGACAATGGGAGTGAAATCAGTGGAAATTGGCTTCCTCATATCAAGAAATAAGCCCCTCCGGAGCATAAGGGGTCTTTAATAAATTAAAACAAATAAATTTAATTAAATTAATTTAATTTAATTTAATTAATTCTAAAATAAAATAAATTAAAATATAAAATTAAACATATCTTCTCAAATTATTAATAATAACCAAAAATAACATTGATTATGATAGTAAAACTCTAATAAATATTAATCAAAATAAAAAAATTTAGAATTATATGAAAAAAAAAAAAGAAAAAAAAAATTAGAATTATATGAAATTAAAGAAATCTAAATTATTGTTTTTAATTAAATTCAATGAGGATTAATTAATCAAAATAAATAAAATAAAATAAATTAATTTAATTTAATCAATTAATTATAGAAATTGAAATTATAAATTAATATAATAAAATAAAAATTAGAACTTGAGTATTATAAATTAACTTCTTTATCAATTTTAATTGGTTTTTAATTAAAAAAAAAAAAAAAAAAAAAATTGTATTATATTAATTAGTCAAGAAAAAAAAATTTTAAAATCAAATTAAATTGAATTAACAATTAATTTATAAATAAAAAAATATAAATAATTAGAAATTAATAAATCAATTAATTAGATAAATTAATTAATTAATTAATCAATCAATCAATTAATTAATTAATTAATTAATTGATAATTGATTAATTAAAGGAAGGCAAATATAATTTATAAATTAATTAAGTAATTTATTAGTCAATTTTTAAAATCAAATTAAATTGAATTAACATTTAATTTATAAATAAATATAAATAATATATAAATAATTAGAAATTAATAAATCGATTAATTAGATTAATTAGATTAATTAATTAATCAACTAATTAATTAATCAATTAATTAATTAATTAATTAATGATTGATTAATTAAAGGAAGGCAGAAATAATTTATAAATTAATTTAAATTAAATAAAAATAAAAAGAATTAATTAGTTAATAAATGAAGTTCAAAATTAATAAAATAAAATAAATTAACTTATTTGTTCATGATTAAATAATTAAACCTAAACTAATAATGAATAATTAAATGATTAATTAAAGTTTTTATAAAACTTTTATAAATAAGTAAAATTATTATATAAAAAAGAAAGAAAAATAATAAATAAAATAATATAATAATTAATAAAAATAAAGAATCATGTGTCGGCCTTTATAAAATTAGGGTTCTTGTTTATTTATATCCAGGTCGCAAGGTTCTCTTCTCTCAATAATCTTTCACTCATATTCTATCTGATTTGTCTTGATGATGGACCCCCTTTGGGGTTTGAAACGTTGGCAGAATGAACTAGAAACTGTGGATAATCCGGATCTTGACACTACAAATAAAACATTTTTTTATATTTACTACAGGAGTCACATTATATTTAAGAACACTCAAAAAATGTGTTATATTTAGGTGAAGCCTATGGGCCAAATACCATGGGCCAAATTATTATTAATACCATGCAAAAAAACATTATTAACCCATTATTAACCCTAATATTAGTATTAATAAAAAAATGATGGCACATTGTATTAACCCATGGTATTCATGTGGAATGTAGGCTATTTAAAGGGTGGAATTAAACCATCATAGATCCATCTTTACTCTGGATCTACTAAGCCCTGGGAGGGATCAAATATCATGATATGCAAACTAGCATAGAGTGAAAAAATATTTGATCCTTGGGCTTGGTAGATCAAGCATAAAAATGGATCTTGTAATTTATTGTCACTTAAACATTTTGATTTGGTTAAAATAAAAAAATAAAAAAAAATAAAAATCAATTATTAATTTTATTAATTTTTATAAATTACTAATAGTAGTTTTTAAGCTCCAGGTTTATGATAACTCATGGTATTGACCCATGGTAATATCATGGTATTCATGTGAGCATAGACTATTTAAAGGGGACATTCTATTGGCTTAGATCCATCTTAATTCCAGGTCTACCAAGTGTTGAGAGGGATAAATAGATTTCATCCCTCCAAGAGTGGTAGAAGTGGAGTTAAGATGGATATAGGTTGGTTTTTATGATAATGAATATATTAAATATACTTAGGAAATTATATTATAAAAAACATCTTAAGGTGAATGGTTAAAGCTACATTTAGTCACTTCACAAAATTTAGTAAAAAATACCAATATCTCCATTAATATTGGTTTTTTTGGTTTAACAAAAAAAAACAAAATAGTGAAATCTTTTCCGCGTCACCCTCCAGAAGAGAGATAGTCAGTGCCCAGATTTCCCACCATTTTTCAAACGTTCTCAATATGATATCTTCATGAAAAAGTTAAGATACTGATGTTGGATTAGTTGTTTGAAAAATATGATGGTTTGTACAACCTTTCATCTTCTCTGTTATTCTTAATTTGTCATAATGATCTGTAGGGGTTGGGCCAGTGCTTGAAAAATATGCTGGTTTATACAACCTTTCATCTTCTATGTTTTTCTTAATTTGTCGTAATGATCTATAGGGGTTGGGTCAGTGCACCATATTGTCCTAAAAGGCAGAGATTGTGCACCAAAAAGGAAATTAATCCACATGTTACAACGTTGTTAAAAAATGCAAGACATATGAATATAGTGAATTATGCTAATAAGCAATTTAGATTGGGAGAGACGTAATTAAATTTTGTTATTTAATTGAAGAATTCCAATTAAAATAATAATAAATCTATATGTATATATTAATATATTGATTGGAAGGCTTCTAACAATGGTCACTTTTTTCCATTAGATCCCCTTTAATCCTTTTGGATACCTACTACTTTCTTATATTATATAGTTGGGGCTTGCTACTTGTTGGCATGTTGGGGTAAACGAAATGTGTTTTTTTTTATCTCGCAGTGGGAGTCTATGGAATAAGAAATAAATTTGATAGCTTGACAAAAGTGGTACAAAATATGTTTTTTTATCTCATAGTTGGACTCTATGGAATAAGAAATAAATTTGATAGCTTGACAAAAGTGGTAGCTTAACAAAAGTGGTAGAGAAAAGATTAATCTCTCCTACCTTGACAGAACTGGTGGTCAAGATCAACACCTACAAGAACTTTGTTGTGGAATATTATCAAAACTAATAGAAAGATATGAAAGAGTGTATAGTGAGAACCTTGACAAACATGGCTACTGAAACTTGCAACATTGTTTGTAGGAAGAGAAAATTATGTTTCTTTTTTCCAAACATGTATGTTAGTATATTAAAATTTAATGAATATGTTTTCCTATTATCATAAATGGTTCCATAATTTAACAAAACATTCGCCAAGACTTCACTTTTTATTATTCAGTGAAATACTTGCCAAGATCTTACAAGATTTTATAATTCAGTGATAGATTCGCCACGACTTTACAAGATAATATAATTCAGTGAGAGATTCGCCAAAAAAATTATATATACATATTATATTATTGATAAAATCACCTCCCATTTTTCCTATGTATCATGGGGATTCACCCATTTATTATACATATACATTTAGGGTGGTTCTTAAAATTTTCCTTGACCATGAGCCTTTTATCAAGGCTAGATAAGGAAATCAAGTGAAGAGATTATTCCCCTTTAAGTTTTTGGAAAACAAGTATGTGCCTTTGATGAGAATTATTATAAAGTACTTCACTTGTGAAGGTTGGTTCTCTCAGTTGTATGCCTATCACATTAGACTCCTCATGCATTTCACTAGAGTAAAGATGTTGAATCTCCCTTACTTCATGTTTAGAAATATTGAGAAAATGGCACATATTGCACAGAGGAAATCATACCCCCAGCAGTTGAACAATGTATATCATTACTCTTTGATTAAAATCATTGTTCTACACCAGCTTAGCCTTCTTAACAGTCCATGGGAGACTATCATTGCAAATGAGATGTTCAAGGGTCCACATATCCCTTCGCGAGTGCATCAAGAAGAAGGTGGGCCTTCCAACCATGGAGAAAAAGGGAAGTGGCCAAGGAAACCAAAACTGTTGAGGTTCCAGCGTATGTAACATATGAGAGAGGCACTAGGAGACTTTTTGCAACTACTAGGCAAGTGCTTGTTCCACAAGGTGTGGAAGGGGCCTTGCCTTTGTCATCAGTCCATAGGCAAATGTTTGCTCCACAAGGTGTGGAAGGGGCTTTGCCTTCATCATCGGCAAAACAGGAACAGGTTGAGCAGTTGAGCAAGGGCAAGGAAAAGGTGCAAGAAGAGGATATTGGTGATGAGCAGGAAAGATATTTTTATCTCATTGAGCATGAGGAGCCACAACAACACTTTTCTCAACATGGAGTTGACATTATTGACTTGGAAGCTCAGGATCCGGAAACTATCAAAGACATTATCATAAAGGAACAAGAAGCTGAAATACAATCCTTGGAAAATAACTGAGAGAGAGCTAAGTTCATCATCAGATATTTAGAATAGGAAAACAAATAATTGAGCCACAAGTAAGCCCTCATGGAGCTGCAAATGATCAAAGAAAACAGGCAAAAGGCCAAGGAGGCTCATGTCAAGTTGACTTCTATTAAGTAATAGATTGAGAATGATAGGGAAACATGGCTTGAGAGGGTCAACATACATCTTGAAGGGTTGATTGAAAAGGCCAACAGGGATAAGAAGATGCTTCGCCACATGGCCTACCATTACATGACCCGCAACAAAATCTGTAACATGAGGATCAGGAAGCTTAAGCTAGGTTGAGGAAGGCTTTAAAGAGCTAAAAGGAGCAAGATAAGTTGAGGATATTAATTGAAGCCTCACTAGCCTATCAAAGCAGCTGATGGTGGTGTCCCATGTCAAAATTGGGCAAGTTTTGATGATTTTTTGCATTTTTCAAATTTTGCAATTTTCAACACAGAAAATGGGCCCAGAAGTGCAGTGCCACCAGCGATGCGCTTTTTCTTGGAGCATCTGATGGAGGAAAAATTTAGATATTTGGATATAGGCTGATGAGAGCATCCATCGCAAAAAAAATTAGAAGTTTTGGAGCAAAACTGGCCCACCAAAAGGTCCAAAAACTATCAAAAAATGACCTTTCTGCCTCTTTTTGGACACACAGAAGCTGCCTTGAGATATTTTAGTTTTGAGGGGGAAAACGACCTCCAAATGCAAAATTTCAAGTTGCTCCAAAAACTAGACTAGAATACCTTTCCAATGAGACATCTTGGGCTAAATTTTGCTAAGGAGAAGGTCTCCAAAAGTGGGTGGAAAGCAACACTGCGCTTTTGACCAGTGGCGCTGTGCTTTTGACCAATTTGCCCAGAAATCCAAAATTTCACCTGTTTTCACTGTGGATTCACTTTCTCTCTCCTCAAGGTTGTTTCTATGATGTAATTAATGATATGATATGTAATTATGATGGTAAAACAATGTTAGAGGTTAGATTCATTAGTTAGAGGTGGTTGTGAGGCTAATGAATCAGTTTCCATGCTTATAGAGGCAAGTAGTTTGACTGTCTATATTCCTGGTCCATGTTGTGAAATGGTTGTAACAACCCCTCTTCTCATGGACTCGACCCCTGATGGTAAGGATGAGTGGTTTGGTTGTCTATATTATGTATTTTATTCCTCATTTTCAGGGGTTGGATACACTTGGATGCTCTGAACAATATTGTACATCATTTGTAAGCAGTTGGCAAGGAAATTAATAGGAGTTGTAGCTATTTTTATGGGATACTTGTGCTATGGTGACTTTCCATAGTTTCTTCTTCTTTTATCAGTTTTTCACATGTTTTATGTATGCCACAATCTAATCCATTGCTTCTAGCTGAATGATATCAATATAGATAGGTAGAATTCATTGTTTACAGTGCTCTACCTTAGGAAGCCATTTAGTATTCTATGTTTTCTATTGTTTGAGAAGGATACATGAGCTTTACATGCCCTCCTGAGCTCCTCACCAGTTTTAGACCTCTCACCTCACTAAATTTCAAGCGTAAAAGCCTATACCTACCTTGCCCCATAGAACACCCTGTACTCTGACCTAATTTCCCAAACCCAAATTGCCTAGCTCCATTTGATCTAGCACAAAAACCAACAAATTCAATCAAAACCCCCTGACCTACTATACCTAGCATAAATTATTGATTCATGATCTAGTCATCTTGACTAAGATTCATAAGGAGAGAGCCTTCTCCCGACCTAGTAGGGCTAGCTACCAGGTTAAGCTTGGTTTGTGGTTATCCTAGTGTTATCAGGAAATCTAGTGTCTATCCAGAGCTGCTAGTCCCACTAAGACGGGTAGCTATCTTAGAAACAAACAGATTAAATTTACTTTCATTTTCCTTTATGAGAAGTAGATAGGAGAAGATCAAAGAATACCAACCTCAATCCTTCGCTCGGTTCTTTGCTTGTTCCTTCTCCTCACCGACCAGAATTTGCTGCTTTTCCCTTAACATCTCCGCTTCAAAGAGTACCTGTAAAGTCAAAGCAGCATAATACCTTCAAAGTGCAGAGATATACAATCATAAACAATATAGGACCAGATATATATTAACCACACAAATTCATATACTATCATACATACAAGAATGTAGAGGAAAACTTGAATAGCTTTATTAATATGAAGATTAGAGGAGAGGATTACAACCCATTGTTCTAACCTAGTGTCATCCTCCCAGCATGAAAGCCCTTCTTCACCTCATGAAAAGCTTAGATCACCCAACACTATGATATTCCACCAGGAAACCAACATCACTTCCTTACAAGATACAAACTTCCAGCCTCTGGATCTCTAGGATGAGGGATCCATATATAAATGATTGCAGGGAGGTGAGTCAACTTCTGGGATTTTGATTAGTGTCTTCTCTTTGATAGTTCTTGGTTCCACTTGGAGATTGATGATCTCTTACTCATCCCTGGGTGAATTCAGAGAGGCAAGTGTAGATCTATAAAAGGGGTCTCTTTCACCTCTAATTACCTCACATTAATATGTCAATCCGGGAACATTTTGTTATTTCAAAGAGTGTCTCAGTCTGAGGCTATCATTTGCCAGAGTAATGCTAGTAGTACAATGTTTCAGAAATACAAGAGTAAATGCTTGTCTACAGCTTAACTTATTCAAAAGATTAAATCACACATTCAAAAGACTAAGAAACTTATCAGTCAAGGGTTCGGTAGCAATAACCCATCCCTTTGGAAACTGATGGAAAAGGGAATCAGAGAACAGATCGTGGATCTGGGAGTTGAACAATAAATGCCAATGCTCAATACAACCTGAGATCGTTCTTCACACCAACACCAATAAATGAAACTACAGATGAGAAATGGAACAACAATTAAGAAATCGAACAGCAATTCTGCAATGGAACAACAAATCCAAAATGGAATAGTAATTCTGAAATGGGACAGCAACTAAGAAATAGAACAACAACTAAATATCATAAGGAGTAACAATCTTAATCTATCAGATCAAATGCATTAATCGTAATCAAACGACAATCTTTCACTCTTAAGGGCGAATCGAACAGCACACACCAATGGAACAACACTGATTACTGATAAATTATGGAACAACGCTTGAAAACCATATACGCACACAACACACTTAAATAGTAATCTGATCCAAGTATCAATCTCAGTTAGAAAGAATACGACTGCATTTCAAAATAGAACAACATTGTTCATAAATCCAACAATCGTAAAGAACATAACTCCCAAGATGAATTCCGTAACGTTAATGAACAGGTGCACAACACAAAAGCTCTGTAATGGAATAGTAACAGTATTCTGTCAAGACTAGCAATATTAGATCAACTCTTAAAAGAACAGTAATATGATGCAGAGTCAATACAATAGTTCTATCTGTAGAAACCTTAATGAATTAAACATAACAGAGCATGTGATGTAAACTTATATGACACATCAGATTACCAAATAACGTCAATAGGAAAACCATGCGTAAACCAAGTGTAATAATACAAGAGAAAGTGCCCTCCAGGGCCGAGCCCTTAGCCTCCAGGGGTACACCGCTTGAAGTTAATCCAGACTTAGAGATGAAGTAATAACCAAGTTTGTATTAATGCATAGAGTAGAATTACAATAAACCAGTTCTTAACGAGACTCGATGATCAAAGTTTTGATATTAAAAGAAATTACATAAAAGCATAACCATATTTAACTCTCTCCCGAGCTAACAGTGCTGCCCCTTTTATAAGTGTGACGGCGGAGATGTCTAAGTGCAGAAATAGATAAAACAACAATCCCTCAGGATCCTGAGGGATTCGCCAAACCGTTAGTCCCCAGTCATTTCTTTTCTCTCCTGCGTCGAGCTGATATCTCCACCTCCCTTTCCAGGCTGATTCACTTTGATTTGCTTTGCCTTGTTTGCATTCGGTCTCTTGTCAAAGGGACAGTGGTTAACCCGTCCTTGTCCTTTCCTTTGGAACAACAACTTCTCGTTTTCCCTCCTTCCTGCATAAGGAAATGACAATTGTCAGTGTTTTAGTCTTGCATATTAATCGAACATGTTTTATTATAACTCTTTATCATTTTCCTAGTTCAAGATGCAAAAGGTTTGTAAGTTCTAATGAAAAGATACTGAAATAATAATCAAAAACATACCTTCTTTAGTACTCCACACACCCCCCTGCTTACCCTGTTTCCTGCCCTCATGAAAACATTGTAGTGGACATGCAAGGCAATGAGAGAATAGGCTGGAGATGGAATCTCATGTGGAGGCCTACAGCCATGATGAGTAACTAGGTAGGCAAAGAAATGGCCTGTCTGACCCTCGGGCATCTCATACAGGGCTTGGTATCTAGGTGCAGGGTGCCAAATAATTGGACTCTGAAACCTATATCCTAACCAGGATGGCCCTGCCCTAAAAACGATTTCGCCATAGAGGTGCAAGTAGTTGGCAGCTAATTTAAAATTCTCATACTTAAACGGTTCCCTGAGCTGGATATTCGGATTAGAAATTTGATACCGAAATTTAGCTGCATCAATGGCAAGGTCTTTGATAGAAATAAAGTATTCTAATCCTTGTTGAATGAGTGCATCATGCATGGGTCCTAATGTTTCAATTACACCCGGAGTCTTCATGAGGTTTCTATGTGCTCTCCACAACTGTACTAGGTCCCTAGGCTCAGCCCTTACCCACAAATCTAAGCCATTTTCTTGCCTCTGGAAAGTATTATATGCTTTAAGCCATTTAATTTGATTAACGCCAAATGAGATGAACACCTGCAATTGGATATCCCCAACAAAAGGGCCAGGGTTCAGCTCAGTCTCCTGGTATAATACAAGGTTATGTAAATAGAACTCACACAGTAGTCTCTAGACTTTTACCCCGTAGTGCTTACAACAGTCTATAAAATCATTGACAGTGTTAATTTGTATGGGAGCACCTACTTTATCAACATTTATTTTTAGTTGCAAATACCGTTCCAATAGAAACAAGGCATAATTCTTGGTAGGGGCTCTACATGCTAAGACGTCATTGTATAAAGAACACAAGGTATCCATTTGCTTGATAACTACATCTAACCTACAAGTTACCTTCGTGACTTTCTCTTGTTCCCTTTGCCACCCTTTAAAGGCCTGGCTTTTGGATTGATTGACATTCCTAAGCTGTTGCTGTAGCTCTTCATAACTTTCGCGAGGGACCATTTGCTCTCTAAACTTTTTTGCTTCTTGCTGAGCTTGCTTCAACCCCTTTCGTAGGGTTACTGTTTTTGGATCTCTTCTCCATGTAGCAGTGGAGGTCGGGAGTTTTAGCTAAACTTTCCTATTACATTGCTTTGAGTTCATAACCCTTATCACTCCCGAAAGTGGTGCCTCCATCTGAATTTCCTTATCACGGGTCAACATCTCGTCCATTTCTATCTTAACATGAATATCAGTCTGTTGTTGTTCCTTTTCAATTGGAACAACAGTCTGTTTCTCAGCGTCATTTGGAACAACATCCTGGTTCTCGACAGGGTTTTGAACAACAGGATGAATTCTGGTCCTCCGCCCCTTTTCCTTGAGGGGTTTTGCTGAAGTGGTCACATTTTTCCTCCCTGAAGTCCTTTTTACCCTTTGCCTTGCTTTCAGGATCCTAATCTGCTGGTGGAGCTGGGCTATTATATTCAATAATCTCTTCTGTTCCTTTCGTAATTATTTAATTTCCAAGATTTCCTTAGAAGGAACAACAGGTTGTTCACTGCGGCCTGGACTGTGACTGATTCCCGGATTTTCCTTCTAGGGTGTTTCTTCACTGTTCTGCTCTGGCTGTTCTGGGGCAAGAACCCTAACTGGTTCTGTCATTTCTTGGGCGACTTCTCTTTCTACCCCGTTTCCTCCAGAATTTCTTCTGGTGTCTTCTAGTTAGGAATAGATTATTCCTGTTCAGTATCTCCTATCATCCTTTCATCATGAATAGGCAGATTTTCTTCTTCTGCCTCCTTTGCATGTGATTCTTCAGGTGAATTTTCCTCCTGGGATTTCTTTTCGGCATGAAGGTCTGATGGACTGGAAGGTTGGCCATATTCGCCCATATTGGCCAAGACTTCGGCCAATTCATCTTCTCCCACTGGGTCCTGCAATGGTCTACCTTCTTGTTGTTCCATTTCCTCCCCCTGCTCAAATTGCTCGGCTTCTTCTTCAGATTTCTCGGCTCCTTCTTCATTTTCTTCTTCTTCTTCTTTAGATTGCTCAACCTCTTCTTCTTCTTCTTCTTCTTCTTCTTCAGACTCCTCGGCCTCTTCTTCTTTTTCTTCTTCTTCATATTGATTGGCCTCCCCTTCTGGCCGTGAGGGTTTCTCATCTTCAATTTCTACCAGCCGACTGGTGTTTTCTATGGGCTTCTCTAGCCTCCCTCGTAGTCGTGCTAGCCGGACCGATTTTCTGCGTTTTTCCGACCGCTCGGGTGTACCGGTGGCATGTTTACGCTTGCCGATTCCCTTTGTTTTTCTGGATGCTTGGGTGTACTGGTGACATGTTTACATTTTGGGGATGGTGCGGTCAATCCCCCATTTATCATGGAAATTAGCTCTTCCCAGCTGCTCTGCTGCTGGGTGAGGTTATGGTTGATAATTAACCGAATCAACCCATGATGACTAACAACTGACTCTACATGCTGTGCCTTTTTAATGCTCCATGCAACGTCATGAAGTAACGAATTCAAAAATGTAGGTAAATTTACAGAGCATTTTTTCTTTAGTAGAGCTAAGAGTTTAAGATGTCGTGGTCTTACCACGTCTTTTCTGCCTTCACAAGTGATGTAGCTTTGAATGGTCCTTGCCAATTCTGCCCACATCTCTCCTAGTGCTGCTGGCAAAACTCCCTTTCCTCTAATTGCCAGGCTCTGGCCTTCGTCCCGGAAGATTTCTATAATCTTCTGCAATCTCTCCTTTTTTAACATCCATACAGGTCTGGTGGCTGGTAGTCCTGAGACTTCTACGATTATGTCATCGGTGACTGCTATGTGTCTCCCCCTCACTGTGGAGTAATCCTCTTGCAAGTTCTGCAGGAATTCAATTGCCACCGTCTCGTTAGACTCCTGCAAGCGGTTGAGATAAGTCAGCCACCCTACTCTTGCCAGGATTTCTCGGGAAGCAGTAGAGACTGTTAACACCTGCGGTTCTCTCCGAATTGATCTTCCTCCCATGGTTTCACTATAAACTCTCAATGGAATGGCAGCTGTTCGTGCTGTTGAAACACAGAGAGGCTAACAGACGCAAGACTTGTTCAAAAGTAGAGTATACAATAGAAATGGCTTATGAAGAGCAATTCATGCAGAAAAAATAAAAATAGTATGCCGTTGAGCCATGCCATACCCTAGTACACAACTTCTCGAATAGTGAGCTGACACGTAATCCAGGGAATGATGAGGTTAACCTCCCCCCCCGACAATGTGATAGGCTGTCCCAGCCGTCAAATAAAGGAGCAACGCCCGCTCTGAAACAGAGTCATAAAGGAATAGCATATGGCAATATGCCATGTTTACAAAAATAGTGAATTACCAAAATCGAGGCATAGATTTGGATCGCTTATTACGTAAGAGGCTGTTGTGATATGATGCGAGGCTGGGAGGATAGGACATTTGCCGTACATTCCAAGTCTCATGCGGTCATTGTCAACTACTCTACCATGATTGGTGATAATAAATTTACATGCGTTATATAATTCGGGAAATGATATATGATTAATTACTAAGGTATAAGAAACAAAAGGGTGCTAGTAACTTTACCTATTGGTGTAAATAATGTGACTTCAATACCATTAACAGTGCTCTGCTGCCGACAGGTGTCCATAACCTTGGCAGAGTTGTTTATTTCACCCATGGAACCATGATCCTTTGTTTATACTTAGGAAATGTTGTGTGATGTTAAAATGTAGGCCATTATGATGGCTTGGTGACCAGTTAACCATAATGTCATTCACGAGGAAGGATCGAAAAGTGGGCAGGCCAACTCGTGATGAGACCTCCTGTTCCAAGGGTTGTTTATTTGATATACCTTTTGGACCATATCCCTGGTGTGGTGGCCATAGTGGGAATGCCACTTCACTTTCATCCTCATGATCATGGTAGGCTGGCTCTTGATGAGACCCCTTATCCTGCATTTGACAACTTATAAGTCATGTTTATTCTTTTTTTTCTTTCTTTTTCATAAAGTACTTTCCCTTATCTATACACAAAGGGTGGTTCAACACTCCTTAAGAGTAGGAATGGTGGAAGAAGTCTTAACATCTCAATAGGAAGATATAAACCCTTTGCTCTTATTCCTAAATAATAATCAAAGAGGATTAAAAGGGATCATCATGATAAAGATAACCAATCAGAGCAGAATTAGTAGAACAATGACAACAAAAGATGATAAGTGTGTCCTTCCTTTTGTCCTCTTACCAATGCAGAGCCTTATAAAGATAGTGATTTATGATTGGCTGATTTCAGTATGTTGTGATTTTGTATCCATTGCATAAGTGCATAGCTGTATTCTAAAAGACTTGAAAGAACAGGAGCAATAAGCATCCTCAATTTAGAACAGCAAAAGGAACAAGCTGTTTCACAGGGAGAGAAAAAGCATGCAAGTGGTGTTCCTTTTGGAAAAAGGAACAACAAAAGACCACAAATAACAGAAAATGCAAATGTCGTTCCTTTGAAAAAGGAACAGCAAAGATGGAAAACGTTGTTCCTTTGGAAAAAGGAACAACAGAACACACAGATGTTGTTCCTTTGGAAAAGGAACAGAAGAACATACCAATGCCGTTCCTTTGAAAAAGGAACAGCAGAAATAAAAAATGTTGTTCCTTTGGAAAAGGAACAACAAACACACAGAAATGCAAAAATGTTGTTCCTTTGGAAAAGGAACAGCAGAAATCAAAAACGTTGTTCCTTTGGAAAAGGAATAGAAAAACACACAAAAATGCCATTTCTTTTGAAAAAGGAACAACAACAACCAAAAATGCTATTCCTTTGGAAAATGAACAACAAAAGACGCAAAAATACCATTCCTTTAGAAAAGGAACAGCAGAAATAAAAAATGTTGTTCCTTTGGAAAAGGAACAGCAAAACACGCAGATATGTCATTCCTTTGAAAAAGGAACAACAAAAATCGAAATGTTGTTCCTTTAGAAAAGGAACAGCAAAACAGGCAAATGTCGTTCCTTTGGAAAAGGAACAGCAAAAATCAAGAATGTTGTTCCTTTGGAAAAGGAACAACAAAAACACACAAATGCCATTCCTTTGGAAAAGGAACGACAGAAATCAAAAATGTTGTTCCTTTGGAAAAGGAATAGCAAAACACGCAAAAATAAAGAAAAAGAACCAAATTACAACAAGATGACGACTGATCCAAAGGGGGTTGCTCTTTTGAAAAAGGAAAATCCAGAAGAAAATGTTGTTCTTTTGAAAGAAAGAAAGGAATAGCAAAAATAATAACAGCAAAACGTTGATTCAAAAATATGTACAAAAATGATTCAAAAAAAGAACTTATGTACAAACTGTAAAAAGAAATGAATTCCTTAATGAATTACAGGTGAGGAAGACTTCTCTTCCTCCCCCAAAATCTCCATATCAGAGTCTCGGCGTAGCTGCTGGCAGAAGGACTCCTGAGTGAGTGGTTTGCGATAGAGATGAACTCGGTGGCCATTTGCCTTGAAGGTATATCCAGAACTGTCAATAGTGATTAGAGTAAGGGTCCCGTTGTCATGTACCTTCTGGATTTCATATGATCCCAACCAACGAGTCTGGAGTTTCGGGAGGAAGTCCTGAAACCTGGATTCATACAAAAGAGCCTAGTCTCCCTTGTGGAAGACTTTATTTTTAGTGAGAGCATCATGTCATTTAGCTCGCTGCTGTTGGATCAGGGCAGTGTTTTGAAGTGCAGAGAGCCTAATTTTGTCCAGCTCATTGATCTGCTACAATCGATTAATCTGTGCCTCGGTTAAATCTAGGCCAACTTCCTGTGTTGTTCGTAATGTTTGGATTTCGAATTCTATGGGGAAAATGGGTTGTTTTCCAAACACTAATTGATAAGGTGAGTAACCAGTGGTGCTTCTCCATGTTGTTCTGTAAGCTCACAGTGCTTCAGGTAGTCTGGCAGCCCAATCACATCTATGTGACGCAATGGTTTTTGTTAGGATTGCTTATATTATTTTATTGTTTCTTTCTACCTGTCCATTCGCCTGTCGGTGGTATGGAGTAGTGATTTTAGGCTGGACATGATAGTTGTTGAGTGTTGCAGCTATTTTGTTCTCAGCAAACTATGGTCCATCGTCTGTAATTATTTCTCTTGGAAGGCCATAATGTACAAATAGATGGAACAGGAACTGTATGACAGAGTGTTTTGTAGCTCTAGGCAATGCCTCTGCTTCAACCCACTTGGTGACATATTCTGTTGCCACCAAATTATATGCTTTCTGGTTTGATGATGGGTTAATTGGTCCAACAAAATCAAGACCCCTTCGCTCGAATGGTTTGATGACTAACTGTGGTTTCAAAGGCATCTCATCAGATTGACCAGGGCATCCTGCTTGCTGGTAACTATCACAGGCTTGGACAAATTTCTTTTCATCTTTGAAAATCGTGGGCCAATAATACCCTGTCTGCAGCACTTTATGTCCAGTTCTGCGATCGGCGAAATGTCCACCACATGGCCCGTCATGGAAGGCTTTTAAAATGTCAAAGATTTCATCTTCTCGAACGCATCTCCTGATGTGCATGTCTGCCCCTGTGTGAAACAAATAGCCCCCAATCCAAGAAAATCGAGTACTCCGCTAAACAATATGTTTCTGCTCATTAGGGGTTAGATGCTTTGGTAATTTACCTACTGCTAGGTAATTGGCAACATCAGCATACCAGGGTGTTTGAACAGCCACAGCAAATAGATGCTCATCCGGAAATTGGTCTTCAACTGCTGCTGCATCGATTGGCTTTGGCATTCTTGAGAGAAAATTGGCTATAGGATTTTCTTTGCCCAGTCGATCCTTGATTGTAATATCAAATTCCTGCAATAAAATCAGCCATCTAGTTATTCTGCCGTTTGTGATAGGCTTGTTTGCTAAATATTTTATGGTAAAATGATATGTGTACAATATAACAGGATATCCAGTAATGTAATGTCTAAACTTATTGATAGCAAGTATTACAGCTAGAAATTATTTTTGAGTAACAATGTAGTTTAATTAAGCAGGGGATAAATTTTTGCTAATATAATAAATTGCATATGGTTTTTTATCCTCTTCCTGCCCAAGGACCGCTCCAATGGATGTATCTGAGGCATTAGATGATATCTGGAATGGCAAATCCAAATTTGGTCCTCAAAGGACTGGGGTTGTGGATACGAGCTTCTTCAGATCCTTGAAAGCGCGTTCACATTTTTCTGTCCAAAGAAAATAAACTTTACCAGTTAGTGCATATAGAGGTGCAACAATGTGCGAATAATCTTCTATAAATCTCCTATAATAACCAAAAAATCCAAGAAAACTACATACCTCTGTTTGAGTGGTAGGAGTGGGAATAAGCAAAAGTATTTGGATTTTGGCTGGGTCTACCTGAATGCCAGCTGCTGAAATATAGTGTCCTAGGATAATTCCTTCAGTCATCATCATATAACATTTTTTGTGGCTTAAACAAAGCCTAGTAGCAATGCAGCATTGTAGGACTTTTTCTAGGGTATCCAATGCTGGATCAAAATCATCTCCATATGGTTTAAAGTCATCCATGTATACTTCAAGTCCGTCATTTATTAAATCTGAAAAAATGCTAAGGATAGCCCTTTGAAATGTGGCAGGAGCATGTTAGGCCCCTATTGTTATAGACATTTTTGTGCCTTACAGCTTTGAGCATGAAATGTCCATAATCCAAGGGATCCAAAGTCCCTAAAGATGTTGCTACAGCTCCTAAAGGAACAAGGTCAACCAATGACAGCTTCTCCTAGAAGTTCTCCACCAAAAACCACTCAGAACTAGTCAAATCAGGATCAATTCAGAAGCTCCACTAGATGCCTGTGTTGCAAAGCACCCAAATACACTGGCTAGGTGCGTTGCAACACACTTGAATGCACTACCTAGGTGCGTTGAGCAGGAAATGACAAGTGGCAGAGTCATCCAACGAGGTGGAAAGACCATGGAAGCTTCCAGAATCTTCTCCAATGACACTTGCCTCACTGAATTCGACCAAGTGATGAGTAAGAGGCTCTCAGTCTCCAAGTGGAAGCAAGAATTGACAGAGAGAAGCCACAAGTCAAAACATAAGCTGACTCATCCTCTCTGCTTACATCTATATATGGATCCCTCATCCCAGAGATCCAGAGGCTAGAATTTTGTATTTTGCAGAGAATTGCTGTTGGTTTGAGATTGAGATTAGTACATTGGGTGATTTATGCTTTGTTGGAGGAGAGGAAGGGATTCCTTTGTTGGGAGGTAGATGCTAGATCGGGACTCACTTGGTTGTATCTCCTCTTGGACTTTCTTATTCTATCAATAAACTATTTGAGTTTCTCCTACATGCTGTGTATCAATGATGTTTTGTTATATTTGCATGTTTAGCTTAATCTGATCCTGAGCTTTTTATGAATGTATATCTATATCTTCGTGTAGTTTCTCTCTCTTGTGATCTTGCAGGAATTCGGTGAAGCTGGGCCGGTAGGGGAGCAGGGCGCTGGGAGCTATTGAAGAGAGGAGTGATTGGATCAACAAACTAGCGAAAGACACAGTTTAGTTGCATCCTTCCTCTTCATTTATATTTCATAAAGAAGAATACTCGAGTAGTTTTCCTTGTTTGTTGCTAAGGCACTATCACACCTTAGAGTGGGATAGGGGTGTTCTGAATAGATACTTTTCCCAAAAACAAATTGGCGACTCCACTGGGGATCGTATCTAGTTAGTTTATTTGTGTTTCTATTGTTGTTCTTCTCATAAACTCAGGAGTGCTAAATCGAACTGCATTTGCCATTTACAAATGCAAAGTAGAGATCTGCTACTCTAGTCCATTTACTGGGCCTGTTTATGATCTGAACAGCTGATCCACAAATGCTCTAACAGCCCTTTGTGATAGCTCTTAGTCCTCCTTTAAATCATCCTCCTAATTGTACCTTATTGATAGCTTTTATCCGGCCAAAAACCTTAGATCAAACTGCAAACCGTGACCCGAAACCCAGAGACAATTCTCGTTTCTGCTTCAGCGTAGGCTCTGTGAAGAAACTCTGCATTTCAACGCAGGTCCCGAGAGGGCTACCTGCGTTGCAATTCAGTTTCTCTGTGCAACAGGTGCGCTGTTCAGCCTTTGCCCTGTGCAGCTGTGGTTCTTTGCATCCTTGTGTTCAGTTTTATCTCTGTTTTTTGCAGCCTGTTATCAGTGTGTGTACCTATCTGAAAACCCCTTTTCTCTGCCTTAATTCCACCTCAGTTGTATAAAGAAACTGTATTTGTTTTTGTGTATTTGTTACATCATTTGCAGTTTCCCATTACAAAAGTAAACTAGTCATACTGTCGCCCTTAGATCTAGACCTGTCATAAGTGTCGTTTTGATCTTAGGAGTAAATTTATTTGTTGTTGACAGTTGATTGCGCTTTTAATTTTGCCTTTTGGTTTGAATTTATGAATTTCTAGTGTCGAAACAAGTGTTTACCTCAAAATCACAAAGTGTCGTAATCGTCTTTTTGATTTCAAAAAGAAACTTGTTTGTGTTTTCACTTGAAATCGAATTCAAATTTCTACAACAGCTTTCTTTTTAGGCATCAATATTAAGAAAGTGAAAACAAATACATGCATTTGTGCATTTGCATATTGATAGTTTGTATGGTTTGATTTAGGAAAAGTGCATTTACAGTGTGCTCTATACTCTTTGAGAAAAGTTTGTGTCTTTATTTTCCCCTTGTAGCTAGGATTTTCATTGTTGAAAAGAGATAAATGCTTGCTTATCATCTTTAGACTGCATTTAGGAATTTTATATACATCTCATGGTGATCCAAAAAAGGCAAACTTCTAAGAAAGATCAACCTAAAATAAATTGAATGAACTTAACAACGCATTGGAACCTAACGCAAAACATAGAGGTCTAGGCTAGAGACGTGTTCCGGCGTCGTAAAACCTGGTTATTGTCGACCTCACTGATGGTTGGGTTATTCCTCCTGAGAGACGATAAGTGCCAGTACCGATTGTGCTCCCACGTACCGTCGAGTATATATTGGGAGACCCCTATAGGCATAAAACGTTTATCCATAGGAAGCCGTGTCGGCCGCCCTACTGATCGCAATGCACTGAACACAGCATTCGGGAAGATTGACCGCCCGTACTTTAAAAAGTATTATGTGGTTTTGCGATTGGTTTGGCACACCCTCTACCTAGAACTCCAGAGCAGTCCCTTTCGTTCCTTTTCAGACTCCTTAACGGAAAAGGTCCATCTGAGCACTTGTCACTTCAGGCTCATTAAAAATCGAAGGAGACTAGAGTCATCTTTTGCTTTTTCTCGACTCTTTAAAATTGAAAAAGCAAGTTGTGTCCAAGCGTCGTTAAAATTTATTTTAAACGGAATATTCATACCCTTTTTCCTGGGTTGATCTTTAGGTTGAGAAAATGGAGCCTACCAACCAAGGAATTCCCCTTGGTGGAAATCCTAGTCCCTTCTCCTCTTGGGGAGATGTTGGTGCACCCCATATGGCCACATTGTCGCTTCCAGGACTGACAATTGGCTTGCCGGTCTGGCTCTTCTCAACCAATGTCGTTTAGAACACCACTATTCCTGAACAGTCGAATCAGAAGTTAGACCAATCTAGAGTTACCCACCAGCCTTCTACTTCCTCTAATTCTTCCTCTCCTCCTTCCTCTTCGCTTGATGGGGCTGGCAAAGCCAAAAGTCAAGTTCCTAAGGAGAAGAAGGAAAAGAAGAAGAAAGAGAAGAAGAAGAAGGAGCCAAAGGCGACTAGGGGCAATTGAGTGTCGTCTAACGAAAATCCACACACAGCACTAACTAGGCCTAAATTGCCATGTGTCATATGCAAGGGAGACCACTTTCACAGAGATTGTCCTTGCATCCCGAGGATACTAAGGGACTGGTCTCCCCGTTTGCACAATCCGGTGGCGTCAACCTCTGATAGCCATGTTGAAAGCACACCGTCAACTAGCAAAAGTGAAGTCCCAGGACAGAAAGGGAGAGCTAGATCTCCCTGTAAACTGTGAGAAGGCAATCACGCCATCCACCGTTGTCCCTTCTTAGACGAAGCTAAAAGAGTTTTGGATGATCGTCCGGTTTCACCGTTACGACTTCCTCCTGGATATAAAAAACTCTTGCCGAGTCCTTCGTTAGTTGAGAATACAGCTAGCCTGCTCAAGTGGTCAGTTGAAGCGCCGGTCATTGAAGATGAACCAGCTGAATCCATACCCGACGAAAGTCAAAAGGTCGAGGCGGCAGTTGACCCGGTCTTGCCTTCAGAGGATTTATCTTCGAATGACACAGTCACTAAAGAGAATAAGGATG
Source organism: Pinus tabuliformis (assembly GCA_031772625.1). NCBI lineage: Eukaryota > Viridiplantae > Streptophyta > Pinopsida > Pinales > Pinaceae > Pinus > Pinus tabuliformis. The sequence continues at coordinate 964,936,846 of CM062811.1, forward strand.
ACACCGTCCAAATTCTCTTCATCAACACAGACTCCGACGAACACGGGGGCAACCCACCCATTCCTTTATCGTAGGAAGGAAGTTCATCAGAGCGATACCCGGTCGTCTACTCGGTCCCACCACCAAGCATCCTAGTTGCTTCCTTCGACTGGAACCAACTAGGCAAACCCTGTTTGCCAGCAAGCATACCATTCAGAATTATCATCCAAATATACAGAATGGCCATGGCTGGCACCATCATTGATGAGGGGGCATCTGTGAGTATCCTTTCCTCTATTGCTTGGAAAGTGCTTGGTTCGCCATCGCTTTTGCCTGAAATGAGAAATCTGACAGGCTTTGATAAAGGAACCAGTCGACCTTTAGGGATCCTCCCCAATGTTCCCATAACATTGAAAGGGAAGACCGTTCAAATGAACGTGATGGTCGTTCAAGGACCCTTGGATTATAACCTACTCCTTGGACGAGACTATATTTATTGCATGGGAGCCATCGTCTCCTCACTCTTTAGAGTAATGTGTTTTCCGCACGAAGGAAGAGTGGTCAAGCTCGTGGACCAGCTTTCATTTCCTGGATCATGCATCGCCAATAGTCATATACCGTCCCTAAATGGTCTCTTCACGCAAGAAATGTCTCAACCCATGGTCCGTCCTCCCGATGAGCGCGAGTGATTCGAAAGGATATGACTGGAACCCAGGGGGCATGCGTCCTAGTCTGCTTCGGCAGGAAAACTTCGGGTATAGGGTAGGTTTCCGCGAGAGAATATGACTAGTCTGTACCCCGTCCGTCTTGGAAGAGGGGTTATTCTAGAATAAGATTCTCTTGTCAAAGTTATGTGTTTGGCGCTCGTTGTCACTCACCTTTGTTTATCTCGGTAGACATCGCCGAAGAAGTGTTTTGTTTGAAAGATTAATAGAACAATCTTTGGGTGACCTGTAAGAGGTAAACCTCTCTCGCTAAAACAAATGTTTTATCGGACTAAAGTAGGGGTAACTTTGAAACTCTGTCTTATACCTGGGGGCATGCAAACCTTTTGGAGTGCAAGCAAGGGGCGGCTATTTATTTTTTAAATTTTTAGGTCCTCCCTTTAAACCTGTAGGTCTAGCCCTTTAAACTCGTAGGATTAGTCGTTTCCAAACATGCATAACGAAAGGATGCGGGGCATAGCTTTGTAAGGCACAAGCTCCATAAAAAATGGCATCTTACATGAGACATTCTTATCATATGACTGGATAATCGAGCAGTTTTAGCACATAGTTCATGCTCGTTAAAAATAAACATAAGATCGAGCTGTTTTAGCACATAGTTCATGCTCGTTAAAAAATAAACATAAGATCGAGCAAGTGTTTCAACCCGCGTTTAAGCTTGTTAAAAAATGAACTATCTTCTGGTAAATAACCACCGTGAATGTAACATTATCAGCCATTAAAGCCTTGGTCGTGTTTGCATTGTCACCTCCACTTTTCCATTGGCCGATCATTCACCTCCATATGATTGTTTACCCATTTTGAGGAATAGCTGCGAAGAGTGATTTCACTAGCCATCCTTGTGACACTGCCGTGCTTGGAAAATTCCAACCCTTACCTAGAATCAGCTGCTACCCATTTTATCACTCGTTCCTCAAAAGACGAGTCTTCTTTAAGCTCTTTTCATCTGACTCGTAAAATATGAAAAGATTGCCGAGTTTTGGCCTTCCAGCTCGTTAAAGCGACCGGAAGAGCTATCCCTCCTCTATATTTTAATCTTTTTGGACCTGAGGGATTATTGCACAAAAAGATCGAGCGCTTGTTTTGTTCGGCTCGTTAAAACTATCGAAAATTCATCCCTTCTGTATTGTTTTATACTTTTTCGGACTTAAGGGATTAGATGACGAAAAAGGACTTCCGGAGTTAACTTTACGTACCTTTTCAGACTCTCTAAAAGTGAAAAGGACCGAGTTATCTTTGTCGTTAGACTCGTTAAAAAGATTAATAGCGACAAACTTGTCTTTAGATGACAACGAGTTTCACTATCGCTAGGCTCGTTAAAACATAGCGATGGGTTTGCCCGAAGGGCAAATTATAGAACAAGCATATGTTATCCTCCTCAAGCTTGACAAAAATAAAGAGGTACTGGTCAGCAATGACTGGGGAAAAATTGGGAAGAAACTCAAAGAACCTTTATTGGTAGCAAGTCGCTCTTGAACATGACACTTCCACTCCATGCCTGAGTCGGGTTGGGTTGTTTCATTCACCGGTCACATCACCATGGTCTCGCCATACCATCCACCTTTGGGGTAAATTCTACCAATCCATCACATAAGTGTCGCCGATATGTTCAAGAGAAGTCATCCAGAGAAGTCAACCGTGTCCCATCCACTACCATACATTATACTTCATTCTTTCATGACCGCCACCCTAAACCATATATCATCAGATCGTTTTCACCTCCATCAAAATCATTTGCTCCGTTCCGTGTCACTGATGTGGGATACATCAAGGCCCTCCTTTGACGGATCACTTCTTGTCGACATCAGCTGATTATCCAAGAAGTTGATCTAGGAACACCCCCTTCAGTACTTTGAAGCTTGCATGCCTCAATGGCAAGTTTCTCACTTCCGGTGACATGTATACATCAATGACCTTCGACCGAAAGATTTTGCGTGGTGTTCAACGCCAAGTCCTTTATTCACACCACGTGAATTGTACTACAGTACCTTGAGGGTCATTATCATTATCGGTGATTCCTCTCGCGCTTGTTAACAATTTACATCATTGACTGGTAATCAACCGATGTCTTTCCATGTTCGACTTCAAAACATTTCTCACATGGATCGACTTGTACTTAGAGTGAAGATCGGACAAGATTGAAGACCCCGGATCTAGTTTCATCCATCCGGGCTGCGATATGTATTCAGGAAAAATAAAGACATTGACATGTACAGCATTGCAGAACAAATAATCATCCTACCAAAAGGATGATGATTTCATCAAAATCATCGGCCTACCATCAGACGATTGTCTATCCTATGTACATAAAAATGAGTTTATAAAGCTGAGCATGGGAACGCCCGCCTCGGCTAGATCATGAAAACAGTATGAAAATAATGTATTGTATTGTATCTTATTACAGGTCTCCTCCCACCATTGAAAGAACTTCGGATCCTCCTAATAAAGCATTTCACCCGATAAACGGCCTCATACATTAGGGGGCAACTGTTATAGACATTTTTGTGCCTTACAACTTTGAGCATGAAATGTCCATAATCCAAGGGATCCAAAGTCCCTAAAGATGTTGTTATAGCTCCTAAAGGAACAAGGTCAACCAATGACAGCTTCTCCCAGAAGTTCTCCACCAAAAACCACTCAGAACTAGTCAAATCAGGATCAATTCAGAAGCTCCACTAGATGCCTGCGTTGCAAAACACCCAAATACACTGGCTAGGTGCGTTGCAACACACTTGAATGCACTACCCAGGTGCGTTGAGCGGGAAATGACAAGTGGCAGAGTCATCCAATGAGGTGGAAAGACCATGGAAGCTTCCAGAATCTTCTCCAATGACACTTGCCTCACTGAATTCGACCAAGTGATGAGTAAGAGGCTCTCAGTCTCCAAGTGGAAGCAAGAACTGACAGAGAAAGCCACAAGTCAAAACATAAGCTGACTCATCCTCTCTGCTTACATCTATATATGGATCCGTCATCCCAGAGATCCAGAGGCTGGAATTTTGTACTTTGCAGAGAATTGCTGTTGGTTTGAGATTGAGATTAGTACATTGGGTGATTTATGCTTTGTTGGAGGAGAGGAAGGGATTCCTTTGTTGGGAGGTAGATGCTGGATCGGGACTCACTTGGTTGTATCTCCTCTTGGACTTTATTATTCTATCAATAAACTATTTGAGTTTCTCCTACATGCTGTGTATCAATGATGTTTTGTTATATTTGCATGTTTAGCTTAATCTGATCCTGAGCTTTTTATGAATGTATATCTATATCTTCGTGTAGTTTCTCTCCCTTGTGATCTTGCAGGAATTCGGTGAAGCTGGGCCGGTAAGGGAGCAGGGAGCTGGGAGCTATTGAAGAGAGGAGTGATTGGATCAACAAACTAGCGAAAGACACAAGTTAGTTGCATCCTTCTTCTTCATTTATATTTCATAAAGAAGAATACTCGAGTAGTTTTCCTTGTTTGTTGCTAAGGCACTATCACACCTTAGAGTGGGATAGGGGCGTTCTGAATAGATACTTTTCCCAACAACACATATACCACTAGTGTAACCCCTTATTGTTATTAGTACAACCCACTTATTATATTGATGTACCCATGTAGTGCCCATATTGTTACTAATGTGCCCCATAGAAGCCCACTATTGTTATTATTGTGCCCTTACATTATTATTGTTATGTCGGCTGTGATTATGTTATGACCCCTTAGACTCCTATATATAGAAAGGAGGTATTTTCATTTGTATCATCCAAGAATTGTTCATTTATGTAATTTAAAGGAGGTTGCCCCCTCGAAGAGGCTGAATTCTAAGGCGTTGATCTATCTTTTCTATCTTTTCTTGAGCTGGTTTCATAACATTTGGTATCAGAGCTTTGGATTCTAGGGTTTCGTTGCTCCAAACAGGTCATCATGGAATTTTCGCTATAACGTTTTTTCTGTGATGTTTCAGAAGTCGCAAAAAAAACCCATTTGAAAAGAAATCGCGTTGAACCTTGGGTCCAAATTTCAAAGCTTTTTCCGCGATATTTGCGGGGATATGATCTGAGGAAGTTGGTCTTTTTGCAGACTCCTAAATTACATTCAAAATAGGTGACCTGGGGAAAATCGTCATAACTTTCTCTCTGGGGATCGGATTGAAATTTCGTAAGAAGGTACAGAAAGAAAATAGACTGTAGTTTCTTGTATGCATGTTTCAGATCCAAAGGTCAAAACAGTGACTCACGGCACGTCATACAAGTTTGCTCTACTGAACTAGTCTATAAGCAAGTCACTGTGGGAGATTTCACATAACTCTTCCTTGGAGAATCCAATTTCGGTCAGACTTGTGGCATTGGAAAGAGAACACAGTGGGCTACTACAGCTCACAAATTCAGAACTTAAAGATCTAAAAGTACAGAGTTACAGTTGTTTCAAGATCAAGCTCCTAAAATCAAGAAAAAGCAAGATGAGGAAGTTTGATGGCAAGGATCCGGTAAATTGGATACTTCAAATGGAACAATATTTTGATCTACATGGTGTACAAATATTAAAAAAGGTATGTATTGCATCTTCATATTTAGAACCAGATCACTTTTTATGGTATGAAGGGCTTTGTTCTCGTAAACAACTTGTTACATGGTCAATTTTCACGGAGGAAATGGTAGCACATTATGAGGATACAAAGAGCAACACCTTCTTTAGAGCAACACCACAACAATTGGAAAGAGTAAAAGCACTTTTTGACATATTGGAACGAAAAATTATGGAAACCAAGAAGCATACCCCTCACAACTTTAAAGATGAAAGTGTTGTTTCTCCTAGCCTTCCACAACATACAAGGGTTACACCACAACAATTGGAAGAAAAAAGAGAAAAAGGGCTTTGTTACAATTGTGATAGCAAATGCACTAAAGGTCATAAGTGTGCTAAGAAGAAATTATTTTACATAGAATATGAAGAGGAGGAAGAAAAGGATCATGAAACATCAAAGGAAGAAGATATACGCCAGGACCCCACCCCAGAGAAAGAAGAAATTAATCAGATGATATCTTGTAAAGCATTGGTAGGAATTACCACTCCTCAAACTCTCAAGATAGAAGGAGATATCAAGAAGAAAAAGCTGCAAGAAGTGAAAAATCACATCAAGAAAGAAGAAATGAATCCAACCATATCTTGTAATTCATTGGTCGAAATTACCACTCCTCAAACTATCAAGATAGAAGGACATATCAAGAAGAAAAATGTTCAAGAAGTGAAAGATCACATCGAGCATCAAGAAATGAATCCGACCATATCTTGTAAAGGATTGGAAGAAATTACCACTCCTCAAACTCTAGAGATAGAAGGACATATCAAGAAGAAAAGGGTTCAAGCAATGAAAGATCACATCGAGCATCAACAACAAGTTCTCCAACTTTTAAAGGATATCGCCACTTTGGTGCAAAATCAATTGAAACAACAGGTAGATCAACATCATAGTGAAAAATGTTTTGATGTAGGCGATTGGGTATTTTTACTGCTACATCTAAAGCAAGCTATTTATGAGAAGGAGATGTTTGCAATACTACATGCACTTAAAAAATGGCGACCTTACCAAATGGGAAGACCCTTCAAGGATGAGGATGTGGAAGCATTGTTTTGTGCTATTTCTATATTCAACCAGATTGGATAAACGAAGCAAGGGATGAATGGAAGAAGGACAAAGAAGTATGGCCAATTATTCAAAAGTTGCAAAAGATCCCAATTCAAACAATATTGCGAGATATTGAAAAGGAAGGAAAAATCATATTGGAACCTAGAGCAGTCACAGAAACAAGAACCCGACAGCTACGAAATCGATCAATTTCAGGGTATCTCATCAAGTGGAAGAACTTACCCTTTGAAGATTCCACATGGGAGGACAAGAATTTTATACAGAAGCATCAAGAACTACTCAAGCGTTGAGGACAACACTTTTTGAAGGAGAGGGGCATGTTAGGCCCCTATACCACTAGTGTAACCCCTTATTGTTATTAGTACAACCCACTTATTATATTGATGTACCCATGTAGTGCCCATATTGTTACTAATGTGCCCCATAGAAGCCCACTATTGTTATTATTGTGCCCTTACATCATTATTGTTATGTCGGCTCTGATTATGTTATGACCCCTTAGACTCCTATATATAGAAAGGAGGTCTTTTCATTTGTATCATCCAAGAATTGTTCATTTATGTAATGTAAAGGAGGTTTCCCCCTCGAAGAGGCTGAATTCTAAGGCGTTGATCTATCTTTTCTATCTTTTCTTGAGCTGGTTTCATAACAGAGCATTGCATAAGCCAAAAGGTAGAACTGGATAGGCAAATGTTCCCCAAGGACAAGTAAAAGTAGTTTTGTCTTGGTCTTCAGGGGCAATCTGAATCTGATTGTATCCACTGAAGCCATCTAGGAAGGAAAAAAATTTCTTTCCTGCTAAAGTGTCTAATACTTGGTCAATGAATGGGAAAGGGAAGTGGTATTTTTGTGTTGCTTTATTTAGCTCCCTGTAGTCCACACAGATTCTCCATTTCCCATTCTTTTTTGGTACCACCACAAGCGGAGAGACCCATTTACTATCACAGATAGGATAGATAAAATTGACATCTAAAAGCTTTTGAAGTCCAGCTTTTACCACATCTTTTAGATGAGGATTAAGTCTCCTTTGAGGTTGACGAATAGGTCTCGCATCTTTTTCTATATAAATGTGGTGTGTACATAATTGGGGGTCAATTCCTTTCATATCAGGGTAGTCCCATGCAAATGCTTCTTTATATTTCCTTAACAGATGGATGAGCTTCATTTCTTGTTCAAGTGTGAGGTTGGCATTAATATTTAAGGTTTTTCCTAGTTCAATTTCCACAATTTTACTATTTGCAATAGAAGTAACAGGTATTGTTTGATCATGTGTATCTTTCAGAGGATCTTCTTCTAATTCATTATCAAATGCTACTTCTATCATATGACACTGTGTGCAGGATCTGGATTCAGTTTGACTAATGAAATTATTAATGGCATCATCTTCTGTTTGGTCTTTGAAATCAAGTGCCTCTTGTATAGTTAATGGAGATCTAATGTTATCAGTAAGGTATGATACAGGGTGCTTATTAGTTTTGATTATTGTGACACTTGGCTGCGCTGGAGGATATAGAACTAAGTTCTTGATATTTGGTCCTTTGGTTATGGTCATATTTCCTTGCCGACAGCCAATATAAGCATCGGCAGTGGCAAGCCAAGGTCTACCTAAAATCAATGGATGTCCATCAAGTCGGGTTTTGGGATTTATTATCAAATCCCAGGAATCAATAGAGACTGTGACATCATGTAGTGTACCCTCCGGCCTAACCATGGATCGGTTAGCCAATTCTAGCAAGGTAGAGGTGGGTTATATAGATGTAATGCCTAACATCTGGCAAGTAGTGGTTGTTAAGATATTAATTGCTGCTCCTAGATCAACTAAGGCATTGGACAGGGTCTGACCATAAATTTGGAAAGTTACAATTCGATTTCCTGGGTCTTCATATTTAATGGGTGTTTCTTTCCCTGATAGTAAGTCAAATAAAGTGCCGACTACTTGGACTCTTGGATTATTTGTTATATTCCTCCTTGGTTTCTTTATGAACAATTCCTTAATAGTTTTTGTGTATATCGAGATGTCTTGAATGGCTTGGAGGAATGGAATTTTTATATACAGATTTTGTAATTCTCCCAGAATGTCAAAATTAGGATATTGTATAGGTAGAGGTATGACTAATCATTCTGGGAATAGAGGAGAGGATGTGGTTGCTTGATTATGAGTTTGTTGTTTATTCTCATCCTTTTGTTGTGACAGATGTTCTCTGGGTAACTGATCTTCAACCTGAACTGTCTTATCTCCCTCGGTTTCAATAATACGCCCAGATCTTAACTGAAGATCATTACACTCCCTCAGATCGGCTCCTATCTCTGGTGTTTCTATGATTTGGATAGATTGAACTGGTCTGTTATTTGGATTGGGGTTGGGTTGGGCTGGGAGTTGCGGTCTCAAATTAGACTGGGGATTTTGTTGTAAGGTTGGCAGTGTAGGTTGAGGGAGCGGAATGGTTCCTACTGGCTGATGCATCAGTCTCTGCCAGTTTGTCTACCAGGCTGAATTTTGTGAAATAGGGGGAGTCCATTGTGGTGGATATGAGTTACTTTGCCAATATGGTGGAGTATAAGGAAGATTCAGCCAACCAGAATGGCTTGCCTGATTCAGCCACGGGTTTGAAGAAGGAAACGACTGTGGTGACCAGTTTGGAAATGGTGATTGGGATTGACTTTGCCACATATTATATTGTTGAGCATGATACTGCGGAGGCTGAAAAGAGGAAGTTGGGTCTGGAAACATACCAGATAGTCTCAGCTGCCACTGACAGCACTGGTTGAGAAAATACATCGATTCTAGCTCTTCTTCCACTTCCTTATATGCTGCTTTCAATCCAGGAAGTGAGGGACAACTCTCCATAAGGTGATCTTTTGTACAGATGGCACATGTTTTGACTATATCCAGTGGACACTCCTTGTGGCTATGCTTTTTCCTGCATTGGGGACAAAAGATTGCCAAATTCTATTCTGCCTCCATTTGCTTCTGTTTGGATTGCATAATATCAAGTTGCGTAGTTAGTGTCCCTAGTATATCAGTTTTAAAATTTTCCAATAAATTTCAAATTTCTACACATGTTACTCCTTCTGTCAAAATTTTATTATCTCTTACAAACCGATCATGTTCTACCGGTTTTACTCTTGTGCTGCCTCTCGAGCTCCTGATACATAAATCAATATTGTCAGCAAAATTTTCTTGATAAATATCCCCTTTTCCCATAATGTTTAATGTTTCAATCCGCTATTCCTTCATGCCCCTTATTAATGTTGTTTTTAACAAATTATCAGGTAAAGGTAGTGATGCATAAGGAGATCTTTGTATATTATACTGGAAACGTTTCACATACTCCTCTAATGTTTCATTCGATCTAGCTGTCATCTGGAATACTTCGTCCTTCAGTTCTCTAGACCTGCAATAATCTTGATATTTTTTTAGAAAATATTCTTTCATTTGATCCCAGTTATTTATAACCCCGCCACCTAATCCCATAAACCATATTATAGCAGCCCCTTTTAATGTACAGGGAAATATTTTCAGTTTCTGGGGGTCGGTGGTGTAATCATATCCCCTGCACAGTACATCAAATTCAAATAAAAATGCATCCGGATCTTCTGATGTAAGGCCATGGAATGTAGGGATATGTTGAAGAGGGATTGCTTTCATAGGCGCATTTGCTATAGAATCCACTATGGGGTATTGTAATGTAGAGGTTTGGGTGTTTGGATGGTTTTGAGCCATTGGGTCAAATATATGCCAATAACCTTCTGGGATATCTAGGAGGGTATTCCTAGGTTGAGAGGGAATGACTTTAACATGAATAGTTTTAATAGCACTTCCTCTATCTGGGATAATGAGAATGCCTGATGTCTGAGGAGATTGAGTTTCTTCAACAATGATTTTTGCAGCACTTCCCTTGTCTAGGCTGTTTAATGGCTGAGTTGTTCCAATAGGAGACCTTGGTTCCTCAGTTTCCCCTGTCTCTCCTTCTCCTTCACAAAGATTGCTGAGATTCCCTTCCTGCAATAGTTCTGGAGTAGAATTTTCAATTTCTTGAAAGTCCTGCTCTTCAGTTTAACTATGCACCTTAGCAAAGGCTACAAATGGTGATTATGTGGCCTGAAGGGAACTAGTAGGCTGTTTAGAAATGACTTTCTTAGGTCCTACTGAGGGCTGAGATTCTGCTTTCTTTTAGATTTCGTCTATGAAGGTTGGTCGGCCAAGGGTCACGGGCCCCTTAGCTTTTTCTGGCTTGGGTATAGGTTTGGGATTTTTTTCTGGCTTTTTCTTCTTATTCATGCACTCAAATTAACTACTAAATTCTATTCAAACAATAGCAAATCTGTAGGAAAGCGGACAGAGGAGCAGGGCTTTTACATGCTCCACATGTGGGTTCTTACCTTCCGTTTTTAAAATCCAATTCTTCCCTAGCAGGTTCGTACACTACTCTGAAAAAAAGAACAAATGGCTACACTCTTTCCCCGGCAACAGCACCACAATGTAGAGCTATAAAAAGGGTCTCTTTCACCTATAATTACCTCACATTAATATGTCAATCCGGGAACGTTTTGTTATTTCAAAGAGTGTCTTAGTCTGAGGCTATCATTTGCCAGAGTAATGCTAGTAGTACAGTGTTTCAGAAATACAAGAGTAAATGCTTGTCTACAACTTAACTTCTTCAAAAGATTAAATCACACATTCAAAAGACTAAGCAACTTATCAGTCAAGGGTTCGGTAGCAATAACCCATCCCTTTGGAAACTGATGGAAAAGGAAATCAGAGAACAGATCATGGATCTGGGAGTCGGACAGTAAATGCCAATGCTCACTACAGCCTAAGATCGTTCTTCACACCAACACCAATAAATGGAACTGCAGATGAGAAATGGAACAACAATTAAGAAATTGAACAGCAAGTATGCAATGGAACAACAAATCCGAAATGGAACAACAATTCTGAAATGGGACGACAGCTAAGAAATAGAACAACAACTAAGTCTCATAAGTAGTAACAATCTTAATCTATCAGATCAAATGCATTAATCATAGTCAAACGAAAATCTTTCACTCTTAAGGGCAAATCAAACAGCACACACCAATGGAACAACACTGATTACTGATAAATTATGGAACAAAGCTTGAAAACCATATACGCACACAGCACACTTAAATAGTAATCTGATCCAAGTATCAATCTCAGTTAGAAAGAATACGACTGCGTTTCAAAATATAACAGCATTGTTCATAAATCCAACAATCGTAAACATAAGTCCCAAGATGAATTCTGTAACGTTAATGAACAGATGCATAACACAAAAGATCTATAATGGAACAGTAATAGTATTCTGTCAAGACTAGCGATATTAGATCAACTCTTAAAAGAACAGTAATATGATGTAGAGTAAATACAATAGTTCTGTCTGTAGAAACCTTAATGAATTAAACATAACAGAGCATGTGATGTAAACTTATAAGACACATCAGATTACCAAATAACGTCAATAAGCAAACCACACATAAACCAAGCATAATAATACATGAGCAAGTGTCCTCCAGGGCTGGGCCCTTAGCCTCCAGGAGTACACCGTTTGAAGTTAATCCAGACTTAGAGATGAAGTAATAACCAAGTTTGTATTAATGCATAGAGCAGAATTACAATAAACCAGTTCTGAACGAAACTCGATGATCAAAGTTTTGATCTTAAAATAAATTACATAAAAGCATAACCGTATCTAATTCTCTCCCGAGCTAACAGTGCTGCCCCTTTTACAAGGGTGACGGTGGAGATGTCTAAGTGCAGAAATAGATAAAACAGTGATCCCTCAGGATCAAGGATCTTGAGGGATTCGTCGAACCGTTAGTCCTCAGTCATTTCTTTTCTCTCCTGTGCCGAGCTGATATCTCCACCTCCTTTTCTGGGATGATTCGCTTTGATTTTCTTTGCCTTGTTTGCATTTGGTCTCCCGTCAAAGGGACAACGGTTAACCCGTCCTTGTCCTTTCCTTTGGAACGAAAAATTCTCGTTTTCCCTCCTTCTTGCATAAGGAAATGACAATTGTTAGAAGTTTAGTCTTGCATATTAATCTCACATGTTTTATTATAATTCTTTATCATTTTCCTAGCTCATAATGCAAAAGGTTTGTAAGTTCTAATGAAAAGATACTGAAATAATCATCAAAAACATACCTTCTTTAGTACTCCACAGCAAGTGTCACAGGAGATGTTTCTGGAAAATTCTATGATCATCCACCTCCCAAACTGTCTCTGCCATTTGTCCACTCTCACCCATCGCACCCTACAAAAGGGCTTCCCAGTATGCATCACACCCTTTACACTGGGCAGGTGAGATGCATTGCACCCTTAGCACTGAACAACCTGTATGGTTCAGTTTTGACCAGTTCTGAGCAGTTTCCTGTGGAGAACTTTTGGGAGATGTAATCATCTGACCTTGTTCCTTTAGGGCATGAAACAACATTTTTAGGGACTCAGGAGCCCTTGGTTTATGGACATATATGATTGGGGTTGTATTGCCCAAAAATGTCTATAACAGTTTGCCCCTAAAGCATGAGGTCGTTAATCTTTTGATGTCGAGTGAAATGCTTTATCATGAGGATCTGAGGTTTTTCGAACTGGAAGGCGACCTGTAATAAGATACAATACAAATATATTATCTTCATAATATTTTCATGATCTAGCTGAGGCGGGCATTCCCATGCTTAGTTTTATAAATTCATTTTCATGTACATAGGATAGACAACTGTCTGTGTAGTAGACTGATGATTCTGGTAGAGCTATCATCCTTTGATTCAGATGATCATATGTGCCGCAATGATGTACATTTGATGTCTTTATTTTCCTGAATATATCATAACTTGGATGGATGAAACTAGATCCGGGGTCTTCAAACTCATCCAATATTCGCCTGAAGTACAAGTTGATCCATATGAAAAATGTTCTGGAGTCGAACATGGAAAGACATCGCCTGATTACCGGCCAATGATGTAAGATGTTAACAGGTGCGAGAGGAATCACCGATAATGATGATGACCCTCAAGGTACAGCAGTACAATTTGCATGGTGTGAGAATGGGACTTGGTGTTGAACACCACGCAAAAACTCTTGGTCGAAGGCCATTGATGTAAACCTATCGCCGAAAGTGAGAAACTTTCCATTGAGGCATGCAAGCTTCAAAGTATTGAAAGGGTTGTTCCTAGGTTGACTTCTTGGATAATGAGTTGATGTCAAAAAGAAGTGACCCGTCGTAGGAGGACCTTAATGAATCCCACATCTGTGACATGGAACGGAGCAAATGAATTTTGGAGGTGAAAACAATCTGATGATACAGGGTTCAGGGTGGCGGTCATGAAAGAATGAAGCGTAAAGGTATTGCAGTGGATGACACACAAGATGGGTTGGTGAATTCTCTGATCAACTTCTCTTGAACATATCGGTGAAACTTGGAATGGATTGCTAGCGTGAACACCAAAGATGGATGGTACGATGGACCAATGGTAATATGACCTGTGAACGGAATAACCCAACTCGACTTAGACATGGAGTGAAAGTGTCATGTTCAAGAGTGACTTTGCTACCAATAAAGTTTCTTCAAGTTTTCTTCCCAATTTTTCCCCAGTCATTGTTGACCAGTACCTCTTTATTTTTATCAAGCTTGAGGAGGATAACATATGCTTGTTCTATAATTTTCCCTTCAGGAAAACCCGTCGCTATGTTTTAACGAGCCTAGCGACAGTGAGACTATTCTTGTCTATATGGACAAGTTTGTCACTATCGGTTTTAACGAGTTTAACGACAAAGATAGCTCGGTCCTTTTCAATTTCAGAGAGTCTGAAAGGGACGTAAAGGAAAGTCCAATAATCCTTTTTCGTCATATAATCCCTTAAGTCCGAAAAAGTATAAAATAATATGAAAGGAATGAATTTTCGATAATTTTAACGAGCTGAACAAAACAAGCGCTCGATCGTTTTGTGCAATAATTCATCAGGTCCAAAAAGATTAAAATCTAAATGAGGGATAACACTCCCGGTAGCTTTAACAAGCTAGAGAGGCCAACTGCTTGGAAATCTTTTCATATTTTACGAGTCAGACAAAAAGAGCTTAAAGGAGACTCGTTTTTTGAGGAACGAGTGATAATTTCGAGTAGCAGCTGATTCCAGGTAAGGTTTGGAATTTTCCAATCACGACAGTGTCACAAGGATGGCTAACAGCATCACTCTTTGCATCTATTCCTCAAAAAGGGGTAAACAATCAAGTGGAGGTGAATGATCGGCTAAAATAGAGTGGAGGTGATGATGAGAACACGACCAAGGCTCAGGAGCTGATGATAATGCATTCACAATGGTTATTTACCAGAGATTGGTTCATTTTTTAATGAGCTTAAAGTCTGGGGAAACATTTGCTCATTTCTTAGGTTTAATTTTTAACAAGCTTGAACTTCACATAAAAAATGCTCATGCCAGTCATATAATAAGGACATCTCATCGATAGATTCCATTTTTATGGAGCTTGCACCTTTCGAAGCTTTGCTCCATTGCCTCTTGTATGCAAGCTAGGAACGACCAACTACGCTCCTCTACTTAACTACACGGATCACTACCAAGGTTAGGTAGGAAAATTTTTCCTTTACTTTGCTGGTGCCATTTGGCCCCTGCAAAGACGAACGGTCGATTTGACCAGTCACCCGACTTAGGTGGTTGAAGTCAGCGGAACCATAGAGTTAGCCTTATGCTGGTCACTTCTCACTCGCGCACAAGAGGTTTGCATGCCCCTAGGTATAGTGAAGTAGATTTTCGAGATTACCCCTCAATTTGCAAACAAAACATTTGTTTTGTCAGGAAAGGCCTACCTTATATAGGTTACCCCTCAATTTGCAAACAAAACATTTGTTCTATCAGGAAAGGCATACCTTCTAATGGAGGTATCTTATCTGTTCTAATCCCATTTTCCTATACAGATGGGTGTCAGACTAGTCATATATCCTCCGCAGAAACCTACCCTATACCCAAGTTTTCCTACCGAAGCAGACCAGGGTGCATGCCCCCTAGGTTTCAGTCATGTCCCGCAAATTACTCGCGTTCTTCGGGTGGACGGACTGGAGATTGATGAGACATTCCTTGCATGAAAAGACCATTTAGGGATGGTGTTTGACTATTTTCTATGTGTGAGCCGGGGAACGAAAGCTGGTCTACGAGCTGGACCATTCTGCCTTCATGCAAAAAACACATTACTCGAAAGAGTGAGGAGACAATGACTCCCATGCAATATATATAGTCATACCCGAGGAATAGATTATAGTCTAGAGGTCCTTGGACTACCATTATGTTCATATAAACGATTTTCCTTCTCAACATTATAGGCATATTGGGGAGGATCCATAATGGTCGACTGGTTCCTTTGTTGAAGCCTGTCAGATTTCTCATCTTAGGCAGAAGTGATGGCGAACCAAGCACTTTCCAAGCAGTTGAGGAAAGGCTCGCAGAAGCCCCTTCATCTATGATGGTACCGACCATGATCATTTTTTAAGTTTGTACAATGATTCAGAATGGTACATTAGCCGGTAAATGGGGTCTGCCTAGTAAATTCCAATCGAAGGAAACGACTAGGTTGCTTGGAGGTGGGACTGAATAGACGGCTGGATATGACTCTGATGAACTTCCTTCCTGCGGTAAAGGAACGGGTAGATTGCCCCCATGTTCATCGTAGTCTGTGTTTACAAAAAGAATTTGAACGATGTCATTCTCATTTGCTTCGGTGATTGTATCATCTGAAGATGGACCTTCCGAAGACAAAATCGGGTTGACTGCCACCTCAACCTTTTGACTTTCATCTGGTATGGATTCAACGGGTTTATCTTCAGTGATAGATGTTTCGACCGACCACAATGGCGTGTTAGTTGGATTTTCAACTAGTGATGGACTCGGCAAGAGTTTCTTGTATCCAGGAGGAAGCCGTAGCGGTGAAGCAGGACGGTTATCCAAGACTCTTTTAGCTTCGTCTAGGAAGGGAAAATGGTGGACGACGTGATCGCCTTCACACAGTTTACAAGGAAATTTACATTTCCTTTTCGGTCCAAATGCTTCGCTTTCACTAGTTGATGGTGTACTTTCAACATGATCTTCAGAGGTTGATGACACCAGATTGTGCAAACAAGGAGACTAATCCCTTAAGATCGGAGGGATGCAAGGACAATCTCGATGATAGTGGTCTCCTTTGCAAATGACACATGGAGATTTAGGCTTGGACGGTGCAGTGTGTGGATTTTCACTAGACAATGCCTAGTTATCCCCTTTTGTCTTTTGGCTCCTTCTTCTTCTCTTTCTTCTCCTTCCCCTTCTTCTCCTTCTTAGTTACTTGATTTTTGGCTTTACCAGCTTCATCAAGCGAAGAGGAAGGAGGAGAGGGAGAATCGGATGAAGTAGAAGGTTGGGGGGTAACTTTAGTATCATCTAGTTGCTAACTTGATTGTTCAGGAATCACGGTGTTCTGAATGACGGAGGTCAAGAAGAGCCATATTGGCAAGCCAATCATCAATCCTGAAAGTGACAATGTGGCCATATGGGATGCACCAACATCTCCCCAAGAGGAGAAAGGACTAGGATTTCCTCCAAGGGGAAATCCTTGGTTGGTGGACTCCATTTTCCTCAACCTAAGACTAATGCTGGAATAGTGATATTATTCCAATTAAAATAAATTTTAGACGCTTTGACACAACTTGTTTTTTCAATTTTTAAGAGTCAATAAAAAACAAAAGATGACTCTAGTCGCCTTCGATTTTTAATGAGCTTGAAGTGACAAGTGCTCAGATGGACCTTTTCCTTTAAGGAGTCTGAAAGGGAACGAAAGAGACTACTCTGGAAATCTAGACAGATGGATTACCAAACCAATCGCAAAACTACAGAATACTTTTTACGGTACGATAGTCAATCTTCCCGAATGTTGTGTTCAGTGCATTGTGATCGATAGGGCAACAAACACGGCTTCCTATGGATAAAGGATATAGCCTATTGTGGTATCCCAATATATACTCGACGGTACATGGGAGCACAAGTCTGTACTAGCACTTGTCTTTCAAAGAGGAGGAATCACCCAACCAACAATGAAAGCGATAGTTACCAGGCTTTACGACGCCAGAATACATCTGTAGCCTAGACTTCTAGATGTTGTGGGTTAGGTTCCAAAGCGTTTTTATGTTCATTGAATTTATTTTACAGTTGATCTTTCTTAATAAATTTTCCTTTTAGGTTCACCGCGTGATGTAGATATACAATTCCTAAAATGCAATCTAAGATGATAAACAATCGTTTAATCTTCTTTTTGCAATGAAAATCCTAGCTACTGAAGAAAGAGAGATGATATTCTTTCAACATAGAGCAGAGAGCACACACTAGATGCACTGTCCTAAATCAAACCAACAAGCAGTCTAAATGCAAATGCACTTGCATGTATTCATTTTCAGCCTTCTTAATGTGTGAATGACAAGAATAATGCTAAGTACAAATCTGAATTAATTTTTTCAAAGCGATAGTACTAACAAATTTCTCTTCAAAAACAAAAGGAAGATAATGATGACACTTTTCTATTTTGAATTGAAAACTGCTCTCGACACTTGAAAAACTACTAATTCAAATCAAATACAAGACTAACTATATAATCGACCATCCAAAACAATATAATTATTTTCTTTGCTGAAAACGACACCTATGACACTTCCAAATCAAAAGACAACAGTTCGATTATGTTACCTTTTGTAAAAGAGAACTGTAAATGGCGCACAATACATAAAAACATTCACAATTGTTTGTACTATGGAGGTGGAATCATGCAAAGGAAGGGAGTTTCCACAGTGGTATACTGATCATAGACAACAAAACTCCTGAATAAAGCTGAAGAGAGTGAACACGGAAACAAAAAGCTGAGAGCAGAAGAGGTCGCACCTGCAACATAGGGAAAGTGTGATGCAGCACACCTACTACACATGGGAGGTGCGATGCATCCAGATTCCTAAGAGGAGAAAGTGTGATTGTCCAGGGACGAGACTTCAATTTGGCTCTTGGTCATAGTTTATAGCTTAGTTCAGGGATTTAGGCCGAGCTAATGATAGTCGGTAAATAGGAATCACAAGGGTTGATCTAATTAGGTTACTAGAGTCACCAATAGGGCAATTAGGATGTTTGTGAATCAATTGTTCAGTTTATAAACAAAACCCAGAGATAGACTGGAGCAACATTGATCTACTTTGCAGTTGCATAGAAAATGTAGTTCGAAGGCTAGCTGGCTTTATTTCAGGCTCCGTCTGTAAGTTTATAAATCAAACAAGTATAAACAAGCAAACAAGCTATTCGCTCCCCAGTGGAGTCGCCATTTTGTTATCAGGAAATCTAGTGTCTATGCAGAGCTACTAGTCCCACTAAGACGGGTAGCTATCTTAGGAACAAATAGATTAAAGTTACTTTCATTTTCCTTTATGAGAAGTAGATAGGAGAATATCAAAGAATACCAACCTCAATCCTTCGCTCAGTTCTTTGCTTGTTCCTTCTCCTCACCGACCAGTCTTTGCTAATTTTCCTTTGACCTCTCTGCTTCAAAGAGTACCTGTAAAGTCAAAGCAGCATAATACCTTCAAAGTGCAGAGATCTACAATCATAAACAATATAGGACCAGATATATATTAACCACACAAATGCATATACTATCAGACATATAAGAATGTGGAGGAAAACTTGAATAGCTTTATTAATATGAAGATTAGAAGAGAGGATTACAACCCATTTTTCTAACCCAGCATGAAAGCCCTTCTTCACCTCATGAAAAGCTTAGATCACCCAACACTATGATATTCCACCAGGAAACCAACAGCACTTCGTTACAAGATACAAACTTCCAGCCTCTCGATCTCTGGGATGAGGGATCCATATATAGATGATTGCAGGGAGGTGAGTCAGCTTCTGGGATTTTGATTAGTGTCTTCTCTCTGATAGTTCTTGGTTCCACTTGGAGATTGATGATCTCTTACTCATCCCTGGGCAAATTCAGAGAGGCAGGTGTCACAGGATAAGTTTATGGAAGATTCTATGATCATCCACCTCACAAACTGTCTCTTCCATTTGTCCACTCTTTCCCATCGCACCCTACAGAAGGGCTTCCCAGTATGCATCGCACCCTTTACACTGGGCAGGTGAGATGCATCGCACCCTTAGCACTCAGCAACCTGTATGGTCTAGTTTTGACCAGTTTCCTATGGAGAACTTCTGGGAGATGATGTAATCAACTGACCTTGTTCCTTTAGGGCATGAAACAAAACTTTTAGGGACTCAGGAGCCCTTGGTTTATGGACATATATGATTGGTGTTGCAGTGCCCAAAAATTTCTATAACACTTAGGATTTCCTTCCTTCAACTTGAGGTCAATTTAGGCTCTAGCATAGTGGAAACCATACTGGGGAAAGCAGTTTTATGTTCCTCAGTAAAACGTATCAAGTTCAGAACTGATTGTTGATGGTCAAAAACGATTAGACATTGGAAGGCTGAAATCATTCACCTGGTGACTCTAAATTAGTTTCGAGATTAGATCCAAGGACTCCACTGGAGGATGAACCCGACCAACAAAAACATGAAGGGTCAATATGGAAAGATCAGGTATTCAAGTTGGAATTTCATCCAAGATATTATGTTCTTTGTTATAAAATTATTTCTTCTCTTTTCTCGAGAATGTCAAGAAGCCTTTACAAAGTATATTGTATTGGAGAAAATATCCTAGACTTGCATTTGATTCTTTCTCTTTGAAGATTGTAAATACCAAATATTTGCATGCCTTTGATCATGATCAAGACCCTTCTTCTGAATCTTATGATGACTGTCTTCAAACTAATGAGCCTAATGAGACCAAGACTAATTTTGCAGCTTTTTTATATACTCCTACACCTTGTAAAATTCTAGATAGATACAAGCCTCTAATTTTACCTCCTATATCCCATGCTTTCCCTAAAAATCATTTTCTATATCTACCAAGATTTGATGGTGAATGTGACAACATCACTATTGAGAGACATGTACTTAATTTTTAGTCTTTTCTTGACCTTTTTGAAGTTGATGAAGAGGATGTCAGTATTAGGCTTTTTGCTCTTTCTTTTGCAAGGAAAAGTCAAGAGTTGGTTCAAAACTCTTCCTGATGCAAGCATCTCAGATTTCCAGCAGCTCATCAAAGTTTTCCTCGACAAGTGGGTGGTTAGACAGAACCTTTTCTTGAATCTAGAAGAATATAACTAGTTGAAAAAATTGTTAGGGGAGACAGTGTAATTGTTTTCTACCAGGTTTAACCAAGTCTATTTTTCAATGCCCGTTAATATAAGACCTCCTCCTGGATCCACTCTCTTGCACTACCCGGATGCCTTTGATCCATAAATGGAGTTTCAGCTGAGGGAAAGGAACCTTACAACACTTTAAGAGATGCAAAATAGTGCAGTAGATGTAGAGGCTAATCTGCTGATCAGAAGGGTAAAGTTGAAGGAAGAAAAGATGAAGAACATAGATCCAGAGGAATCGACAACTTTAGAGGTAAAGCTCAACATTTTGGTAAGTGCAGCGGAAAATATGATGCAAAGGATCACCACAAGGAATGAGTATGATGTTCAAGACCATGGCTCACTGATTGAGGAAGAACAAGTGGCTGATCCAAAACATTTTCTTTATTATCCCAGTTGTCATAGATCTGATAATGATTGTTTTATAGATCATCTTTGAGAAGAGAGATCTATTGATATGACATGTATGCTTGATGATGTGTTTTATACTAATGATTTGCCTCAGTTTGATCAATATGTATGTCCTCCAAACAGAAGCTAGTCTTGCAGACAAATCAGTAGCTGGTTTGTGGAAGGAGGAAGTTCACTTTTAGCAGCTCAAATACAATGATCAACCGTTTCATATCAACCATGGAAGTGAGGAGGAAAGTGCAGAAAATTTTGATGTAAGTGAAGGATCTTTTCCTTTCTATTTTACTTCATTTCAGTTCATCAGAGACAAATTTTGTGCAATCATGAATCAACCGTCGATAAGTTTTGATCTTGACCATCTAGAAGGCAATGCAATCCTTGTTTAAGGCTTCTCATATCTAGATTTGCAACCCCCGAATGCCATTGATTGTCAAGTTGCAGATGAAGACTTAGAAGCTGGAACATATGATCAAACGATGCAAGATGATTCTGTACCATTCTGCTTTGAATCATTTCAGTTTTTGAAGGGAATTTCGCATAGTATATCTTCAAATGAGCATCCTATAGAAAATCATGCAATATCATTAGAACCAATAGAAAATGGGTTGCAACAGTCTTTTCAAGCTTTTTACGATCCAATAGCTGATGGTTGGATGATGTCTGCAGTCAAAGTCCT
Source organism: Pinus tabuliformis (assembly GCA_031772625.1). NCBI lineage: Eukaryota > Viridiplantae > Streptophyta > Pinopsida > Pinales > Pinaceae > Pinus > Pinus tabuliformis. The sequence goes on from CM062811.1 coordinate 964,958,563, forward strand.
TCTCCATTAGCTAACTATGAGCTTGGAAAAAGTATTGATACAAACTTGATCTAGCAGTTGGTTTCTTTGTCATTTTCAACATGAGAAAGCTTAGATGAAATTCTACATTCATGGTCTGAGGAGAAGCAAAGTAATCCATCGGATGAGCTAAGTCCTAGTGCACATGAATTTCAAGATCCTTAAGAAGTATTTTTGGAGGCGGCTAGAGAATCCATATTATTCAACAGATCTATTTACAAGTTTTCATGGGAGTTACCTCTCAATAGTTTTCTCTCATTGTTCACAAACACACACTTGAGGAGAATTCAAACAACAGCTGGAATGCTTACTTGGTTTCATTGGTTCTTTCATTTCACTTGATCAGGTGATGAATGGAATAGTTAGAGTAGGTTTTATTGAATAAGCTCCACTTCAAGCATCTTTTCCAATTTGTTAGTTGTGTTTTAGTCTTGAGTCAGTTTTCATAGTCTCATTTTCAGTCTTTGAAGTGTCTTGACCCTATTGCCCAATGGATGAGGCACTAATCTACATGTTCCCAGAGATATATGGTTCTTGGCACCTCCAAGGAGCTACCATCCCCATTGGAGCCAATGTTAGTGTCAGTGTCTTCATACTGCCATCAGTGATCAAAATTTACTCTTTTGCATCTCATGGTAGGAGTCCCATACTACTAAGTTGTTCCATTAGGTCATGGATCTACTGATGGTAGGGTTTAATTCAGTTTTTCCCTCATGACATGCACTTGCTGATCTTATTTCATACCTTTTAGTCATGGTTCATGCTCATTTTCAATCCATTTCATCAATTACATAGGTTTTTGGTCTCATTAAGTCTTAGGATTTCCTCCATGGTCAAATTCAGTGATTATATGTTAATAAGGGTCAGAAATCACATGAGGAGGTCAATAATCATGGTTAAAATCATAATGTATCAGTTGATAAGCTGAATGTATTTCTCACCTCAAAACATGTTTTGAGGTGAAAACAGAGTATTATGTTTTTACTTTTCATCATGATGTAATTTTATTATTTCTATATGTAATATTTGTTCCCAAGCTCCTTCTAAAGCTTGTGATGCTGCCAAGTACCTGCCACTGCAAAATCAAGTAATTCGAAGCATAAATCCACTTTCCATGAAGAAAGAAATAAACATGAAAAGTAGAGCATTGTAAAAGACAACTCAACATTATAAAAGTGGGTTTTCATAAACAAAAATAAAAAAGGTGAAGCTATATAAAACCATCCTCCTATTTTTCATCCTATTGTGTTATTATTGAAGATCAAAGTGCCATAAGGAGATCAAACGTCGAGTTTCAAATGTCATTGAGAAAATACAGTGAAGTGTTGTGTTTTTTCAAGATTTTTGTCAGTGTTGCACTTCTGAGGAAGGCACTGCGCTTTCAAGGTGGTGCTGCGCTTCTAGCAGCATTTCCCAGTGAAAAAATACACAGGCGCTATGCTTTCAGGCCAGTGTTGCGCTCCTGTAGGTGGCGCTGCACTTTGCCCACCAGAGCCTCAAATCACCCCAAACTTCCTCCAAACTTACCAAATCACCTTTAGATTTCCTCATGAAGATAAGTAATGTCATTTTATTGTTGTTTAGGCTGCTTTCATGAGAATTTTCTTGGTCTTTCCTCCTTTAAATTAAAACCCTAATTGTTATTGTAAACCTTAGTTTTCTTATTTCCATCTCTCATTATTGATATCAAACCCTCATTCCCTCTATCCTATTACACTCTACTCACTCTCTCCCTAAATCCAATTCCCATATATATTTTTCCCTAAATCCCATTCCCACATATAATTTCCCAAACCCTACACTCTCTACCCTACTCACATCCCTAAACCCTATTCACACATAAATTTTCACACTCCCTCCTTCATACACTCTTCCCATTTCATTCCTCCACCCTGTTTTCACTCTATTATCCATAATTATCCATATACAACCACATTGTTCAAAACCAAAGGAAAGTAATGGAAAGAGACAGTGATTATGAGTATGAGGAAGAGACACTTAGTGGCAGCTCTAGGGAGAGAAACATACAACAAAGGAGGACTCATAAAGGAGGAAAAATCATCAGAGAGGAGCCCACTAGTTTGACAGATTTACAGGCTTGCGCACTCACAGTTTCTCATTTTAGACACTTGGCATGTTTTGAATTTTGTGAGATGGTGGAGAGAGTAGAGTTTCACCATTACTTGGCTAGACTATTTGTGACTCATTCGCATAACAATGAGGTGACACTAGTCAGAGTAACCTTCACATTTTCATGAGCTATCATTTCATAGGCCACTAGAATCCCTAATGTGGGTGAAAAATGGTACAAGGGTCATGTTCTTGATGAGGATTACTATGAGCCTTATATCAAGGCTAGATATAGAAATCAAGTGAAGAGATTATTCCCCTTTATGTTTTTGGAAAACAAGTATGTGCCTTTGATAAGAATTATTATAAAGAACTTCACTTGTGAAGGTAGGTTCTCTCAGTTGTATGCCTATCACATTAGACTCCTCATGCATTTCACCAGAGTAAAGATGTTGAATTTCCCTTACTTCATGTTTAGAAATATTGAGAAAATGGCACATATTGCACAGAGGAAATCATATGCCCAGTAGTTGAATAACATATACCATTACTCTTTGATTAAAATCATTGTTCTACACCAGCTTAGCCTTATTAACATTCCATGGGAGACTTTCATTGCTCATGAGATTTTCAAGGGTCCACAGATCCGTTCACAAGTGCATCAAGAATAAGGCGGGCCTTCCAGCCATGGAGAAAAAGGGGAAGTGGCCAAGGAAACCAAAAGTGTTGAGGTGGCAGTGTATGTAACATATCAGAGAGGCACTAGGAGACTTTTTGCAAGTGCTTGCTCCACAAGGTGTGGAAGGGGCCTTGCCTTTGTCATCAGTCCATAGGCAAATGTTTGCTCCACAAGGTGTGGAAGGGGCTTTGCCTTCATCATCGGAAAAATAGGTACAGGTTGAGCAGTTGAGCAAGGGCAAGGAAAAGGTGCAAGAAGAGGATCTTGGTGATGAGCAGGAAAGATATTTGATCTCATTGAGCAATAGGAGCCACAACAACTCTTTTCTCATCATGAAGTTGACATTATTGACTTGGAAGCTCAGGATCTGGAAACTATCAAAGACATTATCATAAAGGAACAAGAAGCTAAAATACAATCCTTGGCAGATAACTTAGAGAGAGCTAAGTTCATCATCAGATATTTAGAGCAGGACAACAAACAATTGAGCGACAAGCAAGTACTTATGGAGCTGCAAATGATCAAAGAAAATAGGAAAAAGACCAAGGAGGCTCATGTCAAGTTGACGTCTATTGAGCATGAGATTGAGAATGATAGGGAAACATGGCTTGAGAGGGTCAACATACATCTCGAAGGGCTGATTGAGAAGGCCAACAAGGATAAGAATATGCTTCGCCACATGGCCTACCATTACATGACCCGCAACAAAATCTGTAACATGAGGATCAGGAAGCCTAAAGCTAGGTTGAGGAAGGATTTAAAGAGCTAAAAGGAGCAAGATAAGTTAAGGATATTAGTTGAAGCCTCACTAGCCCATCAAAGCAGTTGATGGTGGTGTCCCATGGAAAAATTGGGCAAGTTTTGATGACCTTTTGCATTTTTAAAATTTTGCAATTTTCAACACAGAAAACGGGCTCAGAAGCATAGCGCCACCGGTGCTGCGCTCTTGCTTGAAGCATATGATGGAGGAAAATTTTATATATTTGGATTCAGCATGATGAGAGCATCCATCCTAGGAAATTTTAGAAGTTTTGGAGCAAAACTGGCCCACCAAAAGGTCCAAAAACTATCAAAAAATGACATTTCTACCTCTTTTTGGACACACAGAAGCTGCCTTGGGAGATTTCCGTTTTGAGGGGGAAAATGACCTCCAAATGAAAAAAGTCAAGTTGTTCCAGAAACTAGACTGGAAGACCTTTCCAATGAGCCATATTGGGCTAAATTTGGCTCAGGGTAAAGCCTCCAAACGTGGGTGGAAATTTTCATTGTGCTTTTGGCCAATTTGTCCAAAAATCCAAAATTTTGCCTGTTTTCACTGTGGATTCATTTTCTCTCTCCTCAGGTTTGTTTTTATGATGTAATTAATGATGGTAAAATAGTGTTAGAGGGTAGATTCATTAGCTAGAGTTGGTTTTGAGGCTAATGAATCAGTTTCCATGCTTATAGAGGCAAGTAGTTTGATTGTCTATATTCCTGGTCCATGTTTGGAAATGGTTGTAACAACCCCTCTTCTCATGGATTCGACCCCTGATGGTCTAGATGAGTGGTTTGGTTATCTATATTATGTATTTTCTTCCTCATTTTCAGGGGTTGGATACATTTGGATGCTCTGAACAATATTGTACATCATTTGTAAGCAGTTGGCAAGGAAATTAATAGGAGTTGCATCTATTTTTGTGGGATACTTGTGGTATGGTGCTTTTTCATAGTTTCTTATTCTGTTATTAGTTTTTCACATGTTTTATGTATGCCACAATCTAATTCATTACTTCTATCTGAATTATATCAAGATAGATAGGTAAAATTCATTGTTTACAGTGCTCTGCCTTGGGAAGCCATTCAATATTCTATGTTTTCTATTGTTTGAGAAGGATACATGATCTTTACATGCCATCCTCAACTCCTCACTAGTATTAGACCTCTCACCTCACTCAATATCAAGTGTAAAAGCCTATACCTACCTTGCCCCATAGAACACCCTGTACTCTGACCTAATTTCCCAGACCCAAATTGCCTAGCTCCATCTGATCTAGCACAAAAACCAACAAATTCAATCAAAACCCCCTGAGCTACTATACCTAGCATAAAATCTTGATTCATGATCCAATCATCTTGATTGAGATTCATAAGGAGAGATCCCTCTCCCGACCTGGTAGGGCTAGCTACCAGGTTAAGCTTGGTTTGTGGTTATCCTAGGATTGCCTTCCTTCAGCCTGAGGTCAATCTAGGCTCTAACACTATGCATGACAGCCCATTGAATAATATAAAAAAATTGTATTTCAGTTATAAATGTAAAATGTATACCGTATATGAATTTTTTTTTATAAAGAAGTTGTGATTTTAGATATAAATATAATATAAAAATATATATTTTATATAATATAGTTACAAGAGATTACAATATTAAATACAATATGCATGACAATTTGTATAGTACTGTATACAGAGTTGTAGTTTTAGCTATAAAAGTAATAAGTATATTCTATATAGTATATTTACAAGAGAATATGTTATAACAAGTATATTCTATAAAGTACAGTTACAAGAGAATATGCTACATTCTCAAAAATTTATAGAGATATTTTTAGATATTGGGTTACATTTTTTTGTACGTTATTTATTACGAGAAAGAGTCGATTTATTCAATTTTATAGAGATTTGTTTGATTTTTAGGACTTTCTAACTATATGTTATTGATTTTGTGGATATATGTTTGATTTTTTAGTGTATGTTATTGACTGTGACTAAGAGCTAACACATGGTTCCTTTTTAGATCATGTAGGAAGAGTTTTCTTTAGATCTTTATGTTCTTTTCTTAATTTGTTATGACCAAGGGCTTATTTGAAGAGATATATTTGGGTTTTTGGGCCCCACTTACCAATTTATTTTGACTAAAAGATGATCTGAAGAGATATTCTCCTGGTTTTTTGGCGCCCCCTTACTAGTTTATTATTTATCATTACGAGGAGTGGATATGAAGAGAGATCTATTTAGGTTTTTGGCTCCCCCTTTACTAATTTTCATTGATGGCTATCATGATCAACATGAAATATCATTAATTAATAAATTCAATATATGTGGGATGATTATCTCTTACTTCACTCTTTCAAAACAAAGAGAGAAATCCATTTTTATCAATTCTCTCCTTATTCAGTCATATATAAACTTTATGAACTATCCAAGTTCTACAAATAAAGACCTCATAAAGTAAAATTTTATTTCTTCTTTTTATAAAGATTTTTTCAATAACTCTGTGATTAATTTGCAATCAAATAAATCCCTTGTTCAAACATATTTATTTGATTTATAAGTGGATATCAAAAACCTTTCTTTGTGATGCATTAAAGATTATCTGCATTGGTTATATTGAATAAAATCTTGGTAGGAAGCATGGCACTAATTAGATCCCTCTAAATTTCAACAAATTCTGTAATTTCAACTCCACAAATTTTGTATCTTGCTAGAAATAAGAGGAATTTCATCTATTGGTTGGATAAAATTTCTAATCCAATATTTAATGAGCAAATATTTCAGAATAGTTTTTCCTTTTGAAATAAGTTTTATAACATATGTCTCTCTTGTGCCATCTTAATATCTCAATGTCTCTATTTCATTTTCTAGATTTTCCCCTTTTAATTTAAGTTCATATGGCTCTTACAACTTCTCATTCTCAATTTTTTTGTTATAATATAGAAGTTTAGTTCATTTAGTAGTAAACTCTCAAAAATATTTCCATTTTTATCATCTTTAAAATTACCAATCTAAAACATTAGGTGTTCCATATGCTTGGGTATATTATCAGAGACTAAAAATGCCAAAATAATTAATAATAGTAACATAAGGGAGAGATTAATAAAATCATAATATAGCAACACACAAGGGAAATAATGACTCAACACCACAAATTATCCTAGAAATCCCTATGGAAAAACCTACTCCTAATATAGATATATTATTCTTTGGTCTAAATCCATCTTACAATGGATTCATTATTCCCTTAAATAGGTTACATTACACGAAAAATCCATGGGAAAAACCATGGGTTACTGAAACCTCAAGCCCATTATTGAGTCTCTAAAATTTCATCCATTTTCACCTTCATTTCGATTACTCTCATTTTGTAACTTTGTAATTGTGTAACCCTACATTAGTAACCATTTTCATAATCATATGGGTTTATTATTATTATTTTCCAAGTCATTTATTTTAAGTATTATAAGTGAATTTGTGATTAAGTATTAGGAAATTAACATGCTTCCATATATATCTAAAAGTGTTATGAGTTTTGTGATATTGTAGGCCTACTTGGAGATTTTAGAAGGGTCTTACTTGGCCATCCAACCACAAATTCGAATTTCAAATTCCAACTCATGAGGATTTGTGGAATAATTGTATAAGATGTGGATCATTAACTATGCACATCCAGAGGAGAAGAATCATGGATGAGAGGATTTGAGAGGTTTTGTATCTTACATTTTTAGGAGATTGGTTGTAACCACAAGAGATAAATGTGGATTTAGGGAGAGATCTAAGAATCTATATTTAGTATATATTTATCCTCGATTTTTGTATAAATAGGAGTGCACCCTTCATACAAATGGTTGTCAATTGTTAGATGCAAGTTGTCAAATGTATGTTATTAACTAATTAGTCATTAGTAGCTAGTTGCTAGTTGTTAGTTGGAGGTTTAAAGTTCCATCGAAGATGTGATTTGTAAAGTGAGGAGAGAGAATTCTTGTAATATCTTGTAACTCATTTTATGAAATACATACTTCTACTTTGATCTCCAAGATGTGATAGTTGATTCAATGTGCTTCTTGAGGAATGGAGGGCCCCCATCAACCACAGTTTGCACATCTTTGTACATATTGTTAACATAGTATAGTTTTGTTATTTCATTTCCTTTCATGCAAGTTTGTTTTTACTTTCAGCAAGTGTGATTTCATTTTAGCAGGTTTGATTTATTTCCAACAAGTGTGATTTCAATTCGGCAAGTGTGCTTTCATTTATGCAAGTGTGGTGTGATTTCATTTATGCAAGTGTGATTTCAAATTATTTATGTTTAGTTTGATTTGGATTAGATTTACTTAATTAACTTTTTAATTATTCTTAATTGCATTAGATTAATCTATTCTGATAAATAACTACCTAGTACATATAGTACATGTATACCTCGCCAGTTCTACGAACCCTAGTTTAACAATTAATGGTAGGGATTTAACTCGCAATTAAATCACCCAACATTTTGGCATCGTTGTTAGGGAGGTATACATAGGTGTTTATTTTGAATTTTAGGCAACTAATTATAGTTTCATTCATTCTTATATGCATGGTTAAAATCATATTAAAATCATTTTGCATATTAGATTTCAATAATGTTTCAATACTTTGTACTAATCTGTGTGAATGACGAGAATTATCAACCAGTTGGAGTAATTCATAGACAATTAAGAGTTTGAAGAAAGATCTTCCAAGAACTTTCTCCTCGAATCTTAGCAACTGGGATACATGCCTCTCAAGAAGAGTATATTTTAACTGAATGCAGGAATTTGTCTATCTCTCCACCTCCACAAGAAGATCTTCAAGTTTCTTTTGATTCCACTTGTCAAACGGTTGAAGAGACTCAAGAACCATGCAATACTTTTGATGGGGAGAAACCAGTAGAATCTAAGCTTAAGGAATGCATAATAAAGGAATATATTAAATGTGATCTAAACCAAGAAAGGAATTAGGAATGTCATAGCCTTATTGAAATATGGTTCCAATCAAGGATCAAGTCACATCACTCTTCCATTCTTCCTCACTTATTGATTGTATTATCAAAACAACTGGTTTTTCATGCTATGATGTATATTTTTCAAAACTAAGCATGAATATTTTTTTTCTCCTGTTACAAAAATGGTTACACAAGAACTATGCATACACTTGAAACAATCTTTCTATTTCCAGTAGAGTAGAGTAGGATAGAATCAATGAATAAAAACCAAGTTTGGTGTTATGTTTTTTTTAAAGGGTTTTTAAGTTAGATTTCATTTTATTTGCAATTTTATTTATTGGTGGTGTAATAAGAGCCACCCGTCTCACTAATCATTTGCAGGAAGATTCAGAAAGAGAAGGAATATTTGAGAAGAAGGAGACAAATAGAGTTTTTGGAGCCCCAATTTGAAGTTAGAAATCAAATCATTTTTCTTTTTTTTTGAACAAAGAGTTTCAATATTTCTAAGTATGCTCTCTTCTTGCGTTCTCTACAACCTAGAAAATCAAAAAAGACAATTGAACAAATTTAGTTGTAAAATCTTGCAATAAAAATTGGATAAGAGATATAAATTCATAATAAAAAGTATAATTATAGGCTTTTAGAAAACTTAAATAGAAAAACTAATGCCTCCAATGGTTCCATCACTATCGAAAACCCATGTTTTGAATCCTTTTTCACCTCATTTGGCCAAAAATTGAGTAAAATATCACTGTATTAAGTTTTTGCCCAATTTTGCTATTAATAATCCTACAATTCGACCCAAACCTGACCAGTGTGCCTTGAACGCAGAAACTGAATGAAAAGTTGGCCTATATTCCTTATCCCCGGTCAAAATTGTAGGGCAGTCAAAAATTTGTACTTAGCCCCTTTTTTTCCACACCCTTGGTCATATGGCACCATGTGCCCAAGGGCTAGATCCTTTTTTTTTATACTAGCACCTGGTCACATTGCACTGCATGGGATCATGGGCCGGGCTAAAGCCTAGCCCTCGACCCCCGCCTGTGGTTCTATGGATTTGGAGGGCCGGGGCCTAGGGCTTATCCTCAACCCCTTTCTCCAAATGTGTACCCATTAGAACTTAAATAAAAAATCATAATGGTTTATTAACAAGTAATATTTTGGCTGAATGTTTAAAGAACTTTGTGGGTAGGTTGGAGGTCATGGTTTCAATTCTAATGGAGGGTTGTTTGACCCTGTAGAAAATCTTGACCGACCATGAGGAGGCCACATGGAAACCATTGGTTAGTCCACGCTGCACTTCCTCGTTGGCCCACCACAACAACTCGTGAGCCAATAAAGAAATCCACGTGTAACCAATAAACCAGTGACAAGTATCAATCGTATATTGGTTAATGAGAACTAATTAAAACTTGCCAAGTTTCATGAACGAGTTAGCATACGAACTGCTGACTGGGAATTTCTACAACTCAAATTCATTTTTTAGTTGTTTCACAAAACAATCAAAATGCGATTCCGGGAGCAAACAAAGTCGGATTTCAGTGAAACTAAATGTGTTGGATTCAGAACAATGAGATCTACACTTTGGTATTGGTTTCAAGCTGATCCAAAGATTTTTAATATTGAGCATTTTATTGATCCATGGGATCATGGAAAAGGGTGGAGTGCTAGAGAAAAATAACAAACACAGTTACAGAGTTAGACTTTCAATAAAACCTACAAACATTAAAAACCCAACTACGTTAATTTAAAAACCACCATTTTACTCTAAATGCAAGTTGTAAAAACGGAAAGGCACTGCAATGATCCATGTTTTTGGTCATTGTAGAATCAACACAATTCAGTAGCTTATCCAAATTTGGTTTATGGTCTATTGATGAAGAATTAAGTGTCTCGAGAAGAGGCCTCAAGCTCAAAATTGGTTAGAAACACAATGAAGAAGTCACCAACAAAACAATAACAGGTGATTCATGGTACTGATAAGGTAAAAGTGCATTTAATTTTTCATTCTTGAATTGGTTTTATTAGTATTACTTCTGAGTGTTTTTTTGTATATATCAAATGAAGAGGAACTAATCATCTCTCTATTTTAATAGTCTTACATTTTATTGCAGAAATTGCTAAGTTTTTGCAGGTTCCAGGATGATGAAAGTAGATCACCATATGCATGAGTACCTTCTCAAAGACCAAGTTTCTTTCAGAAGAGCATGATCATTCCATGATAAATTAGATCCATAATATCATTGCTACTAAAAAAACACCAAATTTACCATTTCTACTCATTCTAAGTCTGCAATCGATACACAAATTTCCATGTTCCTACTACAAAAAACTCATTTTCCTTTGCAATCTTCATATTTCTTGCCTCATTTTCACTCAACCTTAACCCAAAAATAAAGTCATTAAGCTCCCTTAGAAAGTTGAGTCACCCCATTTTCCTTTTCCTTCCTATCAAATAAACCTTACTTCAATGCAAATTTTCCATCTATAGTTCTTCAAATTATTATTTCATGCTTGTGTTATATGATGGAGGATTCATTAAGGCCTCCCTTCTAACAAGTTTTGACCCATTGACTCGGACACATCATCTAGGATCAAGACTAGAGATATTTCAAGTACCTTGAGGCTTGCATTCCTTAATGGCAATTTCTCTCTCCAATAAACAATGGGAATACATCAATGTCCCCCGTCTGTCGTATCTTCTAGGTGACTTGACTATGAAACATCTATTCATACCTAGTAAGATGTACTTAGTGATATTGACTCTCATTGACATCAATGGTGAGTAGTCTCTTGTTGGTTAATGGCATTCATTAATGGACAGTAACCCAACAATTTCGTTTCTATGTTAGACATCGACACATTTATAAACATAGATAAGAATTATTCCACTGAGTGGAACAAATGAAGACTACATGATTTCAGCAGTTTGCAACAAGACTCAATTCAAAATTCAGCAGTTGTAGCAATAAAGATTCCAATCTCATCCTAAATTCCTATAACCAAGGGAAAGAAGAAGTAGATCAGATTATTTTACTTCATATTCCATGATCCAGCAATAACAACCACACTCTTCAATACACATAGCTTGTTGACTTTTCATGTAGGTGAAGGTATGTAATTTTCTAATTTTTAGTCATGTAATTCCTTAAATGCTAAAATTCTGATTTTGGAAAATCCCTCACCACATTCATATTCCATTTCTCATTTGCAAGAAAAATGAAAGCACCTTAAGTTGGGGGGAAGGAATATTCATATTTCATGTCGCATTTCATTTCATCCTAACCAACACATTTTTCCCAAATCAACTATTATTGCAATTTGATTCAAAAAATTTATATTTTTTGCAATGATCAATTGATGGGCACATTAAATGGCTAATAGTCATTGTGGGACTTAAAAAGGAATTCTCAATATTTTCAAGTATTTTGATGAAACAAAAATAACAAAAGTATTGCTACACAAGAACCAATAGTCATAAAAGTTTGGTTGTCACACAAGAACCAACCATAAAAAATATATGTTGCGATCAAATGTATTTCAAAGTACACTTTCCAAAAAGAACACAATTATCAAATGATATGATTATGAAATGTTAAAAGAGAATCAATACAAAGCCAAAAGCTCATATAGAATCAAAATATTTCAAGAATATCAACTTATGATTAAGGGAATCAATGCAATAGTTGCATGAGGACATTCAACATCTTCAATTGGGGAGTATGTCGAGTCTCCAAAATTTCATCCATTTTCACCTTCATTTCCATCATTTTACCCTCATTCCGTAACTCTATAACTCATAACCCTACATTAGTAACCATTTTCATAATAAGATGGGTTTATTATTATTATTTTCCAAGTCATTGATTTTAAGTATTATAAGTGAAATTGTGATTAAATATTAGTAAATTAACATGTTTTCATATATATCTAAAAGTGTTATGAGTTTTGCGATATTGTAGGCATACTTAGGGATTCTAGAAGGGTCCTACCTAGACATCCAACCACAAATTCGAATTTCAAATTCCAACTCATGAGGATTTGTGGAATAATTGTATAAGATGTGGATCATTAACTATGCACATCCAAATGATAAGAATCATGGATGAGAGGATTTTGAGAGGATTTATATCTTACATTTTTAGGAGATTGGTTGTAACTACAAGAGATAATTGTGGATTTAGAGAGAGATCTAAGGATCTATATTTATTTTATAGTTATTGTCAATTTTTCTATAAATAGGAGTGCACCCTTCATACAAAGGGTTGTTAATTGTTAAATGTAATTTGTCAATTGTAAATTGTTAACTAATTAGTCATTAGTAGCTAGTTTCTAGTTGGAGGTTTCAAGTTCCATCAAAGATGTGATTTGTAAATTGAGGAGAGAGAATTCTTGTAATATCTTATAACTCATTTTATGAAATACGTATTGTTACTTTTATCTCCAAGATGTGATAGTTGATTCAATGTGCTTGCTGAGGAATGGAGGACCCCCATCAACCACAATTTGCACATATTTGTACATATTAGTAACATAGTATAGTTTTTTAATTTCATTTTTTTCATGCAAGTGTTCTTTTACTTTCAACAAGTGTGATTTCATTTCAGCAGGTGTGATTTACTTTCCAGCAAGTGTGATTTCAATTATGCAAGTGTCGTGTGAATTTCATTTATGAAAGTGTGAGTGTGATTTCAATTCAGCAAGTGTGATTTCATTTATGCAAGTGTGGTGTGATTTCATTTATGCAAGTGTGATTTCATTTTCAAGCAAGTTTCCTTTATGCCAATTTTATTTCAACTTCTTTATGTTTGGTTTGATTTGGATTAGATTGACTTAATTAAATTTGTAATTATTTTTAACTACATTAGATTAATCTACTCTTATAAATAACTATTTAGTACATATATGTTGGGTCCCTATAATACTAGTGATTACCCCATTACTATTGTAGTTATACCCCTTATTTATATTGATGTACCCATGTAGTGCCCATATTGTTGCTATTGTGCCACATAGAAGCCCACTATTGTTATTGTTGTGCCCTACAATATTATTGTTATGTAGGCTTTGATTGTATTGGGACCACTTAGACTCCTATATATAGAAAGGAGGTATTTTCATTTGTATCATCAAAGAATTGTTCATTTATGTAATGTAAAGGAGGTTGCCCCCTCGAAGAGGCTGAATTCTAAGGCGTTGATCTATCTTTTCTATCTTTTCTTGAGCTGGTTTCATAACATTTGGTATCAGAGCTTTGGATTCTAGGGTTTCGCTGCTCCAAACAGGTCATCGTGGAATTTTCGCTATAACGTTTTTTCTGTGACGTTTCAGAAGTCGCAAAAAAAACCCATTTGAGAAGAATTGGCGCTGAACCTTGGGTCCAAATTTCAGATCTTTTCGCGCGATATTTTCGGAGATATGATCTGAGGAAGTTGGCCTTTTTGCAGACTCCTGAATTACATTCAAAACAGGTGACCTAGGGAAAATCGTCATAACTCTCTCTCTGAGGATCAGATTGAAATTTCGTAAAAAGGTACAGAAAGAGCACGGACTGTAGTTTCTTGTATGTGTGTTTCAGATTCAAAGGTTGAAACAGTGACTCGTGGCACGTCGTACAAGTTCGCTCTACTGAACCAGTCTAAAAGCAAGTCACTGTGGGAGATTTCACATAACTCTTACTTGGAGAATCCAATTTGGCTCAGACTTGTGGCATTGGAAAGAGGACGCAGAAGACTACTACAGGTAGCAATTTCAGAACTGGATGATCCAAAATTACAGAGATACATCAGATTCAATATCAGGCTTCTATAAAGTGAAAAAAGGTGTGTAGTTTATTTTTTATTTTTTATCTAAGCTTGGTTTAACGGAATTCAAAGGGCATAGTAAAGCATTATTATCGGTAACTGATGCCCCGAGGAAAGAAAATGCAAACACCTAGTAAGGAACCTGAAAGCTCTAGCATGACTCATGAAGAAGAGGAAGAAATGCTACATGATATATCAAAATTACAAGAACAAGTGCAACAAATGTCACGCTCACAAAAGCTAACAGAAGCTAAGATAAGTGGCGTGGAATCTAAGATAAATGGTGTGGAATCTAAGATAAATGGCGTGGAATCTAAGATAAAGGGCATGGAAGCTAAGGTGGAGGATTCGATGGTAAATTTGAAGATAGATTTGAAGACAGACATGGAAGAATTGAAGAACTTGCTACAAGAAAGGGTCACTAATGGTGAAAAGGTAGTAAAGGAAACTCATGATGAGAACAAAAGAAATGTTAATCATGATTCCATAGACTCTAATGTTGGATCGAAGACTCACCATGTTCCAAAAATCGATATGAGGAAGTTTGATGGCAAGGATCCCGCCACATGGATATTACAGATGGAGCAATTCTTCGATCTCAATAATGTGCAAAACACACAAAAGGTACGTATGGCAACTTTATATTTGGAACCAAATCAGTTTGTATGGTATCAATGGCTTTGTTCTCGTAAACAATTTATCACTTGGGCAATTTTTACGGAAGAATTGATAGCACATTATGAGGATACAAAAAGCAACACTTTTTTTAGCCAATTGATAAGTCTCAAACAAAAGGGTTCAATAATGGAGCACATTGAGGAGTTCCAAAAATTGAACATAAGGGTAAAAGATATTCCAGAGGAGCATAGGATTGATGTGTTCATAGGGTCTTTAAAGGATAATATCCAACATGATGTGCGCCTTTGGGAACCTGATTCATTAGAGAAGGCATTCAGGTTAGCAAGAAAAATGGAAAGCAAAATTATGGCAACTAGGAAGCATACCATTCACAACTATAAAGATGGAAGTGTTGTTGCCCATAGTCTTCCACAACCTACAAGGTTGACACCACAACAATTGGAAGAAAAAAGAGCAAAAGGGCTTTGTTACAATTGTGATAGCAAATACACAAAAGGTCATAAGTGTGCTGAGAAGAAATTATTCTACATAGATTGTGAAGAGGAAGAAGAAAAGGAGCAAGAAAGGTCAAAAGAAGAGGATATATTCCAGGAACAAAGCCTAGATGAAGAACAAATAAATCCGACCATATCTTGTAATGCATTGGCGGGAATTACCACTCCTCAAACCATCAAGATAGAAGGACAAATCAAGAAGAAAAAGGTAATAGTGTTGATTGATTCAGGAAGCACCCACAATTTTATTCATTGTAGGGTAGCAAAAGAATTGAATTGCTTCCTATATCCAGCACCAGAGTGTCAAGTGATGATTGCAAATGGAGGAACAATAAATTGCTCTGGAAAGTGCCATAATATCAAGCTATCCATGGGAGAATATGTATTGACTAGCCCAATGCTTTCCATTCCAATGGGAGGTGCTGATGTTGTACTAGGAGTCCAATGGCTACAATCCTTGGGTACAATAGCTTTTAATTTTCAAGAACTTTTCATCAAATTTTCTTCGGAAGGAAAGGAAGTTGAATTAAGGGGTATTGCAGGGAAACCAGGAAAGATAATCAGCTCTAATGGTATGACAAAGCTTCTAAAAAAGGAGCAAAGAGGTGTAATTGCACAATTATGTTCGCTAGATGTTTCCACATTGGAATCATCTATTTCTCCAGATCTCCAAAAAGTCTTGGACAATCATTCCAAGGTATTTGAGACTCCCAAAGGTCTCCCACCTATGCGTGATCATGATCATGCTATTCATCTGATTCCAGGAAGTGTTCCTCCAAACATCAGGCCGTACAGATATCCCTATGTCCAAAAAAGTGAAATTGAACGTATGGTTGCAGAAATGCTAGAGGCTGGTATAATTCAACCGAGTCAAAGTTCTTTCTCAGCTCCAGTAGTATTGGTGCACAAGAAGGATGGATCATGGCGCATGTGTCCAGATTATAGGGAGCTCAACAAGCTCACTATTAAAGATAAGTTCCCCATTCCTGTTATTGATGAATTACTGGATGAATTGCATGGATCAATTTACTTCACCAAGTTGGATCTTCGTTCGGGATATCATCAAATCAGAATGAAGATTGAAGACATTCCAAAAACGGCATTTAGAACTCATGAGGGTCATTATGAATTTTTGGTCATGCCTTTTGGCCTTACCAATGCACCTTCAACATTTCAAGGTTTGATGAATTCAATTTTCAAACCATTCCTTAGAAAATTTGTGTTAGTATTTTTTGATGATATACTAATCTACAGCAAGTCTTGGAAGGATCATGTTGAACATGTTGACAGGGTGCTACAACTATTGGAGGAGAAACAATTATATGCAAAAAGATCCAAATGTTTCTTTGGAGTCCAGGAGGTGGAATATTTGGGTCATATTGTATCTCATGAAGGAGTTAAGGTAGACCCTAGCAAAATTAAAGCCATTAAGGAATGGAAAATCCCCACATCCATAAAGCATCTGCGAGGATTTCTTGGGTTGACAGGGTATTATCGCAAGTTTGTTAAGAATTATGGGAGAATAGCAGCACCTCTAACAACATTATTGAAGAAAGATGCATTTTCATGGACTCCGGAAGCAACAAAGGCCTTTGAACATCTTAAAGAGGCAATGTGCCAAGCACCGGTCTTAGCTACACCGGACTTCACAAAAACCTTTATTGTGGAATGTGATGCTTCAGGAAATGGAATTGGTGCTGTTCTAATGCAAGATGAAAGACCCATTGCTTTTGAAAGTCGTCCAATCAAGGGAAAGTTTTTAAGCAAAGCTATTTATGAGAAGGAAATGTTGGCAATACTCCATGCACTTAAGAAATGGCGACCCTACCTAATGGGAAGACACTTCAAGGTAAAAACGGATCATGATAGCCTTAAATACTTTTTAGAACAAAGATTATCCTCTGAAGAGCAACAAAAGTGGGTCACAAAGATGTTGGGTTATGACTTTGAAATCATCTACAAAAAAGGGAAGCAAAATGTGGTGGCAGATGCACTCTCAAGAAGGATGAGGATGTGGAAGCATTGTTGTGCGCCATTTCTATTATCCAACCAGATTGGATAAATGAAGCAAGGGAGGAATGGAAGAATGACGAAGAAGTGTGGGCACTTATTCGAAAGCTACAACAAGATTCCAGTACGTCTGATACATTTAGCTGGAAAAATGATTCGTTATGGTACAAAGATCGCTTATACCTCTGTAAGAATTCCCAGCTAAAACAAAAGATTCTTATGGAATTGCACACTTCTCCCTTAGGAGGGCACTCAGGATTTTTAAAAACTTACCACAGGGTTAAGAAGGAATTTTTTTGGGATGGCCTTAAATCAGATATTCAAAAGTTTGTGGCAGAATGTTTGGTTTGCCAACAAAATAAAGTTGAAACAATTAAGACACCGGGTCTATTACAACCTTTATCCATTCCAAGCCAACGTTGGGAGGAGGTTTCAATGGATTTTATCACAGGTTTACCCAAGTCTGAGGGAAAGAGTGTCATCATGGTGGTAGTTGACAGACTTACCAAGTATGCACACTTTTGTGCATTATCACATCCATTTAAAGCCAGTACAGTTTCTACTGCATTTATGGAAACAATTCAAAAGCTACATGGAAACCCAAAGATTATTGTAAGTGACAGAGATCCCATTTTCACTGGAAATTTTTGGACAGAATTATTTTCTTGTCTTGGTACTCAGTTAGCTCATAGCTCATCTTATCATCCTCAATCTGATGGGCAAACTGAGATAGTAAACAAATGTTTGGAAGGATATCTTCGTTGCTTTGTATCTGATAAACAGACACAATGGGTCAAATGGTTGCCTCTGGCTGAATGGTGGTATAACACTTCCTTCCATACAGCAACAAAAATGACCCCATTTATGGCACTTTATGGGTATCAACCACCATCCATCACATCATATTTAAGAGAAAATTCTAAGGTTCAGGCAGTGGAACATCACATCGAACATCAACAACAAGTCCTCCAACTCTTAAAGGATAACCTCGTGTTGGCACAGAATAGAATGAAACAACAGGCAGATCAACATCGCAGTGAAAGAAGTTTTGATGTAGGTGATTGGGTATTCCTACGGCTACAACCATATAAGCAAATGTCCCTCAAGCAAGCTAAGAAGGATAATAAATTATCACCAAAGTATTATGGTCTGTACAAGGTGTTGCAAAAGATTGGTACTATGGCATACAAATTGGAGCTTCCTGCAGCTTCTCGATTGCACCCAGTTTTCCATGTTTCATGTTTAAAGAAGGTTATAGGCGACAAGCTCCCAGTTCAAACAATATTGCCAGAACTTGACGAGGAAGGAAAAATTATATTGGAACCGGAAGCAGTTATAGAAACAAGAACTCGACAGCTACGAAATCGATCAATTTCAGAGTACCTTATCAAGTGGAAGAACTTATCCGCTGAAGATTCCACATGGGAGGATGAGAATTTTATGCAGAAGTATCCAGAACTACTCAAGCGTTGAGGACAACACTTTTTTGAAGGAGAGGGGCATGTTGGGTCCCTATAATACTAGTGATTACCCCATTACTATTGTAGTTATACCCCTTATTTATATTGTTGTACCCATGTAGTGCCCATATTGTTGCTATTGTGCCACATAGAAGCCCACTATTGTTATTGTTGTGCCCTACAATATTATTGTTATGTAGGCTTTGATTGTATTGGGACCACTTAGACTCCTATATATAGAAAGGAGGTATTTTCATTTGTATCATCAAAGAATTGTTCATTTATGTAATGTAAAGGAGGTTGCCCCCTCGAAGAGGCTGAATTCTAAGGCGTTGATCTATCTTTTCTATCTTTTCTTGAGCGGGTTTCATAACAATACATTATAGATATACCTCATCAATTCTATGAACCTCAGGTTGACAATTAATGGCAGGGTTTTAACTCACAATTAAATCACCCAACACCCATAAATTGTCAAAGTAAGCTTGATAATGACCATATCAAATTGACTATATGAATGATTCAATATTACCCTAACTTCCCTAACAAATTTCTCATTAAACTTAACTTTGAGATATAACTTGTTCCCAATATCTTTGTTGAATTCCATATAAAAAGTTACCATCCATTAGAATACATGAGTAACTAGTCAGTGTATTTGTTAGTTTTCTAGGACACTCTTTCTTATACATGGTTAATGAACCATATCACATCCTAATATTTCACATTCCCCCCCTTATGCAAACATATAAGTATACCTACCACCCATGTACCTACTCAAATATTTCATTCCACAACAATGTTATACATAACCATCACTTACAACATGTATGTCTAAATAAGAGGTCTTTTAACAAAATAATCTCAAGCTATCATGTGAGTACATCTACGACCATTATACCTATGCAAGTGGTTCATTCTACAACTTGATCCTTCATCCTCTATATGAATGAGAGGGATGACATCATGTGCTACCATGATACAACATGTATTCTTGAATAACATGTCTTACAACAAGCTTGGGGAATACAGACTACCTATGGCTAAGCATTACAGCTTGGACCAAACACTCTAGGGTGTCCATGCACTATTGTGGATCTTCATAACATGTTGTCTTCTTCACTAGGCCTCGGCACCATCAACTCCATCTATGTTCTCTCACCCATGTAGATATGCAACCTTTCTCATTGTATACCCATGATTTCGAGAGCCTTTATACTATGCCTACATTTGACGATCATCATCTATACTCGACACACCTTGACTTGGCCTCGAAAACTCATTTGCACCCATAATATCTCATTGGCCTAAGTCACATCCATTCAAAATGCATCATTCTTCTTTTCCCATCATGCTTATTGTCTTGCAACTAGTGGTAGTTTCTTCAAAATTATTCTATTATTCCTTTCATCTTTAGTGCCTCTTACCTACACATCCACTTAGTTGGGATGTGTTTCCCATGGACCAAACCCCCCATGGATTATGCCTATTATTTGAAATTAAAACATAATGTTTGGTTTTTCAAGCACACACTAAGGCTCTCACCACACCCTACACTCTATTCAAATCTCATCATCAACCTTGGAAATATCTTCCATACCAATGGATGCAAGTTGCTACCACTTTTGACCAAAAAACTCATGACATATTCAATGGATACCTTGGAGATATTTTGATGCAATAACATCTACAAGTAAAGACCCCCTTTGACCTTCCTAGGTCAAAACGTCATTTACTAAGGGAGTGAGTTCCCTAACTATTTTCCAAGGGAGATTGGCTTCCCTAAGTTTTTTTTTTTTTTTGCAATATTTAATGTAGTCTATAAGGAGTGAATTTGTTAGGATGTTAGACATAAGTCCTTTAGTTCATATGTAAAAGGGGAATTAGATATAATTGGAATTTTTTACAAAAGATAGGAATCAGATTTGGTTTGATGTATGAATTGAACAAGAACTATATTAGTAAAGAGTTTCATATGTAATTAAATAGAAGAATGGATAAATTAGATAGAGTTAGATATTTTTAAGAATTTAATAGAAGAGATATGTTTGTGTGAAGGGAACTATGCTATTAGGAAAAAATATATTTTCCCTTTCATCTTTCGATCTGTATATGGATTATAGCCTCGTTTAATACCTTTGTGTATGTTGTTTTCTAAGAAAGTAATTATGTTATTATTGTCATAGAGTTTAATCGTGTTTCTAGGCATAACCAGACAAACATTAGATCTATTGTTCTATGTATTAAAATTCACACATAACTAGCTTCAACTATATCCAGATCAAACATTGAATAACCTCATTTATCTTGTATTGGTGGAGCCGTAATTAGTTTATGATGTATCAATGAAGATATACCTAGCAAGTACAAATCCAAGTCTAAAGAAATCCATTCTTTTGTAGAAGTGATACAACGTCAAATATTATAGATGTTGGATCAACTAGATTTGTGTGCTTTGTTTTGGACCATAGTGGAAGACACATGAAAAAAAGTCAACAATATTAAAAAAAAAAAAAAATTAAAGTGATACAACAACATATGGGCCTTGAGACCTCAAATACAAAGGCTCTTACTAGAGACTATTGGATGAAGCCATATCTACAGTTTGGAGGAGATCCAAGCTCACAACAAAATTACCATTTGAAAAATTGTCTAGACCACCAGAATATCTCAAATAGTGGATACATGAACACACATCTAGATCAAAATCCATTATGGACCCCCTCATGAGTGAGGTAAAAGTCATATTTTATTTCATTAAAGGTTATTCCTGTTTTACAAAATCTAAGATTTAAAGGATTTTGTTTGCAACATCCATGTTGTGAGCCTCAAATATAATACTCAACATTAAAAGATGTATAGTACCAATGATATCCAAGTTTTATTAAAAGAAGTCCTTTGATCCTAGATTCCAGATATTGAGGAAATTGAAGTATATTCTTGTGTGTGAAATCAGAACCAATAGGATATTAGGTGATTTGGGTGACTAATCATCATTATTATGGTATCATATAATTTCTTGAAGTAAAAATAAAATGGATTATCATCAAGGAGCAACTAGAGGAGCAGCTCCAAGTATAGGTCAAGGGAGACATGTAGAAGATGTGGCTTTGCAAGATGAATTGAGGAGACTTTGAGAAAGAATGACAGTTATGGAGAATGCATAAAGGAGATAAGTTGACATGGGAGATGTTAGTGGTGTTAAAGAGAAATCTTCTACTGAAGAATAAATGGAAGAATAAATAGAGGCAAAGAAGCTAAAAAAAAATCCAAGATGATAGCCTGGAAAAAAATAGAGGAATCATTATATGAAGGTAACTTAAATGTTGATGAATTAATGGACTGAATAAATGTTGCTGATAATTATTTTTATTATGAGGATGTCGATGGAGATAAGTGAGTCAAGTATGCAGTGACTGCACTCAAAGGCCATGAAACCCTATGGTGTGATGAGGTAAAATATAAACAAATGGGAAAGGAAGGTCTAAAATTAAATATTGGCATAGAATGGTAACAAAATTCAAGGGTAAATTTTTACCCAAGGATTATCAAATTAATCTTTTTATGCAATTAAAAAACATTATAAAAAATTCCATATCAGTTAGAGAATACACCTAAGATTTTTACATTAGAGTTGATCATGCAGAAAATGATATTGAGTAAATTGCTAGATATATACATGGTTTGATATTTGATATTCAAGATGAAATAAACTTGTTACCTTTGAAGATTGTTGCCTATGCATATCAAGCTACGTTGAGGGTGGAAGATATGATTCCTCAAAAGCAAATTCAAAGAAGTCAAAGCATTCCTACAGCAGGAAAGGGACAACAAAGTGGAAGAGGAAGATTCCAATCTACAGGAGAAGGAGGAGGAGGCTCCTGTAGTCAATCACCAAGAGGAGGTGATTCAACAGGGATAAGATCATTCTCCAGAGGCAGAGGTTGAGGAAGAGACTATAAGCTTGGATGTTTTAGATGTGGGAAACTAGGGCATTTCTCCTGGGAATGTCTAGAGAATGCATCAGCAGGCCAAAGGCATGCTCATGTTGCAGAAGCAAGGGAGGAAAATGAGAATCCAACTACAATACAGTATGTTCTTAAACCAGTGGTGTCCTTGATAATGAAGAGAGTATTGACTAAAGCGGAGAATGAAGAGAAATAACCAACTCAAATAAGAAGTCTATTCAGGACCATGTGAAAGTCTAGAGGTAAGCATTGTAAAGTCGTAAAGGACAATGGTAGTACTTATAACTTAGCCTACAGTAAAATGGTAGAGAAATTGAATTTAAAGAAAACATTGCACCCTTGTCCTTACAAGGAGTCTTGTTTACAAAAAGGATGTCAAGTTTTAGTTAATGAACAATATAAATTGGATTTCCAAATAGGAATGTATAAGGATGATTTTGTGTGTAACATAATTCTAATGGATGTTTTCCATGTTTCATTTTGGATATTCTGGTAATATGACACTAAAACCATCCATGATGGTAGAAGAAGCACATACACTCCTCAAAAGAATGGTAAAAAGAACATCATGTTGCCTTTACCAGATGAAGAAGCTAAAGATGAAGTAGGTCCAAGTGTGTTGTTCATGAGTGGGAAGGAGTTGTTATAAGAAGCATAAAAAGAGGAGGTATATTTTTCTCTAATTAGGAAGCCTAAGGTAATTCTTATAAGGACAAATTTGAATTAATTCCGTAAATAAATTAGGAGCATGCTAGACCATTTTGTTGGCATTATTGTGGATCAGTTACTAAACAAGTTTCCTCCTGTTAGAAGCATTAGCCATCACATTGATTTGGTTTTGGGATCCACTCTTCAAAAAAAAACATCATATGCAATGACTACACAAGAAAATGAAGTGTTGAAGAGGTAGGGTGAGGAGTTCTTCAAAAAATTCCTTATTAAAGAGAGCTTAAGTCCTTGAGTTGTACCAACAATGCTCAGTCTAAATAAGGATGGTTGAGTGAGGATGTGCATTGACTCAAAATCCATTAATAAAATTATAATTAGTTATAGATTTCCACTTCCATGAATTCATGATCCAATTGCTTGTTTAAGTTGTGTAAGTATTTTTCCAAAATTGATTAAAAAAGTGGATATCATCAAATCCAAATCGTGGAAGGATATGAATGGAAAACTACTTTCAATGCCAATAATGGAGTGTATGAATGGCTTGTGATGCCATCTGGCCTTACTAATGCGCCTAGTACTTATATGAGACTAATGAATGAGCTCTAGAAAGAATTTATAGAGAAATTTTTTATTGTTTATCTAGATAACATTCTAGTGTATAGAAAAAAATAAGAAGAATATCTCAAACACCTTAAGCTAGCTATGAGTATCCTATAGTGAGAGAAATTGTTGATAAATCTAAAGAGATGTAGATTCATGAAGAACGACCTAGTGTATTTTAGTTTTGTAATCTCAGAAGAAGGACTAAATATGGATTTAGATAAGGTGAAAGAAATCATAAATTGGCCAATTGCATTAAATGTGTTTGAGGTAAGAATCTTCCATGGGCTTGCAAGTTTATATAGAAATTTTATTAAAAATTTTGAAAATTTGTTTGCACCCATTATCATTAGAGAAATTTTGAATTCTAAAATGGTCCTCCTAATGAATATTATAAAATAATAGTGAAAATCATAAAATAATATTATATTACATCATCAAATTTTAGAGGGAAAAAAGATAAAACTACTTTTTCAACTTATCTCCCTACAATTTTAACCAAATTTCAAACAGTACCACTCATTGGATGTAGAATATAATTCCTCATCCAAGGAGTACCTATGTTGCATACTTGTGATGGACCCTGCTACACAAAAAATGAGAAATACATGAAAAACCATTATTGCAATCACATTTTTCATATATTTCTCATTTTTTCCTATAGCAAGGTCCATCAAAAGTATGAAACATGGTTACTCCTTAGATGAGGAATTAAATTCCACCTCCAATCAATTCTCCTATTCAAAATTTGAGAAAAATCGTAGGGAGGTAAGTTGAAAATACGAGTTCAAAAACTAGTTTTCTCTTTTTTTTTTGTAACTCCAACCATAGTGAAACATGCCCCATGGTTGACATCATCATCTTGAATCCAATTGGTTCTTATAAAGTTTATTTTGGTTGTACATTTTATTTTTAGACCCATTTTTTAACCTCAAAATTTCTTTAATGTGAGATCATTAAGGGGAATAATCAACCTTTTAAGTGGACTCTAGTAGAAAATTACAATTTCAAAATTGCTCAAACATAGGATTATAGAACAACCATTTTTTAGCACCATTAAACTTTAGAAATTCATTTCAGGTTAGAACAGATGTCAGTGGTGTTTCTATTGGAGTATTTTTGAGCTACGATGGATGCCCAATTACATACTTCAGGGAAAAGTTAAATGAAACCAAGGAGAAGTATTCTTCATATGATAAGGAGTTTTATGTTGCCATGTAAGATTTGAAGAAATGGTGGCATTATATTATGCCCAAAGAATTTATCTTGTTTGATGATAATCATGCTCTATAATTTATAAACATCCAACCAAAATCAAATTAGAAACATGACAAGTGGGTGAAACTTTTATAATATTTCACTTTTGTAATCAATCATACTAGTGGATCATCAAACAAAGTATCAGATTACATATCATTCTTAGGATTAACTAACTGTGTAGAGTAAGTTATTAAATTATGACCATATCCATGAGTGTTAGTCTCAACTAACTAAATTTCTCATGATTTTGAATAGACCACAGAGCTCTCATTACATCGAGTGATGCTCACAGGGGTGAAGAAGTGGGATTGGTACTAGCGAAATAAATCACACAACATCAAGCATCACTTCCGGGGACTTGCACATTGTAACTAGGACTTCCCAGAAGGTCATCCATCTAGAGGCTCTTTTGGCTCAAATGCAACTAACTATAGAATTATTCACTGTAATCAAGCCCACTTAGATTGCTACACCATTTGAAAAACCTTAGTAAGTATTGTATGATATGAACTATCCAATTAGAGCTACATTCACTCTTTTTATTTAGGCATGTGCCTTTCCTAGTGCAACATACTAGATATCATTCTTGGAATCAACTAACTATGTGAATTAAGTCATTAAACTATGACTATATCCATGAGTATTAGTCTCAACTTACCAAATTTCTCATGATTTTGAACATTCCACATATCACTCATTGCATTGGGTGATGCTCACAAGGACGAAGAAGTGGGACTAATGCTAGTGAAATAAATCACACAACATAAATGATCACTTTCAAGGCTTGCACCTGGTAACCAATACTTCCATATAGGTCACCCATCCTAAGACTCCTTTGACTCAAGCATGCTTAACCATGAGTTTTTCCCCACAATTAAGTACATTTAGCTTGCCACCCTATTTGTGAAACCTTAGAAAGTATTCTACCATATGATTTATTCAATTAGACCTCCCATGGCACTTTTGCAATTAAACATATTAGATATCATTCTTATGATTAACTAACTACATAAAGTAAGTCATTAGAATATGACCATATCTATGAGTGTTAATCTCAACTAAAAAGTATTCTTATGATTTTAAGTAGTCCACATAATACTCATTACATTGGGTGATTCTCACAAGGGTGAATAAGTACAAGAAAAATAAATCAGACAACATCAATCATCACTTACGGGGCTTGCACCAAATAACTAGGACTTCTCAAAATATCACACATCCCAATGCTATTAAGGCTCAAGCATGCTTAACTCTAGATTTTTTCCCCACAATCTAGCCAACTTCAGTTGTTACCCCATTTGTAAAACCTTGGCAAGTATTGTACCATATAAAATATTCAATTAGTGATTCCTTCACTCTTTTCATTTAGGAGGCACGGTGATTTTACAATACAACATAGTATATATCATTCTTTGGATTAACTAATTGTGTAGAATAAATCATTAAACTATGGCCATATCCATGAGAGTTAGTCACAACTATCAAAATCTTTCATTATTATAAATAGTCTGCATAGAACTCATTTCATCATGTGATGCTCATAGGGGTGAATAAGTGGGATTGATACTATCAAAATAAATCACACAACATCAATCATCACTTCCAGGGTTTTCATTCGGTAACCAGGACTTCCCAAGGGGTCACCAATCTTAAGACTCCTCTGGCTCAAGTGCACTTAACTGTGGATTTGTTCCCCACAATCAAGCTTGCTTAGCTTGCTACGCCTTTTGCAAATGTTAGCAAGTATTGTAGCATATGAACTATTTAATTAGATTTTCCTTCATTCTTTTCATTTAGCCATGGGGATTTCACAGTGAAACATATTATATATTGTTCTTGGGATTAACTAACTACATAGAGTAAGTCATTAAAATATGACCATACCCATGAGTGTTAGTCTAAACTAACCAAATTTATCATGATTTGAGATAGTCCACATAGGACCGATTGCATCAGATGATGCTCACAGGGGTGAAGTAGTGGGATTAATACTAGTGAAATAAATCAGATAGCATCAATCATGACTTTTGGGGTTTGCACCCGGTGACCAGGACTTTTGGGAGGTTGCCTATTCCAAGAATCCTTTGGTTCAAGCATGCTTAGCTGTGAATATTTTCCCCATAATCAATCCCACTTAGCTTGCTACCCCATTTGTAAATCCTTAGCAAGTATTTTACCATATGAACTATTCAATTAGAGCTCCATTCACTCTTTTCATTTAGGCATCAAGTTTTTGTAGTGCAATATATTAGATATTAACTAACTGCATAAACTAATTCATTAAATTATGACCATATCCATGAGTGTTAGTCTCAACTAACCAAATTTCTTATGAATTGGAATAGTTCACATAACACTCATTGCATCGGGTGATGCTCAGAGGGGTAAAGAAGTGGGATTGATACTAGTGAAATAAATCAAACGACATCAATCATCACTTTTGCAGGTTACACCTAGCAACCAAGACTTCCTAGGAGGTCACACATCCCAACATGCCTTTGGCTCAAGCACACTTAACATGTGAGATTTTTCCCACAATCAAGCCCACTTAGCTTGCACCCTATTTGCAAAACCTTAGTAAATATTGTACCATATGAGCTATTTAATTATAGTTCCATTTTTTATTTTCATTTAAGCATGGAGCTTTCATAGTGCATCATATTAGATATCATTCATGGGATTAACTAATTATCCTGAATATCTAATTTACCAACATTACCCAAGATCTCTTCTTCGGTTGATGTTAGCAGAATTGCATGAAAGAGCATGTAAAAACCATATGTGCAAATACTTAAAGAAGAAGAAACATAAAGGAGACCATAAAGACCATGCACACAATGTTTGATATATAGTTTGTCCAGTGTGGACTACATCTCTGATCCTTTCTTCAAGAGTGGGGAGGCTGCTTGAATCATTTCAGCAAAAATGAAAATGAGTGCATGGAAAAATACATCATTGTACCTCCATCCTAGGACTGACTTGAAATTTGATTGCTCAAAACACAAAAATCACAACACCATCAAGTCCATGTTTCCCTCCTAATACTTTTGAATGTAAACATGACCTACTTCTAAAAGGAACATTGTTGTCTCAAACTTTGTGCCCAACAATTAATGATGAAGGCAAGTTTATTTCATCACCCCTAAATTTCAAAGTCTATATGCAAAAATTGACTACACCATTGTGATCCTTGTGAAATTATGGTTAAAATGAGTATAAACTCAACCCCATTCGACCAGGTGCAATTCTGACCCCTCAAGGAATAGTTTAAATTCCTCACAGCATCGAATAGGAATATTCTTTGAGACATTATAATAGAATAATCTACCTTGAACTACACCCTCCTAGTTTCG